>JAREIS010000318.1:22500-622500 GCA_030060385.1 Muscicapa striata striata
AATTTGGGGCTTGGGTTGAGCATGGAATCATGGAATGGTTTGGGTTGGAAGGGACCTTCAGGATCATCCAGTTCCACTCCCTGACCTTGCCAGCGACACCTCCCACCATCCCAGCTTGCTCCAAGCTCCATCCATGAACAGGAATTTCCAAATACAACCTCTCAAAGATTTCCATTCAGCATTTCACACTTTAATCAGCTTTTATGAACCTCTCTCTTCAGCTGGAAAATAAAATAATTCCGAGCTCCTTTTCCAGGCTTAAAAAACAGGGATCAGAGATGGGAGATATGAACACGGCACATTAGGCTGGATTTGGCATCCTTATCTCCCTTCTTTTGAAATATTTCAGCTTTGTTTGCTCCTCCATTTGCTGTAGGATATTGGATCATCCATTCCACATTTGCCTTTCTGCAACAAAATTCCGGAAGCACGGGAAGCTTTAATCTCCAGGAAAAATAACATTATATCGATAACTAAGCTGCTTTTCGTAAGTTACATTAAATCAAGGCTTTTGCTGATAACACTAATGATTGTGCAGAGTCTGGATTAGGTGGGAATTAAAACAAATCCTGCTTTTCCTATTGTCAAATGGGAAAATTGACTTGCCTTCCTCAAGGGCTCCTCAAAACCAAAGCAAAGTGAGTTTGGAATTTGGAAACTAAATGCAGCTCCATTGTCTTCCAGCAGGAGCAGGAGGGGAGGCAGGGAAGGATTCTCACCTTTCCACTGGCCAGAACAAGGGGAGGGACAGCATTCCAAGGGTTTTAGTGGATTTTTCAGGAGTGGGACAAATACATTTTGTCCTGGGAACTCACTGTGTTCATTTTCATCTGGCTGGGGCTCCCTCTGGGGCTGAAACCCAGAAAAGTTGATTCCCCCAACCCTCTCCTGCAGATTGTGGTGTCTCACATGGGTGTAGGTCCATGGAGAGGTCTGGGAAGAGCAGAGGGATTCAAGGAACACTTTGAGGATCATAAAACGTCCCTTGAAATCCTCAGTGGTGAACCATCAATAATTTGTTCCTATCAAATTTCAAAAGTGTTTCAATTTCTTCTCACTGGTGTAACTGAGTCTCCCTGCTCCTGGTGTCCCAAACTTCCTTGGAATTGGAGTTGATTCCCATTTAGGCCACCAGGAATCCATGTGACACTGCGGTTTCCCAACCACTGTCACTCTTTGGGAGGGGAACAGAATTGCTCCTCACCTTCCACCTCTGCTGGGACATCTCTGCTCGTCCCATGTCTGATCCCATCTGGATTTGGGATCAAAATTGTCTGTGCTCCTCAAATCCCTTCTCCGTGGAAAAAACTTCCTGCTTTTGCAGGACCCAAGCACTTTGAGGGGATTCTTTACCAGGTGATTCCTTCAATCATCCTTGGAATGCTCTTCTGACCTTCCTCACTTTGTTCACCTCCCAAAATCTTCCATCCTGGCTCCTCACAGACAGATCCTTTCCAGCCCAACCCATCCCATGATTTTTTGTTAATGTGAAAAAAAACCATGGAGAGCACAGGCTTCAGGCCATGGAAAAACACTCCATCCACAGGAAGCCAAATCTCTGGAGCATCCACAGGCTTTCCAACAAAAAAGGAGCAGAGGAATTTGGTTTTCAGATGTGGGAGACCTCAGCTTGTGTGGCTGAGCCATCAAAGAACATCTGGAGCAACTGTTCTCCAACACCAGTCTTCTTTTTTATATATATATATATATATTTCCATTATTCAGGAAACATCTCCTGGATATTTCTCTCTATTCCTGCAGCTCCACTGCAATCTTGGGGTGGGGAAAAGGCAAAAATAACCAGTGCTGGGTTCTCTGTGGGTCAGCAGGGCAGCTGGGACAGAGAAAATCACTGTTAACCCTTTTTTTAGGAATTCTGGGACTTATCTCCTGTTGATATCCCAGGCTAATCCTTGGAGTGGGATTAGTATTTAATAATCTTCATGGGCTGGAATTTTAGTCTGAAATTGTCTCACTCTTTCCCTAATATCCAGCCTAAAGTTCCCTCAGATTCCATCAGGTCCTGCTTTCTCTTTTTTTCCTAACTCCCCACTTTTGGAAATTCACCTTTAAGACTTTTAACTTCCCGTCCTAAACATCCACTCAAACTTCTGCAAGAAAGTGAATCTGAAAGGAGATTTTTCCCTCATTGCGGAAAACGTCCTGCTCAGAAATTCAAATGAAGGAACATTTATTCATCCCGGTACTCAGGCATGGAAATCTCTCCACTTGGAGTACAAACACAAAGATCCCTTTTATTTTAATCTCTCTCCTGCAAATTAACAGAGCCCTATCGTTTTCCAAATGCAAAACTCCAAGGATTAAACCCAGCTGGCAAACATGGCTTGGGAATCGTTTTGTGGCCCAAATATGACGATTACAAAATGGAGATGAAAGAGGCAATTCCGACAGAAATTTCTGCTCCTTCCCAGGACTAAAGAAGATAAGCCTTAACTACATGTGCATGCAAAAATGTAATTTGATTTATTTTTCCAACAGGAAAAACTCCAGGATATTGCTCTAGGTCTCAGAGCAGTGTGACTGGAGGATAAATAAAACCCCAGGGGTTCACTTGCTGATGAGGGCTGTAGTTATTGATTAATCCTGATTTTGGAAGGCTTGGGAACAAGACTGGCTCTAAATAAACCACTGACAGAATGCCTCTCTCCCAGCATGGAATTCCATCTCCCCCTCTCCAGAACTGCCGGAGGTTTTCAGCCAGGGGATAAATGTCATCTCTGGCACGGGGGAGATGGAATAAACACCTCCAAGTTTTTGGGAGAGAATTTTAATGAGGATTAAACTAGGCAGTTAAAGAAAAAAAAAAAAAGAATTGAAAAATTTTATGTGGATTTTCCAGCCTGAAGAGAGAGTCAGAGAGGCGCTTGTGGTTTTTAGAGGAAAATGAGTTCCTTGTTTAAATTATTATTGTTATTTTAATTATGTATTTTCATATTATTAAAATTCATGATTATTTATTATCTTGTTTATTAATAACAACTGGAGGCAAGTGCCCAGCCGTGCTTAGGACATTCCAGACATTCATGGAAGGTTGATCCCCATCCCAAAAACTCCACAATTGCAAACTTCAAATCCTTTTCATTCATTCCAGCCACTTGATCCCAGAGAAAACTCTGCCCTGTGGTGGATCTATTTCAATTTGGGAATCTTGGCCTTTTTGCTTTTGGTATCCATGTGAGAATACTCTATTCCCACAGGAATTATGCTACAATGACTGGAAAGGGGTTGAAAAGTCTTTTTTTAAATCTCTGATCATTGAGAGAAAGAAATTTCCTATGAGGGAATCCCCTGGATCCAGGAGTTACTGGGAACTGGGATTTCTGATGATTAATTTGCAAACCTGAGGGGTAGAACTGCAGGAACACCCTGACACTGCTCAGGAGGGAGGAAATTAGGTTGGATATGAGGATTTCAGGGAAAGGTTCCTCTCAGAGGACGGAATAAGCACTGGAACAGCTCCCTAGGGAATGGTGACATTCCCGATGCTACCACAGCTCCAAGGGTGTTTGGACACCAGGGATGCCCAGGTGGGATTGCTGGAGGGTCTGTGCAGGGGAGGAGTTGGACTCAATAACCTTTGGATGATCCCACACAGGATATTCCACGATTCCACGACCAGCAGCATCTGAGCTTTGGGCTCATCATAGCCAGAAGTTTTGGAAAACCTTTGGTGTCCATTTATTTTGACATCTCATCCCTCAAAATGTCTGGAAAGTTGTCAGGGTTTCAAATCTTTGAGTTGTGGTGGCACAGGGCTGAAAAAACCCCAAAATTCCCCATGGAGAATATCCACACACCAAGTTCTGCTTTGCAATGAGAATTGCCTGAGTTATCTGCTGGGTGTGATGGGATATTGGATAAGGGAGGATGTTTCTGAAACAGAAAATACAGCAAACATCCACAAATAAACACTTGGAAAATTCAGGTTGTTCAGTGTTTTCGTTGGTTGGACAAGGGTGTGAGGTGGTTGGACAGATCAGAATCATCCTTTGGGATGTCAAATTATTATCAACAGGATCATCAATTGGGATATCATCCTTTGGGATATCAAAACAGGATCATCATTGTAGATATCATCATTTGGGATGCCATCATTTGGGATCTCATCATTGGGGATATCAAAATGTGGTCAATAGGATCATCATTGTAGATATCATCATTTGGGATGCCATCATTTGGGATATCATCACTGGGGATATCACAACACAATCAACAGGATCATCATTTGAGATATCATCCTATGGGATATCTTTTGGGACACCATCATTTGGGATGTCTTCATTTCAGATATCGTAATTTTAGATACCATCATTTGGGATATCATATTTTTGGATATCATCATATGGAATATCATCATTTGGGATATCAAAACACGATCAACAGGATCATCATTTGAGATACCATCATATGGGATATCATCTTTTGGGATGCCATCATTTGGGATGTCATGATTTAGGATATAATCATTTTAGATATCATCATCTGGAATGTCACCATTTAAGATACCCTCATGTGGAATGTCATCATTTTAGATATCATCATTTTCGATACCATCATTTGGGATATCATCTTTTTGGATATCATCATTTGGCATGTCATCTTATTAAATACCATCATTTTCGATATCATTTGGGATATTGTCATTTGGGATATCAAGAAACCACCTTGTGAAGAATCTGCTCTTCTGATCTTTCACTCTTTGCTCACCTCCCCCCACCCTCAATCCTGTCCCTTTCCAGACCTCAGCCAGGTCCCTCCCAACCCAAACCATTCCATAATTCTGGGATTTTTCATCAACGTGAAAAACCCCAATCAATAACAAACTAATCTCACACCGTATCAAGATCATTAAACCTCTTTCTTTCCAGCTTTATTTTAACAGTGGCTGCACTGTTGAAAATGGAGACTTTAAGAGATAAAAATTAAAGATTAAAAAAAATTGATAGGATAGATTTATAATTCCTGTGCTTACCTTGCTGAAAATCTGAGTTGGCCTCATCCATCCAACTTCCATTGCTGTATCCTTAAAATTCCATAAACATCTGGTGCCACCTGACCTCCAGATCCATGTCCAGGACAATTCCGAGTTGTCCCAGGAGTAGCTGTGGGAATTCAAACCCCATCCAGCTGCTGGATGTTGTTATTTAGCTGATATCTCTGACAGCACATCTTAACTCTGTTAATATTTCAAACAATAACCCGAAATTGTCGCTAATGCCGATTGCAGATGCCGCTAATTAGGAGTAAATAACAAAGAGAACGGGGTGCTAATGAGCAGCGATTGTGCTGAGTGTTGGAAAAGCGAAAACAAACAAGGAATGGTTTAATAGAGCCTAATAAATTCCCAGGCATCCAGGAACAAAAGATGGATGCTGTCCCAATAAATCCTCAGGCATCGAGGATAAAAGGACGGATGTTGTCTCCTCGTGTTGGATATTTGTGGGATTTCTCTGTGTTCCGACATCTATAAAACAAAACAAAAAAAAAAAAGATTTAGAAATGCAGCCCAACTTTTAAGCAGTGATTTAATTAATCCTGGACCAATTTCATGGGAGTTTTGTTGGACTTTCCATCACAGCAAATTTCTAAAATTGATAATACTGAATATTTCACTGGATTCAAAAGGGCAATAAAACAAGGAAGACCCAATGGCTGCATTATTAACTAAGTCAGAAAATCAGCATATTTTTAACTTTCTGTGAGGATTTTATTTGTTTTGTGAGGGATGTTTTGTTTCTTTTTTATTTGTTTGTTTGTTTTGATGATGTTGTTTGAGAGTTTCTTTGGTTTTTTGTTTGTTGTGTTTGGGGAGTTGTTTCTTGGGGTTTGGGGGGGGTTTTGTTGGGTTTTTTGTTGGGTTTTTTTTGTTTTTTTTTTTTTTTTTTTTTTTTTTTTTTTTTTTTTTTTTAGCGGGTGGGGTTTTTTTCCAGTTTGATTTTTCTGCTGTAGACCGGTGTCAAAACCCCAGGGCTCCAAAGGTTTGGAGTGGTGATCTGAGATGTGACTCCTTCAAACTCCTGATGAATTGATCCAGAATATTCCATGAGTACATAACTCACCTGGGAAAGAAATGGGTGGAAGCTGGAAAACCAGTCATGGAATCCTGCAATGGGTTGGGCTGGAAAGGACCCTAAAATGGGATTCCATTATCCCAGGCTGCTCCAAGCCCCATCAAACCTGGCCTTGGACACTCCCAGGGATCCAGGGGCAGCCACAGCTGCTCTGGGAATTCTATTCCAGCCCCTCCCCACCCTCCCAGCCAGGAATTCCCTATTCCCAATATCCCATCTAAATCCCCCCTTTTTTTTCAGCATAAGGCCATTCCCCCTTGTCCTGTCATTCTACACTCTTGTCCCAAGTCCTTCTTCACACTCAGCACGTTCTTCTCCTACCTGCAAAAAACAGGAACTGGTGGGATACAAACATTCCACATCCCAGCCTGGAAAAGCTGTGGCTGCCCCTGGATCCCAAGGCCAGGCTGGACATTGGGGCTGGAGCAGCCTGGGGCAGTGGGAGGTGTCCCTGCCATGGCTGGGGTGGGATGGGTGGGATTTAAGGTCCCTTCCAACCCAAACCATTCCATGATTCCATGAACTCTTTGCACACAAAAATATGTGGAAAGCAAAGAATGTCTCCTCAGAGCAAAAATCCGGAAAAAATCCTCCTTGTGAGTCTTGACAACATGAATCCAAACAGAGCTTAAAATTCCCTGTCATTTCTATAAACATCCCAGTTTTCCAGCACCTCAGAATACTCACATGGGTCTCTTCTGGAACATGGATCACTGTGATATTTTGTTTTCCATGTCAGAATTCATTATTCCAGGAGAATTCTGTGTTTTCAGCATCTCAGTTCTGGCTGCTCCCAGTGTGTTGCCTTGCTCTGCTATTTCAGGGATGAGGGGTTTGCAAGTGACTGGGATCACTGCAGGGCAAGACACTGAGAGGAAAATTCGGGAAATCAGTGCAGAAAAAAAAGGGATAAATATTTTAAAATAATTACCAAATGCTGCTATGGAGCTCCAGACACAGCCTGAAAAACTTGGAAAAACAGAGAGGAGCTGAAAGAAGAGCTCAGAGGAGTGGAGTGATTTTAACTCTCACTTTTCCCTTGGAATTCCAAACTGAACATTTTCCTTGGAATCTGTTTCCCACTAGGAAACCAAACACAAAAATGCTTTCAACGAGTCACTCAGAAAACAATTCCCACATTTTGTGCTCAGCCTGGAATGCTGAATAACGACTGTGGCAGGAGCAGAGCATTCCTAGGATTGAGCTGCTTCATTCCAGAGCCTCCCAGCCTCAAGGAAAGGATGGAGCCCATCCCACCATCTGCCAGGCTCTGGCTCTCCCTGGCCTCGTCTTCCCAAGCAGATTCCCTGGCCCTTCTGTCCCCATCCAGCCCCAGATGCCACTGGCTGACATTTCCTCCCCAGGAACATTCCCGGGGCAATGGGAATTTTTTTTTCTTCCAGGGACAGAAGAAGTGGCTGTTGTTGCCATCCAGGTTCAGGAATTTATCAAATCCTCACATTTTGGCTGTGGTTTAATTAAACCTTCAGGATTTAAGAGCTGTTCCACAGGGAAGAGCTAAAAACCAGGAAGGATGGGCACTGGGAGAGCTGGAAAGAAGGGAATTGGATCCAAGGCTTTGTCCTTCTCCAAAGGCAGCCAGCACTCCAGATTGACTCAGCAGCAGGTGGCTGGGCTATCCAAAGGGTAAGGTCCTGGGATCTGTGTGAAATCCTGGGCTTTGAGGAAATGTCAGGCTTTCATCTGTGTTTTGGAAGGAGATGTGAGTTTTTCCAGGCTGCAAATCCCTGCTTTGCAGAGTCCTGGTTGAGAGACTCAGGAAATGTGTAAAATCCATCTTTTTCTTGAGGATGAGTGCATTCCCCATCCTTGCAGGTGTCCAAGGCCAGGCTGATGGGGCCCTGAGCAATTTGGGACAGAGGGAGGGACGTCCTGGATTTGAGGGTGCAACTCCATTTGTCCTTGCTGGGAGTAACGGATGGTTTGCAGGATTTCTGGCATCTCTCATTTCAAGGTGGGAGAGTTCTACCCCTTCATCCCTTCATGGCTGGTGAAAAAGATCCACCCCTGACAAGTTTGAATCATCATGGAAACATGGAATGGTTTGGGTTGGAAGGTTAAATCCAATCCCATCCCATCCCTTTCCATGGCAGGGACACCTCCCACTGTCCCAGGCTGCTCCATCCCAGTGTCCAGCCTGGCCTTGGGCACTGCCAGGGATCCAGGGGCAGCCACAGCAAATCTGGGAATTCCAGCCCAGCCCCTCCCCATCTTCCCAGCCAGGAATTTCTTCCCAAAATCCCACCCAAATCTCCCCTTTTCCAATTTGAAGCCATTCCCTGTGTCCTGTCCCTCCATCCCTTGTCCCCAGCCCCTCTCAGCTCTCCTGGAGTCCTTTTAGGTCCTGGAAGGGCTCTGAGCTCTCCCTGGAGCCTTCTCCTCTCCAGGTGAACATTCCCAATTATCCTCTTTCCATAGGAGAGGTGTAATTTGGAGCAATTTTGGCTCCTGGGAGATAACTTCTGCACAGAATTCCTGGAATTGCCTCAACCTCAGATCCATTTCCCCTCTTTCCAGCTCTCCCAGTGCCCATCCTTCCTGATTTTCAGCTCTTTCCTGTGGAACAGCTCCTAAATCCTGAAGGTTTAATTAAACCACAGCCAAAATGTGAGGATTTGATAAATTCTTGAACCTGGATGGCAACAACAGCCACTTCTTCTGTCCCTGGAAGAAAAGAAAAACCAAAAAAAAACCAAAAAAAAACCAAAACCAAAACCAAAACCAAAACCAAAACCAAAAACAAAAACAAACACAAAACAAACAAACAAACAAAAAAAAAAACCCAAAAAAAAACAAAAAAAAAAAACAAACAAAAAAAAAAACCAGAGGATTTAGACATTGTCCACAAGGGAAATAAGAGTCTGGATTTGGATTTTATGGAGTTCTTATCCTCAGGCTTGATTTTCTGCGGGTTTAGAAGCTCAAAAATGACAAAAGGTGTTGTATTTATTCTCCTCTCCAGGTGAGCATTCCCAGCTCTCCCAGCCTTTCCCCACAGCACAGCTGCTCCATCCCTCAGATCGTCTTGACAACAGCTCCAAGTCTTTATCTACATTCATATCCATATCCATATCCATATACATATCCATATCCATACCCATATCCATATCCATATCCACTATCCTATATACCATATCATATCCATATCATCCATTCATATCCATTATATCTATCCATATACATCTATCTCTTCTCCTTTCCTATCTACCTATCCACATTCATCTATCTATACATATCATATCTTCTATTCTTTATCCTTCTTTCTATTCTTATCATCCTTCATCATATCTATATCTATTCAATCATATCATCACTATCATTCATAATCATTCTATATCATATTACTTCATATCTATCATATACATATCCATATCCATATCTCATATTCATATCTATCATCATCATATCATATCTATATCATATCATTCATATCTACATATCCATATCTATATCAATCATATCTATATCATATCATATCTATTCATATTCATATTCATATATCATATTCATCCACATTCAATCTATCATTCTACTATATCATATCCATATCTATATTCATATCTTATCCATATCATATCATTATCATTCTATCTATCATACCTATCATATCATATTCATATATCTCATCTATTCACAATCCATATCATTCATACAATCATATCTCATATCATATCATATCTATATCTATATCTATCTCATATTCATATCATACTCCATATCATCCATATCATATCATATCCATATACCATTCATATATCCTATATCTATATCATATCCATATATATCATACCATATCCATATCATATTCATTCATATACATCATATCATATCCATTATTCATATCAATCTATATCCATATCATATCTACATCTATATTCTATCATATCTATCCATATCTATATCATATCTCATATCATATCATATCATCTTATCCATATCTTATATCATATCAATCATATTCACTTATCATTTCATATCTCATATTCATACATATCTATATCTATATCTTCATATCTATATCTCATATTCATATCATCTATTCATATCCATATATTCATATTCATATCTCATATCAATCATATTCATATCCATATCATATCTATACTATATCTATTCATATCTTTATTCTTATTCTTATTCTTGTCTCTTTGTCTCTCTTGTTCTGTCTCTATTCTTATTCTTATTCTTATCTATCTATCTCTTGTCTCTTTATTCCTTATCTCTTATCTCTTTTCCTTATTCTTTCTTATCTCTTATTCTATTCTTCTTATCTTTCTTTATTCTTATTCTTATTCTATCTTTCTCTTATTCTATCTTATTCTGTCTCTATTCTTATCTTTATCTCTTATTCTATCTATCTTTCTTCCTTTCTTTCCCTATTCTCCTATCTCTATTCCTTATCCTTTTCCTTTATCTTATTCTATCTTCTATCCTCTTATCTCTTATCCTTATCCTTGTCCTTGTCCTTATCTTATCTCTTATTCTTATTCTTCTTCTTGTCTCTTTTCCCTTTTCTCTTATTCTTATTCTTATTCTTTTCTTATTCTTTCTCTTATTCTTATCTCTTATTCTTATCTCTTTTCTTCTTGTCTCTTTTCTTTGTTCTTGTCTCTTATTCTTTCTATTCTTATCTTCTTTGTCTTATCTTTCTCTTATTCTTATTCTTATTCTTTTCCTTATTCTTTATTCTTATCTTTTTCTTTTCTCTTATTCCTTATTCTTATTCTTTTTTCTCTTTTCTTATCTCTATTCCTTATCTCTTATCTCTTATTCTTATTCTATCTCTATTCTTGTTCTTGTTCTTTCTCTTATCCTTTATCCTATCTCTTATCCTTTGTCCTATCTCTTATCCTTATCCTTTATCTCTTTCCTTTCCTTTTATCCTTATCTACTATCTATCCTATCTCTTATCTTATTATCTCTTATCTCTTATCTCTTTCTACTCTATCTCTTCTCTTTTCTTCTCTTCTCTTATTCTTGATCTCTTATTCTTATTCTTCTCTGTCTTTCTATTCTAGTCCTTTCTATTCTTATCTTATTCTTCTCTTTCTATTCTTGTCTTTCTATTCTATTCTTATTCTTTTCTTATCCTTTCTATCCTATCCCTATCCCTATCCCTATCCCTATCCCTATCCCTATCCCTATCCCTATCCCATCCCTATCCCCATCCCCACCCATCCCTCTCCACACCTGCCCATGGATCTCTGATCCAGCAGGAATGTTCAAAGCTCCCACTCGGCTTCATCTGCCAGAATTCCCCACACGGCTCCGGGGGCTCCTGTTCCTGCAGCTGGGAGAACATCGCAGCATTTTTGTGCCTTTCAGCACCACATTCCCCTTCAAATTCCCAAATAAATCCAGAGCTGGCTGGGAGAGCTTTTGCCGTGCAGGCTGATGAGCGATGAGTTATCCATGGATGTTTTTATCCTTCTGGAGCGATGTTAGGCAGAGTGGCTGCATTTTGATTTGATAATTGGCTGTGAAGGACTCTCAAATCCATGAAAATGCTTCTCAGTCTTTCAAAAGGTGCTTTTGAGCCCCTTTCTGTTTGATTTTTTTGACAGCTGCTGTATTCGTTGCTGTGAGAGATCTTATAAAAGTTCTGGGAAGTTTGATCCTGTTTTTTATCAGGGAATGTTGCCCAGGAAAATTGGTCCTTTTATATTTACTCTGTAGAATTGATTGACTGGAATAAAAATCAGATTAGAATTTGTTCTAGAGTGGTTTGGGATGGAAGGGATATAAAATCCAATCCCATTTCACCCCATTCCACGGCAGGGACACCTCCCACTGTCCCAGGCTGCTCCAAGCCCCAATATCCAACACTTCCAGGGATCCCGGGGCAGCCACAGCTTCTCAGGGAATTCAGTCCCAGCCAGGAATTCCTCCCCAATATCCCATCCATCCCTGCCCTCTAGCAGTGGAAATCCATTCCCCCTTATCCTGTCACTCTTGCCCAAATCCAAAATCCCTCTCCAGCTCTCTCAGAGATGTGAAAATATAAATAAATGTGAAACACTTCTATCCTGGCTGGATTTGGAGTGGGAGATCTTTCCAAACTCCCAAATAGCAGCTGGATCTAGGAAAAGAATCTGAAAACATTCCAGTAAAACCAAAATACTTAGGAATGAGGGAAAGCTGGAGATGGTAACTTGAGTTCAGTTGATGCTGCACCAGGAACAGGCGGCTTTGGCTTTTGAGGGTGTCATGGATAACACAGATTGAAAAGATTCCTAAAAATCCCAGACTGTCCCAGGAGCAGCTGTTGAGAAACAATTTCAACAATTAAATTGATATTAAAAATATTCCTCCCCAATCCCTGGGGACCAACCCAACCCAAAGTGTCCATGATCTCCACAGTGGGACCTGGAGTTGGTTGTTTCAGAGCTTTGAACCCTGAAACTCCTGCTGCGATCCCATAAATATTGATCCATTTCTCTTTCCCATTCCAGCCTCAATTTTTCCTGATTTCCAGGCTGGGGACACCAAACCAACAATACCCCACCACATATTTGGGAACATTCCTGGTTTCCAGGAGTTTTAATTTATTTTTTTCCTTCCTGACACAGATCTAGATCAAAATTTGGCTTTTCTCACTCCAGCTTTATTTGTTTTCCAGTTATTCCAAACAGGTTTTATCCACTCTCCTCTTGTGATTGTGGAATAAAAAAGAAGATTAATGGGAAAAAAAAAAGGAAGATGAGATGGCTGCTGTTTCCCATTTGGTGTCTGATTTATATTAATAATTGAATACATCCAAGGCGACTTTTATTGAGGAAACAATAAATGTTTAATAAGGGAATGAGCAGTCCATCATCAAAGGGAGCTCTGCTTAGGAGGCTTTTTGGAGGGGGAAGAACTGTTTGGGATTTCAATCATCCTGGGAACACTTTATTCCCGTTGCTGCCTCATTAGCATTCCACATTATCCCACCATGGGATGAGGTCATTCCCAAGGAAAAATGAGATTTTAGGAGAGACAAGATGCAATATCCTCAAATGTGTGAGCTTTGGAGGGTGCTGTTCCACCATAAACTTTTTTTCCATGGATGGGCCAGAGCTCCAATCCCAAATCCAACTGGAATGAATCAGCTCTCACCAGTGTATCCCATGGAAGATGGGAGTCCTTGGTTCAAGGTGTTTAATAATGAAAAATGCCAATACCTGGCTGAGCCAAGGCAGGGATAAGATTTGGAACCTCAGGAATTATTGTCAGGGAACAAGAGGATGAGCTGGAGACAAATGAATGTTGGGAAAGAAATTTAAAGGAAATTAGGAACGGAAAGGGATGGGGAACACAGGGATAAGCAATAGATTGGTGGTAATGCCCTTGATAATGCCTTGGAATGTGACAGAAGGATTTGGCTGGAAGTTTTATCCAGCTCCATGAAGAAAATCCCCACTTCAAGCCGCTCCTTAGTTAGAAATGGATTCAGGAAGAAGAGCAGGTTTAATTAACTCATCCCATTAATTAATGAAGTATTAACCAAAGATGAGTGAAGGAACCCCATTAATTAATTTTCAGCATCCCATCCATTCCTCGTATGGAATCCCATCCCATCCCATCGCTGGGGCTGCAGACACAGTTTGGGAAGGGTGCATTTGGTGCAATCCAAGATGAAATATTCCTGCTTTTATCCCAGAATCCCTGACTGCTCTGGGCTGGAAGGGACCTCAGGGATTGGCTCATTCCAAGCCCTGCCATGGTTTGGGACACTTCCCACATTCCAGGTCACTGATGACATCTCCAGGACCAGCAGGGGTGCGGGAATAACGTCCACCAAACCTGGGGGTCTACAGAGTCCTGTGGCCAGGGCTGGGCATGACCAGTGGCCACCACCCTTCAATCTGGTGGCCGCCACCACCAATCTTCAGCCTGGTGGCCACCACCACCCTTTGGTCTGCTGGATGTCACCACCCTTTGGCTTAGTGGCCACCATCACCCTTTGGCCTGGTGGCCACCACCAATCTTTGACCTGGTGGCCCTCACCACCCTTTGGCCTGGTGGCCACCACCATCCTTTGATGACTTGGCCACCACCACTCATTGGCCTAGTGACCACCACCAATCACTGACCTGGTGGTCAGCACCACCCTTTGATGATTTGGCCACCACCACTCACTGGCCTGGTGGCCACCACCACTCATTGGCCTAGTGGCCACCACCAATCTTTGGCCTAGTGGCCATCACCAATCATTGGCCTGGTGGCCACCACCATCCTTTGATGATTTGGCCACCGCCACTCTTTGGCCTGGTGGCCACCACCACTCACTGGCCTGGTGGCCACCACCATCCTTTGATGATTTGGCCACTGCCACTCTTTGGCCTAGTGACCATCACCAATCATTGGCCTGGTGGCCACCACCATCCTTTGATGACTTGGCCACCACCACTCACTGGCCTGGTGGCCACCACCACTCACTGGCCTGGTGGCCACCACCAATCTTTGGCCTAGTGGCCACCACCACCCTTTGGTGCCTGCAGGCCGGGGGCCAGTTTGGTGGCTGGTGCCACTAAAATTCCTTGGAAAGAGCTTTGAATGACTCTGCCCCCACAAAAACCAGGAAGAGTTTGATCCCCGCGCTGGTTCCTTGGGGAATTGCTGCCTGAGGGGGAGTTTGGGAAGACACCAAACTACAGAGAAAGAAGAGAAGATAAAATAAAGATAAATAAACATAAAATAAACCAGAAACTTCTCCCTGTTGCGTGTCCTCAATAAAATCCTGTCAGGAATCAGGTGACAGCACTGGGCCATCAGGAGGGGACAGGTCTCCATCCACCAGGATGTGCTGAGAGCCTCCAGGAGAGTCCTTGGAAGTTCTTCCTTGGCACTTTGAGCACAGCAAGGAAGAACATCCCTGCATCATTCCCGAGTAAATCCTGGGCCCCAAGGTTCTGGAAATGGTTCATCCTTCAGCTTGCCAAGGATTCCTGAGTGCAGCGATCCAAGGATCACGACAGGCAATGAAGGAAACATCTCCCCGCCCGTGGGAGGATCCTTGAAGTCCTTTCCAATATTTTTGAAGGGCAGGATGTACAAATACCAGGAATGACATTAACAGGAATTATGAGGGATCATCATTTTACTGGCACATATCTGGTTTTGCCTGGAAGAAAATTCATTCCTACAAGGTGCTGGAGCACCAGGACTGGGAAAACCTTCTCCAGTAGGAGCTGCCTCCCTCCACTGCCATGGGAAAGGCAAGGCCTTGGGAAGGACCTAAAAAGCTGTTTGGAAGCCACATCCACATGGATTTTAAATCCCATCCCATGGATTTTAAATGGGAACTCCACCACTTCCCTGTGCAGCTGTGCCAGGGCTGGACAAACCTTTCCAGGAAATTTTCCCCAGTATTCAATCTAAACCTCCCCTGGTACAACTTTCCCTTTCCCCACTGCAGGGAAAAGTTTTCAATTTCTGCTGACGCTGAGAATACTCTGAACTTCCCAAAAATCCCAAGGGTGCCTGGTGTGACAATCTGGGGACTCAAACCAAGCAAATATTTGGAAATTCTTTGATATTTGCATTTGGCAGCAGTTGCTAAGAACAAGCAGTAGAGACATGATGGAAAAGTACATCCTGATGGATTCAGACACTGCAGCCTGGAAATCAGGAATTCCAGACTGGTTTGGCTTGGAAGGGACCTTAAAACCCCTGCCATGGGCAAGGACACTTTCCACTCTCCCAGGTTTTATTTCCATACCCCTGCAAAACTTTTTGTTTACAAAGCTGATTATTTTATAATCCTATGAGACAGATTAACTCCCAAAACTGCTGGAAAGGCCACTACACCATCCCAAAATTTTCATGGAGTGCCACAAGCAGCAAGCGTGGCCTCACATCAGCTCCTTAAATATATTTTAGTGATATTCAATCCCCTTGGAACGTTTTCTCCCCGTGAATACCCCGTAAAATCCAATTTTTCCGTGTGAACAGAGGCGCTGTCCGTGCTCTGTCACCCATTCCCATCACAAAGGGGCAGCTTGGCTTTGTGCAATCCCCAATTCCGTGAGCCAGAGCAGCGATTCTCCCGCCCTGTCAGGGTTACAAATCAACTACTCCTCCACGTGAACAATCAATTCTTGCCTAATTAGCTGCATTTTGCACCCCTGGCATTAAAGTTCAGCGGGGCTCAACTTCACCCCCGCCCTTCCCTGCTCATCGGAGCTTCATTCCCATTCCTCCCACCACATCTTCGTTTGCTTTGTGCTTTTAATTAAAAAGGCAAACTTTGGCTCTGTGCATGCTCTGGAAATGCAAACAGTTCTTAATTAAAGCACGAGGAAGTGCCAAAATTAAGCATAATTAGTTGGGCAGGGCAGCGGTGAACAATGGGCTGCGTTCTGTGTGTGCAAACCCCCCAGAAATTGCAAAAACAGGAGCAAAAAGCATAAAATAACCGTAATAAATCAGTGCTGCTCAGTGATTAAACCTTTATTTCTCTCATCACCATTATTCCCAAGGGAATCACATCCATTCCTATTAAAATCTGGGTGTTTTAATTAATAATCGTGGAATTGTGGATTTATCTCTGCTTATTCCCTGATTTCTGATATCCAGCCTGGATGCTGGTTGTACCAGAGCTCTGTATCACCTGTCCTTCCAGAAATATCTGGAATTCCTGCTGGAAAAGATGGATTCAGGCTGCCATTCTGTAATTCCTGCTGGAAAGAGAATACCAGAAATACCTGCAATTCCTGCTGGAAAAGATGGATCCAGGTTGCAAACTGAGATCTGGGACTTTCCAAACCCTTTTATAGATGGATTCAAACACTGCATTTATCCAGATAATTTGAATTTCTTTATACCTGGTTTTGGCTAAGCTGGAGTTAATTTTCCTCCTCTAAGCTGATCCAGCTGGGACCTGACTGGGAGTTGGTCACATCCCACAATGCCATGGAAAACATCTTCCATCTTCCACCTTTGCATGGAAATCCATTCTTCCTGAAAGAAAAAGGGGTGTGCAAAATTCCTGCTGGAATCAGCACCTGTTTGTCCCTCCCTGTTTAATTTCCATCCCTCCCCATTCCCTGATTAAGGGATTTCTTCCTTTCCTAAACCCCCCTGCCTAAAATTAAACAGAATTTGGAAGCAGGAATTTGCTGCTGGATCCATTGTTCCAGAAGCAGCCACAACATGTTTGGAATTCCATGATTTATTTGCTCCTGTTTTAACTGGTTGGTTCCTCATTGGGAAGTTAAAAAACTTGTCTAGCTCATCTTCTGATGACAAATATTTCTAATAATGAACTGATCAAAGCCTCTAAATTTTTTGCTCTTGTGCTTTTTATGGGTCTGACTGATGAAAAGGATGAAGCCTAAAGGCCAAACTAATTTTTAAATCTGTATTTTAAGCCCAAATGTTTTCTGTTCTCAACTGTTGCTAAATTAAAGGCTCCTTGTGCATTCCAGGATGCACTTTAATTAATAAATGCCTAATTTATACGTGTAAAATGTGGATGTACCCAGCAGGATCAGGTATTGATCCTCTGAGCAGGGAGTGAGGTCGGACAGGCCAGGCCAGCACAAGTTAATTACTTAATTGAAAAAGACATAAAAAGTCATGGCCTGGCCACAATTTAAACAAATAATTTGCAAACTCTCACAGTGCAGAAAGGAGCATTTATTTCTATCCCAATTTTGGGGCTGAAATTCAGAGAAGAGAATTGGGATTGTTCCAGCAGGAGAAAAGCTCTGGGGTGACCTCACTGTGACATTCCAGTGCCTGAAGGGGCTCCAGGAACTGGAGAGAGAGGATTTCCAAGGGATGGAGGGACAGGACACAGGGAATGGCTTCAAAATGAGGGAGGGAAGGGTTTGCTGGGATACTGGGAAGGAATTTCTGGCTGGGAATTGGGGAGGAGCTGGGATGGAATTCCAAGATTTGCTGTGGCTGCAACTGGATCCTTGGAAGTGCCCAAGGCCAGGCTGGGTGTGGCTTGGAGCAACCTGGGACAGTGGGAGGTGTCCCTGCCATGGCAGGGGGTGGGATGGGATCATCCTTGGGGTATTTTCCACCCCAAATCACTATTCCATGATTTCCCTATTACACAGCCCCTGTTCCTAAAGGTTTGTGGAATGTGAATCCTTGTGATGCTGGACAAGTCCATGATTTCCTTCCATCCTTGTTTGGACTTTCTGTAAATAATTTCATTATAAAGCAACAAAATTCACAATCATTTCATTCAGCTGCTGGTCAGGACATGGGAAATCCAAACATGCCCCTGGCCACCCTCCCTCTGGATGAAGGGATCCAAGGGTGGGAGATTGTCCTGATCATGGAATTCTGCAATGGGTTGGGTGGAAGGGACCTGAAATCCCATCCAGTGCCACCCCTGCCATGGGCAGGGACACCTCCCACTGTCCCCAGTGTCCAGCCTGGCCTTGGGCACTGCCAGGGATCCAGGGGCAGCCACAGCAAATCTGGGAATTCTATTCCAGGGCCTCCCCACCTTCCTAGGCAGGAATTCCTTCCCAAAATCCCACCTAAATCCACCCTCTTCCATCTTAAACCATTTATCCCTCACCTCCTCCTTTTGGGAACAATGAGCTGGAGCTGAGACCTCCTCAACAGGAGGGACAGGACTCAGGATTTGTGTCCTGGGCTCTGCTCCTCTTCTGTGGTTTGGAAGATAAACACCCACCACAAAATTCCCATGAAAACCAAGCCCTGGGTCACAGCCTGATGCTGCTCTCTAGAATTTTAAAATGGCTTCTACCTGCAATTTTGACTTTTAAAAAAAAGCAGATAAAAAGGGGGGAAAATATATCCTGCATATATCCTCAATATGTAATCCAGTGAATAATTTTGTGGTTTATTTTGTGCAGAGTAAATGGCTGGTGCAGGAAATAAATTAAATAAAAGCCCTCCTCTATCTCCCAAATGAGCCATCAGTGGTTGGGATGTGTCTCTATTCCGAGTGAAACTGCCTGTTGGAATGAGTGTTCAGCTAAAAGCCTTGCAAGAGAAAAATTCTTTCTGGGAATGAGCTGCTGCTTCTCTGTAGGAAATTCCTTGGAGAAAAGTGGTTTTTAGGGCAATGCCTCTGCTGGTTCATGTGCACAGAGCTTTGTCATTCGTGATTCCTGTTGGGCCTCCTGGGGATTTTGAGGGGAATTTTCGGAGTGATCCAAGACAGAGCATTGTGGAAACACCAGCACTGCATTTCCAGGCTGCTGGAAGTGGGACACTGGGAAAAAGAACAGGATAAATGTTAATCGAGGGATCCCCTGGGACTGGACAGCTGTGCCGATGGAAAAATTGTTGTGCTGGAAGAAATTCCTGGGCAATTGGTTAAATCCAAACTCTCAGTGCCATGGAATGGTCACACAAAAGCTCTCCCGAGATCCCTCATGGAATGTGGTGCCCCCAATAAAAAAGGACTTGGAATTGCTGGAGCAAGTCCAGAGGAGGCCACAGAGTTGACAAAGGGACTGGGGCACTTTTCCTATGGAAAAAGGCTGGGGGAGCTGGGAATGTGCAGCCTGGAGAGGAGCAGGCTGTGTGGAGAGCCCCCAGCACATTCCAGCTCCAAAGGGAGCTGGGGAGGAGGAAAGGTTCCATTGGGAGCTGGAGTGCCAGCACAAGGGGGAATGGGCTCAACCTGACAGAGGGGAAACTGAGGTGGGGTACTGGGAAGGAATTCCTGCCTGGGGGGTGGGGAGGCCCTGGAATGGAATTCCCAGATTTCCTATGGCTGCCCCTGGATCCCTGGAATGCCCAAGGCCAGGCTGGACACTGGGGTTGGAGCAGCCTGGGACAGTGGGAGGTGTCCCTGCCATGGCAGGGGTGGGATGGGATGGGATGGGATGGGATGGGATGGGATGGGATGGGATGGGATGGGATGGGATGGGATGGGATGGGATGGGATGGGATGGGGTCCATGGGATGGGATGGGATGGGATGGGATGGGATGGGATGGGATGGGATGGGATGGGATGGGATGGGATGGGATGGGATGGGATAATGGGATGGGATGGGATAATGGGATGGGATGGGATGGGATAATGGGATGGGATGGGATAATGGGATGGGATGGGATTTAAGGTCTCTTCCCTCCCAAATCATTCTGGGATTCAAACTGACACCTCATTTGGGTTCAGGAAAACCTCTGACGAGCCAAACTCTCGTTTATTTGTCACCCTCACAAGCCAAGGCCTGGCCAGGGTTGCTGCTCATCAATCCATGCATTAATCTCCACCAATCCCACAAAAAGGAATGGATCTTTGGGAATGATCACATACAACCAGCTTCAGCCTGTTCCTCTCCTTCCTTTTCCATGCCCACATTCCCTCCTTCCCTCCAGATCTTCTGCCTTTCTGGACATCTGCTGAAGGAAGGGAAAAAAAAAACCTGTCAGGTTATTAATTCAGAAGCATCCTTCTCCTAAAAAAAACAGGAGCAAACTCGAGTTGAAACATATCCAGGATGCTCTGGCACTGCTCCCGAGCTCTCACTCCACTCAGAGCTGATGATGGGATGCCACTTGGCTGGAATGATAAACCAGTGCCAAGAGGGCTCTCACCACCTCAGCCTCAGGCTCCCCACATTCCCATTCCCAGGGATTTGTGCAGCCTCTGGATCTTCTCTCCTGTTCTCCTGCTGGAAAAATCTCCTGGGTCTGGCTCCTTCTTCCATTATTCAAAGCAGTCCTGGGCTCTGTGGATCAGGGATTAGCAGTGAGAGCTCACATTCCTGCAAAGCAGGAAAAAAAAAAAAAAAAAGGATTTGTTTGAATGATGATTGGTAATAATTATGATTTATTCATTTCAGCCTGGAGAAGAAGAGGCTCAGGAGAACTTAGAGCCCCTTCCAGTGCCTAAAGGGGTACAAGGAAAGTGAAAATGGGATTTTGGAGAAGGACATGGAGTGCCAGGACAAGGGGAAATGTTTTAAATTGATGGAGGGACATGGTTAGATGGGATATTGGGAAGGAATTCCTGGCTGGGAGGGTGGGGAGGTTCTGGAATAGAATTCCCAGAGCAGCTGTGGCTGCCCTTGGATCCCTGGAAATGTCCCAGGCCAGGTGGGACATTGAGGTTGGAGCACCTGGGATAGGGGAAGTTGTCTCTGCCCTTGGCAGGGGAGGGGATGAGATGATTTTTAAGCTTCCTTCCAACCCAAACCATTCTTGAATTCTGGGATTTTATAATTCCATTACCTTCTCCTGATGAAAGAGCAGCATGAAAAGGAGGTAAACCCCATGGAAAAAAATTCCTTCTGATCCCAAACGCAGACATCAGCAATTTTCAAAGTCATTTCCATAAAAACCCCACAGGTCAGGAACTGTATCAAGGAAAAGCAATGGCAGAGGAGCCTGAGGCCCAGGAATTCCTGGCATTCCTGAGGAATAAGGAGCTGTGATCCAGCATGGGGGACAGGAGGGGAGGATGCTCTCTCCTCTCTCTGAAATCATGGAAAACCTGCAGAGGATCATCTTGGGAACCTTTAGAAGTGCAGGAAGACCCATCTTAAAATACAGAAAATGCACAAAATCCTGCTTGGATTCAGAGCATAAGGACATTCCCACCTTTCCCTCTCCTTTAAAGGAGTTACAAGCATGGACTGAGTGCCAAATTTGCTACATTTGGCTCGTCATTACCCCAGAATAAAAACATGCAAACCCAGAGCCAGGAGGAATAAATCCACCCCTCACATTTATCAATTATTTCTCCAGTCCCCATCCCCGAGCAGTCACCCACAGAGCTGCCACTACCCATGAAACCCAGCTGGAATCCAGAATATCCAATGTAAATGCAGAGATTGGGATTCACACCTTATCCCTGGCAGGATTCCTGGCAAACCCTGGGATCCTGGATTTGTCACCTCTCAGCTTGTGACACTCACACAGAACATTTTGGTCCCGAGCCTGGACCTTCCCTTTTCTGGAGCCACTATTTTGGGCAGGTAAATATTTAGCATTCGTTCCGTGCAGGAGAGGCTCTATTTATATCCCCGGACAAGGAGGAGGTCACTGCTCCTGCAGAATTGCCAAACACACTCCGGGCTGAGCAGAAATTCTGAGCAGGAATCTTCTTAAAGCACTTGGGGCCTGTTTGCAGTTGGGTTTCTGAGGGAAAAAAAAATCTGGATTTCAATTCCAGAGTGGTGTTTTCTGTCGTTGGGAACCAAGAAAGCAGCTTTGTTCTCAAGCTGCCCCAGCCTGGCCTTTCTCAGGCCTTTACAAGGCCAAGGAATTAAAACAATGATTATGCACCTGCAGGGTGAGTGAGAGATGTGATGTTTTATTAAAACTATGTTTTAAAAGAGGTGTTGCCTTATTAGACCAATGAGTCTTTTCTATTTTGTTTTGCAGGAACTCTTTTATTTTAAAGCCATGGCTTCCTTCAATAAATTGCTTTTCCTTGCACCACGTTGCTGTGTCCTTTCACCACTCCACAGCCCCATACAGTGACAGTTTTCAGGTGGAATTTAGGTTGTAAATTAAGTTGGTTTTGGGGCCAACACAGCTCCTACAACAACCACCTTTGTGGATGTGAGAAGAATCGTGGGATGGTTTGGGCTGGAGGGGCCTCAAATCCCATCCAGGGACACTCCCACTGTCCCAGCCCCAGTGTCCAACTGGACACTCCCAGGGATCCAGGGGCTGCCACAGCTTCTCAGTTCTCTTGGATGTCCTTTGTGATATCCACAAAAAATGAGAATCCAAATATTCCTGCCAAGACCCTCAGGTCACATTCCCAGCTGGAACTGACCCAATTCTCTGGATGTCAAATTGCAGCAAGGAGCACTTCCAGACCATCATTCCTGATTTCTTCCTCCAACATGGACATTCTCAGACCTGTGGATGCCTCTTCTCTGGAGAATGGCTTTCAAAATGTCCAAGGATGTGACTCTGTGGCATCCCATGGCAAGAAATGTGGGGCTGGAGCGTGTCCAGAGAAGGAAAAGGAGCTGGGAAGGGTCTGGAGCACCAGGAACTGAGAGGGGCCCAGAGAGGACCAATTAATTAATTAACCTGGTCGATGAGTTCCCTTTAATTTTGGAACTTTGGCTCCCTTTAAATGAAGGCACAGAAAAGGGGGGAAAAAAAGAGAATTTCAGGAATTCATTTGTGAGGTTCACCTGGAAGCATGGAAAATGAGAGTTCGTTTTTAATTATATTTTTTTTTTTTTTTTTTTTTTTTTTGGCAGCTACTTCCAAGCCAGGAAAGGCAATTCTGAAAGCACTTTTGAATTTGACAATAAAATCCCTAAAGAAAAATTGAAAAAAAACCCAACTAAAATGTCCATGCTTATGAAAGTCTCATAATTTTCTGTTTTATGCTTTGGCTTTCCAAATGTTCTTTCCAAATGAAATGCTTTTATCAATAAAGTTTCATTTTTCATTGAAAAGCTAGAAAATTCTGATCCAAGTGGGATTTTCAGTCTGGTTCAATGAGTTACTTGTAACTTCAAAAAAAAATCTCTTGAGGTGAAAATTTATTTTACATGTGAATAAAATTTTGAAGTCTGCTCTGGAATAAAATAAAGGTAAAATCATCAGAGAGTTGTTCAACAATGACCATTATATAGGATAAATTAATTTAGGAGAAACTAAAGGTTTAATTTGGTGTGGTTTTACAATCTTTTGTGTGTTTCTAAGGAACAGAGACTTCCTGATTCCCAAATATTTCACCATTTCCTCTCATCCTTGTTCCTTGAGAGCAGAGCCCGATCCCATCTAGCTGCACAGGGAATTTGGAGAGGGAGAAGATTCCCCCTGAGCCTCCCTTCCTTCCTTCCTTCCTTCCTTCCTTCCTTCCTTCCTTCCTTCCTTCCTTCCTTCCTTCCTTCCTTCCTTCCTTCCTTCCTTTCCTTCCTTCCTTCCTTCCTTCCTTCCTTTCCTTCCTTCCTTCCTTCCTTCCTTCCTTCCTTCCTTCCTTCCTTCCTTCCTTCCTTCCTTCCTTCCTTCCTTCCTTCCTTCCTTCCTTCCTTCCTTCCTCCCTTCCTCCCTTCCTCCCTCCCTTCCTCCCTCCCTTCCTTCCTCCCTTCCTTCCTCCCTTCCTTCCTTCCTTCCTTCCTTCCTTCCTTCCTTCCTTCCTTCCTTCCTTCCTTCCTTCCTTCCTTCCTTCCTTCCTTCCTTCCTTCCTTCCTTCCTTCCTTCCTTCCTTCCTTCCTTCCTTCCTTCCTTCCTTCCTTCCTTCCTTCCTTCCTTCCTTCCTTCCTTCCTTCCTTCCTTCCTTCCTTCCTTCCCATGGCAGAATCAGAGCAGTGTTTGTGTTCATGAAGCACCAAATGTTCCTGGTTCTCCATGAAATACAAAAACCAATTTATTCTGCCTGGCTCTTCCTCTGGAAAAGCCAGCATTATATCCCAGATTATAATAAGGATTTATTCCCAAACCCTTTGTTTGTCCCCCACCCTCAGGACATAGCTGTGCCCTCTCCCAGTTTCATGCTCAGTGTGTGAGGTGGGAACATAAAACACGTCCAGAGCTCTAAAACTAAACTGCTTTTTTTTTTTTTTTTTTTCTGGACAAATGATTTCCCAGAATATTTCGGTGGGATTTGCATTCCGACCGCGTTCCCGCTGCCTCCTGCAAGCCCTTCCCTGCCATCTGTGCTTCTCCCTCCGTGCTCCGTGTGGGCTGCTCCATCTTGTCATTTAGCAACTGTTGTTGTGCCTTTGGTGCCAGCTTTTGTTACCTCGGCAGGGCGGGACTTTGGGAATAAATTATGGGAGCTCGAGTTTCGCAAATTCTTCTGCAGGAATACCTGCTCCGGAGTGCTCCGGACACAAGGCAGCAGGAATGAGTTTCTGCACAATCTGGGCAAGCTGAGGCTTTAAAAGGATTTGTGCTGCCAAGAACAGGGTCCACCAAAAGATTCCCTGGAAATTATTCCGGGGAGGAAATGAGTTTTTCCTTGTCTTTGTGGCAACGCGAGGAGCAGCCAAAGGTTCTTCCATGTGGACATGGATGTGCCAGTCAGAGTTAATGAGCCCACCCCAGCTCAGACTCTGACAGCTCCAGTATTTCGGGAGGTTTTACAGCCCTGCCCACCCTGCAGATTCCCAGCTTGTTATCCCAGAATTATTGAGGTTGGAAAAGAACTCCCAGGCCATCGAGTCCCAGCTGTGCCCCATTCCCAGCTTGTCCCCAGCCCAGAGCTCTGGGAATTCCTTGGCCACCTCCAGGGATGGGCACTGCAAACCTTCCTGGACAGTCCATTCCAATAATTAAAATTCCTTGTGGGTGTAAAGGAGGATTTTTGCCTTTTGTGGGAGATGCACCTCTGCACAATTATCCTCTCACCCTGGAGCCACCATTTCTCCTCCATGAGGAGTTATGGAATATTTGCATCCAGCTTGCTCTTTCTGCACCACACAACCCAGGTGTTTTTCCAGCTGTCCAGCAATCCTCAGCTGCCAAATGCCTGGAAAAATGACAAGGGAGGACATAATGACACTTCATGTAGTCGCTGCAGATCCAAACCTAAATCCATCTGCCTGCTGCATCCCTGGAGCTGCTGGCTCCCCACTTCCCACTCAGTGCACACAGCAATTCATCTTTCTGGGATCAGCACCAGCTCCAGCATTCCCCATCTGGCAGCCCAGTGTGACCCATTGTCCCAACACAATGTCAAGGCCATTAAACACAATGGATCCCGCCAGGAATGTGGAGCATCCATAGAGCAGGAATGAGCAGGATGGATCCCAAGGCTGGGTGCAGATGTCAGAAGTGAAGGGTCTCCTTCAGAGTTTGTTCCTTGTGCTCCCATCCTGCTCTCATCCTCGGGGTATCCGTGTTCCAGACTGGGCGCTTCATCCCAGGCTTCCCTGAATCCTTCACTGCTGGAGGCCTGGAGCACCTCAGTGCCCAGGAAAGGCTGAGGGAGCTGGGGCTGCTCAGCCTGGAGAGGAGCCCTGAGGGAGGGGCCCCAGCCCTGGGTGTCCCTGTCTGTCCCTGAATATCCCTGTCTGTCCCTGGGTGTCCCTGGGTGTCCCTGAATATCCCTGTCTGTCCCTGTCTGTCCCTGGGTGTCCCTGAATTTCCCTGTCTGTCCCTGAGTGTCCCTGTCTGTCCCTGGGTGTCCCTGAGTGTCCCTGTCTGTCCCTGAATGTCCCTGAGTGTCCTTGGGTGCCCCTGAATGTCCCTGTTTGTCCCTGGGTGTCCCTGTCTGTCCCTGAATGTCCCTGTCTGTCCCTGGGTGTCCCTGGTTGTCCCTGTCTGTCCCTGAGTGTCCCTGTCTGTGTCTGTCTGTCCCTGTCTGTCCCTGAATGTCCCTGTCTGTCCCTGGGTGTCCCTGGTTGTCCCTGTCTGTCCCTGAGTGTCTCTATCTGTCTCTGTCTCTGTCCCTGTCTGTCCCTGGGTGTCCCTGGGTGTCACTGTGTGTCTCTGTCTGTCCCTGGGTGTCTATCTGTCCCTGTCTGTCTGTCCCTGTCTGTCTGTCCCTGTCTGTCTGTCCCTGTGAGCAGGGAGGGGCAGAGCAGGGCCCAGTCCCTGCTCCAGGCAGGGGCTGATCCCAGGAATTCCCAGCCAGGAGGCAGAGCCCAGAGAGGGGCTGGAGTCTCCTCCCTGGGATATTCCAGAGCCACAGGACACAGCCCTGTGCCCTGAGCTCTGGGAGGTGACACCAGGGACCCCTGGGGTCCCTCCCAGCCTGTCCAGGGACTCTGTGTGAGTCTGGAAATTTTCCATATTATTTCACACCCCCTTTTCCACACCCTGTTTCTCCCTGCACTCCAGTCCCCGTGGCTCCTGGCTCAGCAGCACTGCTGCAATCAGTTTCCTTCACAGGGGACAGATTCTCCTGGTGACATCTCCCCTGGCCAGCCCAGTGACAAGGCCCAGCCATCCCACTCTTGCTGTGGCCAGCACAGGGTTTTCAATCCCTTTAAATAGGATTGAATCCCATCCCAGTGTGATAATTGATAAATTATTTGTGTTAATCATAGAAGTTTTGGAGTTTGTATAAACCAGAATACTTAAAATAAGAAAAGAACATGGACTTAGATAAAGGGAAATATATGATTAAACCCATTCTGTTTAAATCCCCATTATGAATTTTGTATATTGAATATTGTATACCAGACTGTAAAAAAAAAAAAAAAAAAAAAGGGGGGTTTCCACAGTCTGACAGGGTTTTTTTGCAGAATCAGATTTCCTGCCTTTGTGTGATCAATCACAAACTATCTACTAAGATCAGGCTTCCCACTTTTTCTGTTTTTATCCACCAAGACCAGGTGGTTACATGACCAATTGTCCCCAGAGCTGTCCCACGGGAGTTTGGAAGTTTCTTTGCCCACCACTGCTCACCTTGCAGAATTACTACAACAAAACAATAACAATTATTGATTACTACAAGGAAAACCAGACTATAAAAAGGGAGCTGTAACCAAGTTGGGTGGAAGCGTGGAGTGGGTGGTGACCCCTCACGTTTTCCCCAGAGCTGCTTGCTCTGTCTATATAAAACAAACCAATCTAAATTTTGCTGAATATGGAGACTTTGTTTCTCATTTATAACACCAGCGTCCAGGATTCCCTCACAGGCACAGCCGTGTCCCAGCAGGATCTCGCCTCCTTCGCTGCTGTGCTCTGGAAGCTTTTACAGCAAGTCTCCTCTGCAGGGATGATGATGTCATTATTGTCACCTAACGAGCTGCTGGACTGCCATCCTTCTTAACCTTCCTATTTCCAGGACAGCCCTCTCCAAAGCATCCCAGTTTTCCTTCAGACAACATCCGAACTCAATTTCAGACTCTTCCATTTCCTCTTCCCAATCCTCGACCTTCTTAACCTTCCTATTTCCAGGACTGGCTTCTTCAGAGCATCCCAAGTTTCCTTCAGACCACACCCAAACCCACCTTCAGACCCTTCCCTGGCTCCTTTCTAATCCTCAACCTTCTTAACTTTTCAGATTCTGGGATTAAACTCTCCAAACCTTCCCAGTTTTCCTTCAGACAACATCCCAGACCACCTTCAGACCCTTCCATCAGCCCTTCCCAGTCCCCAACTTTATTAACCTTCCTATTTCCAGGATTAGCCGCTCCAAAACTTCCCAACTTTCTTTCAGATCACATCCCAGATCATCTCCAGCCCCTTCCATCAGCCCTTCCCAATCCTTACCACTCGGCTAAGCCCAGCCAATCCCAGGCATAGCTAAGCCAGGATCAAAATAAGAATTCCGGCTCAGTTTTCTTTCTACTGTAATAAAACCCCCGTGTGAGCCGCAGATCCAAGAGAACATTTCCTGCCACGATGGCTGCGTTGTCCCCATTTAAATCCCTCTTCTCTCCCTACACTGTCTCAAAAATTCCCTTTTCCCTTTCTAGTCAGGTCTGTGATCCCGGTTTCTCTTTCCCGCGGCACATGTTAATTGAGAGAGCGGCAATTATGTGATGGAGCAGCCGATAGCTGATAAGAGAAGAAAGGTTATCTCTGTTTGCACGGGCAGAGAAATTAGCAGAGGTGCAAAATCCGCCCCTTATCTCGCTCTGCCATAATGGGGAGAGAATTGAAGGATCCGCACACAGCAGCTTATCCCTAAAATACACACCCCGCAATCGGCCCGGATCTTATCTCTGCCCATGTTTGGGAAACGGAGTCGGGTGTATCTTGCTGGAACAAGACTTTGCTAAAACGCCGAAAGTCCTTGAGATGCTGAACTCGGCTGTGGAAGCTGGAAGGGAGAAGCTGAAGGATGGAAAAACTCCAGGAGAGCTGGAGAGGGATTTGGGATAAGGGATGGAGGGACAGGACACGGGGAATGGCTTTAGGGGGAAGGAGGGTAGATTGAAATGGGATATTGGGAATTGGGAATTCCTGGCTGGGCTGGAATTCCCAGATTTGCTGTGGCTGCCCCTGGATCCCTGGCAGTGCCCAAGGCCAGGCTGGACATTGGGATGGAGCACCTGGGACAGTGGAGGTGTCCCTGCCATGGAATGGGGTGAAACAACGATGATCCTTGAGGTCCTTCCAACCCAAATCAGCCTGGGATTCCAGGATTTGCTGTCACAGAAGGAGGGAGCTCATGGAGCAGAGAGGAATTGGGAGATTTACAAATGCCAAGGGATTTGCGCTGGGAAATCCCAGGAAATCCCAGCTGTATACTGGGAAATCCTGGGAAATCCCAGTTGTATACTGGGATATACCAGCTGTGTACTGGGAAATCCCAGGAAATCCCAGCTGTAAACTGGGAAATCCTGGGAAATATCAGCTGTAAACTGGTAAATCCCAGCTGTGTACTGGGAAATCCCAGCTGTATACTGATAAATTCCAGCAGCGTATTGGGATATCCCAGGATATACCAGCTGTATATTGGGAAATTCTGGGAAACCCCAGCTGTATACTGGGAAATCCTGGGAAATATCAGCTGTATACTGGGATATACCAGCTGTGTACTGGGAAATCCAAGGAAATAGCTGCATATTGGGAAATCCCAGGAAATCTCAGCTATACACTGGTAAATTCTGGGAAATCCCAGTTGTATACTGGGAAATCCTGGGAAATGTCAGCTGTAGACTGGGAAATCCCAGCTGTGCACTGGGAAATCCAAGGAAATAGCTCCTTATTGGGAAATCCCAGGAAATCTCAGCTATACACTGGTAAATTCTGGGAAATCCCAGCTGTAGACTGGGAAATCCCAGGAAAGCCCAGCTGTATATTGGGAAATTCTGGGAAATACCTGCTCTATACTGGGAAATTCTGGGAAATATCAGCTGTATACTGGTAAATTCCAGCTGTGTACTGGAAAATCCCAGGAAATCCCGGCTGTATACTGGGAAATCCTGGGAAATATCAGCTGTATACTGGTAAATCCCAGCTGTATACTGGGAAATCCAAGGAAATAGCTGCATATTGGGAAATCCCAGGAAATCTCAGCTATACACTGGTAAATTCTGGGAAATCCCAGCTGTATACTGGGAAATTGTGGGAAATCCCAGCTGTAGACTGGGAAATCCCAGCTGTACACTGGGAAATCCCAGCTGCATATTGGGAAATTCTGGGAAATACCCACTCTGTACTGGGAAATCCCAGGAAATCTCAGCTGTATACTGGGAAATCCTGGGAAATCCCAGCTGTATACTGGAAAATCCCAGGAAATCCTAGCTGTAGACTGGTAAATTCCACTGTATACTGGGAAACCCAAGGAAATAGCTGCATATTGGGAAATTCCAGGAAATCCCAGCTGTACACTGGGAAATCCCAGCTGTAGACTGGGAAATCCCAGCTGTATATGGGAAATTCCAGGTGTTCTCGTGCTTTGAACAATTAAAGGTGAAAGATTTGCCTAGTTGTTATTGTGTTGTACCAAACCCCAAACAACGGGACCATTCTGGAATTAGGGATTACACCACAGATTTTTTTTTTTTTTTTTTTTTTGAGTGGTTTGGAGTGTAACCAGATTTTCCTCCCCAGTCTGGTGCCAGATCTCAAATATGGTTGTGTTTTATCTCCCATGTGGTTCTGCTTCCAATTCCACCCCCATTCCATTCCATTCCCATTTCCACCACCCCTCACATGTTTAAACATCCTCACCATAAAGCAGCACCCCAGAACCTGCACAGGTGTGAAATTCTCTGACTATTCCCTGGATTTTTGCTTTTTTCCCAAAAACCAAACTTTTCCCTCTGTCCTACAAAGGACAGAGTCTCCAATTAACCCCAAATAAATAATCAGGAATTAAGATCTATAGCAAAGCAGAGCAATCCTGCCAGGCCCTCTGTATTTTGTCAGGGTTTCTCAAATCATGTTGACCTTTTGTTTTTCCCATTTTTCTTCCAATTTGTCCAGAAAGGTCATGGCAGGATGAAGAATCAAACCAAGGGAATGAGGCTGATTCGGGCTGTGAATTAAATGAAAATTTAACACTGGTTTGTCATAGAATTACAGAATATTTGGGTTTAAAGGAACCTTAAAGATTGTCTCATTCCACCCCTGCCATGGTTTCACTTTCTCCTGTTGCAACCTGGTTTTTCCAAGGAGATTCTCCTGACACCAGAATTTGATTTTGTCTAATCTGATTTTTATTTGCAGTTTTCCCTCAGTTTTTTGGGGATTAAATGCTGGCTTGGCTGAGGGAATGCTGCTTCCTTGTTTTCTACATGGTATCCATTACTATGGATCATTGAAAAAATAACTGATTTTTTTACCTCTGATCAATTGAACTTACACCAGGGAGATTTAAATAATTTTGGTCAAATTTTGAAAGTCCAAAACGTTTTTAAACATGGGTTTTTTTTTTGTTGTTTTTTTTTTGGTTTTTTGGGGTTTTGGGTTTTTTTTTTTTTTTTTTTTTTTTTGAGAGTCTGACATCTTTTATCAGCCCTGCAATGCAAATTTTCACATTATTTAAAACTTCTACCCTCAGAGAATTAATAAATTAGTAATATTATTTAATCTCTGTGCCCCTTGACATGAGGAGCAGGAAGGACTTGTCACAACTCTGGCACTCTCCAAGTCACAAAACATCTTTTCCTGCTGAAAAGGTGGAAGAAACACCTGAAGCTGTTAAATATTTGATTTCCTCTTGCTGCAGTGCAGTGCAGAGCACTCCAACATTCCACTTTGGAGAGTGGGGAAGGACGAGAGGGAATATTAAGGAATAATCAGCCAAAAAGTGGGGTCTTAATTCAAAATTTCCACAGCCACAACAAATTAAACAAAGCACAAAATAATAAATGAGAATATAAAAAGAAATCCTCCATTTCCTGGGCCAGGTGTGGGGTTGGCAGCACCCTCCCATTCCCATCCCATTCCCATCTCATTCCCATCCCATTCTCATCCCATTCCCATTCCCATCCCATTCCCATTCCCCTCCCATTCCCATTCCCATTCCCATTCCCATTCCCATTCCCATTCCCATCTCATTCCCATCCCATCCCATCCCATTCCCATCCCATTCCCATTCCCATCCCCATCCCATTCCCATCTCATTCCCATTCCCATTCCCCTCCCATTCCCATTCCCATTCCCATTCCCATTCCCATTCCCATTCCCATTCCCATTCCCATCCCATTCCATTCCATTCCATCCCATCCCATTCCATTCCCATTCCCATTCCCATCCCATCCATTCCCATCCCATCCCATCCCATCCCATTCCCATCTCATTCCATCCCATTCCATTCCATTCCATTCCCATTCCCATTCCCATTCCCATTCCCATTCCCATTCCCATTCCCATTCCCATTCCCATTCCCATTCCCATTCCCATTCCCATTCCCATTCCCATTCCTATTCCTATTCCTATTCCTATTCCTATTCCTATTCCTATTCCCATTCCCATTCCCATTTTATCCCATTTTATCCCATTTTATCCCATCCCATCCCATCCCATCCCATCCCATCCCATCCCATCCCATTCCATTCCCATCCCATCCCATCCCATCCCATCCCATCCCATCCCATCCCATCCCATCCCATTCCCATGCCCATTCTCATCCCATCCCATCCCATCCCATCCCATCCCATCCCATCCCATCCCATCCCATCCCATCCCATCCCATCCCATCCCATCCCATCCCATTCCACCAATACCTGCCCAGCATTTGGAGCTCTGTTGAGATCCCCCAAAAGCACCTGGAGTTCCAGGACAGGGAATGGTTCAGAGGACAGAGGATGGGTGGGATATTGGGAATTGGGAATTCCTGGCTGGGCTGGGATTCCCAGATTTGCTGTGGCTGCCCCTGGATCCCTGGCAGTGCCCAAGGCCAGGCTGGACACTGGGGCTGGAGCAGCCTGGGACAGTGGGAGGTGTCCCTGCCATGGCAGGGATTTGGAATTTAGGATTTAGAATTTAGGATCCCTTCCAGCCCAAACCATCCTGACATTTGGGATCCTGTGACTCTCAAACTGATGGAGTCAAACACACGCCAGAGAATGGGGTTTGTGCAGAGCCTCCCCTCCCTGGACACCTGAGTTTTACCAGGATTTGGTGTGGATGAACTCCTGCATGGACAGAGAGAGAAACCAGCAGCTCCTGGTGAATTTCAATCCTTGCTAAACTGGGAGCTGGCTGAAGAAAGCCCAGAAATGTGGATTATCATGTTATAAATCCACCTCTCCCTCATTCTGGTGTCACAGGTGATGCTCAAATTGATCCCAAACTTGTCCCTCCACGGCTGGTGGCCTTGTTTTGTGTTGTCACACCCTAGTGAAGAGCCCCCCTGGAGGCTCCCAAAACCTCCTTCCATATCCCACATTTAGCAATTAAAGAGTTAATTCTGTCTTCCACTCGAATCCATCACCATGATGATTAATAACAGCAAGGCTTGAGGGAAAATTGCAGCTGGATTTTGATGGTTTTTAAAATAAATCTTTGTGTAAGAAGCACAAAAAAAAAAAAATTAAAGACAAGCTTTGAGGCAGACAAGTCCTTCATCCCTGAACCAGAACAATAATTTTCCAAATGAAATCCAGGTTGAGAGCAAATGTTACAAATTGGGCAGGAAAAGTTGGATGAAGCCACAAGCTCCTGGATGTGGAATCCTGAATTATTCAGAATTCAGGAATTAGCCTGCCAAAGAGGCTGGAAGCAGGAGGCGATTCCAGGTGTTGCAGGTACCACATCTGGTGGGATGTGTGAATTAAATCAGAGCTGTCTTCATCCTGACAGGGCTCTGTGCTTAAACCAAGGCAGCAGCATGAGTTTAGTTAGGTCAGGGCTGGGCTTAAAAACCAGAGATTTAGGCTTGGTTTTGTTTACAAAAAAACAGATATTTAAGGCATGAAAACAAATGTATAAAAAAATGAGAGGACTTAAGCACAAGTTCAGTTCCCAGCTCAGGCTTTGACATTCCCTGGGTGGTTCACGGGACACAATCAGGGCTGAACCCCCCTTTGCAAATGATTCATAAAGGAGAGGGGTGGGAGGGAAAACCTTTCCCAGGAAAAGTGGGAATGCTCTGCTTCCCTCCCTCTCCCTGTTACACAGCATCATTTAAAGGATTAGGGGATAATTATGGATCCAGCTTCTGATGACATTATAAACCAAAAGCAAAGCTGCTTCTCACCTCCACAATCTTAATTTTGGGTGAATTTCTGGTGCTGTGACTTTGCCTTTTCCAATTCTCTTCCTCAATCAACATTTTTGCTTTCAGGTCACAAAATAAATCTGATCCTTGGGCCCCTTGGGGCTCAGAAGCGAGACCTCATCTGGTATTTAATGATGGAAATCCCTTTTCTGCTGGGTTTATTTCTTTTCCTGAACTGGCTGGGGATGGATCTGGTGATGTCAGGGTCAGGATTTGGGTGACCTTTGGAAGGGATATCTGAGGAGCAGGAGGATTGTCCCGTGTGTCCCTCTCATCCTCCCCACCCCGATGTCAGCAGAGTTATTATGGGACTGCAGCCACAGCCCTGACCCCAAAACCTCCACAGAGAAACGTTCCCAAACATTTAACGAGCTCAAAACACATCAGAAGAGGCAGGTCAGCATTTCAGGCAGAGCTCGAAGGGGAAACTTCTAGCAGGGAATTTAATCCAGGCTTTGCTGGATATTTGTAGTTCCCACATTTTCCCTTCTCACTGAGAGGTGTTTTCGCTCTGGGATCAGCTGCCCCAAACTCAGCCCAGATCCCAGATCCAAACAGATCCCACCAAGCAACTTTTGTGCCTCAAACCCCCAAATATCAGGAATGTTTTGATTAATTTACCAGCAATATTCCTTAGGGAAAGCAGGATCCCAGAATGGAGGGAAACTTTTGTCTGACCTCCAGCTGCTGCTCCAGGATCCCAAAATCAGCACCCAGCTCCCACCCTGAGCCTTCCAGGTGTATCCCTCATACCTGAGTCCATCAAACCATTCCCACAAAACCCAGAGCTCTGGAAGTGAGGGAATGTGGGCTTTATTGCCCACAATAAACTGCAGCAAGAGGACATCAAATATTTAACAGTTTCAGGTGTTTCTCCATCCTTCTCAGGCAGGAAAAGATGTTTTGTCACAAAATCCCATCACACAGCCAATCCACACCCTGGAAAATGGGAAAACCCCTATAACTGATAGTGCCTTTAATCAGTCCTAATCAAAGATTCCTCGAGGTGTCAATCGTTGATTTGGGCTGAAGGAATTCATTGGTTTGAGGTTCTTCTCTCTGGTGCTGGCAGTGGGAGCAGCCTGCATCTCCAACCAACATTCCCAGTAATTCCCAGACTGAGGTGAGGAGTGGGAAGCACAGGGAGAGGATGTCATTGGAATGTTGTCCTCCAGGAAAACCTTCATCCTCCTCATGAGGTGCTTTGAGGTGCACTCATCCTCTTTTTTATAAATGAATGGAATATTTTCCCTTATCCCTCATGGAATCCCAGAATCCCAGACTGGTTTGGGTGGGAAAAGACCTCCAAACTCATCTCATTCCACACCTGCCAGGGCAGGGACACCTCCCACTATCCCAGGTTACTCAGTTTTTCCCAGTTTTCCTGACAAGGAGGATTTCCACAAGTACCACAGTGGGGACAGCTGGGATATCCCACTGGACACATCCAGGAATCCCTGGGAATCTGGAATCAGAGATTTGGGCTTGGGACACAAAACCTCATTCTCCTTCCAGACCCCTTTGGTGGCCCTGGCACAGGGAACGTCATTTGGTGACAATTGTCACCGTTAGAGAAACTCCTCCCTGGATCCTGGGATAACAGCAGGGATGGGAGGAAATCCTTGGCTTCCCACTGCCAGAGGGCAGGGATGGATGGGATATTGGGAATTGGGAATTCCTGGCTGGGCTGGAATTGCCAGAGCAGCTGTGGCTGCCCCTGGATCCCTGGAATGTCCAAGGCCAGGTTGGACACTGGGGTTTGGAGCAGTCTGGGATGGTGGGAGGTGTCCCTGCATGGAATGGGGTGGGATTGGATGATCCTTAAGCTCCTTCCAACCCAAACCATCCTGGAATTGTGATTCCCTGATCCTCCTGCTGCAGCTCGCATCCAGTAGATGGCGACAGGATATAAAACATTTCCTTCATTCCTCCATGAATTGCCGGCTTTTTATGTCCCATCCATTTGAACATTCCTCCTTTTTAATAATTTTATTTCCATATTTCCACCTCATGGCTGCAGTGGCTTCATTTCTCTTCCCAGTTTTCCCATTTCATTCCCATGCCATGAGCTCCATCCCAGGATGGGAGGCACAGCCAATCTCCTCCCACTGCTGCATGTCTGGAGGAGCTGCTCCAGGTTTTCCATGGCCATCCAATGCCCTGGGACAAGGAATTCCATCAGTATCCGCAGCTGGGGAATTTTGATCCATCTGATTTCACTTCTAAACTTGGGATGTTGCTTCTGGGATCTGGAATGGATTTTCCTGGTCTCCTGCAGGATTGGTTCATCCCTAAGGATGATCAGCCACCACTTTGGGACATTCCCTACCCATGGCAGAGGTTTGGAATTAGATTATTTAAGGTCCCTTCCAACCCAAATCATTCTGGGATTCCATGGTTTTTTTAACTGAGAAAAGGAGGAATTCTCTTCAAATCTGATCTTTTTTAACCTTGGGCACAAAATAACTATGGAATTCTGAGCAATGTGAGTCTCCAGTTTGGAAAGTGAAGTGGATGTAGGATGGGAAAATGGGGAAAATCCTGTAAATCTGTAGATCCCATGGAATGATCTGCTCTGGCATGAGCTATGAACAAGAGCAGGAACAGGACAAGGGGGAATGGAGCAGGTTTGGGTGGGATATTGGGAATTAGGAATTCCTGGCTGGGAGGGAGGGTGGGGAGGCCCTGGGATAGAATTCCCAGATCAGCTGTGGCTGCCCCTGGATCCCTGGAAATGATCAAGGCCAGGTTGGATGGAGTTGGAGCAGCCTGGGGTAGAGGGAGGTGTCTCTGCCCGTGGAATGGGCTGGAATGGGATGGGATTTAAGATCCTTTTCAACTCAAACCATTCCAGAATTCCTCAAATTCCAACATATTAAAATATATAATATTAATATATTCAAACAGCAATTCAGTCCCACACCTGCAATCCCCAATTCCCTCCCAGGATACCAATCCAAGGACAATCCATGGAATTCCAGTCTCATTCTTTGCCATTCTCATCCCATCTTGCTGAAATCTCCTTATCCATCATAAACCTGGAACTGGATTCCCACATTTTGTGTCATTGTCTCTGTTTTGTTTGGGATGAACCATCTCAAACAGGCACCGAGGTGATTCCAAAATTCCTGGTTGTCATGGAGACAGGAGCAGGATGGTCAGGATGGATTGGGCTACAGCTCCTCCTCCTTCTCCCCACATTCCAAAGATTTCTGGCACCTGGAATTCTGACATGGAAACACGCCTTGGGCATGGGGGGCTGTTAAACCAGAATTGTCTGAGACACCCAAAAAGTCTTGGAATGATCAACAGTTCTTCCTTTTAAAATGGAAACATCTTTCCTGGATTTTATCCATTTTATCCAGTTTGGTTATTTCAGAGGTGACCCCACCCTGGTTTATCCACTCAATAACAAAAATCAAACCAAAAAAACCAGCAATGACCTTCATGAGATCCCTGTGTTCCTTCCAGCAAAAATCCAGAAGGGATATCCGTGTCAAATCCTAAATCCTGATTTATGGGAAAAGCCACTTCACATATTCCAGAAAATCTGATGGAAGCAGCCAAATGTCCTGAGCATGGAAGGGTCTGATCAGCCAATCAACTGTGGGATTTTTGAGCTGATAAATCCAATTTTTCCCACTTTTGATACAGCCAGCATCCGGAAAGATTTATTGATTCCTCATGGAAAGTTTTATGGAAAACTGATTCCCCACCTGGAAGTGGAGAAGTCCTTGAAGTTTCCCCTAAGTATTAAAAAAAAAAAAAAAAAAAAAAATTACATAAAATTGTCCTACTTTATCCAGAACTTTAGATGTCCCCCAGAATTTCTGATGAGACTCCACCTGGCATGGATAGGACAGATTCCCATTCCTGGAGGGATTTAAGTCCATGGGGCAGTGCTTGGACTCTGTAATCCCAGAGGGCTTTTCCAACCTAAAGCATTCCATGATTCCATGATTTCAGCTGCCTCATGACTCAGGATTTTGAGAAGATGGCAAAAATTACCCCCTGGAATGGATTTCTCCAAAACCTCCACTACCTTGGAAGTTGTGCCACGCTCTGCTCCACATGGGGAAGAGTTTTTATCCCCAAATCTTCATTTTCCCACCAAGATTCTGCTCTTTTCTCCCTCTGGATATTATTTTTGGGAATGGCTCATCCCAGGAAAGGCTGAACCTTCCTGGCTGATGCTGAGAGCCTCAGCTGAAACACAAGAATTCCAGGAATGTTGGAAATACCATGCAGGGAATCCAGGCAAAGGGAAGAGTGGGAATGTCCCTGCCCATGGTTTGGGTTGGAATTAGATGATCCTTAAGATCCATTGGACCCAAAACATTCCATGGTTCCATAAAAAAATTGGAAAGAGAGAATCACCCAATTCTCTGGGTGCTTTCCAGATCCCAAATTTCCCAGCAGAACTGTGGGTCTGGCAGGTTCATGTTGAGGTTTAAAGAATATTTTTGGGATGCATCCAGCTTTTCTCCTTTAAATGGGAATTTCCTGTTGGGTTTGGAAGGAATGGGATGAATCTCTCTGCTCCATCCCTGTGCTGCTTCTCCTTTGGGAAGATCCAGAGAAGAAATTCATTCCCTGCCTCTTTTTTCAGAGGAAAATCTTTCCCTTGAGAAATAGAATCTCGCATTTCCAAAAGTTTGGAATGTTTGGAAAAGAGAAGTTTTTGTTTTCCAGCTGAGTTCCTGCTCTGCTTCCCCATGGAGCAGCAGATGGATGTGCAGGAGGAACAAAAGGAACAAAAAAAAGTGGAATAAAAGCAGATGGAGAAATGTTTGGAATGATTCATTGGGAATCAAGGAGTGGCAATTCATTTGTGCCTGGAATCTGCAATTTCTAGCCTGGAAGCCAAATTTTTTTTCTCCCTATTATGGAGATTTGGGCTGGATCCAGGCAGGGATTGAACTTCCTGAGGATGTGAGCACCTGCTCGGGAGATTTGCTGGAGCAGGGCGGGAATAATCCGTGTGCTGGAAGTTAAACATGGAATTTGGAGGAAGAGCAGCTGTCTGGGATGGGATTTGGAGGGTTGGGATCTGATCCGAGCACTTAGGTGGAAAAACAGGAGAGTCTAAATCCTAAATTCACCTTTCTAGCAGCAGAAATTGTCTCATAAATGGGTGAAATTGGGATGGTGAGAGATGAGAACCTTCACTCTTTTCCCTAAAAATTATATGAGGGGTGAGAAAAAAAAAACAACCAAAAAAACAAAAAAAAAAAAAAAAAAAAGCAAAAAAAAAAAAACAAAAACAAAAAAAAAAAACCAAAAAAAAAAAAAAAAAAAAAAAAAAAAACAAAAAAAAAAAAACAAAAAACAAAACCAAAAAACCCCCAATAATAGAAACCAAAGACAAAAACAAAAACAAAACCCAACCAACCAAGAAACACCAAACCCTAAATATCCCAAATCTTAATGAACAAAACCCCCAAACCTGGTATGAGACACATTTCCTGTCCCAAAAAACCCAAAACCCAAATGAACCAAAATATCCAAAACCCAACTGAACAAAAAAACCCCAAAACCCAAATGAACCAAAATATCCCAAACCCAAATGAATGAAAATATCCCAATCCCAAAGGAACCAAAAAAGTCCCAAAATCTAAATGAATCAAAATATCCCAAATCCAAATGAACAAAACCTCCAAACCTGGTATGAGACACAACATTTCTTGTCTCAAAAAAAATCCCAAAATCCCAATGAACCAAAAACCCCCAAAACCTAAATGAACTAAAAAACCCCCAAAACCCAAATGAATGAAAATATCCCAATCCCAAATGAAGCAAAAAACCCCCAAAACCCAAATGAATGAAAATATCCCAATCCCAAATGAGGCAAAAAACCCCCCAAAACCCAAATGAACCAAAAATATCCCAAATCCAAATGAACAAAACCCCCCAAACCTGGTATGAGACACAACATTTCCTGTCTCAAAAAAAAAAAAAAAAAACAAACAAAAAAAAAAAAAAAGCACCAATGAACCAAAATATCCAAAACCCAAATGAACTAAAAAAATCCAAATGAAAGAAAAATTTCTCAAACACAAATGAACAAAAATCCCAAACCTGGTGTGAGATACAGCAATGTTCCCTGCCTCAAAAAAAAAAAAAAAAAAAAAAAAAAATCCCCAAACCCAAATTAACCAACAAATCCCCAAAACCCAAATGACCAAAATATCCCCAACCCAAATGAATTAAAAACCCAAACCTGGTATGAGCTGGAAAATGGTTCCTACCCCAAAATCCCCTCAATTTATCCCACAATCCACTCAGCCATGAAATATCAACCCTTGTGCAGCAGTGCTGAGAGAAATCCCAGCAGAATTCCTGCTGGGAGAAGCATTTTGGAATTGAAAGGAAAATGAAAGGGAGCTGGAACCAAGAACTGAGTTTCCAAACTGGTTCCATGGAGGAATCAAAGTGGATTCCTGGAGTGGGATTCAGGAGCTCAGCCTGGATCTTGGCTGGGTCTGGAATAAAGGATGCAGAGGATTGAGGAAATTTAAGGAATCTGGAATTCTGGTTTAGCTTTCTCTCCTCACCCCAAATTCCTAAAATCTGGGATTTTCCCCCGAATTAGCTCTGCTCCCACATTTCCCACAGGCAGCCACTGTTTATTCCTTTCCTTTTCCCAGGATTGGGAGAGACCCCAGCAATTATTTTGTAAATGTGCTGAGAATTCCCGAAGTCAGCTGAATTTGAAGGAATTACTTTTGCATTAAAAAAGGTGCTAAATGCAGTTGGAACCAGCCTGGAAAATTTAGAAAGAGAACAGCAAATTAAGGATCGAAGATGGACATTTCTGGATTCAGGATCAAACCCAAACTGAGGTGGGATTTTATTTATTCCCAATATCCCATCCAAATCAAATCCCTTTCAGTTTAAATCATCCCCTTCATCCTGGGGTTTTCTGCATTTTCCCAGAACAGAGATTCCAGAACACCCCCATTCCCAGTGAGAGCTCATCCCAAAGTTCCATCCCATTCCTTGCATCCTTTTCAAATACAACTGCCTGGATCCCCCCCAAAAACGGGAATTTTTACAAAAATCCTTCCCCACCACCCGCTGGGTTCTAAACACTGAGTTTCTCCAAAACTTTGGAGCTTTGGCTCCCGAGATTCATTAAACTCTTTCCTAATTATCCTCTGTGCAATCAACATCATCCTGCTCATCATTCCGCAAACGCTCCACGAGCAAGGAGCTTTCCCAAAAAATGGAGACAATAACTTGGGAATTAATGCAGCGTTTTAATCACCTTTGCAATGATGCAAAACCCCTCTTACACCAGGACCAGCTGAGAAATCTGGAATCATTTTGACTGCAGGGTTTGGTTTTTGGTTTTGTTTTATTTTATCCTGAGAAAGCAATTACGGAGGGGACAAAGAGCTCTCGGTAATTTTCTTGTTTCGGAATCAAAACCAGCTGTCGAACGAAAGGTGAACAGGATTAAGGCACGTTCTGAAAACCTCTCAAGTAATTAATCTGCTCCTTGGGGGACTTGGAACCTCCTGAACTGGATCGAGGCGATGTTTTCCTTCCTTTTCGTGTCGCTGGCAGCAGCTACAAAGTGTTTTTGTGATCTCCAGACCCTGAGTAAACACTGGAGTGTGCGATGGGGACAAATCCCTCACCCAGGCAGGGTCACTGGGAGGAGTTTTCCAGCCTCCTGCTCTGCATTCCCAACAATTCCGTGGATTCACATCTCATTCCTAAAGTTTTTTACCAAATTTCCATTATTTTCCATGTGTCTGGATCACAGTGAGAGCAATGAGGGATTTGTCTTTACAACCAAGCTGTAGATTGCTGGTAGACAGGGTTAGCACTGAGAGATAAAAGAAATAATGGATGGATTCCACTGATTGATGAATGGGAAAAGAGATTTGCCTTTACAAACAAACTGCAGGTTTGCTGAGAAATTAAATTGGATATTGGAAGATGAAAGAAGCAACAGGGAAAACCATTAATTGTAAAAGAATTAAAAATTCAAAGGGAGGGCTGTACATGAGAGGGGAATCTCAGGTATCAGGGTTTGGGAAGTCTGTGCCTCTCAGGTACCTCAGCCCATGGGCAAAGAGAGAAGGAAATGCAGATGGGAAATTGGGATAAAAGGAGGCTGCAACCTCCAAAAATGTGAGAGATCCCAGGGAAATGCCCCATGGGCTCTGCCTTTATTCGAATAAAGCAAAAAGGACCCCTCTGTCTCCTTTTTGGACATAAACCTCTGGTGTTTGTGGGTTAATTTTCCTTACAACAGAAAACCAATCCCAGGTCAGTATGTGTGGGAATGATGCACCTTGGTCCATTCAGGGATCAAAAAATTCCCCTTCCTACCTCAGTTTTGGCGCCTATTTTTTAATCCAGCTGCACTATTTTGGGACAGAGATGTTCTCAAAACAGGCAGAACTCAGATCCTCGGGATATTCTGATTCCACAAGGATCATCTAACCATTAAAACCTTGCTTCCTTCTTCATGGGAATGACAGAATCCTGGAATGATTTGGGCTGGAAGGGACCTTAAATCTCACCTCGTTCTTATCCAAACCCATATTTATTTAAAATCATTATTTTAGGGTTTTTGCTGCTCTGGAGGTGAATCAAAGTCCCCCTAAGGTTGAAATGCTGCTGCCCAGCCCGGAGGGCAGAGGTGACAGCTCTGTCACCCCAGCAGTGGTGGCTTTTGGAAACCTCCAGCCGGGAACCTCCTGGTGCCAGCAACGATGAAGAGGATGAGCTGAAAATTTAGGATTGGGAAGGCTCCCAAATCCTGCTCTTCCCTCATCCAACCTCGAGCAATTCTTGCATCTCACTGAGCAAAATCCCGTTTCCAAATGGGAATCTTGTCTTATCCTTTAAATAGCTCTTTTCCCTCTCTCTGGTAATTCCTGCAATCCAGTGGGAATCACCCCCATCCCAGCAGCTCTTTGGTGCTGGGAACTCGGCTCTGGGTGGGACAAATCCAGGTCTGGCTTAAGCTGCAGCGGTTTAAACGCGGCAACAACTTCATTTCCCCGGGGCTGAGAGCTTGGGATTGTCTGGGGGGGATGAACTGGGAACATCCCGCCCTGGGAATGCGGGAGGTGTTTGGGAAAGGGATCTGGGAATGCGGGAGGTGTTTGGGAAAGGGATCTGGGAATGTGGGATGTGTTTGGAGAAGGGATCTGGGAATGCAGGAGGTGTTTGGAGAAGGGATCTGGGAATGCAGGAGGTGTTTGGAAAAGAGATCTCTCCTCCAATCCCACAGCTCCAAGATTTTAACCCCCAGAGCCTTTTCCCGTTGTTATCCCTGCTTTAGCCCCAGGATCCAACTGCTGCTGCTAAAACTTCTGCGAGGCTCAGACAATATCAAAAGAGAATGGGGAGGACACTAAAGGTAAATCCAGGATTGTCAGACCCACCCGGAACAGGGGAAAACACACAAAAGGAAAGTTAATTTTGATCTTCTTTCCCCTGCAAACCTGGCTTTGATCAGCAAAGCTGTTGTGATTCTTCACAAATAAGATTTGTATTAATGAGTTCATCAAAACTCCAGCCCTCCACTAGATTTAAACCCCATCTACATCCAGGCAGCTTTTAATTGGACATTTAATCAATGCCTTTAACAGAGGAGGATTGTGATTATGTGCCATTAACAGATACCAGATCAGATTTTTCCTGCTGCAACGAGAGGGTCTGAAGGCGTTTTAATTTTTGGGATTGAATGTTTCTTCATGAAAAAAAAAAAAAAAAAAAAAATGGGTCGGCTGAAGATCAGAAGTGGCAGCTCTGCAAAGAGCCGGGGTTGTGGGGCTGGCAGGAGGAGAGGCTCTGTGGGAAGAAGGACACTCCTGGCCATTGATGTCACCAGGAGAGGTGACACCACAGAGAGGGGATGAAAGAGCCGAGCAGCAGCCAGGGGAGGGGGCAGAGATGGCAGAGAAAGGCAGAGCAGAAGGGACAGAAATAATGGGGTTGAACTCAGCGAGGAGGGCAGTGAAAGCTGAGGAGAGCTGGATTATGGCAGGGAAAGAGGAGCCAAGCGAGGAGCTGGGGCTGTGGGAAAGAAAGGAAGAGCTCAAAAACCTCGTGGAAATGTGCACAAAGGTCTTGTGGACAATAATGGGATGTGTTGGAGCCGGGGCTCCTGTGACTCAAAGAACCCCAGAATGGTTTGGGTGGGAAGGGACATTAAAGCTCAGCCCAACCCGTGGGCAGAGGGCTCCAAGCTCTGGCCTTGGACACATCCAGGGGCAGCCACAGCTTTGAGGGAAAATTAATAACTCTGATAAAACATCTTTCTAGAATAACAGAATGATTACTTTATTACTTTTACTTTATTACTTTTACTTTATTCTGGCCCAGGATGTACAATGGAAATAATTTCATCCACACTTTGCCTGGGTTGTGCAGTGAAAATCATCCCATCCCACACATTTTTCACATTTCTACATGAAAAATGCAGAATATTCCTTGGTTCAATGTTCATTGGTCTCAAATTACTCAGTTATCAATATTCAGTTTCCTATTGGATATTGATCCCTATTCTTGGTTCTTTTCTCTCTCTTTTCCCAGACCTGTTGTCTCCAGCTGTGCCAGGGGTGGTTTGGAGTTAATATTCATTAATGTCATTAATGGTAATTATCTCCTCTGGATCTTCTGGCTGCTCCAAATCTGTGCAGGTGTTAACTCATCAGGAAAAAACCTCCCATTCTCTTCCACCCTGGGCAAAGACAAACAAATCCCTGGCTGAAATTAGCTTAAATATTTTACAAGTTGTATCCTGTCCAGCAAAAGCCTCCCAGAATGGGACCCAACCTCACATCTCCCAGCTTTGGGCACACCAAAAACCCCAAAAATTCCATGTGAGCTCCCACCCAGCAACAGTGAAGAGGGAAAAACAAATTTTCAGTCGTGTTTAAACTGTGGGGGGTCAGGAATGGGAGCACTGGGAGCATCCACAGGGATGAAATGGGCACTTACTGGGAGAGGGAGCTGCTTTATGGTGGCTGAAAGAGAGCAGAATAAAGCTTTAAGACTGCTCTAAAATATTTAATTGCTGCAGATCCTCGTTGGAGGCAGTGAAGAGTTACACTTTCAAGTCCATCTGCCCACATTTCCATTAATGAAATAATTCAAGAGTCGTTTGAGGGAGGAAACGCCAGCTCAGAGCCAAAACCAAACCCAAAGCAGGGCTCAGCAGTGACCCAACAATTAATATCTTTCCTCCCACTCTCCTTAAATAAACTCCTGCTAAAAATCAACTGGATCTGGCCCAGCTTTGCTGCGGTGAGCAAATAAAGGGATGTGTTGGAAACAGCTGGAAAAATGCCACTTTCAGGTGCCCAATAAATGGCAAACAGGTATTTTCCCCTAAAAGCTTTGGACTCAGGAACTCTTTGTTTTCTGGAGTTGGAGGCCATTTGCAGTCATGGAAATTAAAAATAAATTTTAAAAAGTCTGGAAGGTTTTTTTTATTCATAAATTCTCTGTCACTAGTGCAAGGCAGACAAGCCCCCAACAGGGGATATCTGGGAGGCTGAGGAGCCCTGTGAAGAGATCCTGAGGGAGAAAATGGATTTGTTTTTCCTCTTGGGAGCAGAAGATCAGTTTTGTGCATCCCAGAAAAGCCTCCAGTGGGAGACACCAAACCTGGCAGGATGCTGGGAGTCACAAGTGGAGGAGAAGCAATAAAGAAATGGTCACTGCAAGGGTTGTGCTGGCCCTGGACAAGGCCAGCAGCCAGCCCAGGTGGCCAAGGAGGTGTCACCATCCTGGCTGGGACCAGCACTGGTGTGACCAGGGGGAGCAGGGCAGGGATTGTCTCCTGTGCTGGGAATTGCTGAGGAACCTCAAATCCTGGGGACAACTCAGTGACAGGAGATGGGGAGGGGCTGGAGAGTGTCCAGGGAAGGGAATGGGGCTGGGAAGGGGCTGGAGAATTCCTGAGGGAGCTGGGAAGGGGCTGGGGAATTCCTGAGGGAGCTGGGAAGGGGCTGGAGAATTCCTGAGGGAGCTGGGAAGGGGCTGGAGAATTCCTGAGGGAAATGGGAAGGGGCTGGAGAATTCCTGAGGGAAATGGGAAGGAGCTGGAGAATTCCTAAGGGAGCTGGGAAGGGGCTGGAGAATTCCTGAGGGAGCTGGGAAGGGGCTCAGGCTGGAGAAAAGGAGGCTCAGGGGGCCCTTGTGGCCCTGCACAACTCCCTGCCAGGAGGGGACAGCCGGGGGGATTTGGGATCTGCTCCAGGGAACAGGGACAGGAGGAGAGGGAACAGCTCAGGCTGGGCAGGGCAGGCTCAGGGTGGGCACAGCAGGAATTTCCCCATGGAAAGGGAGCTCAGGGATTGGCAGTGCCCAGGGAGGTTTGCAGTGCCCATCCCTGGGGGTGTCCCAGGAATTCCTGGGGGTGGCACTGAGAGCTCTGGGTGGGGATGGGGCACAGCTGGGACTCTGATCCTGGAGCTCTTTTCCAGCTTCAGGGATCCCGGGATTCTGTGACTCTGTGACAGGATAAGGCACAAGCACAGAGTGATCTCATTCCAAGGTGCTCCAGCCAGGCACCAGTGCCGTTGGATACTGCTGGGATCCAGGGAAAAGCAGCCTTGAAGCCTTGGGTTTCTCAGGCTGCTCCAGGACAGGAAGTTACAACCATGATAAAACACCTGCAGGGTGTGTGAGAGACGGGATGTTTTGCAGGGTGTCACTGTCTGAGGGGTCTCCTGAGCCTGAGCTCACCCTCAACAGGACATTTGGGTGGTTTTAGAGTTCAGGTTTTCCAGCTCGGGCACTGAAGGAGAGGCAGGAGCCGTTTGCTGAGGTTTCCAAGGTTGTTTATTGTTTCTTATCTAAGGAATTCTTTCCCTGACCCACACAGATCTGTCTGGCAGTTCAATCCAAGGCACAGTGCCTGCCCTTGGGGCAGGACTTATCTTTTATACTATAAATTACATCCCTAATGTTTACAATTACTTTCCAATCCATGACACCTTTATTACACTGCCCAACTCTGTCCCAAACCAATCCAGTGGTGCCAGCCTGGCACTAACATGGATGGCATGGAGAAGAAGAAGAAAGAAAAGACACACCACACCCAAAATCCTCCATCTCAGCTTCAAACCCCCTAATACAAACATTTCTAAAAATTCACTTTTCTACCTTCTAACACTCTAATTTATACTCTACTTATTTTCTGTGACTTGTAATTCTTCCTGCAATGTTGGTAATTTTTTCCAGGGGCTGAGATCCAGTCCACAGGACCCCTGGACACCATGCCAGGGTCTCTGAGCCCCCTGCCAGGGGGGTCTGGAGGCATCCAGGGGAGCCAGGAGAGCACCCTGGGCTCCCACAAGCATGTTTTCAAATAGGTGTTGCCTTCTTGGACCAATGAGCCTTTTCTATTCTGTTTTACATGATCTACCCTATTTACATGTGTAGTGTTTCTTCAAATAAAACTCTTCTTGTTTCTCCACTACACAAAGAACTCTGTTGCATTATCCTTTTTGCCACTCTCAGAGCTCAAATGCAACACACCATCAAGCCCAGAGTGGATGAACTGGTCTGGAACTGGAAGTTTTTATTCCCTGGGACTGATGGGAGCAGCATCCATGGGGTGTGGGACACCCCTGTGCCCCACTGACCGAGCCAGGCTGATCCCAGGGCTGAGCTTCAGCCACACTGAGTGGGAAATTTGCAGGAACAAAACACAAAGATGTGGCTCATCCAGACACCTGGAATTCCCAGAAAAAAAAAAAAAATCAGAGAGGCACCAGAGCTGACTGGAGAATCCCTTTTATTCCACATGAGAGACTCCTGGCAAGCTCCTGCAGGAAATCTTGGACATCTGGGTGACCTGCATTTGTTTTGACATTCACTCCACCATTATTTTGGCAGCTGAGGCAGGTGGGAGATCCTGAATCCCACTTCAGCACCTGCATAGGATCTGTCAGGATACAAAAGACTTTTCCTACTGCAAAAAAAAAAAGAAAGGGAGAAATGCTTTGGAGCAATCTGGTTGCTCTGTTTGCTCCCAGCTCAATCCATGCAGTTATCTCACAAATGGGGTGTGGAGTGAGGCAGAGAGGGAAAAAAAAAACCCAATTCCCAAAAATAAGACATCAAACCACTTCAGATTCCATATGAGAAGGTAAATCTTCCCAAAATATACATTTCTAGAATAGATAGAAAGAGATCTGTTCTCTTTTAAGGAGCCCAAAGGTGTCACTGGTCACTGAGGAGCCCAGATGGTCACTGGGATGATAAATCCAGTTTAACAGAGCCTGGTCAGCTGGGCTGAGCCTTCAGCACCAACAAGGGACCTGTCAGGATAAAAAAGACTTTTCCTACTAAAAAAAAAAAAAAAAAAAAAAAAAAAAAAAAAAAATTGGGTGAGAAAAAAGGGGGAGAAACATTTCAGAGCAATCTGAGTGCTCTGTTTGCTCCCAGCTCAATCCATGCAGTTATCCCACAAAAAGGGTGTGGAGGGTGGAAAAAAATCACAAAAATAAGAAAATAAGATATCAAACCATGCAAATTCCATATGAAAAGGTAAATCTTCCCAAAAAAAAAAAAAAAAAAAAAAAAAAAAACAAAACAAACCCTCTCTGGAATAAATAAAGAGAGATCTGTTCATTTTAAGGTGCCCTGGGGGGTGACTAAGGAGCCCAGATGGAAAAAAAAAAAAAAAAAAGATTTAAAAAAAAAGGAGTGGGGGGAAGAAATATTTTGGAGCAATCTGTGTGCTCTGTTTGCTCCCAGCTCAATCCAGAGCAGCTGCTCCATGCAGTTATCCCACAAAAGAGGTGTGGAGGGTGGAAAAAAAAATCACAAAAATAAGATATCAAACCATGCAAATTCCACATGAAAAGGTAAATCTTCCCCAAAAAAACCCTCTCTGGAATAAATAGAGAGAGATCTGTTCATTTTAAAGTGCCCTGGGGGGTGACTGAGGGGCCCAGCTGGTCACTGGGGTGATAAACCCAGTTTAGCAGAGCCTGGTCAGCGGGGCTGGCCCTGCTGCACATCCCAGGTCCAGCTGCCATCCCTGCTCATGGCATTTCTGAGCGATCACCAGGGGCCCTTTGAGGATGATTTTCCACCTGTCTTGTCTCTCTCCAGCCCAACAAACCCATTTGAGGCCGGTCAGAACCTGAGGAGAGGCTGAGCTGACACTCTGTGAGATGCCCTGACTTGGCATTGAGCCCACCCGACCTTTGGGAAGGGAAGGTCAGCCTGGAGATTAAAGAAAAACATGAAAACCTGGCAGGCTGAAATGCTGCTCTGCCTGTCAAGCTCCAGCATTTAATATTTGTAATCATTTAATATTTGCAATAATTTAATATTTTTAATAATTTAATATTTGTAATAATTTAATTTTTGTAGTGATTTAATATTTGTAATAATTTAATTTTTGTAGTGATTTAATATTTGTAATCATTTCATATATGTAATCATTTAATATTTGTAATCATTTCATATTTGTAATCATTTCATATTTGTAATAATTTAATTTTTGTAGTGATTTAGTATTTGTAATCATTTCATACATGTAATCATTTAATATTTGTAATCATTTCATATTTGTAATCATTTAATATTTGTAATCATTTAATTTTTGTAGTGATTTAATATTTGTAATAATTTAATATATGTAATCATTTCATATATGTAATAATTTCATATTTGTAATCATTTCATATTTTTAATCATTCAATTTTTGTCTGTCTGAGATCAGAAATTGAAGCTGCACTGAGGTTTAGGCAGAAACAGCCCAGGCCACCAAAAATCATCTACAAGAATGTCCTGAAGATCCCACCTGGAATTCTGCATCCAGCTCAGGGTGCCCAGAGCAGGGAGGATGTGGAGCTGCTGGGAAGAGCCCAGAGGAGGCACCAGGATGATCCAAGGGATGGAGCAGCTCTGCTGGGAGAGCTGGGAATGTTCCCTGGAGAGGAGAAGGATCCAGGGAGAGCTCAGAGCCTAAAGGGGCTCCAGGAGAGCTGGAGAGGGACTGGGGACAAGGGATGGAGGGACAGGACACAGGGAATGGCTTCACTGCCAGAGGGCAGGGATGGGTGGGATATTGGGAATTGGGAATTCCTGGCTGGGCTGGAATTCCCAGATTTGCTGTGGCTGCCCCTGGATCCCTGGCAGTGCCCAAGGCCAGGCTGGACATTGGGGACAGTGGGAGGTGTCCCTGTCATGGAATGGTTTGGGATGGGATCAGCTTTAAGATCTCTTCCATCCCAAACCATTCCAGGATTCCAAGATCCCAACACCCATCAGGAATCCATCCACAGATCAAGGATGCCAAGGAAATTTCCCCCTTAATCAATGAGTTCAATTTTATGGAAAAATAACCGGATTTCTCTGAGAATTGCAGTCCCAGGAGATTGAAGTGGAATTATGGGAGTGAGGAATGTGTGGCTGGAAAAGCAATGATAGAACAATTATGGAAGGGAAATGAATTCTCAGTTAACAGGAAAATCCCAACCCTCATTTGCTCAGCAGAAATTATATCCATATATTTATTTATGGCCATATATCAGGCTGGGATATGGATTTATTTATGACTCCTAAATAATAGAATCCAAACTACACAGGTGGGATTTCAGGAAAAACAATAATTTTTCACTTAATTCCTCAATCCTGGCACATTTTTGAGTCCTTCAGCTCCATATATCCAACTTTTCCCTGGTCAACAGAGTTTTCCATGGCAGAAAATATTTCATTTTCATCCTTTCTCTCCTAAGAAAGCTTCTCTTTCCACTGCCACCGAGTGAAGCTCGGTTTTGAGGCTCCTTTTTGCATTTTCATCAAAAATTTAAAGGTGCTTTCATCACCAGGGTGAGGTTTTTTCCTCTCAGGTTTTTGCCAGGAAGTTGGATAAAAAGGGTTTGGAGCTGGCTGAGGAAAACAAACTGCCAGGTCCTTTTTGGAGAAATAAAAGTGTCTGAGCAACCTGGAGCTGCTGCTTCCACTCTTTGGTTTGGCTTGAAAAGGAAATGGGAAAGTTCTTTGTGCATTGGGAAAAATCCCGACTGTTTCATGTTTTTGGGAATATCAAATAGTTTGGATCAAAGGCAGGAATAAATTCCCATTTAAAGACTGGGGTTGTTTTGTCAGAACAGAATCCTGGGGAGTTGTGGGTTCTGGGGGGCTTTTCTTGCTGCCATTCTGCTCCAAGGAAATTCAGATTTGATCCAGGTGAAGGAATATTCAATGGGATGTGATCAACTGGGGAATTTTGGGAAATTCATTCCCAGAAATCAAATAATCATTAGTGTTATGAATTTAGTAAAGAATGTAAAGAAACACAGAGCATCTGTTTGGGGAAAAAACCCAAACCCTCTGGATTTAGGGAATAGCTGATTCCTAAATTATTCCAGTTCAAAGCAGGGTGAAATGGGGAAAGGGAAAAAGGGAAAAGGGGAAAGGGAAAAAAGAGAAAAGGGGGAAAGGGGAAAAGGGGGAAAGGAAAAAAGGGAAAGGGAAAAGGGAAAGGGAAAGGAAAGGGAAAGGAAAAGGGAAAGGGAAAAGAGGAAAAGGGAAAAGAGAAAAGGGGGGGAAAGGAAAAAAAAGGAAAGGGGAGAGGGGAAAGGAAAAGGAAAAAGAAAAGGAAAGGAAAAGGGAAAAGGAAAAAGGAAAAGAAAAAGGAAAGGAAAAGGAAAGGAAAGGAAAAAAAAGGAAAAGGAAAAGGAAAAGGAAAAGGAAAAGGAAAAGGAAAAAAAGGAAAAAAAGGAAAAGGAAAAGGAAAAGGAAAAGGAAAAGGAAAAGGAAAAGGAAAAGGAAAAGGAAAAGGAAAAGGAAAAGACGTTTGAAAAGTTTCATGGATTTAACTGGGAGGAATTCCTGGGATGGGTTGAAATTTCCAGGCAATTTTCCAAGAAGTCTGAGCTTTTAGATTCTCTGTGAGGAGAAACATCCCAGTTCTGCTCTGGTCCAGCCTCAAGCAAATTTGTTTGACAAGATTTGGATGAGGGCAACAAAAAGTGTGGGAGGAGTTGGAGCACCTTCAGCATTTGCTTCCCTTTTATCCAATCCCATTTCTCCACAGCCTTTTCCTGAGGTTTTTCCAGCTCCTTCTTCCACAGGAATATCCTTCACCATGAATCCATTAAAAGTCCAGGTTGGAGCAGCAGGAATTCTTTCCTCTCCTGCTGTGGCTGCAACTCAGAGAGGGGAGCAGAGTGTGAGCCCACCTGGATCCTGCAGAAAAGCAGGAATAGCTGGAGATTTATGGGAGAACCAAGGAAAGGGCAAAACTGTAGCAAATTTTAAAAGTTTAGCCAATTAAAGTGAGTTGGGGCAAGAGGATGAGCAAACCCAAAAACGCTCCTGGGCGCTGCTGTCACTGAGTCCAGGGACAAAAAATCCCCAGATTGCACGGGGAGCTTCCCTGCTCCACCTCAAGGAGGATGCAGATGCTCAGCAGAGGAATGAAATCACTCCTGGGCCTTGCAGGAAGCTCAAAGACAATGGCAGCAATATTCAAACCCACAAACCATCTCCTGCTGCCTCAGCTCACTGACATCTCCACAGTGGAATAATTGAAGGCCCGAGATGCTGCCCACACTCCTTAAAAACTGCTTTGGATGAACTCAGGACTTGGAGGGAAAATTATTTATCACCTCTCTGGGAGATGGACCCAGGGAATCGCTGATGTCATCAACTCCTTTCTCTTAACTCCTGACTGGGGGGTTCTCAATGCACAGCTCGGTCAAATGGAATTTAATCCTGGCCACGATTTGCAGTTTATTTGATTCATTTCTTGCCAGATTCCATTTGCTGACTCCTGCTCTTTTTTTTTTTTTTCCTTTTCTTTTTTTCTTTTTTTTTTTTTTTTTCTCTCCTCCCTGCAGATGAATCATATTAAAGAGGTAACTATGGAAGCAGAATTTGGAGAGAGTGATCCTTAAAGTAATTGATGTAGGGAAGGCAGCCCTGAATATAAGAGTCGAGAGTCAGCTCAATTTAACAATTCTGTGCTAAACCTGGCTTAAATCCAAACCATTCCTAGGCCAGGGAACTTTGGAAGGTCCCAGAATGGGAATTTTGATAACAATGTGAGGGTGGAAACCTCCCTCAGGTGATTAAATCACAAACTCCTGGATTACAAATTTAGTGAGTTTTCCCAAAGATTAAATTAATCTGGTTTAAATCCAAACCATTCCTAGACCAAGGAAATGTGGGAGGTCCAAAAATAGGAATTTTGGTAACAACCTGAGCATGGAAAGGTCCTTCTGGTGACTAAATCACAAACCCCTGGACTATAACTTCATTGAGTTTTCCCAAAGATTAAATTAATCTGGTTTAAATCCAAACCATTCCTTAGCCAAGGTCCAAAAATGGGAATTTTGATAATAACCTGAGCATGGAAAGGTCCCTCAGGTGATTAAGTCCCCTCAAACTTTAAAATCACAAACTCCTGGATTACAAATTTGGTGAGTTTTCTTGAAGATTAAATTAATCTGGTTTAAATCCAAACCATTCCTCAACCAAGGAAGTTTGAAAGGTCCAAAAATGGGAATTTTGATTAACAACCTGAGCATGGAAAGGTCCTTCAGGTGATTAAATCACAAACTCCTGGATATAACTTCATTGAGTTTTCCCAAAGATTAAATTAAATAAAAAATTAAATAATATTAATTATTGAAAAAATCATCTTTTTTTTTGGTACAGAAACAGCAGAGGGAAGAAAAGGGAGATTAAAAATAAACTTCCATCCATGCAAAGTGACTTTACACCAAATTATTAATGCAGAGAAATATTCTTAATTAGCTGTGCCAGACCTGGGGAGAAAACAATTCCATTGCTTCCTTCTTTTCTGGGAGACTCTGATTTGGGACTTATTTTAGGAATTTTCTCCTGGATGTGCATTTTTGGGCTGATTTTCCAGAGGCAGGAGTTGATGCAGTAATTAAAGAGAAATTAATGAGGGTAGCACCAGCTCAGGGGTTTTTGCACCGCTTAGAAAACACAGAAAAACAATTTCTGTGGAAACAATTTCCAGGAAAACCAGTTGTTTTTTTAAAGAAGATTTTGCTTTTATTAATGCTGGAGAAAAGAAGATTTAGGGAGTGTTCTGGATAAAATCATTGGCATCAGGAATCTGTCCAATAATGTTGGGATGTCCAATAATCCCTCATTTCCCAGTTTATCCAGGGGGATAAACACTGGTGCAATTCCTTACAATATTTTTAAAGCATCAAGGAGAGAATTCCAGAATTTTTTGGGTGGGAAGGGACCTTAAATCCCATCTCATTCCCACCCCCTTCCAAGGACAGGACAAATTCCACTGTCCCAGGTTCTTCCAGTCCCATCCAACCTGGCCTTGGGCACTTGCAGGGATCCAGAGACAGCCACAGCTGAAAAGAAAGCCTCAAGTGGCTCCAGGGAAGGTTTAAGCGGGATCTTGGAAAATTTTTTCATGGAAAAGGTTGTCAAGCACTGGAAGAGGCTGTCCAGAGAGGTGCTGAAGTCCCAACCCATGGAAGTGCTCAAAAAAAATCAGGTTTGGCATCTGAGGCCCTGGTTTGCTGGTGCTGGTTGATGGGATGATCTTGGATGTCCTTTCCAAGCTTAACAATTCCATGATTCTTGAATTTATGAAGGCATTTAACCACATCCTTTAATTTCTCCTCACCTTTCCGAAAGCTCCTCATTTTCAAATTCCTTAGGGTTGGGAATTGAAAGCAGCTCATGGGAGAGATTTGTGTTAATTCCACAGGAACTGTGGGTCCTGACTGAGGAATTGTTCAGCTGAGAGCTGTCACTGTCTGAGGGGTCTCCTGAGCCTCAGATCCCCTCAACAGGACATTTGGGTGGTTTAGAGTTCAGGTTTTCCCAGCTCGAGCACTGAAGGAGAGGCAGGAGCCGTTTGCTGAGGTTTCCAAGGTTGTTTATTGTTTCTTATCTAAGGAATTCTTTCCCTGACCCACACAGATCTGTCTGGCAGTTCAATCCAGGCACACTGCCTGCCCTTGGGGCAGGACTTATCTTTTATACTATAAATTACATTCCTAATGTTTACAATTACTTTCCAATCCATGACACCTTTATTACACTGCCCAACTCTGTCCCAAACCAATCCAGTGATGCCAGCCTGGCACTAACATGGATGGCATGGAGAAGAAGAAGAAAGAAAAGACACACCACACCCAAAATCCTCCATCTCAGCTTCAAACCCCCTAATATAAACATTTCTAAAAATTCACTTTTCCTACCTTCTAACTATCTAATTTATACTCTACTTATTTTTTGTGACTTTTAATTCTTCCTGTAATGTTGGTAATTTTTTCCAGGGGCTGAGATCCAGTCCCCAGGACCCCTGGACACCATGCCAGGGTCTCTGAGCCCCCTGCCAGGGGGGTCTGGAGGCATCCAGGGAAGCCAGGGGAGCACCCTGGGCTCCCACAAGGGCAGCTGGAGGCAGGAATTCCCAACCCAGCAGCTGTCACAACCCCTGTTTTCCTTGTTTCCAAAGAGCTGGGAGCCAGGATCTCGTGTCCAGCCCAGTCTGCCCCTCCTGAGCTGGTTTAACAAACCCCAGCTGCATTTCCTTCTGCATTTCCCATTTTTTCAGCACTTGTCCATCCTCCCTCATCACCATTTCATTTTCCATCCCATCCTCCTCTGTCAGCCAAGGGAACTCTCTTCAGTCCCGACCATCTGGGTGTTTTTCTTTGCATGGAAATGTTTGTTCTGGGCTCACTTTTCCATTCTCCACGTTTTCCTTGGTTTATTTACGGTTGTCAATGGACATGGTCAGATCCCACATTTTGGAATCCTGGTCACTGAGAATTTTAGATTTTCTGTGCTGACAGGCACTGACCCCTGAGAAAATGCTGCTTTTGACCTGAGGCCATGGAGGAGTTTCCAAAATTGAATAATGGAACTGGGATTAGAGGTGTGCAGTTTAAATAAAAGTGTGTAATATCATATAGAGGAAAACTTAAAATTTAAGGTTTTAGAATACAGTAATACATAAAAAGCAAGATGGAGATTTTAGGGCCAAAGTTTTGTCCTTCTCCTTCACCTTCTTCTTCATGGGTCTAGCTGATTTTGTTTAATTAGACAGAAAAATCTGCACTGCAGGCCACAGGTGCTTGGTTATTAGGTAAAAAGTAAAAATAATTTAGGTGTCTGTTCTTAATTAAACAATTTACTTAAAGGGCCTTGTAGAGAGGAAAATAACATCTCCCTTTTTAGTTTGTTAACAGGAAGTGTTGAAAAACTCATGGTTTGAAAGAATGCAATATAAATAAGAATTAATAAACATCTAAGTCTAAACAAGAAATACCATCTCTCAAGCATTTAATCCCAAAAGAAAATGAAACTCAATACCCACATAGATTTTTTCCTTTCTGCAGGAATTCTGACCCAAAATAAGGAATTTGTCACCTGGAACTGAGTGAGGGTGCTGGGGCATATCCCAAGGCTTCCAGAGCTCCAGGAGCTTTTGGACAACGCTCTCAGGCAGGGATGGATGGGATACTGGGAAGAAATTCCTGGCTGGGAGGGTGAGGACACCCTGGGATGAAATTCCCAGAGAAATTGTGGCTGCCCTGGATCCCTGGAAGTGTCCAAGGCCAGGCTGGAGCACCCTGGGATAATGGGAGGTGTCCCTGCCCATGGGATGATCTTTAAGGTCCCTTCCAACCCAAATTATTCCGTATTTCCATCCATGTGCAGGTTTATAATTCCAACATGGACAAAATCTTCCATTTGGAGCCTGTCCCATACAGAAATCCACATTTTTCTTTCTGCTCCCCTTGAACACAGCAGTAAAACCCTGCAGGAAACAAGGATTTAATGATGCTTAATTAAAAATTGCCTCATTAATATTGAGATCAGGTTGGTCTGGGAAGGGAGCAGCGTGGGTCAGGCAGCAGCTCCATGGAATTGGGCACTTCCAGGTTTTCCTCTTGGGGCCTTTGAGGTGGCTGAATCTCCTCTGATTTTTGGGAAGCAGCTTTGATTTTTGGCTGCTTTGTTCCAGGTGTGTGGCCAGGCTGTGCTGTTGGAGCTGGAGAAAAGTTGGAAAATCTTTAATGGAGAGGAAGGAGAGGCCAGTGTGGAGCCAGAGGCTGTTTGAACAGAGAAATCATCCTAGAAGGAATCTAGAGACTTCATTCCACATGGTTTGGGAATTTTTGCTTCAGAGGAAAAATCCATTCCTCTGCTGTGATTTACAGCAAACACGGAATATTCGGATTTTTGCCACCCAAAACAGCAAAGGGGCTGCCTGTGAACCAAAGCTCCAAAGCCTCCAGGAACAAAAAGCTGCCTTGAGAAACGTCCCCAGCCTTGCCCAGCTGGTTTAGCAGAGCTCCTGCTCTCACAGGGGAGGGCTGCTGACACTGAGAGATCAGGACAGCAAAGCACAGAGCCCTGGAATCAGCAGAATTCCAAGGATGAGCTGGAATGTGAACGATCCAAATTGCTCCAGGGTGCTGAGTGAGGTGGCTCAGAGCAGCATAATGAAGGAGCAGCTCCACAGAAGGTCCTGCAGGGAGAACAAAAACTGTCAGGAAGTTGCTCAGCTGGAGGCAGAGCTCAGAAAAGCACCCAAAAAATGCCCTGGGAATGGCTCCTTGCTGAGGATTCCCTGTGCTGAAGGAGTGGGATGTGCCAGGAATGGATGAAGAATTCATTCCTGGAATGAAGGGCATCACTGGAAAATAAGGAATGTCTTAATTAGAGAAAAAGGCATTTGGTGATGAGTCTTGTTGGACCACTTGGAATCCACCTGGAACTCACCCAGGACAAATCCATGGCCCTGAAAATTGTGTTAAATAAAAAAAATAAAAGAATCTTTGGAAAATCCAATTAGACCAGGAAAAAACTCCTCTTTATTTAACACTCCTGGTGCTGAAGGAGTGGGATGTGCCATGAATGGATGAAGAATTCATTCCTGGAATGAAGGGCATCACTGGAAAATAAGGAATTTCTTAATCAGAATAAAGACATTTGGTGATGACTCTTATTGGACTGCTTGGAATCCACCTGGAATCCACCCAGGACAAATCCATAGCCCTGAAAATTGTGTTAAGTACAAAAAAGAAAAGAATCTTTGGAAAATCCAGTTAGACCAGGAAAAACAACTCTTTATTCCAGGTTACTTCCTGGAAGTAAGGCAGCAGGAAAATCAGAAATGTAAAGCAGATATTTCTGGTTTTTACTGGATGGCATTTGGGTGCCTTAAAAAAGGAATATTTCATCCTGCACTGGGATGATTCCCTGCCTTTTAACCCACCAGGTTGACAAAAGGAAGAGCAGCCCAGAGCAAAGAATTTTTTTTTTTTTTTTTTCTTCTCTCTCTCTTCACAAAAGATCCTTTGATGGAGTGCAATCTGTCTTTGCACTAATTATCTGCTCAAGTGAAATGACCTGGCAGAGCTGGTGGCACAGGGGTGTCCTAATGGGGACAGAGGTTCACTTCCACAAAAAAAAAAAAAAAAAAAAAAAGAAAAGGAAAAAAAGAAAGCCTGAAGGCATCAGGAATTCCCACAGCATTTCCTTTAATATCATCTGAGTGAAAGTGTCCCTGCCCATGGCAAGGGATGGGACAGATGGACTTTAAGGGCCCTTCTAAAACATCCTGGGATTTTAGGATCCCTTAAATTCATTTGGGAATCTGAGCCAGAAATCCCATGATTTTATAGGATATTTTGACCAGCTGAGAGGGAAAGGTCAACCTGACTGGGGGGACACAGCTGGGAATGTGACACCCGAGTTTTGGGGGGTCAGGGCATCACAAAGGGGTGTCTGACAGGGGACAGCAGCAGGATTTGGCAGGAATGACAAATGAAATGTGAATAAAGGCTCTGCACTGGTGTGGCTGAGCTCTTGAGGCACAAACTGGGGAGGAATCAAAAGCTGAGACAGCTTAAAAATTGTCAATTTTCCATTTACCCCCCAAAAATGTCCCTGTGTCAGCTGGGCTGTTGTGACACCTGCAGGGAATCCATTGGAAAACCTGGAATTTCCTAGTCTGGATTATTCATGGGAAAGGCTGTGCAGATGAACCAGGGCTGGGTTCCCACACAGACTGTGAGACAGGAATCTCTGTGTGTGGGCTGGATCAATCCTACCCTGCTTCTCCTTTATTTTGAGCACCACAGAAATGGAGTAATTTGGCTGGAGGGAGGCCAGGCGCATTGTGAAGTTAATGAATTTCTGAGCAGCTTCTTTTAAGCGAGGCTTTGTGCCTGGAAAAAGCCACTGAGCACAAAATTAACTGGGCAGGGTTACAAAACAGCCAAGGCAGACTCTGCAGGAGTCAAGGAGAGGTTGTGTGGGGAAAAGCTCTTTGCTTTTATCTCCCTGCGTGTCATAATCACAGATGATGCTTTATCCTGGGAATTAAAGGAGTGATTCCAAACCAATTTAGGATGAGAAAGGAAAAACTGAGGGTGCAGGGTTAGAGCTGGTGGGAAATGGGAATTATTGCTCCGGGCTTGCTGTGGGCAGGGGTTTGTTCTCTCCACGTGGAGGAGGGTGAGGGGAGCAAAGGGGTGTTAAAATCATGGAATTGTTAAGGCTGGAAAAGCCCTGCGAGATCATCAATCCAGCAGTGGATCCTGCCCCATCCCCTTCACCATGTCCCCACATCCATGTGTTTTTTGGGATGGCTGCTCCATCCCTGTTCTGGTGCTTTTTGGAGAAAGTTTCCACAAGATCCATTCTAAACCTCCCCTGGCCCAGCCTGAAGCTGTTTCCTCTCATTCCTTCTTTTTTTCCTGGGAGAAGAGCCCACCCTGCCCCTGTGCTCCCTCTCCATGTGGGAATGGAGGGAGTTTCATCCCAGGATTTGCTCTGCAGCACCCCTGCCACCTCTGCCTGCCTCTGGAGCAGGCTTGGGATATTCCCTCAGTTTCTCTGTAAAGGTGATATTTGCACCACTTAATTAATGCCCTGTCTTCATTTTCTTCTGCCTTCACTCAGAGCCAGGATTAAAAACACAAAGGAGACTAATTTCTAGTGTTTGGCTTGGTTGTTTATTAAATCTTATTTAAAGTACAGAGAGTTCTGTAACACTTGTAGCTACCAGCTAAAAGTGAGCAAAATGGAGCTGAATTCAGCTGGTTACAAGGTCTTTTAAAGCTAAACAGTCCAATAAAGAACTAACACCTATATTATTGATACTTTTGACCCAATAACCAAACTCCAGTGACCAGCAGTGCAGCACTAACTGTCCAACCAAAAATTACAACCTGAAATCATGAAGAGGAATGAAGATGAGCACTGAAAGGAACACCACCCAAAATCCTCCATCTTGTCCCCTATCTATTATTACATTATAAAAACCTCAAATTCCAAACCCTTCACTGTGTGAAATCACACACTTCTATTTAACCACACACCAGTGATTTTAACTCCATCACTCAAATTTGGAAGCTTCTCCAAGGCCTCAGGTTAAAAGCAGTGTTCTCCAGGGGGTCAGTGCCAGAAATGTCAAAAATCCCAGGTTTGTGGGTTCCAACATTTCTCCTGCTGCTGAGATGGGTCATTCACTGCCTTTATGTGTTTGGAACAAAACTGCTGCAGGCTGGGGAATTTCTGGGAGCAGAAACCACTCCTGTGGGAATATCCCAATTAATGATGGTTGGACAGAGCATCCCTGGCTGCTCCTGGATCCCTGGAAATGTCCAAGGCCAGGCTGGATGGGGCTTGGAGCAGCCTGGGACAGTGGGAGGTGTCCCTGCCATGGCAGGGATGGGATGAGATGGTTTTTAATGTCCCTTCCAACCCAAAGTATTCCAGAATTCCATGGAATTTTTCTGGGCATTTACCAGAGGCCTGGAGCATGGAGAGGTTGGTAGGGAGGAATAATTCCTTTACCACCTCTCCATCTTCCCCTGGAATATTTTCCAGCAGTTCAAAGGCTGTGCTGGATTGTTTTATGGAATAATGACCCTCATGCTGTGAGCAAACAGCCCCATCCCATGGGATGGGGGAGAGCTGCTCTCTCCCATAAAAAACATTCTTCTTTCCCAGCAGGTTCCACCTTTCAGAAATCCCCTGAAAACAGCCCTAAATTGAAGTAAAATTTGGGCCAAAGTGTTGTCCCAGACTCAGTTTGTTTTTTTAAAAAAGATTTTTTTGCAGTGTTGAATATTCCACTTTTCCATAAAATTTGCCTAAGCATGGAATGTGCCCTCAGGCTCCTTCCCCAGGATTCTGAGCATCATCTTCCCACATTTATTACCAGTGTTTGAACTCTGGAGCAAATTTTAATTTTTCTTTGTCAACACCAATGTTTCCATTGCTGCCCAGGCTGGAATGAGCTCAGGGTTCTCATCACACTTCCCAATTAAATTTTCTTCTCCTCATCAAGGTTGTTGTTGGATTAATTCCTTCTCTCTGCCTTTCTTCCAGGAAAAATACAAGAAGGAAAAGAGACATTTTATCTGAGAGGAAATAGTTGAATTCCTTGGGAAAAAAAATGGTTGGGAAAGGGAGAGTTAAATCCAGGCAGTTAATTCCAGCCCTGCCAAAGGTTTGAACATTTTAATGGAATTTGGATGATTTTATGGCATAGGAAATGCTCTAAATCTGAATTTTGGGGATTGTTTAAGAGGGTGGGTGATCCAAAGGCAACAGTTTGTGGATTAAAAGCTTCCTTTCCTTCTCATGGAATTCTGGAATTTCAGAGGAAGGTCCAAGTCTCCTGCCTCTCCCAGAAATCCATAAGGATACAAGAACCATTTAATTTTGTTAATTATTATGTTAATTATGAAAGAATTTTTTTTTTTTTCTGCTGTGGGTGATGATGTCCAATCTCCCATTCTATCCAAACTCCTTGGAATTCCACTCCAGAGCCAGGGACGTCTTCAGTGACCCCCTGAAATTGTGTCACAGGATCCTTAAAACAAATCTGTGTCCACCCTGCTATGAACGAAATGTGAATTTTTATGTTCTGGAGTAACACAAGAGCAGCAATAAATTGTTCTTCCTCCCTTTTTTTCCCGTTGGGGGGTGGCTGAAGATTGGTGTTTCTCATTTAGGGAAATGTTTTCCTGATGGGGCTCTGCCTCTGGGAAAGGAATTATTTGATGGACACCAACAGTTTGTGTCGAATTTTTCAGGGGAGTAAAAAAACAAATGCGTAGATGAAATAAGCAGCCAGTTAATTTCTCCTTCACAGTTGTTTCATGTAAATGAAGAACTGGAATTCTTTGTGAGCCATCAAAGCTGGGAAATAAATGCACAATTAGCTGCAGGAAAGTGCTGAAAGCCATTAGCCCTCATTTTAGAATAATAATGCACTTCAAGCCTATTTGTTGAAATATAAATACAATTATGGGGAAAGAAATTAATGCACAGTGGGAAGTTTCCTGAAGATGGCATCGCATTTTCTGCAGCACGAGATGAAATGAATGAAACCGTGGGGCTTTGCCCAGTAACAATGGGGAGGTTGTAGGAAAGGAGATAAAACTGAAATAAAGAATGATGGAACTTCCCCAGCCACGGGGACCAAAGGAGATAAAGATTGGCCAAAGGGATCTGGGGGATGAAAGGCTTCTCCTGGCCTCCAGGGATGTTCCCAGAGGGAAGGAGGGATGAGCTTTGGGACACAGCTGGGAGTGGAGATGTGGAGAGGTTCAGGCCACTGGAAGTTTGGCCAAGGAGATCCAACAGATTCCTGCTGCTCTCAGGCTGCAGATAATTCAATCTGATCGCCAGAGCATGGGCTGAGGCTTCTCTTTGTTCAAAATCAGGATTTCTGAGCTTTTCTCTGCCATCTTCCTTGATTCCATCAGGAAACTTCCCCGGAGATGCTGGAGACTGGAAAACCTCCCCCAGGAAATGGAGCTGCAGGTGGTGAATTTGGTGACCATTCTGGGAATGCTGGGATCCACCAGGAGGGGTGGCCTTGGTGGAGATGGTCAGGGATGGAAACACGGGGCAAGAGTTGGTTGGGTGTGCCAAAGTCAGCCTGGAACCACGGGATCAGAGAAACACGGGATGGGAGAATCACAGAAACACGGAATTACGGAATCCCGGGATCACAAAAACAGGAGTCACAGGATCAAAGGGTCAGAGAATCATGGGATCACAGGAACAAAGAATCACAGGATTGTGGGATCACAGGATGAAAGAAACACCTGATCATGGGATCACGGGATCATGGGAACAGAGATTCATGGGATCATGGGAACAGAGAATCATGGGATCATGGGATCATGGGATCATGGGATCATGGGATCATGGGAACAGAGAATCATGGGATCATGGGATCATGAGATCGTGGGAACAGGATCATGGGATCATGGGATCATGGGAACAGAGATTCATGGGATCATGGGATCATGGGATCATGGGATCATGGGATCATGGGATCATGGGAACAGAGATTCATGGGATCATGGGATCACAGGATGAAAGAATCACAGGATCATGGGAACAGAGAAACGTGGGATCATGGGACCACAGGATCATGGGAACAGAGAATCATGGGATCATGGGATCATGGGATCATGGGAACAGAGAATCATGGGATCATGGGATTATGGGAACAGAGAACCATGGGATCATGGGATCATGGGAACAGAGAATCATGGGATCATGGGGTCATGGGAACAGAGAATCATGGGATCATGGGATCCCAGGATGAAAGAATCACAGGATCACAGGATCATAGGGTGATGGGAACAGGGAATCACAGGATCATGGGATCACAGGGTCATGGGATCAGAGAATCACTGAGACATGGAATGGTTTGGATGGGAAGGGACCTCAAAGCCCATCCAGATCCAGCCCTTTTCCATGGCAGGGACACCTCCCACTACCCCAGGTTGCTCCAAGCTCCATCCAACTGGCCTTGGACACCTCCTGTGAGGGTGGGGAGGCCCTGGCACAGGTTCCCAGAGAAGAATCCTTGGAAATGTCCAAGGACAGGCTGGACGGGGCTTGGAGCACTCTGGGACAGTGGGAGATGTCCCTGCCTTGGAAATTGTGATGGGATTTTATGTCCCTTCCCACCCAAACCATTCTGAGCTTCTATGGATTGTCAAATCACAGAAAAAGTGGGAAAAGCCTGGAATCTGCTGACACAACTAGCTGAGCTTCAGTGTGGGAGCTCAAAACCTTCAGGAGGAGCCAGAGTGTTCCTCATGTCCGAGCATGCAATGACTGGTGTTGGAATCAGCTGGGATTCCTCTGTACTTCCATTTATCCCTGTGCTGCTGCCCTGGTGAGCTGGCACAGCCCTGCCTGATGCTTTGCCAGCTTCCCTGGATATCCCCAGGGAAAAGGGAAGGAAGGAAAAGTTAAGTAGGAAAATCACTGTGTCTCCCTTCCTTCCTTCCTTCCTTCCTTCCTTCCTTCCTTCCTTCCTTCCTTCCTTCCTTCCTTCCTTCCTTCCTTCCTTCCTTCCTTCCTTCCTTCCTTCCTTCCTTCCTTCCTTCCTTCCTTCCTTCCTTCCTTCCTTCCTTCCTTCCTTCCTTCCTTCCTTCCTTCCTTCCTTCCTTCCTTCCTTCCTTCAACGCCAGCAGAAATCCCACGTCAGCTTTTCCAAATGTTCCATCATTCAGGATTGACCTTCAAGAGGAGATCACAGAGCAGGGCTGGTCCAGTAATGTTGTAATAATTTAAATCTGAATTGCCTTATATGGAATGGAGACAGCAGAAACTGCTGTTGACAATGACATAAATGGGACATTTCTCTGCAATTTTTATAATGACATCCCCCAGTCACTTAAAGTAGGAATGTAAAACAATTTAGTGGAAGGTAATGGATGAATCTGTCCTTGGGCACAGGTTGACTTCCATCAGGAATCTGTAAAACAGGGATTTATCCCACCTGGCTGCAGCTGTGTGGAGGTGAGGGACTGAAGAGTGGCAGCATGGAAGATGCTGGGACTCCCTCAACAGCACAGGGGGATCGACACTTCCCGGAATCTGAGAATGCCACGCTCCAATCTGAAGATGTAAGGATCCAAACACCTCGAGCTGGATAACAGGAATCCCATTCCCAGGCTAGAATTTCAGGGCCTGCCCACCACTAACATGATCTACCTGGAATTGAGATTTGCAACCCACTGCCTTCAGAAAACTTCTTTTTCTGAATTTTTCAGATGCTGTGGACACAAATAAATTAGTAGAATTATGGAATGATTTGGGTTGAGAGGCAGGGACACCTCCCACTATCCCAGATTGTTCCAAGCCTCATCCAACCTGACCTTGGCCACTTCCAGGGATCCAGGGGCAGCCACAGCTGCTCTGGGCATGGAATAAAAACTTAGAAGGCACCTTGACCATCTTTTTGCTTCTGTACTGAGGCCATTTTTGGCCAGCAAAGCTGTTACTCCTCTGCTGACTTCCTCAGCAGACAACCTTTGCTTGACTTATTTCAATCCCCAGGCTTTGAGGATTCGAGGAAAATGGGAAGCAGCTCCCACGTGGCTTCCTTGGGACACAGCTGCTGGAAAAGCTGGTCCTGCCCAGGGCAAAGCTTCTCCTGGAGAAGCAGCTGCAGAGAGAACTCGACAAGGTGCAGCTCATCTCTATTCTGGTGACATTTCCAGGACAGAGAAGTGACTTTTCCACCCCCCAGGCAAAGCGGCTTCTGACACGAGAGTTTGCTTCATCAGCCTGCCAAGCTGGGAGCCAAATTTATCCGGAATCCTTTTAATTCCACTTTGTTCCTCATTTTGAAGCCCTCACGTTCATGGAAAGGGTTTGGATGCCCCCGGGCAATTTGTTAACGCTCTGTTAATGCCAATTACATCAGATTGTAAGAGAGGAGGACAAGGAGAGCTGGTTGCTCCTGCGTGGAAGGGGGAATGTGGGAAAGCACATTCCCACCGCATCCGTGAAAAGCAACGAGCTGCTGAAGGGCAATAAATAATGAAAGCAGGGAAAGCAGGTTGGGGTTAATTGCTCAGCCTGACAGCAGCCATGGGTGATGGGAAGCGCTGGCGTGCACAGCCGCGGGAAGCGGGGTGGGATTGATGGGGTGACACCATCATCTCTCAGCATCATCTCTCCCACCAGCCGGCCTGCAGTGAGTGATGCTAATGGAGATGTGAGGGGAGTGCTGCAGCTCCCAGGAAATCCCCTGGAAGTGGAGAAAGCTCCCATAAAGAGCCAAAGCCAGCCGAGTGAGGAGTTTTCTGTGACTGATTTTGATGCCTGGAGAGACTGAGCTGAAGCAGAGGATGGTGTAAGGAGAATTAATCCACAAACACCAGAGGTTTATGTCCAAAAAGGAGACAGAGGGGTCCTTTTTGCTTTATTCGAATAAAGGCAGAGCCCATGGGACATTCCCCTGGGATCTCTCACATTTTTGGAGGTTGCAGCCTCCTTTTATCCCAATTTCCCATCTGCATTTCCCTCTCTCTTTCCCCATGGGCTGAGGTACCTGAGAGGCACAGACTTCCCAAACCCTGACACCTGAGATTCCCCTCTCATGTACAACCCTCCCTTTGAATTTTTAATTCTTATACAATTCACAGTTTTTCCCCATTGCTTCTTTCATCTTCAGTTCAATTTCATTTCTCAGCAAACCTGCGGTTTGTTTGTAAAGGCAAATCTCTTTTCCCATTCATCCATCAGCGGAGTCCCTCCCATTGTTTCTTTTATCTCTAGGTGCTAATTGTATCTACCAGCAGATCCACAGCTTGTTTGTAAAGACAAATGCTACATTTCTCTCAATGGGCAGAGCTAAAGGAACAAAGCTGGGATTTATTCAAAGCCCTGCCCAGGATTCACCCTGGGCAGTGCCAGAGCCCGGCCCTGCTCACACCCAGGCTGGATCCCAGCCAGGAGTTGTCACACTTGGATCAGTTTGGGGCCATTCCCACCCTGGGGTCACTGTCCCATCCCAGCTCCAGGCTCTGCACTCCCACCCTCCCAGATTCTCTCCTCCATTCGCTGCTGGTTGCACTTTTTGGGGCTGGAGCTGCAGCGTGTCCTTGGTTCTGGGGCTGGGAAAGGATTGGTTTGTGTGCCTGAGCTGGGAGGAGAACTTGTGACACTTTGTGTGGGGCTCAGAGTCACACACAGTGCAGGGCAGAATGTGGAAAATACAAGAGCTAAAACTAAAGGCATCAATTTCATCAGGCTCTGACTGAAACCACCCAGAGGCACAACCCTGGGAAGGACCAGAGCAGCCCCAGGGTTTGGGTCCATCAGGCTGTTGGGATTTTTTCCCTAAAATACGTGGCTGAACTCAGAGCCTGGGGGCTGTTCCAGTCCAAGGAGAGGGAAATGTGACATTATTCCAGAGGTGAATCCCCTGGGACTGAGACCCTACAACAGCTCAAGGGGCTGCCCTCACCTCCCACTTGGCCCTTTAACCCCTCAGTTCTGCATGGAAAACACAGGAAACATAAACCAGAGCCAACCCCAAACCAGCACACGGGATCCCAGCCCCCGTGCCTGCCTCCCTTGGCGTTCCCAGAGCGATGGGATCGGTGCTAATGAGCTAATTGGGAAAATTTCCCTGGGCTGTGCCATCAAAAGCTTGATGTGCTCTGATCAGCTGCTCCTTGAGAGCAGATTGGGAAAAGTTGGAACCTGTTGGAGTCCTCCTTGAATTTTGGTTCAGTGGTGGGAGCCACGAGAGTCAGGGATTTGGGATCAGCACAGTTCCTGCCTCAAGGGCTGATTTCCTGATGTTTCTGATGTTTCTGATGTTTCTTTCTTCCTGTGCACTGCTGCCTTGCTGGAATTATCTTTTTTTTTTTTATTATTCCCTCCGGGATGAATCATCGTTTCCATATGGCTTGTGAGAAGAAATAATTTCTACCCAAATTTGCCTGGTTCTTCTCAAATCTTTAATTGCCATGGTTACCTGCCAGGGAGCCCCAGTGGATGCACCCAGCAGAAAATTGGGAAATAATTCCTGTTTCTCCTGGATTATAAAAATATCTCTGCTGATTCCTTCTTCCCAAGGCTCATTTTTCCATTGATTTCTTATTTCTGTTCATTCTGATGGACTCTGGGTCTCCACTTGGCAATATGGAAGGAATTCTTTCCTGTGAGGATGGGGAGGTTGTGGGATGGAATTCCCAGATTTGCTGTGGCTGCCCCTGGATCCCTGGCAGTGCCCAAGGCCAGGCTGGACATTGGGGCTGGAGCAGCCTGGGACAGTGGGAGGTGTCCCTGCCATGGAATGGGATGAGTTTTAAGGTCCTTCCCTCCAAACTATTCCATGATTCCATGATCCTACACCAATTCCAAATGCTCCAGAGGCAGTCTGGATGATAAATCAAAGTTTCCAAGCTCCAGCACTGGAATTGTGTCAAAACACATCAACCATCCAAGGCCTTTTATCCAGGGAACAGCAAAGGCAGCAAAGGTTACTCAGAGCTCCTGACTGAGCAGTGCAGCCTTAATCCCAAAAACCAAAATTACTTCACTGCTCCCTTTAAATATAGATAATTCAATCTTGGAAATGATAAAAATCAAAGAGCTAATCTGGGATTTACAGCCTGCACATCAAAGCCACACAGTGCCACAGGTGTGGAAATGCTCATTATTCAGCTGGGTGATAAGCAGGTATCAATTATGTCCCCAAAACTTTATCTCCACACACCCAGAAATTCAGAAATTCTGGGCTTTAGGGATTACTTTGTCTTGCTCTGATATTGGTGATGGAAGAGCCATAAACTGAGTACAATAAAGGGAATTTCTTACCTTAATTAAATATCAGAACTTGTCTATTTTAACTACATTTGAATGTTGGGCATATCTTGCTGGTGAGAAATAAATCCTTTTCCTAAATAATACTTCACCTAATGATGCAGACTGATCATTTGCATTCTGATTTTTCCTTACAGAAGGAAATATTTTGATTAAGAAAACATATTTGCTGTGACTCAGTTTCTGATTTGCCATTATGAAGAGAAAAAACAAATCAGCATTTCCTGGCTGTGGGTGATGACAGCGCTGCTCGATGGAGAATGGATCTGATAATCCCAAGATTTCCCGAGGCTGAGCCAGGATTAACTTTAAGCAAACCCGATTTCCTGGTCAGATAAGGGGCAAACCTACAATGGGATTGGGAAGCAGAGTTTATTAACAACTCCATGGAAAATCAGTGCTGTGCTTCCAGAGCCAGGGAGGTCACGGCTGCCTGGACCCCTCTGTCACCAAGTGACAAAATTATTGACAGCATTTAGTGGCCCTCCTGATGTCCCTGTGCCCAATCCTGCTCCTGTTTCAAGCAACCCAGATGTTCCAAGCAATCCAGATGTTCAAAGTTCTCATGACAGAGTGACAGCAGCTGGACACGAGTCAGGGGTGCCCAGGTGGGGAAAAGGCCAAAAGTTCCTGTCCTGGTGTGAAGGGCAGGTGTGTGCCAATACAGGCAGGAGCTTCTCTCTGAAATGGAGAATGTAAACACCCTCCCTCCAAATTATTATTATAATTTTGAAATTAAGGGGCTCTCAGGCAAAGAGATGGGAATTAGGAATAACAGTTCTTTACTAGGAAAATTAAAATAGAAATGCAGTATTACAAAGAACAATCCCAAACCCTGCCAGAGTCAGAATCCAAGCTGACACCCGTCAGTCAGTCAGGGTGTTGGCACAGTCCCATTCCATGGTGGCTGCATCCTCCTGCAGTGGCAGATGTGGCTCAGCTGGAGCAGTGCTCCTGGAGAAGGGGCAGTTCCCTCTGAAGGTGCAGGGATGATGTGGAAAGGTCTGGCTTTCCTCTGGAATCCAGTGGGAAGAAGGTGCCTTGGTGTCCAAAATGTCAGTTTTTCTCTGGGTAGGAAAGGCTTGGCTCCTCCCCTGGCTGGAGCATCTCCCATGGGATGATGGAATTTTATCAGCCATGCCCTGGGACTCACTGGCCATGAACAGGAGATCTCTCCTGGAGGGAGGATGGGCTGTGGGAGAGATAAAGATGATTGCCCCAGCTGGTTTAAAGCTGCCCATGAGCAGATAATGTGTGCCAGGAGATCAGGGGCACTGCCCCAGCTGGGTTAACAGATGGGACAGAATCCACATTGCTGCCACATCAACCCAACACAGCTCCTCAGCTGGATCAGGAATTCTGTGGGAGCAGGAGCAGGGCAGGGATTGTCCTGATTGTCCCCTGTGCTGGGACCTCAAATCCTGGGGGCACCTCTGGAACCCTCCTGACAAGAAGGACATTGAGAGGCTGGAGGGTGTCCAGGGATGAGACTCCAAGGATTCCAGGTTTTCTCAACCCCTTCCATGAAGAAAATCTTTCTAATATCCAATTTCAACTTTTCCTGGCCCAGCCTGAGGCCATTCCTTCTCCTCCTGTCCCTGTTCCCTGGAGCAGATCCCAAATCCCCCCGGCTGTCCCCTCCTGGCAGGGAGTTGTGCAGAGCCACAAGGGCCCCCTGAGCCTCCTTTTCTCCAGCCTGAGCCCCTTCCCAGCTCCCTCAGGAATTCTCCAGCCCCTTCCCAGCTCCCTCAGGAATTCTCCAGCCCCTTCCCAGCACCCTCAGGAATTCTCCAGCCCCTTCCCAGCTCCCTCAGGAATTCCCAGCCCCTTCCCAGCTCCCTCAGGAATTCTCCAGCCCCTTCCCAGCTCCCTCAGGAATTCCCAGCCCCTTCCCAGCTCCCTCAGGAATTCCCCAGCCCCTTCCCAGCTCCCTCAGGAATTCTCCAGCCCCTTCCCATTTCCCTCAGGAATTCTCCAGCCCCTTCCCAGCTCCTTTCCCTTCTAGGTAAACATTCCAGTCCCTCCATGTCCTTCTTTTCACATGGGGCCCCAAACTGGGCACAGGATTTGGGGTCCCTCAGCCCTCCTGCTGCTCCAGCCCCCTCCCAACTCCATTTCCCCATCATATTCCCGTGGTTTTTGAGCACCTCCAGGGATTGTGACTCCAATACTTCACCACACTTCCAGCAAATCATTTTTTCCTGATATCCCAACTCCCCTTTCTTGGTGCAACTTGAGGCCTTTTCCCCTTTTCCCACTTTCTAACAAGAGGTGCTGGAACCTGGATTTTCCCCTGCTGTGTCCTAACTTTGCCTGGCTGTCTATTTATCCAAAAAAGAGCCAGAGAAAGAAGTGGGAAAAAAAAAAACCAAAAAAACTCCAAAGCAGGCACAGCTCAAAGCTTCACTTCAATGGATAAATCAAAGATGTTTAAGCTGCATTTACTCACAGACAATGCTGGGAATTCAATATTTGCCTTGTGGAACACGGGGTCATTCACGAGGCCTTTCTGTGACATTTGATTCCTCTTCTTCCATGGAGTGAGGCTGGAATTTGCCCTGGGAATGCTGGCAAATGCTGGAGCCCTGTGAAATGTTCTTCATTTCATGCTCGCTGTTAAAAGAGATGTTTTTACCTGAGTATGTGTTTGTTCAGCACAGAGCTGGAAGCAAACAGAGAAAAGAGGGAAAATGGGATCTCAGGGGAGACACAAGAACAGCTCTTGGCAGAGAAATATCCCCTGACCCCAGACTTGGAGATTGAATATGCTGGGAGGGCAAAAAATAAGATTAATAATTTGCAAAGACGAAGAATTTACATCCCCAGCCCCAAAATTCCCAACATGGTGGGGAAAACAGCTTCAAACAGAGCTCTCTGCTACCAAGAAAATAAAAATATTGGCCTCTCCTCTCCCTTTTTGCCTTCATGGGTTGGTTGGTTTTACACAACAAATTGGGTTGAAAGGATTTCCCAGAGCCTCACAGGCAGAAAAATGAGTTGTGGTTTTAAACTGGAGATGGAAAGGAATTGGATTTCTTGGGGAATGGGAAGATTGTGGATGTGAGATATCTACCAGTGTTTGATTTTAAAGCTCAGAGGGAAGGGAATGACAACGTTCTTTGTAGCTTGTACCAGAAACAAAGAGATCTAACAAATGTTTCACAACGTTTTTCAGGTTTTTCCTTTAGAAAAGGGATTGAGGTGTGGGATTCCTGGTGATGAAGGTTATGAATAAAAACTGGGAGTCAGCAGGTTTGGATTCCCTGGAATTGTGGCTGCTGGAGCCTGAGCTCCCTTTTCCATTCAGAAGCCAAATATTCGGAATTCATTCCAGGTTTCATCCCAATCAAATTCAATGTCAAATCAATCAAACCCAACTGAATTTGGTTCCATCCCAATTCAAATGATCGATTCTGGGAATACTCAGAAGATAAGGATGAAAGGGCCTCTCCATTTGATGGGATCTTTGGAATTCTGCTCCACCAGAACAGAAATGTAAAATCGAGGAGATTGTCTGAAAAAGCCTCATTTCCTCCAAAACAGCTTCATTGGGGGTGCTGATGTGTGGGATCACATCCTCTACCTAAAACCAAGCACTGAATATACAAATTATATTATTTTATGGATTTCAAATGAAACACCAGCACATTTTGTCTCATAAATTGTCTCATTTCCCTTTATCAATCCAGAATGTTCAGCAGGATGTTAAGAAAATTCTTTTTTTTTTTTTTTTTTTTTTTTACTGTGATACAATTTAATTTATTTTTTTACTGGCTCTTTGGCATAAAAAGGGATGTGTAATATTCTTTTTATTTCAGGTATAATCACGTACTTCCACAAAATTAGAGCAGAATAACCTACCTGCCACCCACAGAAATTATTGAAATTGTGTTTTTCCAGTGATTTTTTTTTTGCTGTCAACAGTTTTCATCCATGGAAAATATTTGATCCCTCCAGCAAGATCTGACCTCCCTAAAATCCTTTAAAATCTTAAAAATCTGAGGAATTCAAGGCACCATAGTCAGGCATGAGGAGATTCAAGGATTTTCCTTTGCAGTGGAATAGGAATGAGGATGGAGATATTGGAGAGCATTTTTTTTTCTTTGCCTTCTCCAAACCATGGCAATAAAACCCAGATCTAAGAAATCTCTCTTATTAAAACTCATGAATTTTTAAAAGATTTAATATCTGGATTTTTAATATCTGATGTTATTTAATGGCCTGGTTTCCTGAGAACAAGAAAATTTCTCCTGCCTGCCAAAAATTCCATGTTAAAATTCCGGATGCAGAGGGGTTTTATCCTTAAACCTGGGACTAAAATGATTGGCTTGGCTTCCTCATTTCCATATTTTTTAGACATGAGAGAGCAGGAAGAGAAGAGATATTATTATATATAATTATTTATGGAAAATACAGAATGTATTGATCTGATCCAAGCTTTTCCCAGGTGGAGAATGGCAGGAACTCAGGGATGTGTGTCCCAAAAATATGGATGGAGGCATCTGAGGATTGTTGGGAATACTCAGTGGGATAAACAGGGTGTGGCTGGAGAAGGGGCCATGGGGAGGTGGGAATTTTCCTGGAATGCCATCCCTGCTCTGGCTCTGGGGCAGGAATGAGGCCGGGAAGTTCCCATGGACTGGAGGGGGATCGAGACCACCCCAAACCCCCAGAGCCTCCAACCCATCCCCAGGAAGGTCTGGAAGAACAAAATGAGACAAGAATTGATTTTTGCTCCAGGATGTGGAAAACTCATCCCTAAAGGTGCCCCCAAACCCCGGGAGGTGCCAGGATCCCATCCCCTGGAGCAGCACTGGAGATCTCCTTTATCCCATCCTCCCTCTCTCTCTTCCCTTCCACCCCACCCTTTATCCAAACCCCAATTCCATGGGCTCATCCCAGGAGATCAGGGACAATCTAACCCATATCAAGTTTATAATTTATTAATAAAACTCCATAATCTTTTCCAAATCCTTGACTTTTATCATTCCTTTTCCAGCCCCGCACCTTCCCTTCCCTGTTGGAATGGGACACCACAGTGGGATTTCTCCTAAGTTCATCCACTTCTCCTGAGTTCACCCTGATATTTTCTGGAGGGATAACCCTGAAAACCAACCCAGGCAAACCCCAGCTGAATCCTCCCCCTGGGAATTTATTTTAAGATGGGAAAGTTCTGCCAGAGCGTTACAATAGGAGGGAAATTACAAACGAGTCGTTAATTGGGAGATTCTTTCCAGACTTAATGATAGTCCTGCAGGAATTGGGGGCACTAATTGGTGCTGCTGTGCTCCTGCTCCTAAAAAAGGCTCAGGATAAGCTGCCAGGAGAGGGAAGGCACCCTTGGAGCTTGGCAGGTGGGATGGGATGGGATGGGATGGGATCCATGGGATGGGATCCATGGGATGGGATGGGATGGGATGGGATGGGATGGGATGGGATGGGATGGGATGGGATGGGATGGGATGGGATGGGATGGGATGGGATGGGATGGGATGGGATGGGATAATGGGATGGATAATGGGATGGGATAATGGGATGGGATGGGATGGGATGGGATGGGATAATGGGATGGGATGGGATAATGGGATGGGATGGGATAATGGGATAATGGGATAATGGGATAATGGGATAATGGGATAATGGGATAATGGGATAATGGGATGGGATGGGATGGGATCCATGGGATGGGATGGGATCCATGGGATGGGATGGGATCCATGGGATGGGATGGGATGGGATACAGGGATGGGATGGGATCCATGGGATGGGATGGGATGGGATGGGATGGGATGGGATGGGATGGGATGGGATGGGATGGGATGGGATGGGATGGGATGGGATGGGATAATGGGATGGGATAATGGGATAATGGGATAATGGGATAATGGGATAATGGGATAATGGGATAATGGGATACAGGGATGGGATGGGATGGCATGGGATCCATGCGATGGGATGGGATCCATGGGATGGGATGGGATACAGGGATGGGATACAGGGATGGGATGGGATGGGATGGGATACAGGGATGGGATACAGGGATGGGATACAGGGATGGGATACAGGGATGGGATACAGGGATGGGATGGGATCCATGGGATGGGATGGGATGGGATGGGAGGAGCAGGTGGGAATTTCAGGGGAGGAGCAGGAGCTGTGGAGGTGGAAGAGGAGAAATCAGTCAGAGAGGGGCTCTGGGAAGCTGAGAGGCAGAAATTGAGGATGATAGTGGAAAGATTTTTTTGGGGTTTACATCTCAATAAATATTTGGGGGTTTGTTTGGGTTTTGTGGATTTTTTTTTTTTTTTAATCTAAAAAATTGTATTTATTCACTTTTATTGGTAGTACCAGGCAGAAAGAGGTCAGTTGGCAGCTTTGTGTGGGAATCCAAAATTAAAAAGGAAAAGAATCCCCGGCCAGGATGATTTTCTGAGATTCACCTGTGGTGAGAATGGATTATGGAATGTCAAAACAGGCAGGGAAATGAAGCTTTTCCATTGAATTTTTGGGATGAAACATCCAGGGGAAGAACCTTGAAGCCAGGGAGAAACTTAACTTTATTATTAAATACTGAATATTCCACCAGAATATTCTTGGAAAATTCATTTTGAATTCCAGCCATCCCTTGCTAAGTGTACTCAACACATGGAAAATGTTTTCTCATGTTTTTACCAACTTAACCCCTTAAATAATTCCCAGAAAGAGGGAGCTGTAGGTTTGATCCCATCCCATTCCAGGAAATGACTCCAATCCCACCTTCCAATCCCTAATTAATCAGGAAATATCCCAAATTTCATTGGGAAATCCATCAGACCCATAACAGGACCAGCAAAGCAGTTGTGAGCTCAGCCAGATTGGGGCTCCTCACCTGGGGAATTCCTTCTCCCCCAAAATTTGGGAATGAACAATCAAATCCTCTTCCCTCATTCCACATCCTGTGGCTGCACCACAGGAGCTGGACCTGGAAATTCTCCAAAATACGGTGGGAGATGGATTCCTACAACCAGCATCAATCAGGGGTAAATGCAGATTTGGGTATTTGGGAGTGCAAGTTTTACTGGGATGAAGCTTTGCTTTCAAAGCCTGCTCCAAACCTCACTCCACAATCAGAGAAAACAGAATTCCTCAACCCAAAATGAAACCCAGCACGTGAAAAATCAGAGATTTTCGGCCTTTCTTTGTGCCATACAGGGGAGTTTTATCACCATTTTCTGTGTTCCAGGGAGTTTTTTTTATCATCTCTGATGCACTGAGAGCCTGATGCTGTTTTCACAAGCTCAGCACAGGAAAAGCAGAATTAATCTCGTGTTCCCCTTCTTTTCCAAGGAAGTCTGAGCTCATTTGGATCTCCAGGACTCTGGCAGAGCAGAACTGCAAAGAGAAGCCAATTCTGATCACACTCTTGAGAGGTGACAGAAGAGGAAGAAAATGGAAAGCAGAGAAAGCAGAAAGAAAATCATAAATGTTGCTTTAGCTGGTGATTCCCAGCAGCTGGAGGGATTTTCCAGTCTTTTATTAAACACTTTATTAATTAAATAAACCCCAATAATGCCCACATTGAACATCAACATGAAACTTTATTATTATTATTATTATTATTATTATTATTATTATTATTATTACATCAATTATGGCACCATTGTGACCCAAATTAAACCCCCCCAAAATGTTAAATTCTGACTTTGGCTTTAGCTGGTGATTCCCAGCAACAGGAGGGATTTTCCAGTCTTTTATTAAACACTTTATTAATTAAATAAACCCCAATAATGCCCACATTGATCATCAACATGAAACTTTATTATTATTATTATTATTATTATTATTATTATTATTATTATTACATCAATCATGACACCATTGTGACCCAAATTAAACCCCCCCAAAATGTTAAATTCTGACTTTGGCTTTAGCTGGTGATTCCGAGCAGCTGGAAGGATTTTCCAGTCTTTTATTAAACACTTTATTAATTAAATAAAGCCCAATAATGCCCACATTGATCATCAACATGAAACTTTATTGATTATTATTATTATTATTATTATTATTATTATTACATCAATTATGACACCGTTGTGACCCAAAATAAAGCCCAATAATGGCCCACATTGATCATCAACATGAAACTTTATTATTATTATTATTATTATTATTATTATTATTACATCAATTCTGACACCATTGTGACCCAAATTAAACCCCCCAAAATGTTAAATTCTGACTTTGGCTTTGGGATTGGGCAGGAGGATCAGCCCCTACACAAAGATGCTCCCAAACCTCCCATGGATTTCGCTCTCCTGGATGAGCTTTCCCATTCCAATTGTCCTGTGAATTTGCTGACAATCCTTTAAAAAGGGATTTTGATGCAAATTCTGACCTACTCAACATAGGAAGGAGCTCAGGGTTGGGCCAGCGTTGGAGGCTGTACCAGGATGGTTTCATGCCCATGGCCTGGCCAGCAGAGCAGACAATCCTTGGGAGCAAAATCCCAACCTAAACCCCTCTGGCAGGTCTGGAGGTGGCATTAACAGCCCTTGGACGGGTCCCTGCAGCCTCCAGCACTTCCCCAGGGCTGGGGAAAGAAAATGGAAAAGGTCCAAGAGCTCTTCTGAGTTAGGAAGGACTTTTAAAAGCTGAGTTTAGCGCTGGAATAAGTGAGGGGGACAAACTTTTCAGCTGTTGGTACAATGGGAAGGGTTTTAAATAAAACAGGGCTGGGAATGGAATGGAATGGAATGGAATGGAATGGAATGGAATGGAATGGAATGGAATGGAATGGAATGGAATGGAATGGAATGGGAAGTTTCAGGGAAGTTTCAGAGAAGGAAAGGAAAGGAAAGGAAAGGAAAGGAAAGGAAAGGAAAGGAAAGGAAAGGAAAGGAAAGGAAAGGAAAGGAAAGGAAAGGAAAGGAAAGGAAAGGAAAGGAAAGGAAAGGAAAGGAAAGGAAAGGGAAAGGAAAGGAAAGAAAGGGAAAGGAAAGGAAAGGAAAGGAAAAGGAAAGGAAAGGAAAGGAAAGGAAAGGAAAGGAAAGGAAAGGAAAGGAAAGGAAAGGAAAGGAAAGGAAAGGAAAGGAAAGGAAAGGAAAGGAAAGGAAAGGAAAGGAAAGGAAAGGAAAGGAATTAAGGACAAGGTTTGGTACAATGAGGGTGGTAAAACCTTGGCACCACTTGGAATTGTAGAATCAAGGAGTCAGAGAATCATGGAAAGTCCTCCAGGGACACCTCCCACTGTCCCAGGCTGCTCCAGCCCCAGTGTCCAGCCTGGCCTTGGGCACTGCCAGGGATCCAGGGGCAGCCACAGCAAATCTGGGAATTCCAGCCCAGCCCCTCCCCATCTTCCCAGCCAGGAATTTCTTCCCAATATCCAACCCAAATCTCCCCTTTTCCATCTAAAAGCCATTCCCTGTGTCCTGTCCCTCCATCCCTTGTCCCCAGTCCCTCTCCAGCTCTCCTGGAGCCCCTTTAGGCTCTGAGCTCTCCCTGGATCCTTCTCCTCTCCAGGGGAACATTCCCAGCTCTCCCAGCCTGGCTGCACTGGGATAGTGGTAAGTGTCCTTCCCATGGCAGGGATTGGAATGAGAAGGGCTTTAAACTCCTTCCCAACCCAAACCATCCTGCAATTCCAGGCTCAAAGCTTTTCCTTTCAAGCTGAAATCTCATCCCTAAAACCCCTTTACTTTAATGCTCTGGGGCAGATTTTCCATAAGGTTTTTTCCTCCTGAAGATCTAATTTCCACCATAGATGAAGAATTCACAGGGAACACTGCCTAAATTCCCTCTTTTTTTCCCCTTAAAACCTCCCCTTTCTGAGAAAACAAGCAGCATAAAGACAATTCCCCTTGGGTGGGCTGCAGTCATTGCTACAAGCCGGGTTTTGGTGCGAGCTTTGTTAAACCCTGCTCATATTCTCCCTTGCTGGGCTGGGGTTTAATCATTCCCCTGCAAGTGATACAGATCCATTTGTCTGGCGAGAGAATTTCCAGGTAAAATCAACAACCTGCTCTGTGCCCTGGGGATATCTAAATATGAACACCCTGGCAGGGGCTGCACTTCATTTTCTCTGAGCGTGGTCGGGATCAAAGTGGGCTCGTTACACAAAGAGGGGACACAAATAAAGGTCAGCAGGAGCCTCTGGCTTGGAAATTGCTGGAAAAAGCAAAACACGTTCCCATGGTTGAGGAATGATGTGGCAGGAATGCGTTGGTTTGTGTTTATCAAATTTGGGTTTTTTTTTTTTCTTTTTTTTCTTTTCTGTTGTCCCTGCTTCCATCAGCTCTGTTCCTGCTCTTTTCCTCCCTGAGGGAGCTGTGGGTGCTCTGGGCTGGAGAGCAAGAGTTGGTCCTCATGGGATGAAAATTCCTGCCCACATTCCTGAGCTCTCCCAGTTTTGGGATCCGTGGTGTCCTCAAGAATTTGCAGTGCTCAGACCTGTCCTGGGAATTTCCCAGGATATCCCCCAGAGCACTTCCCTTTCTCTGCCCAGAGTGACCCCACCCGGATGCTCCAGGAGTTTTTTGAATGTTTGTTTTGCTTTGCTTTGCTCACATTGAGATTTAGAACCTCACCTGGAGAATTCTGTCCAGAATTCTGTGGAGACCACAGAGCTGCTCTGGAGCCAGGCTGGGAGAGCTGGGAATGTTCCCCTGGAGAGGGAAGGATCCAGAAGAGCTCAGAGCCCTTCCAGGACCTAAAAGGGCTCCAGGAGAGCTGGAGAGGGACTGGGGACAAGGGATGGAGGGACAGGACACAGGGAATGGCTTTTAGATGGAAAAGGGGAGATTGGGGTTGGATTTTGGGAACTCCAGCCAAAATTCCCTGGTTAACTTCAATTATCTGCCAGTGGTCGTGGCAGGGTTTGCTGCTTTTATCCAGTGAGATCTTTTTAAGCAATTCCTGCTTCTCCCAGGTTTCTCTGCCCAGCAATCCCAGCCTGAAATCTTTGTCCAAACACTCCTGCAGCTCTGGATGAGCTGAATGTCTTGAAGGTCTGAGTCTTCCCTCAGAGCAGCCTGAAGAATTTGGGCACCTGGGAAACCTGGGGGTGAGCACAGGTAGGACCAACTCTCCAATTTCATTTCCTGGAATTTTGGAATATTAGGAGCTAGAAATGAACCAGAAGACAGCAGAGGGTGTTGGGTGTAAATTAAATCAGTCCAGCCAGGCCTTGAGGCAGGAGAAGTGGGAAGTGACTCATTCCCAGGAATTCCAGGGAATATCCCAGCTCCCATGGGCTGGACACAGGATGGAGCTGCTCAGCTCAGCCACCTCCAGCCTTTTCCAGGACTGCTGTGACTTTTCCCAAGGCTGGACAGCAGCAGTTTGGGGTTGGAATTACTTCAGTGGGAGTAAGGCAGAGTTCAGGACTGAATCCATGTTTTTTTCAGGCATGCTGGATCCAAGCAAGCAGCCTGGGGTGAAGCCAAGGGCATCTTGTTTTCCTGAGTTTTCTCTGTGCTGCTTTCTCCACTTTGACCTCAAAGCAAAAGTTCCTCTCTGCTTTTTATGACAAGACCAGAAAGGGAAAAATCCTAAAATTTTCAAATCTTCCAGACCCTAATAGCAAACAACAAAACCACAGGGCTGGGAAAACATCTCCCTGCTCCCTAAATAACATCCCTGCAGGGCTGGGCTTGCAGGACTCACCTCCATCCCACGGGCCGACATTCCCGAGCCTTTCAAATCCTCATTTTCTCCCTCCTCATCCGAGGTGACACTAATGGAGCAAAGCTGCAGGCAGGGAAATCGCTGCTCCCTGCTCTCCCTGAGCCTGCAGCTGTGGGACAGATGGATTCCACTCATGCAGTTCCCTTGGTTTTTGATCCCGGGTTGGATAAATCCACAGGCAGGGTTTCTAAAACGCCCAGTTCTGCTCCCCAGCTCCCATCTCCATTAACTCACTCCCAGTGTTGCTCCTTTCCAGCTGTAGCTGAGTTTTCCATCACTGCTTTTCCAGCTCCTGGGCCTCTCCAGATGTGGAGCAACACACCAGGGACAGATGGGAGAGGCCTTTGGAATGGGGAATGTGTGATAAGGATGGGTGAGAGCTGCCCTTGATGCCTTGGGATTGAGCTTTGGTATTTTTCAGGGAATTGTGATGGACCACGGGAACGGGAGATGTTTTTAAATGCCCGGGGTTGCTCTGTGAGTTGTCTCCTTTGTGGTTGAAGGTGTGGTCTGGGTGTAAGATCCGATTTGGAGGTGATGGGGAGGGTGTGCTCTGATGTCTGCACAAACAATCCCTGGCTGAGGGGATGGGTGGGAATGTCCCTAAAGCGGGGCTCAATGATCCCACCGACCTCAGGCAGCAGATTTGTTACAGAGCCCAGAAAATCTGGCTCCTGAAACAGCCAAGTGGCTTAAAATATCCCCTGGTAGTGGGGTGGGGCTGGCAAGGTGGGCAGAGGTGTTTCTGGGCACTTCAGCAATTATGGGATCGTTAATTAATGATTTCTGAGTTTGGGATTGTGCTGGCTGTGGGTGTGAACAGGGGAGCTCATTTTGCAGGGGGATCCCTCAGGGGGTTGTGGCTGCTCTGAGAGTTCAGTGGGACCCCCAGGGATCCCTTGGGGTTCAGCTTTGATGTTTTCCAGACTCTGGTGCTGGGTGTGTAACTCTGGAACTTCATGTTGGGTGTTGGTGAGTTCTGCTCACAGGGTGGTTGGAGAAAACAATCCCATTATACCTGGAGAATCAAGGACACCCAGCACCCAAAAATGGGAAGGGAAAGGAAAAGGGAAAAGGGAAAGGGAAAAGGGAAAGGGAAAGGGAAAGGGAAAGGGAAAGGGAAAGGGAAAGGGAAAGGGAAAGGGAAAGGGAAAGGGAAAGGGAAAGGGAAAGGGAAAGAGAAAGGGAAAGGGAAAAGGGAAAAGGGAAAAAGGGAAAAAGGAAAGGGAAAGGGAAAGGGAAAAGGAAAAAGGGAAAGGGAAAAGGGAAAAGGGAAAGGGAAAAGGGAAAAGGAAAAAGGAAAAAGGGAAAAGGAAAAAGGAAAAAGGGAAAAGGCAAGGGAAAGGGAAAGGGAAAAGGGAAAAGGGAAAGGGAAAGGGAAAAAGGAAAGGGCCAAGCCAGGGGCTGAGACTCCATAGCCTGGGGCTGTGGTTGGACAATTGACCCCAAGATGAACCAAAACTCATAAAAGTGTAAAACTGGTGACCAGGATCCATCTGGGATTTGATTTGGGTGCAGCCCTGGCTGGGCTCTGGCACTGCCCAAGGTGAATCCTTTCAATAAAAACTGATTTTATTCCTTTTGCTCTGCCTGGTCTCTGTTCCAGCTCAGCCTTTCCAGGCTTGGAATTCCCCCAGTCCTGATCTTGCACCACTCTCAGCCCTCCATGGGTTGATTCCAACTCCATTGATCCTGATCAGATCTGTCCCATCCTTATCCAGCTGTAGGTACTGACCTAAATCATATTCCCAGCAAACCATGGATGAAAACACGGAATAAATCATTCCCTCAAGTCCAACAGGAAACGGGAATATTTCACAGCACTCCTTCCTCCCAGTGGGTTTTCTTTACTGTGGAATTTTTGAGCACAACTATTTCCTGTGTCTGGTAAAATGCAGTTTTCAATGATGAATCTGACTGGATTTCAGGTTGGATGGGGTTTGATGCAATCAGGGATAGGGCAAGATGTCCCTGCCATGGGAATGAGGTGGGATTTAAGGTCCTTCCCAACCCCAAACCAGTCTGGAATTCCATCCAACATCACAGCAGTGACAAGAACATTTAAGAGCTCAGTAAATCCAATTCTATCCCAATCCATCCTCACCCACATCCCAAAGGATCCTACAGCTTAAAACTGGGAGAAAGGAAGACTTGGGGGACCATTTTTCCAGCTCAATCCAGAGTAATTAAGGTTCATTGATGCATAATTAATATGCAGCTTAATTGAAATTTGGGGTTTTTTCCCCAAATCCATGTTCCAAATATGTGAAAAAGCTGATCCTGAATCGATACCAGTGAAGGAAAAGTGTCACCAACCATTTTTTCCACTTCCAGCCCAATTCCAGTGATTCCAAACAGACTCAATCCCAATGTATTTGGGTGGCAACAAAAATGGGATTCCACTTCCTGAAATCTGGGAGTTTTTTATTCATTATAATTTATTCAGGAAAAATTAAACACGGAATTAATGTCAAACCATGCAGGAAGTCAACATTCCTTCCCCAACAGCCACATGGCCACAGGAAAACACTGCCCCAGGAAAATAAAGAAAGGAAGAGGTGGGGGCCCATTTTTCCAGCTCAAGTCAGAGTAATTAAGGTTCATTGATACATATTTAATATGCAGCTTAACTTAAATGAAATGTTTTTTTTTCCAAATCCGAATTCCAATTCCAAATCCAAATATGTGGAAAAGCTGATCCTGAATCGATACCAGTGAAGGAGAAGTGTCACCAACCATTTTTTCCACTTCCAGCCCAATTCCAGTGATTCCAAACAGACTCAATCCCAATGTATTTGGGTGGCAACAAAAATGGGATTCCACTTCCTGAAATCTGGGAGTTTTTTGTTCATTATAATTTATTCAGGAAAAATTAAACACGGAATTAATGTCAAACCATGCAGGAAGTCAACATTCCTTCCCCAACAGCCACATGGCCACAGGAAAACTGCCCCAGGAAAATAAAGAAAGAAAGAGGTGGGGGCCCATTTTTCCAGCTCAAGTCAGAGTAATTAAGGTTCATTGATACATAATTAATATGCAGCTTAATTGAAATGTTTTTTTTTCCAAATCCAAATTCCAATTCCAAATCCAAATATGTGGAAAAGCTGATCCTGAATCGATACTCAGTGAAGGAAAAGTGTCACCAACCATTTTTTCTGCTTTCAGCCCAATTCCAGTGATTCCAAACAGACTCAATCCCGAGGTATTTGGGTGGCAACAGAAATGGGATTCCACTCCCTTCCCTTTCAGGCATTTTTTTATTCTTTATACAGTTTATTCAGGAAAAATTAAACACAGAATTAATGTCAAGCCAGCTCAGCTGATTTTTATTTTCCACGGATGTCACAGACACTCTGTGTACCCCCACTTCCTGAGACAACACCTTTTTATTTCTGCATGAGCAGAACTGTCATAAATCCTGATTCCTCTCCTCCAGGCAAATGAAATGTGACCCAGGCAGTCAAATGCCAGCTCCTCTTGTCTATTTTCAGTGTTTCAGGTGTGCAGCCATCACATTTTAACACTTCACAGCATTTTCTACTCTGCTGGAATTTATTGTTTCAAGGGGAGATGGACGAGAAACTCTGAGGAGCCTCTGTATTGATGGAGACAAAATAATGGCAATGAACTGGTTGCATTCCTAGAGAAAATATTCCATTAAAATTGAAAAATGGATGGGCAGAGGGAAGTTTATCCAGCTGCATCTTTAGCTCTGTGGGAGGGGTGGAACGAGATGAGTTTTCCCACCCAAACCATTCTGAGATTCTCTGATCTAAAGTATGAAGATAATAAAATAAATAAAATGGGTCTAAATATGAGGTGAATCGATATTTCTCCATCAGGGGAAGCAGAAATTAAATCATCACCTCCAGATTTCATTTGGTTTTTAGAGAAACTCCTTGAACTGCAATGCCAGGGAGCTGAGCTGGTGAATATTTGCTAAACCAGGAGATGAACAATCTGCCCTGGGAGCAGAGCAGGAATAAGGAATATTTTCCCTTTGATGGACCCAGACATTTTAGTTCCCTTCCCACATCCCTGTGATTTACACTCCTCAATGAACTCGTTGATCTCAGGCCCCACAGAGGGGCCCTGGAGGCTCCAGGTGGATCAGAGCTTTTGTTTATCACAAATGCAACCCAGGAATCAATTCCTGCCAGGAAAAAGCTCTCCTTGCAAACCTGAGAACTGCATTAAAAGGAGCTAAAGAGCCCCAGGAGAGATGGGTTTTCCTGCTGAATTCCCTGAATTCTGAAGACCTTCACAATTCCTTTATTGCCCAGAACAATCATTCAGAAAAAAAAAAAAAAAAAAAAGGAAAATAATAATTTTAAAAAATACAGAGAAAGAAATCCAAATAATTTTTTTCTTTGTTGGGGTTTTCAGTTATCTGACAGTCTGCTGGGACAATTCCAGGAATTTCCAGGAATTCCCTCTGACCATGGTGTTGGGTCAATCTTGGTGTGAGGAGTAAACTCAGAGACTCATTTAGGAGAAAACTGGGAGAAATCCGCACCCAGAATTCCCAGTGGGATGAGCAGAGCAGGGAATTTCTCTCTTGGACACCTCCTGTGGCCTCTTGTTTCCTCCCAGGGTTCCTGAGTTGCAATAATGAGGTGCTTGCAGCTTAATCCAATCGATTTCCATGATGGATTTCAATATCAGACCTTGGGATGAACTTTGGCTCTCCCTGTGCTTAATGCAGTGCCTGAACTCTGGGGTTCTCCCAGGAGGTTGGACTTTGGAAAATTATCCCTGGTTCAGGCCCAAAATCAAGGCAGGGCTGTGAGATAAACCAGCCAGGTGATGGATTTCCCCTAATTCCTGATGGAATGCTCATGGATAATGCAAAGTGTCATGGATCCTCATCTTGCAGTGTTGGAAAGATGCAGGAACTCTTGTGGAAAAAAAAAGGTTATAAATCAAATTTTAGCGTTAAATGACCTTAAATCCCATCCAGTTCCACCCCCTGGATGGGCAGGGAAACCTGGCCTTGGATCCAGGGGCAACCACAGCTGCTCTGGGAATTCCAGCCCAGCCAGGAATTCCTTCCTGATATCCCATCTAAATCCACCTTAAAACCATCACCCCATGTCCTGTCCTATTTTAGGTTTTGGTTTAAACATTTTTGGCCACGTTCCTCAGCTGGGACATTGGAATTCTCCAGATACTCAGCTGGGAAGGCTCAGACTCCTGAGACTCCCATTTCCAAACAGAATTCCTGAGCTAATTTACAGATTTTTTAGTAAATCCCAATCAGAATTCTTCAGTGAGTGCAGGACTGGCAGAGCTCTCGTGGCTGAAATGGTGCCTCTGCAATAAAATGAAAATCTCCTTTTTCAATCTCTCTCCAATGAGATTAAACACATTCCCTTTTTATCAAACCAGTGATGAATTGTTGCTTTTACATCCCAAAATAAAGGAAAATATTCTCATTTCTCCTTCAGGAAGAAAGGTGACTTTTAATGTCCCCTTTTTCTCATTCCTTCTTGGAAGAAAACTTGGATTTAACAGAAAATTTTTGTTGTCCTCACACCCACACAAAATATTCCCTTTAAATGAAGCAGCCCAAGAGCTGCTGGCCAGAAATTCAGAATTAGGAACAATTTTAGCAGAGACATTTGAAGTTTGGATTGCACCTAAAAATCCACTTCAGCTGAACTGAAAATGACCCTGGAAAGGTTTCCTTGGAGCAACGTGGTGCAAGGCTGAGTCAGCACTAAGCCCTGGAAGTCAAACTTCAACTTTTCCAGAATGAAAGAGGATTTTCAGTTCTTCAGCCAATAAAAACATGCTCCAAATCCAGAAATAATTATTACAGGGCAATAATGAAATCAATTATTGTGGAGTAGTAATTGTGAGTCACCACTGACAAAAAAATCCTATTTAAATCCCAAAGAAATCTCATTAAATCCCAAAGAAATCCCATTAAACCCCAGAGAAATCCCATTAATTCCCAAAGAAATCCCATTAATTCCCAAAGAAATCCCATTTAAATCCCAAAGAAATCCCATTAAATCCCAAAGAAATCTCATTAAATCCCAAAGAAATCCCATTAAATCCCAAAGACTTCCCATTTAAATCCCAAAGAAATCCCATTAAATCCCAAAGAAATCTCATTAAATCCCAAAAAAATCCCATTAAATCCCAAAGAAATCTCATTAAATCCCAAAGAAATCCCATTAAATCCCAAAGAAATCTCATTAAATCCCAAAGAAATCCCATTAAATCCCAAAGAAATCTCATTAAATCCCAAAGAAATCCCATTAAATCCCAAAGAAATCTCATTAAATCCCAAAGAAATCCCATTAAATCCCAAAGAAATCTCATTAAATCCCAAAGAAATCCCATTAAATCCCAAAGAAATCTCATTAAATCCCAAAGAAATCTCATTGAACACTCCAGTCTTCCATGTTAAATATGCAAGTCCATGGAAAGCCAAGGATTCACATTTTGGGGTTTTTATCAGGATTTGTGAGGTCTCTTCAGGTTCTCTTCCACCACAGAAACCTGAGAGACTCAGAGGCTTCCGAGTTTCAGGAGCTGAAATAATTTCTTGGATAATGTTTACAATTAAAAATGAATCTTAATAAGTCAAAAGTTGTCAAAAATAGTTTTATTTGGGAAATTGTCAGAAGGAGAGAAGGAATTATCCCTCTAGCCACGGAAAACAGGGAAATCTTTCATTGACATTGGAATAGAAGGAGCAGCATGGGAAAGACAGACCCAGGAGGGCAAAATCGATCCATTAATTAAAAAAAATTAATTGCACACATCTGTCTCCTTCACAGGGCTGCGGGATCCAGCTGCCCAAACCTCTGGAATCACTCACCCCACTCCAGACATCCAGGAATTCAGGATTTTAGCAGTTCCCACCAGAGGTTACCTGAACCTACCCTTTGAACTCCATGAGAGCTCATGGGTTGAGAATGAAAAATCGCTCTTTCAAATGGGATTTGTCCCAATTTAATGAAATTATTTGGAATTCACTCCTTTTAATTAACCTCTGCCAATCTCCAGGATGACAATTCCGCCTGTTCCAGTGACAGATCCACAATTACTTTCTTATCTTCTTCCATTGGCTCTTCTGTCTCCTCACTCCAAGGGTTCAAGGAGTCACTGCCAAACAATCCATCCTTCCCTCCTCCATGGGGTAATGCAAGAAAAGCATTTGGAAAAGGATTGGGGAAGAGCTCTGAAGTTTTTGTGTGGTTTGTAAGCAAAATTAACTCAAACCAGGGCAGAACAAAGTGAATTAGAAGTTCTTGGATCCTTCTATCCTGATCATCAGGAAGTCATGAATTATTTATCCTTTTTATGCAGGAATAAGGCTGTGGAGATGCTCCAAGAGCTCAGGGAGAGCTGGGAATGTTCTCTGGAGAGGAGAAGGATCCAGGGAGAGCTCAGAGCCCCTTCCAGAGTCTAAAGGGGCTCCAGGAGAGCTGGAGAGGGACTGGGGACAAGGGATGGAGGGACAGGACACAGGGAATGGCTTCACTGCCAGAGGGCAGGGATGGGTGGGATATTGGGAATTGGCAATTCCTGGCTGGGCTGGAATTCCCAGATTTGCTGTGGCTGCCCCTGGATCCCTGGCAGTGCCCAAGGCCAGGCTGGCACTGGGGCTGGAGCACCTGGGACAGTGGGAGGTGTCCCTGCCATGGCAGGGGTGGCTCTGGGTGGGATTTAATGTTCCCAAAGAATTCCAGGAATTCTCTGATTTTTATCCTAAAAGCCACCTGTGGGATACCAGTCAGGAGGTCTTCCTAAAATAACCAGGTTTAAATAATCCCCCACTGATTTACCCACGTCTAGTTATTGATATGGATATCATCTATATCTAATCTATATCTATATCTATATCTGTACCTATATCTATATCTATATATATATATATCTTTATCTATATATTTATCTTTATCTTTATCTATATCTATATCTATATCTATATCTGTACCTATATCTATATCTATATCTATATCTATATCTATATATCTTTATCTATATATTTATCTATATCTATATCTATATCTATATCTAATCTATATATATCTACATCTACATCTACATATCTATATCTACATCTACATATCTATATCTACATCTACATATCTATATCTATATCTATCTAATTTTTTTATTTATATTTATGGGTTTCCCAGGACGCAGCCCCTACTCCCATGGTTTAATTCCCTCTCCCCATCAGGCCTGGATTTTATTTCCATTTTAATTTGCCTGATTTCAGCTTCCAGCCTCTGGATTTTTCCAAATAGGGCTGGAAATCTCCTGAGCCCATAATCCTGATTTTTGTTCCCTGTGTTGTTCCTTCCTTGTTCTGCTCACATCATCCTTTAATCTCCTCCTAAATCATGCTCCTGTTGCTGCCAGCACCTCTTTGCCCACATTCCCAAATTTTGTTTGACTCCAGAATGAGCCTTGTTTAATCCATTGATTTTCCTGCAGCTGCAGACAAATGAAAAAGTTGCATAATCCTGTTAAAATTCCAACAGCACCAATGCAAGAGGAACAATTCCCTCCTCTTCCATAATTCCCTTTATTTGTATCCAAGGATTTCCTCCTCCATTTCCCAGAGAGGTTTGATCCCTCTAATCATCCATCACCCACTTTACAATTCCTGCTTCCTGAAATGACGTTTTCCAAACATTTTTTGGAGATTTTGCAAAGTGCCATTCAATCACTTCTTTTCTTCTCTCTTACCTCCTGGCATAAAACACCTTTATCAGTGGATTGTCCTTTTATTGTGGTTAAATAATCACCTTTATCTGTAATTCCATGATTTTCCACGTTTTCCAATGGAGAATCTCAGCAGAAGCTGGGCCAGAAAAACCAAAATCAGCCAATTTTCCTGGTGCTCCCACCAACCAAATCCTCATTATTTTGTTTGCTGCCACTCTCCAAGAATGGATTTAGCTTGAAATGATGAGTTCAGAGAACAAAATAAATATCTGTAAATATTCATTTCTAACAAGGCATTCATTTCCTGGAGTTTGGGAGTTGGCAAAGTCCAGGAATAAATATCCTCTGTCTCCAAAATGATTGAGGGAAAACAAAGCTGGAGAAGGAGTTTTTGGAACCAGGGATGCTTGGAATATTTACATGACTTTGTGCACATAATGTGGGGCTGCAAAACAAAATAAAAACTCCCGTTCAGGGAATAAAAATTAGTCTGGAGAAAAATTCCAGCCTTGGCACAGGGAAATGAAAACAGGACAAGGAAAGCACTTTGCTCTCCAGAATCCTGATTTTGGAATCAGCTGCCAAGCTGCTCCTCTCCTTGCTGCCAACAGATTTTTCAAGGCTTCTCCATGGCAATCCAGAGCCTCTGGAATTTCTCATCTAGAGAAGGATCAAACTTCTTCCTCCCTGAGTTTTTCCTGAATTTTGGCTCCTCTGCTTCCCTTCCTCTGCCAGGGGTCCAGTGACCTCCTTGATGGGATTTTTTTAGTATCGCAGAATTGGCAAAAATTCCACTTTTTCCATTTCCAAAAATTCCCAAAGGCAGGAATCTTTTCCATCTCTTTTTGGACATTATTGTGGGACAATTACTGAGGGCCTGGACAGAGTGACAGCAATGCCTTATCCCGACCTATTAAATATATTAAACATATCCCTGCCTGAAGGAATTCCCACCTGGATTCTCCTGGTCCACCATATCAAATCTTTGTCCCAAACTCCAAAAAATCCCTTTTTTGGTGGCACAAACAGGATTTTGCAGTCCTTTTTCCCCATCTATTTTTACCTCCTTTCCTGGGCACACACTCCACCTGTCCCTGCATTTCCCAGCTCTAGGATTTGCTGCCAAACCCCTCTCTCAGCATTCCCACGGCGTTTCCCTGCATTGTTCCCTTTCCATGGAGCCTTTTAAGCTGTCAGGGATTTCACAGGAGCTCAAAACAAAGAGGGGGCGTTCCCCCCACCCTCGGATTTCTCTGCTCTCCACAAGAATTGTTTTCCCCTCTTTTTTTTTTTTTTTTTTTTGATGGCAGAATTCTGCTTTTTTTTGTAGAACCAACATCCATTTAGTGTATTTATAACAGATCTTTAATCCATCACTAACTCCTGACTGGATTTCTTCCCAAATCAGTGCTCTGGCTCAGTGGATGAGGAGCAGGTTCCAGGTGAGCAGTGGTGACCCCGAGCTCAGCCTGGATTTTGTGTGAGCCCGACCTGAGCGACTCCAGCTGTCAGTCACCACTAATGGGGTCAGCTCCTTCTGGAGCCACTCAAAGCTCTCCAAATAATTCTGTTATTCCCAAGATTTTATCTTGGAGACACGTGGCCTGGCTGTGTGAGCCCAGAATTCCTCAGTCCTGGGCTGATCCCACAGTTGGGAAGCAGGAAAAGGGGAATTCTGCCCCACTCAGGTGAGACCCAACCTGCTCCAGATCTGGGGCTCCAACAGCAGAAGGAGCTGGAGCTGCTGGGGTGATCCTGGGGAATCCATGGAGCTGCTCCAGGAGCTCTGGAGCCAGACTGGGAGAGCTGGGAATGTTCCCCTGGAGAGGAGAAGGATCCAGGGAGAGCTGAGGGTACCTAAAGGGGCTCCAGGAGAGCTGGAGAGGGACTGGGGACAAGGGATGGAGGGACAGGACACAGGGAATGGCTTTTAGATGGAAAAGGGGAGATTTATGTTGGATATTGGGAATTGGGAATTCCTGGCTGGGCTGGAATTCCCAGATTTGCTGTGGCTGCCCCTGGATCCTGGCAGTGCCCAAGGCCAGGCTGGACACTGGGGCTGGAGCAGCCTGGGACAGTGGGAGGTGTCATGGCAGGGATGGATTGGATGGGATTTAAGGTTCTTCCAACCCAAACCACTTTGGAATTCTCTGATCCAATATTTCCTGGACACCTCCTTTCCCCCTCTAATCCAAGACATAAAAGCACCTCCTGCATCCTTTCCTTTCCCAATTTTTTCTCTTCCCTGAAGCCCCTCTAGCCACGACTCCTCCTTCTGCCCTCCCTCCTCACAGATGTGGAGTTCACTACCTGGGCTCAGTGTGATTTATGGGCAGAGATAAAAAGGAGATTTAATCCTGTCCATGAACTTCTCCAGCAACACACCCCGACATCCTCCATTAACTGCTCCTCTCCAGACATTTTTCATGGATGGTGCCCAATCCCTGATTCCCAGGCGTTTAATTACTCTCCCTTTGTTACAAGATCCCACTAAATCTCCTGATTTATGCCATGCTCCATAAATAAGACCTCTCCTGGTTGCTTTATGATGGCACAAATTTGTTGGAGGCATCTGCATAAATTTGTATGGGATTTAATTGTTCGCTCCACATCCTCGTTCCCAGTTTTCCTCATGAGTCAGAGCTGGGAATCATGGAACAAAACACAATTAATTGCTCTCAGTAGCAGCCTCTGTGTTTATTATTTAATGTACATGTTCACCATGAGTTATTTGGATTATTTGGAAAATGGGATTACAGCACAGGGCGAGATTTATTCAGGAAATTCCTGTGGATGAAGCGAGGGAAAAGGTCAGGAAGTTCATTAAAGCAGATTAATTGAGAACAAGTGGGATTTAATCAGACTGGAAGCCTGAAGGCCGCTGATGCTGGGGCAGGGACACTGTTCCCATGGATTATTTGTGTCCCTGCTCCAGGAACGTTGGGAATGACAGCAGATCCATCCTTTTTAGCCACTCCAGCCGCTGATAAATGAGTTCCTGCCCACAATTGGCATGCTGTCAGGGAGCTGAGGCACTGCTCCAATTAGTGCTCCCCACGGAGGGAGGGCAGGGACTGGCCCTGCCTGCAAACTGACAATTCCACACTCCTTCATTATCCAGCTCCTCCACTCCATGGCCTGCTCCAGGGACCAGCCTGGGTAATAATCCTGCATAAAATAATAATATAATATATAATATATAATATATAATATATAATATATAATATATAATATATAATATATAATATATAATATATAATATATAATATATAATATATAATATATAATATATAATATATAATATATAATATGTAATATGTAAATGTAATATATAAATATATAATATATAAATATATAATATATATTATATAATAATTATATTATATTATATTATATTATATTATATTACATTACATTACATTACATTATATTATATTATATTATATTATATTATATTATATTATATTATATTATATTATATTATATTATATTATATTATATTATATTATATTATATTATATTATATTATATTATATTATATTTTATATTTTTATATATATAATAATATATAATAATAATATATATTATATATATATATAATATAATATAATATAATATAATATAATAATATATAATATAATAATATATAAAATAATAAAACTGCAGCCCTTAACCTGCTGCCTGTTTGCCAAGCCAAGGAGCAATTCCCAGGAATTGCCACTCAGGGACAGGCTGGGCAGCAGATGCTGAGTGGGACGGGCGGAATTGGGGTGTGGGGATGGAAATTTTCCTTTTCAGCCATCCCAGGAAGGTAAATACCAACACAGGATCATTAAGCTTGGAAAAGATTTTAGGATCGTGGAGTTCAACCTTTCCCCAGCACTGCCAGAGCCACCACTGCCCCATGTCCCCAAGTGCCACATCCACAGGGATTTAAATCCCTCCAGGAATGGGGACTCCACGTGGGCAGCTGTGCCAGGGTTGGACAGCCCTTTCCATGGAGGAATTTTCCCTAATTCTGTCCTAAAAACCCCCAGGTGCAACTTGAGGCTGTTACCTCTTTTTTTTTCCTGCAGATCAACAAGTGATGAATTCCAAAGGAGGTTGGAATCCAGGATTGCATCAATCTCCCTCCATTGTCCTTGGTGAGTGACACAGAGCAGGAACTGAAGTTTTTAGCCCGAGTTTATTTCCATAATTCTTTCTTCCTTGAACTCCACACTGTTCCTGCGTCTCCTGATCCTTGGAATTTTTGTAAATGGATTTAAGTGAATAATTTGAGTAGATAATTTATGGATTGAGAATGAAATCGTGGAATGGTTTGGGTTGGAAGTTGCCTTAAAACCAATCCCAGGGTGCTCCAAACCTCACCCAACTCGGCCTTGGACACTTCCAGGGATGGGGAATTCATGAGGCACCTTTATCTGTCCTTTATATGAAATCCTGGAGTAATAACAAAGGAAGCAGAGAATCATAACAGGAATTCCTCAGCTGGGATTTGTTCTGAGAGAAGGAAAAAAATTGGAATATTTTAAGACACTGGATTTGTGCAGATTATTGGATGTTTCTTTAATCCCTAAGGAGCAGTGGTTTCCCAAAAACCAGAGCCTTTGTTTTCCCTTATCCCTCTGGAGATTGCAGGGATCTGATCCTGATTTTTTTCCAAGAGATCCTTCCTATTCTCTTTTTTGACATTCTTGTGGTCCAGGCTTTGAAAGTGTTCTTTAAGATGGGAGCACAGAGAAGTGGGAAAAGGGGAGCAGGTCTTGGTGTGCCAGGCAGCACAAAGGGAACAAGGAGATTCCCAACCCCAAAGGAATTCAAATCTAAGCTGGGAGGGGGCAACAGAGGCAAAGAAGCTGTTAAAAAAAAAAAAAAAAAAAAAAAAATTAAGATCATTTTGGTCAATATCATAAGCCTCCTTTAATGATTTCCCTTCTGGTCCTGCAGTTTTTGAGGAGATGATTCCAAGGCAAGGTCTAAGGAGGGGATTTTTTTACCCAGCCCCCAGGTCTGCTCAAGGGTTCCTCAGCTCCTCACATGTCCTGGTTGTGTCTTTTCCATGCCAATATTCAAATTATTCCTGCTTTTTTCTCCTCATGTTCTGCCCAGGGGTTCTCCAGTTCCTCACATCCCTGCTTGTGTCATTTCAGTGCCAATACCCAAATTATTCCTGCTTTTCCTTCCCACACTCTGCTTCAAATCCCCAGCCCTACATTCCACAATTTGTCCTCTCCAAACCCCACTCTGATGGGATTTGGGGGTTGGGTGAAGTTCCATGCTGGATACTCCAGCAGATAATGGAGTACCCTCAAAATTCCTGGTCATCCACCATCAAGAGCAAGACATTTCTGCCACTGCAGAGGTGATGAGAGAATGATGGAATATTCTGGATTGGAAATTCCACAAGGATCAGCCAGTCCCAATCCTGGCCCTGCCCAAGACACCCCAACAATTCCACCCTGTCCCTGAGAGCGTTATCCAAACAATCCTGGAGCTCTGGGATCATCCAATGGCAAAGGCTGGTGGGTGATGGGATGCTGAGGATAATTTCTCTCTTTTAATTGGGTTAATTAGGCCAAATTCCCAGCCACTTGAATAATTCCTGTTGTTGAACCTATTGGTCCTGGCTCTGGGAATGTTCTAAAGCCTTCCCTGGGATCAGAGCACACATGGAAAATCCATCCACTCTCAGGTAACTCGGATATTGGGTGCTGAGAAATGAAAGGAAAATGAATATTCATTAATATAGCCAGGGAGAAAGGAAACAAAACAAAATCCAACCCAAACCAGGAGGGAACTGAGGGTTTTTTTAACATAAAGGAAAATGCTGAGACAAGAATTATTGGTGTTTGAACTGGGCTGAAAATTGGAAAATCCCAGAGCTGACTTCCTGAGGGAATATCAGGGTGTGGGAAGGAGAAGTAGCTGGAAGATGGAGTTTGATAAGCTCTGTGAATGAAAGTATAAACTATTTTTGTCCAAATTAAGACAGAGGCTAGAGAGGTGTCTCTAGGTTTAGGTTTTGGTCCAGGTTTAGGAATATCTCCTGGGGGTGAGGTCGGACTTAGTGAAAATCCACTGAGTTCTCCTTTCCAGGCACTTAATAAATTACAAATAACAGCAATAATTCCTGAGACTCCCATTTCATTTTCCAGTGACATCCTGGATTTTCCCACTAAAGTCTGGCTTTGCTAGAGCCAGGAGATGAACCCATTAAACCTCCAGCAGGTGCTTTGAACGTCTGATTTTTGTGTTCCCAGCTTATTCCAGATCCCAGCCAACAAATTTGGCTCCTGCTTTAATCTGGGATCCACATGAACCAGAGATTCCTAAAAACTTCTCTCAAATTCTCAGGGTTTAAATTAATTCCCTCCCACTCCTGGAATATTCCTGATTTACTCCTGCTGAGCAATCTGCCCATAGTCCAGCTCATTCATAAAAAGTGAGCAGGTAATAATTAATTTTAATGAATGCTGTTGATGCAGGGGCTAATTGCTTGAATTCATCAAACCTGGTGTTTAGAGTTTAATGCAGAAATTATGTACAAGGCATTGTTAATAAAATCATTACAAATTAATTTAGCCCTGAACCAGCAAAGCACTTACACATGGATTTTCTGCATGGGATGTTTCCTGAATCCTGATTTTAAAGTTGTGATTCCTTAGACAGACTCGAACAGAAAAACTCCTCAGGTTTGTGACCTAAGGGATCTCTGCTCATCATGGAATCATGGAATGGAATCATTGAGGTTGGAAAATTCTTCCAAGGTCATCAAATCCTGCTTTTGATTGATCCCCACCCTGTCCCCAGCCCAGAGCTCTCAGTGACACCCCCAGGAATTCCTGGGACACCCCCAGGGATGGGCACTGCAAACCTCCCTGGGCACTGCCAATCCCTGAGCTCCCTTTCCATGGGGAAATTCCTGCTGTGCCCACCCTGAGCCTGCCCTGCCCAGCCTGAGGCCGTTCCCTCTCCTCCTGTCCCTGTTCCCTGGAGCAGATCCCAAATCCCCCCGGCTGTCCCCTCCTGGCAGGGAGTTGTGCAGAGCCACAAGGGCCCCCTGAGCCTCCTTTTCTCCAGCCTGAGCCCCTTCCCATTTCCCTCAGGAATTCTCCAGCCCCTTCCCAGCTCCCTCAGGAATTCTCCAGCCCCTTCCCAGCTCCCTCAGCCTCTCCTCCCATAAATGACTCTCTAAAACCTTCCCCACTCCCACTGCAGCTCCCTGCTCCCTTTATTCCAGGAGCAGGAAGCTGGGATGGAAAGGAATAATTTCCAGCCAGGGGAGCTGCATTGTTTCATTTTTACCCCACTCCTGGTGGATTATCTATGCTGGGATTCATAGAGAAAGCCTTGGCTGAGAGCCTCCCTGAGGATCCAGCCATGAGCAGTCCAGTCCTGAACTCCTCACACTTTTTGTCTTCACATCCCTCCCTGTCCTGGTGTGAAGGGCAGGTGTGTGCCAATAAAGGCAGGAGCTTCTCTTTGAAATGGAGAATGCAAAACCCCCTCCCTCCAAATTATTATAGTTTTGAAATTAAGGGGCTCTCAGGCAAGGAGATGGGAATTAGGAATAACAGTTCTTTCCTAGGAAAATTAAAATAGAAATGCAGGATTACAAAGAACAATCCCAAACCCTGCCAGAGTCAGAATCCAAGCTGACACCCGTCAGTCAGTCAGGGTGTTGGCACAGTCCCATTCCATGGTGGCTGCATCCTCCTGCAGTGGCAGATGTGGCTCAGCTGGAGCAGTGCTCCTGGAGAAGGTGCAGTTTCCTCTGAAGGTGCAGGGATGATGTGGAAAGGTCTGGCTTTCCTCTGGAATCCAGTGGGAAGAAGGTGCCTTGGTGTCCAAAATGTCAGTTTTTCTCTGGGTAGGAAAGGCTTGGCTCCTGCCCTGGCTGGAGCATCTCCCATGGGATGATGGAATTTTATCAGCCATGCCCTGGGACTCACTGGCCATGAACAGGAGATCTCTCCTGGAGGGAGGATGGGCTGTGGCAAAGATAAAGATGATTGCCCCAGCTGGTTTAAAGCTGCCCATGAGCAGATAATGTGTGCCAGGAGATCAGGGGCACTGCCCCAGCTGGGGACAGATGGGGACAGAATTCACATTGCTGCCACATCAACCCAACACACTCACATTCCCACTTTTTTGCTGATCCACCCCAATTTCCCATGTTCAGCTCCCTCTGATGCCCTCAGGGCTCCTGCCTGGGCTCATCTTTGTTCCCTCCCTGCTCCCTCTGACTCTGGGAATTTCAAGATAAGGAAAGTTTATCCCTAATTATTCCTGCTCTTCCCATATTTTATCAGTTTGTCTTGAAGACATGGATGTCATTTTTTTTTTTCCCTAGTCTATATTTAAAACTCAAATCTTAATTCTTGCTCTCAGGCATCGTTTTTTTCTCAAAGTCTGATTAAAATGATAACATTTACCAGGGCTGGGGTAACACAGGGTTCAATCCCTTTCCCTTGGGGCAGGGAAAAATCCAAAATTCCAGCAAGAGCAATTCCATCTTTGCTGCTACACTGGCTGCAGACCTGGAAATTCAGCTTTATTTAAACAACAATCAAATTCCAAATTAATAAAAAAATGGAAATATATTTTCCTCTTCCATTTGAGGACAAAACAAATGTTGAACTGGGATTTAACAGCTTAATATTCTCAAAATAAATTTTAGGCAATGTGTTTTGGTCCTTTTCAATAAAAACTTAAAATCAGGAGAAACCACAATTCCTTCCAACTCCAATATTCCTTTCTAACCACAATTCCAACAAAGATTTTCAGGTTTTATCTTGGTGCATGGAAAATGTTATAAAATAAGGCATCAAATTCCGTGCCTCATTCCAAACCAGCAGCTGAGCAACATCCCACAATTCCTGACTCACGTGATCCTTCAAATTTCTTTTTCCTGGTGAACATGGGATGAAGTTAAAGGATTTATTTGGCAATTCCAGATGTTGAAATAAAAATTAATCCAAAATTTAGAGTCTGCTCAATCATGGTCACAATGGGATCATCCCTGTGTTTGCTAAAACCTGGGAATTCCTGGATGAGGTGCCCAATGGATCATTTGGGAACATTACAAATCAGATTAATTTTATTTAATTAAATGAAATTTCCTGGCCAAAATTGCAACATGTGGGACCTTTAAAACTAAATCACCAAGGAGTCCTGAGCATTAAAATCAGTTCAGGATTTAATTCCAAGAACATGACTCACTTTGCCAGGGAACTCTATTATTAAACTGAGGGGGTTTTGCTTTAGAATGAACAATAGAAAAAAAAAATTAAATTATTTAAATCCTTTCTTTTCCTCCATAAAATCTCCAAGTTTTTACATCCATCCTCTTTTCCTGGTGGCTGCAACATTTAACCCAAAGAAGGAGTAAGATATTGTTGTTGTGAGAACAATTTACTGCAAATATTTGGCAAAGCTGTTTGTAAATTAAATATCAGAGTGAGCAAAAATTCCTCAGCCACATCCAAGGCCTTTCATTTTGTCAGGAGGAAAGTTCCACACCTTATGTGGGACTGAATTAATCAACTAAGAGATGAATGGGAGAAAGAAGATCATTAAGTATTATTTTTCCTCCTAATTAATATCAGGATAATTCAGGAAAGATTGATGGAAATCCACAAAGCTGCCTCAACCTTTTCCCATGTTTTGTATCCCCAGATTATGGAGAGGAAATATCCAGGAGAAAAGCACAGGTGAGGTAAATCAGCCCCTTCCCCAAGGCTTAGGGCAGCTCTGCTGATTTCCTGGCACCCAAATTCGTGTTTACCACAAAAAAAAAAAAAAAAAAAAAAAAAAAAAAAAAAAATATGTAATATGTAATATGTAATATGTAATATGTAATATGTAATATATAATATATAATATAAAATATAAAATATAAAATATATAATATATAATATATAATATATAATATATAATATATAATATATAATATATAATATATAATATATAATATATAATATATAATATATAATATATAATATATAATATATAATATATAATATATAATATATAATATATAATATATAATATATAATATATAATATATAATGTAATGAAATATAATATTATATAATATAATGTAATATAATATATGTAATATAATATAATGTAATATAATAAAATGTAATATTACCTTTCAGGAAAGGGAATGAAATCCTGCGAATTCAATGAGCATCATTTGGGCAAGCTTTGGGCCATATCCCAGCACTTCTTGTCATCCCGGACTATTTTAGTGTTTGCACCAGCTTTCGGAAATTTCCCATGATTTTTTAGCCATTTCATTTTTTGGGCATCCTCCCAACAGGCTCCTTTTTTTCGGTTCCTTCAAAATTTCAGGATGTTTTTAGGTGTAATTTCGGCAACTTTTGGTCCATTTCCCTGCCATGTTTGTCACCTCGGTCACTTTTTGCGTTTTCACTCGGTCTCGGAATTTTCCCCTGATTTCTCTCGCCATTTCATTTTAGTAGCAACCTCTCCACAGCCTCCACTTTTTCATCTCTTCCGAGATTTCAGGAGCCGTTTCAGAGTAATTTCAGCAAATTTGTTCCATTTCCCTGCACTTTCTGTCATTTGAGGCCTCTGCAGTGTGGTCACCCCATTTCCAAATTTCCCGGATTTTCTCCCTCACATTTCATTTCATCATATCTCCTTTCCAGCAGCTTTGTCAGACTTTGTCCTGCCATTTCAGGATTTCATTCCCTTTCCTGAAAGGAAATCCTTCCTTTCAGGAAAGGGAATGAAATCCTGCAAATTCAATGAGCATCATTTGGGCAAGCTTTGGGCCATATCCCAGCACTTCTTGTCATCCCGGACGATTTTAGTGTTTGCACCAGCTTTCGGAAATTTCCCGTGATTTTTTAACATTTCAATTTTCGAGCATCCTCTCATCTGGCTCTTTTTTTCCTTTGTTCCATGATTTCAGGATGTTTTTAGGAGTAATTTTAGGGAGTTTTCGTCCATTTCCATTAAATTCTTGTCAATTTTTTGACTTTTTCTCTTTTCACTCGGTTTCGGAATTTTCCCTTGATTTCTCTCGCCATTTCATTTTAGTAGCAACCTCTCCACAGCCTCCACTTTTTCATCTCTTCCGAGATTTCAGGAGCCGTTTCAGAGTAATTTCAGCAACTTTTCGTCCATTTCCCTGCACTTCCTGTCGTCTGAGGCCATAGCAGCGTGGTCACCCCATTTCCAAATTTCCCGGATTTTCTCCCTCGCATTTCATTTCATCATATCTCCTTTCCAGCAGCTTTGTCAGACTTTGTCCTGCCATTTCAGGATTTCATTCCCTTTCCTGAAAGGAAATCCTTCCTTTCAGGAAAGGGAATGAAATCCTGCGAATTCAATGAGCATCATTTGGGCAAGCTTTGGGCCATATCCCAGCACTTCTTGTCATCCCGGACTATTTTAGTGCTTGCACCAGCTTTCGGAAATTTCCCATGATTTTTTAACCATTTCATTTTTTGGGCATCCTCCCAACAGGCTCCTTTTTTTCGGTTCCTTCAAAATTTCAGGATGTTTTTAGGTGTAATTTCAGCAACTTTTGGTCCATTTCCCTGCCATGTTTGTCACCTCGGTTTTTGACTTTTCTGTTTTCACTCGGTCTCGGAATTTTCCCCTGATTTCTCTCGCCATTTCATTTTAGTAGCAACCTCTCCACAGCCTCCACTTTTTCATCTCTTCCGAGATTTCAGGAGCCGTTTCAGAGTAATTTCAGCAACTTTTAGTCCATTTCCCTGCACTTTCGGTCATTTGAGGCCTCGGCAGCGTGGTCACCCCATTTCCAAATTTCCCGGATTTTCTCCCTCGCATTTCATTTCATCATATCTCCTTTCCAGCAGCTTTGTCAGACTTTGTCCTGCCATTTCAGGATTTCATTCCCTTTCCTGAAAGGAAATCCTTCCTTTCAGGAAAGGGAATGAAATCCTGCGAATTCAATGAGCATCATTTGGGCAAGCTTTGGGCCATATCCCAGCACTTCTTGTCATCCCAGGCGATTTTAGTGTTTGCACCAGCTTTCGGAAATTTCCCGTGATTTTTTAACATTTCAATTTTCGGACATCCTCTCAACAGGCTCTTTTTTTTCCTTTGTTCCATGATTTCAGGATGTTTTTAGGAGTAATTTTAGGGAGTTTTCGTCCATTTCCATGAAATTCTTGTCAATTTTTTGACTTTTTCTGTTTTCACTCGGTTTCGGAATTTTCCCCTGATTTCTTTCGCCATTTCATTTTAGTAGCAACCTCTCCACAGCCTCCACTTTTTCATCTCTTCCGAGATTTCAGGAGCCGTTTCAGAGTTATTTCAGCAACTTTTAGTCCATTTCCCTGAACTTCCTGTCGTCTGAGGCCTCTGCAGCGTGGTCACCCCATTTCCAAATTTCCCGGATTTTCTCCCTCGCATTTCATTTCATCATATCTCCTTTCCAGCAGCTTTCTCAGACTTTGTCCTGCCATTTCAGGATTTCATTCCCTTTCCTGAAAGGAAATCCTTCCTTTCAGGAAAGGGAATGAAATCCTGCAAATTCAATGAGCATCATTTGGGCAAGCTTTGGGCCATATCCCAGCACTTCTTGTCATCCCGGACGATTTTAGTGTTTGCACCAGCTTTCGGAAATTTCCCGTGATTTTTTAACATTTCAATTTTCGAGCATCCTCTCAGCTGGCTCTTTTTTTCCCTTTGTTCCATGATTTCAGGATGTTTTTAGGAGTAATTTAAGGGAGTTTTCGTCCATTTCCATTGAATTCTTGTCAATTTTTTGACTTTTTCTGTTTTCACTCGGTTTGAATTTTCCCTGATTTCTCTCGCCATTTCATTTTTAGAAGAAACCTCTCCACAGCCTCCACTTTTCATCTCTTCCAGATTTCAGGCCAAGCTTCAGAGTAATTTCAGCAACTTTTCGTCCATTTCCTGCACTGCTGTCTGAGGCCTCTGCAGTGTGGTCACCCCATTTCCAAATTTCTGGATTTTCTTCTCGCATTTCATTTCATCATATCTTTCCAGCAGCTTTGTCAGACTTTGGTTTGTTATTTCTTCAGGATTTTCATCTCTTTCCTGAAAGGGAAATCCTTCCTTTCAGGGAAAGGGAATGAAATCCTTACAATTCAATGAGCATCATTTGGGCAAGCTTTGGGCCATATCCCAGCAATTTCTTGTCATCCCGACGATTTTAGTGTTTGCACCAGCTTTCGAAATTTCCTGATTTTTTAACATTTCAATTTTCGAGCATCCTCTCAGCTGGCTCTTTTTTTTCCTTGGTTCCAAGATTTCAGGATGTTTTTAGGTGTGTAATTTTAGGGAGTTTTCAGCCCATTTCAAGGAAATTCTTGTCAATTTTTGACTTTTTCTGTTTTCACTGCTTCTTGGAATTTTCTGACAATGAGCATCATTTGGGCAAGCTTTGGGCCATATCCCAGCACTTCTTGTCATCCTGGACGATTTTAGTGTTTGCACCAGCTTTCGGAAATTTCCCGTAATTTTTTAACCATTTCAATTTTCGAGCATCCTCTCAACTGGCTCTTTTTTTCCATTGTTTCAAGATTTCAGGATGTTTTTAGGAGTAATTTTAGGGAGTTTTCGTCCATTTCCATGAAATTCTTGTCACTTTTTTGACTTTTTCTGTTTTCACTCGGTTTTGGAATTTTACCCTGATTTCTCTCGCCATTTCATTTTAGTAGCAACCTCTCCACAGCCTCCACTTTTTCATCACTTCCCAGATTTCAGGAGCCTTTTCAAAGTAATTTCAGCAACTTTTAGTCCATTTCCCTCAACTTTTTGTCATCTGAGGCCTTTGCAGCATGGTCACCCCATTTCCAAATTTCCCGCATTTTCTCCCTCGCATTTCATTTCATCATATCTCCTTTCCAGCAGCTTTGTCAGACTTTGTCCTGCGATTTCAGGATTTCATTCCCTTTCCTGAAAGGAAATCCTTCCTTTCAGGAAAGGGAATGAAATCCTGCGAATTCAATGAGCATCATTTGGGCAAGCTTTGGGCCATATCCCAGCACTTCTTGTCATCCTGGACGATTTTAGTGTTTGCACCAGCTTTCGGAAATTTCCCGTAATTTTTTAACCATTTCAATTTTCGAGCATCCTCTCAACTGGCTCTTTTTTTTTCCATTGTTTCAAGATTTCAGGATGTTTTTAGGAGTAATTTTAGGGAGTTTTCGTCCATTTCCATGAAATTCTTGTCACTTTTTTGACTTTTTCTGTTTTCACTCGGTTTTGGAATTTTACCCTGATTTCTCTCGCCATTTCATTTTAGTAGCAACCTCTCCACAGCCTCCACTTCTTCATCTCTTCCCAGATTTCAGGAGCCTTTTCAGAGTAATTTCAGCAACTTTTGGTCCATTTCCCTGCATTTATTTTCATCTGAGGCCTTTGCAGCTTGGTCACCCCATTTCCAAATTTCCCGCATTTTCTCCCTCGCATTTCATTTCATCATATCTCCTTTCCAGCAGCTTTGTCAGACTTTGTCCTGCGATTTCAGGATTTCATTCCCTTTCCTGAAAGGAAATCCTTCCTTTCAGGAAAGGGAATGAAATCCTGCGAATTCAATGAGCATCATTTGGGCAAGCTTTGGGCCATATCCCAGCACTTCTTGTCATCCTGGACGATTTTAGTGTTTGCACCAGCTTTCGGAAATTTCCCATAATTTTTTAACCATTTCAATTTTCGAGCATCCTCTCAACTGGCTCTTTTTTTTCCATTGTTTCAAGATTTCAGGATGTTTTTAGGAGTAATTTTAGGGAGTTTTCGTCCATTTCCATGAAATTGTTTGTCTCTTTTTGACTTTGTCTGTTTTCACTCGGTTTCGGAATTTTACCCTGATTTCTCTCGCCATTTCATTTTAGTAGCAACCTCTCCACAGCCTCCACTTCTTCATCTCTTCCCAGATTTCAGGAGCCGTTTCAGAGTAATTTCAGCAACTTTTAGTCCATTTCCCTCAACTTTTTGTCATCTGAGGCCTTTGCAGCATGGTCACCCCATTTCCAAATTTCCCGCATTTTCTCCCTCGCATTTCATTTCATCATATCTCCTTTCCAGCAGCTTTGTCAGACTTTGTCCTGCGATTTCAGGATTTCATTCCCTTTCCTGAAAGGAAATCCTTCCTTTCAGGAAAGGGAATGAAATCCTGCGAATTCAATGAGCATCATTTGGGCAAGCTTTGGGCCATATCCCAGCACTTCTTGTCATCCTGGACGATTTTAGTGTTTGCACCAGCTTTCGGAAATTTCCCGTAATTTTTTAACCATTTCAATTTTTGAGCATCCTCTCAACTGGCTCTTTTTTTTCCATTGTTTCAAGATTTCAGGATGTTTTTAGGAGTAATTTTAGGGAGTTTTCGTCCATTTCCATGAAATTCTTGTCACTTTTTTGACTTTTTCTGTTTTCACTCGGTTTCGGAATTTTACCCTGATTTCTCTCGCCATTTCATTTTAGTAGCAACCTCTCCACAGCCTCCACTTTTTCATCTCTTCCCAGATTTCAGGAGCCTTTTCAGAGTAATTTCAGCAACTTTTAGTCCATTTCCCTCAACTTTTTGTCATCTGAGGCCTTTGCAGCATGGTCACCCCATTTCCAAATTTCCCGCATTTTCTCCCTCGCATTTCATTTCATCATATCTCCTTTCCAGCAGCTTTGTCAGACTTTGTCCTGCGATTTCAGGATTTCATTCCCTTTCCTGAAAGGAAATCCTTCCTTTCAGGAAAGGGAATGAAATCCTGCGAATTCAATGAGCATCATTTGGGCAAGCTTTGGGCCATATCCCAGCACTTCTTGTCATCCTGGACGATTTTAGTGTTTGCACCAGCTTTCGGAAATTTCCCGTAATTTTTTAACCATTTCAATTTTCGAGCATCCTCTCAACTGGCTCTTTTTTTCCATTGTTCCAAGATTTCAGGATGTTTTTAGGAGTAATTTTAGGGAGTTTTCGTCCATTTCCATGAAATTCTTGTCACTTTTTTGACTTTTTCTCTTTTCACTCGGTTTCGGAATTTTACCCTGATTTCTCTCGCCATTTCATTTTAGTAGCAACCTCTCCACAGCCTCCACTTCTTCATCTCTTCCCAGATTTCAGGAGCCCCAGCTATTTCAGTGATTTTCTTCTTTTGAAAATCTTTTTTCAGGAATGATTTCAGATTTTGAGTATTTTGGAGTTTTCCATTTCCAGATTTTGTCATCGACTTTTGTTTCACGCTTTGAATTTCCTGATTTTTCTTTCATTTGCACCTCTCACGCCTTTTTTCTTTTCCAGATTTCAGAGTTTTAGAGTAATTTAATTTGTCCATTTCTGATTCTGTCATTGACTTCGTTTCACCCTTTCATTTCCTGATTTCTCTCGCATTATTATTTCACAGTATCTCTTCCGATTTCAGCAGCTTTGCACTTTCTGCATTTCGATTTATTTTCATCATTCCTTTCACTAGTTGTTATTAGATTTCATTCTCTGAAGATTTTTAGAATATTAATATATTCATATGAATATTTTTAATTGATTGTTTATGTATATGTTAATTAAATTTATATTAATTATTTTTGACATCATAGGATTTACTTTCAAATTTCATGTTAGTATTATTTATGATGTCCCCTGCCTGGAAGTGTTCAAGGAGCAATCTGGCACAGAGGGAGGTGCCCCCACCATGGAAGTGGTGGTATTGGATGATATTTAAGGTCCCTTCCCACCCAAACCATCCCATCAGGTCCCACATGACACAGGGAGCACCTGCAAGCAAGGGAATATGAAGGGAAGCGGTTGGGAAGCTCTCCTGGAGCAGCAATTGAGGCTAGAAGGAGTTGTGGGTGTTCTGAAACTGATTTTTGTTAATGTCTTGGTTTGAAAGAAAGGTGTTTGTTAAGACAGGCAGGAGCCTCTCAAAATGGAAAATGTGAAGTTCTTCCCTCCAAACTTCATCAGAGACATCAGAGCACACCCTCCCCATCACCTCCAAATCGGATCTTACACCCAGACCACACCTTCAACCACAAAGGAGACAACTCACAGAGCAACCCTGGGCATTTGAAAACATCTCCCGTTCCTGTGGTCCATCACAATTCCCTGAAAAATACCAAAGCTCAATCCCAAGGCATCAAGGGCAGCTCTCACCCATCCTTATCACACATTCCCCATTCCAAAGGCCTCTCCCGTCTGTCCCTGGTGTGTTGCTCCACATCTGGAGAGGCCCAGGAGCTGGAAAAGCAGTGATGGAAAACTCAGCTACAGCTGGAAAGGAGCAACACTGGGAGTGAGTTAATGGAGATGGGAGCTGGGGAGCAGAACTGGGCGTTTTAGAAACCCTGCCTGTGGATTTATCCAACCCGGGATCAAAAAACAAGGGAACTGCATGAGTGGAATCCATCTGTCGTTGCTGTGGTCCATCAAAATTCCCTGGAAAATATCAAAGCTCAAACCCAAGGGATCCCTGGGGGTCCCACTGAACTCTCAGAGCAGCCACAACCCCCTGAGGGATCCCCCTGCAAAATGAGCTCCCCTGTTCACACCCACAGCCAGCACAATCCCAAACTCAGAAATCATTAATTAACGATCCCATAATTGCTGAAGTGCCCAGAAACACCTCTGCCCACCTTGCCAGCCCCACCCCACTACCAGGGGATATTTTAAGCCACTTGGCTGTTTCAGGAGCCAGATTTTCTGGGCTCTGTAACAAATCTGCTGCCTGAGGTCGGTGGGATCATTGAGCCCCGCTTTAGGGACATTCCCACCCATCCCCTCAGCCAGGGATTGTTTGTGCAGACATCAGAGCACACCCTCCCCATCACCTCCAAATCGGATCTTACACCCAGACCACACCTTCAACCACAAAGGAGACAACTCACAGAGCAACCCCGGGCATTTGAAAACATCTCCCGTTCCCGTGGTCCATCACAATTCCCTCGGGGAAGGAGGGTGGGAAAGAGCAGCCACTTGTGCAGCAATTTTAATCAGGCAAAACTGAGATAAGGGACTGATTACAGAGTTATTGAGCTGATAAAATCCTGACTGGAGCTTTGTAATCAATCAGCAGCCAGCGCTCATCCGTGCAATAACCAAACACTGCATCTGCCTTTCCCTGGATACTTATAAAGCGCTCCTGGAGAAGTTGTTTACCTTTATTAGCTGGATTTTCCATAATTAGCTCGGCTCCTGGGAGGGTTTTCAGTGTCTGGACTGGCACCTGGGACACTGGACACCTGTTTTAATCAATGTTCCCTTTCTTCTTAATGCCTCAGAGAAGGAGAGATGGTTTGGGAAGGGAAATTAAAGGATATATTGGAATTATTGGCAATGTTGTTTTGAGATAAGGAGAACAGGTCCAGGTGTGCAGATATCCAAATCCAGCATATCCCAAATCTCAGGAATTTGAGTTTGTATGGAATTACCTCTGTGGGAAGAGATTTTTTGCGTCACTGATTATCCCACAGATTTTCTCTGGTTGCAGGATCCATGGATGTATCTGAGGGACTTTGGGGAAATCTTGGGATTTCTGAATCTTTTTATTGGATTTTGGTGGTGGTGATGAGCCCCCCACAGCTGCACAGGTGGATCTGCCCCTGGTCAAAGCCAGGCAGGAATTTCTCTTTCCAGTAGGGTTTTTCCAGGATTTAAATGGGTTTTTCAGCCCAACACCAAAACCTATAATAGGATAAAGATTAAAAAGTTGTCTCACTAAAAACTGGCTTGATATCTCAATTATCCCTCCTGAAATGGGAGCCTTTGCTCTGTTTTTGGAGCAAACAACCCAGTTTTTACAACCCTGAATTTTTATAAAAGAGAAAAGCACCTCAGAGAGAAAACCCCTCATGCAAAGGCTGGTCCTGTTTCTCTGCTAATTAAAATAATTCAGCTGATGATGCTCATTAGGCCTTCAAGAGCTTCCCAAACGCTGTGGTCACCACAAAAGGGCTGCTTTAAGAAGGTGCTGATTTAGAGAGCAGCTCTGCATCTTATTTACCGGGAGGAAAATGGATGAGGAGATAAAATCAGCAGCTGAAATCAAGGAGTGAAAAGAGATAAAGATGCACTCGCGGGTTCAGCTCCAGCTGGGGCTGCTCCTGATGGGATCTTTCATTCCAGGACCACATTCCATTGTTATTCTCAGTTCCTCTGCCTCCTTCCTTGCACACAGAGCAGAGGCTGCTCCCTTAATAAGAGAAAAATCAATATTTTGCTTTTTAGCATTGTTCAGTGCCTCACCTCGCTCCTTATTTGCTGTGGGATCTTCAAACTCTGCTCCCAAATCAGCTGGAGCACATTCCCTTTCCATTTCCACAGGCTGAGAGCAGCTCAGGAATTGAAAACTTCCACTACATGTGGAGTTTTAAAACACCAATTAGAGCATTTTAAGCCTAATTGGGGTGATTAATCTGTTCTGGATGTGATTCCATAGAGAGCAGGGGATGCTCCAGACTCCCACAGGGTCACAGGGCAAATCCCAGCTCCTTCTCTCAGGTATCCAAAATGGATACGGGAAAAATGATGGGAAAATGAGTCGTTTTTCCATCTGTTTCTCCATCTATCACCTTTTCCATCAGGTGATTATTGCTGCAGCTGCAGCACTTTGCCATTAATCTCCTTTATTCCTGCAGCTTTCCCCAGCTCAGGGGCCAGGGCAAGGTGTGTGTGACAGGAGTGTCACAGCTCAGCCCTGCTGCTCCATCCATCACCTGCCCAAAATTCCCTTTTCCCAAACAAAACATGGACACTGAGCAACCTCCCTGAGTGCTAGAAATCCTCCACCTTCCCTGGAACTGTTGGAATTCCTGGGTGGAATTCCAGGTCACCTCACTCTGGAGGGACAAGCTGAAGCTGTGTCAGACGTGGTGGAGGTTGAAGCATTCCTGTGGCAGGGAATGTTATCCCATGGAAAAACCAGCTGGAAAATCTGCTCTTCCTTGTCTTCCCTGTCTTCCTTGAGAGCAGCAGCCACCAGGAAAACCAGAGGTTGAGCACCTTGAAAAGCTTTCATAATTCAAGGGTTTTCCTATCTGTCTCCAAGGCATTCCCTTTCCTTGGAATCTCTTCCCAAAGGCTCAATTCCAGATCCAAGGAATGGACTGGAAGGTGTCTGGCAGGTTTTAACCTGTTTCATTCCAGACCTGTCTTAAAAACCATAATCTCTGAATCTGAATCTGAATCTGAATCTGAATCTGAAAGGCTAAAGAGAGAATTTCTGGGTTTTTTTGGACCTAGGGATGATGTCAGCATTTCCTTCCATTGCTGTGGAATCCAGAAAAAAAAAAAAACAAACCAATGGAATCTTCTGGTAACAATGGAGAAACTTGGAATCTTGACTGGTATCTATTCCTCATTCAATGGGATTCATTTCTCCTGGCTTTTGGTGTCTAAAATTCAATTTTCCAAACAAAACCACATCTCCCCTCCTCCTTTCCACAGCAGTGACTCAGCTTCTGGATAGCTGATCCATCAAAATCTGGGATACCAGGAATGACCCACTCTGAAGATGCTCCAGATGAAGGTTTTTTCCCAAAGGATCCCCAGTCCATCCCATAAAAACCTCTGTGGACTGGGTCATTTTGTGCCAGGTGACTTGGACAGTGAATGAAAATCATCTGCTGAGTTTTGCTCCCATCCTTGCAGATTTTCCAGTGATTATTGGGAGAAATTCCATTTTGGAATTACAGAAAACCCATTTTAAACTTCTCTGATACCTCAATACATAGAGGGTAGATTTAGATGGGAGATTGGGAATTGGGAATTCCTGGTTGGGAGGGTGGGGAGGGGCTGGGATGGAATTCCCAGATTTGCTGTGGCTGCCCCTGGATCCCTGGAAGTGCCCCAGGCCAGGTTGGACACTGGGGCTTGGAGCAGCCTGGGATGGTGGAAACTTTCCCTGCCCACGACAGGGAATGGGATTAGATGATCCCTAAAATCCCTTCCATCCCAAACCATTCCCTGATCCTATAATTCACCACATCAAACTCTCCTATAATTTTCAATCCCATAAACTCCAGGTGTCCTTACCCTTGTTGTGTCTCAAGGAAAAATAAATGCCCAGGAATTTTGTGACCTCAGGGATGCTGGCACAAAACCACTGACACTGAGGTCATTCCTGTTTGGATATACCCCAAACCATTCCTTACTTCCACAAATGAAACTTTGGTGCAGGGTTTTTTATTCAGATGGGTTCTGAGGTTATGCTGAGTGCACTCCAAGGGAAATGCTCAGAGTTTCAGGGACTGCAGAATCATGGAATTGTTTGGGTTGGAAAAGCCCTCCCAGAGTCCAAGCTGCTCCCAGTCCCCACTTTGTCACCAGCCCAGAGCAGTGAGTGCCACTTCCAGGAGTTCCTTGGACACTTCCAGAGAGTTTTTCTCCAGTGATGGGCAGGAGGGATTGCCCAGCTGCTCCTGGTGCTGTCACATTTCCATTCCCATTAAATGTCACAAAATCTCTTTCTTCCCCTTCTTTGCTATTCCCAGATTTTGATTTTTCCAGGCTCTGGTGGCAGTGCTCCACTCCATGTAACTCTTCCCAGAAGCAGGGAAATTTAATAATTTGGGATAATAATAATTAATAATTTGCACAGCCCAGCAGGGAAGGAGCAGCACTCGGCACCAAAGGTAAAATTATGGCATTAAGTTTTTATGGCATCAAGTTTTCCTCCCTGGCATGTGTTTTTATGGATAATATTTACCCACAGTTCTGTTATATGGACCACCCAAAAATGGAATTGATCATAAAAGAGGATGATAAAACTCATTAATGCAAGAATCACGGGGATGGTTTCACGTTGTTGGTTGGAGTTGTGCTCAGCCCAAGGAAATAACCCAGCAATGGAATGAAATCCTCCTTTCCTCCTGGGAGATTATCCCATGATCCCATCCCAAACTTCTGTCTGCATCCCTGCTCCTTATCCCACCAGAATTCCCTTTAGCATTACACGACTGAACTTTATTCTTAGTTTTTAAATAATCCTTTTGCATTGAAGAAATGCCCAACAAACCTAAGGGGTTGGGTTTGTTTTTTTTTCTGCTAAATAGGACCTTCCACAACTTCCTTGGGAGAATCCCATTTGTTTAAACTCCAAAGTCAGACATTTGTCTCCAAAAAAATGTGTCTGCTTGTCCCTGCTAAACCAGTGTCCTGAGCAACCTTCCCAAAATCTCTTCATCATATTCCCTCCTCCTGGATTCCAGGTGCCCATCCTGGGTATTGGGGAGTTTTCTTGCTCTGTTTCAATAATGGAAATTGGGAATTTTTTTTAGACTTCTGGAATTTTTGAAGCTGTTTCACCAGGGGGGTTGTTTGGTTATGAATGGAATGGAATGGAATGGAATGGAATGGAATGGAATGGAATGGAATGGAATGGAATGGAATGGAATGGAATGGAATGGAATGGAATGGAAGAATAGAATAGAATAGGAATAGAATAGAATAGAATAGAATAGAATAGAATAGAATAGAATAGAATAGAATAGAATAGAAATAGAAATAGAAATAGAAATAGAAATAGAAATAGAAATAGAAATAAAATTAGAATAGAATAGAAGAATAGAATAGAATAGAATAGAATAGAATAGAATAGAATAGAATAGAATAGAATAGAATAGAATAGAATAGAATAGAATAGAATAGAATAGATAAAATAGAATATATTTTATAACTGAGGAGCTGGAAACTCTGGAGCTGCTGGAAAAACCAGTTCCCATTAAATAGTTTAGGAGCAATTCCAGAACAGTCAGACTCCAATTAAGCAGGTGATGAGCTCCAATGTAAAATGTTCCTAAATGAATTGTTGTAAAGTCACAAAAATCTGGATCCAAATCCTCAGTGCTGAGGAAACCCAGGCAAATCCATGAATGATGCACGGAAGCCTTGAACAAAAACAGGGAGGTGGGTCTGGAGAGCTGCTCCTGGAAGGAATTATTTGGGACACAGCAAGGAAAAGGCTCCAAGGATTGTAAGTGGCCTTGGAGAGGGGAGTTGTGGCTTGGAAAAGAGAAAAGCTGCTTAGCCTGGAGTGGGAATAACTCAGGGCTTGGGGGAAGGGAGCCTGATCTGTGAATGAAAGCCCTGGAAATGCTGCAGCTCCTTCACAACATAAATTCTGACTCACTGACAGCTCCAGCCTTTTTTCCTTTTTTCTCTCCCTCTCTCTCTATCAATTTTTTTCCCATTTTGTTTTGTCTGCTTCAAGGCAAGCTGTTTTCCTCCCCAAACCCTGCTGAGAACAACCCTCGTGTCACGACGCACACGAGTTGTCATCATCTGTCACCGGCGTCTTTTCATCTCCTGGAGCCCTCGCTGCCCCTTCTGCTGCTCCCTCTGCCTTTTGATCTTTCCACTTTGCTGTTCCCTCTGAAATGATCAGACATCCAAGTGAACAATATCCAGCCAGGAGGGGGGGAAATAAAAAACAACAAAAAAACAAAACACCAAAAAAGAGACGAAGTGCCTTGATTTATTTCACTGTGATTCATAGAGATGAAAGAGGAAGTTCAGGATTCCAGCCCAGAAATGGCTGAAGAATATAAAGTCAAGGACTCAAGGGGAGGGGAATGACAGGTGATAAATCCAGTGGATTTGAATCCCAGCATTCCAGTGTTGGAGCTGAGTGGAGGGAGGTTCCTGAATCATTTTTCTGGCTGCCCCACGGAACAGAAACCATTGGATTTCACCTTCTTTCAATCCAAATAATTCCTGGTTAGGTCTGGTGGAACTGCAGCCTAGAGAAGGGACACAATGAGTCCATTAAGAGCTCTTTGATTTCCCTTTGTTCTTATATTGTGACAGTTGTGACAGCACAGAGAGGAGGGAAACCACTCTGAAATCATGGAGATAATTCCTCCTAATCCATTGCTCTCTTTTCCCCCTTTCTCTTAGTCAGCAAGGAAATAAAATCACAAAAATTTCATAAAAATCCAGTGCCAGAACCTTGTTTTAACAGTGGAGTTCCAGCTTTGTGCTCTTCAAGCACAAAATCTCCCTCACTGTGGGGAGAAACACAAAATAAACATTCAAAACCCATCTTTAGCTCAGCTCTCCCAGGTGGAACCAGGTTGTTGCTACTCCAGGGATTTTCTCTTTCCAAACACCTTGAAGGAAGGTGGAGCCAGGGGGGATTGGGACAGGACAAGGGGAATGGCCTCAAGTGGCACCAGAGCAGCTCAGGGGGAATATTTGGGAAAAGTTCTGCAGGAAAAGGATTTTCAAGCTCAGGGCAGTGGTGGAATCACCATCCCTGGGAGTGTCCAGAAAACTTCATGGAAGGTTGGACTTGATGATCATGGAGATCTTTTCCAACTTTAATGATTCTGTGGTTTCATTCTTGAGATATCAGAGCACCTCCCAACCCTGTGGAAGAAGAAAATTCCTGGGAAAGAGGTGGGATCTGTATTGTTGTGTGCAGGATTCTTGGGCCAATGTAGTTTTGTCTTTTAAATTCTTGGAAATCGAGGATCGCTGATGCTCCTGCCAAGATTTTTAATATTTATGGCTCCAGACACAAAATTCTGTGCTGAGCCCCTGTTTCCTGTCCCTTGGGAATGAGATGTCCTCAATGGGCTCACTCTGGGAAAGGAGTCAATGCAAACTGGGAAATAAAAGGGGAAAACTCAAATGGCAAATTCCCATGAGGGGCAGATTGGGGCATCCCCAGGCCGACCTCCCTGCCCATCCCAGAGTCCTTGATGCCATCAATCCTGATGGAAGATCCTCTTTTCCACATTCCACAGGAAATAAATGGCCTTTGGCATAAATCCTGGTGCAGGATTTCATACAATGACCTCATTTCCATGTTTTGTCACCTATTTTTTCTCTTTTTCAATGCAAGAACCAAATGAGAAGTTTCATTTTTTTTAAGAGGAGATGAGGGAACCTTAAAATAAGCAGCCAAAATTGTGCAGTTTCCCCAATTCCCACTAAAGTTAGAATGAAGCAGAATTTCATTCCCTAATTATAATTGCCAGAGACATTTTCATTTTCAACAGTTCTTGATTGTTGGTTTTTTTTTTTTTTTTCCCATGGAAAACAGGAATTACAATGGACACAAACTTTTCCTGCAGAATTTTTAGAGTAAAAAAAATGGCTTTGTTTTGAATCATCTTCCATATTGTTGGGATCTTCTGGATTTTTATTCCAAAAAATGTGGATCGGTCACAGCTTGGACTTGGTGATCCTGGAGTCTTTTCCAACTTTTGGGATTCTGGGATTCAAGACAGTCAAGCCTTGCAGACAATTAATTTTGATAGAGCAGAACAATCATCCTAAAATCTTTGTGGAAAACCAAAGTAAAAGGAGAAGGGAAAAAAAATCTTCTGCCTCTTCATCTCGGTGGGAAGAGGCACCAGTTCCCAAATCTTCCATCAAAACCAATATTTCTGCTGAATTCCTGGAGCAAACCAGCATTTCCCTGGTGGAATTACAGATTCTTGAACTGTGACTCCACCAAAGCCATGTTAATCTGAATTTGAGCAAAACCAGCCCTGAAAATCCTCCAAAATTCACTGATCCACTTGGTCTGCTCTGAGCAGCTCCATGCACAGCTCCAGAGGATTTCCAGGAATAAGGAAAACATTCAGCATTTAATGGAATCCTTGAGGAAACAGGAACTAGCAGGGGGCTGTTGAGTAATAAAGTGATTCTAATTGGGTTAATTAGGAGCCAAAGCTGCTCTTTGGTGGATTCTCACCTTCCTGTTAATGGCACCAATTGAATTTAGGGAACACACAGGGAGAAAATTGCCTGGCTGGATGGAGAGGGGATTGTGCAGCTCGTGGAATTGTTCAGGGGCCTGTTAACAGCATCTGTGGAAAAAGGGACATAAATCCCCAAAAAGCAGCAATGACTCAGAGCTGCTGTGGAAGGAAGGAACTTCCTTTGCTTGGGAGCTGCTGAGGGAAGTGAATTCCCCTTTTCTCTCTGGTTTAATCCTCATTTTCCTCATCCTCTTCTCATGAAGGAATTGAATTCACTTTTTCTCTCTTGTTTAATCCTTGTTTTCCTCATCCTCTTCTCACGAGGGAAGTGAATTCCCCTTTATTCTCTGGTTTATTTCTCGTTTTCCTCATCTTGTTTATGTGAATTCCCCTTTACTCAATGGTTTAACTCCCATTTTCCTCATCCTGTTCAAGTGAATTCCCCTTTTCTCTCTGGTTTAATCCTCGTTTTCCTCACCCTCTTTTCATGAGGGAAGTGAATTCCCCTTTATTCTCTGGTTTATTTCTCGCTTTCCTCATCCTGTTCAATTGAATTCCCCTTTTCTCTCTGGATTAATCCTCATTTTCCTCATCCTGTTCAATTGAATTCCCCTTTACTCCCTGGCTGAACTCCCATTTTCCTCATCCTCTTCCCAATTCCCTTTTCTCCTGGTTCTCTTTTCTCCCCACAGATCTTTAACTGTTGTTTGCCCCTTTCTGCATCATTTTCCCCAAATTCCCAGCACCTTAATCCTGAGCCTGCTCACCCCAGAGAATTCCCAAGGGACCATCCTCCCCACTTGACATTCCAGTGGCTTCTGGAAGTGTCCAAGGCCAGGTTGGATGGGGCTTGGAGCACCCTGGGGTAGTGGGAGGTGTCCCTGCCCATGGCATGAGAAGGTCCCTTCCATCCCAAATCCTTCTGGGATCCCAACAGGGTCAAAAACATGGATTAGGGAGCAGGTGACAATAAAATCAGGAGAAATCCATCTCGTTTTTTTTCAACCCACGGGAATCTAATTGCTGTGAATTTGTGATGGAATTGCAATCCCAGCCCTGGGAATGTAGAAAAGGAACAAGAGAAAAAAAAAAAACAAAAAAAACCCCCAAAAAACCAAAAAAAACCAAAAAAACCCCAAAATACTGTGGTGGCTGCACTTTGCTGCCTGTTATCTAAGGCCAAAGAATTTCCTTTCTTGGCTTAACACAGGGTTAACAAAAATTCCTGGATCCGTGTGCCTTTTCCATATAAATCCCTCTGCAACGAAAGCCACAAATGCAAATATTGTATTGTGCTAAAAGAACTCTCCAGCATTACCTTGGGCACCCAAAGGAATTCACAAACAAAGCCAAGCTCAGCAAATCTCCTCTTCTTGCTTAATGATGACCTGGAGATGCTCCGTGTCGAGGGATTCACCTCATCCCCTGCAATTCCAACCAGTCTGGAATTTTGAACATTGTGTTTCCAGCTTTTTTTTGGGTAATTCCTGCACACAATCAGAATAATTGATTAAATTTATGTAAATATTGTCAGTAAACCAACCTGTGGGGGTTGCTGTTTTGCTCCTGGCTGTGCTCATCACAAATGAATGTTAAACCCAGAATCCCAAGGCACCAGTGGGATAATTCAGGGAGGATTGGAATTCCAGAGTCTCATGGTCTTTATTCTCTAGGCAAGATTGACCAGATCATATTGACTCAGAACAGGAATATAAATGAATAAATAGAAATGTAACTAATCCAAATCTAAATCTGAATCTAAATCTTAATCTAAATATAATATAGATATAGATATAGATATAGATATAGATATAGATATAGATATAGATATAGATATAGATATATAATATATATAGATATATAGATATATAGATATATAGATATATAGATATATAGATATATAGATATAGATATATGATATAGATATAGATATAAATTAAATACAAATATATAGATAATAATAGATATATAGATATATATAGATATAATATAGAATATAGATATAAATGAAATACAAATATAAATTTATAATATAAATAGATATATATAGATATAATATAGAATATAGATATAAATGAAATACAAATATAAATTTATAATATAAATAGATGTAGAGCTGCAGAACCACAGCACAGTCTGCATCCAAAGTATCCTTTAAAGATCACATCAAGGCTTTGAGGAATAATTGGATTGGAGCATCTTCCCCTATGGAGACAGGTTGGGAAAGCTGGGAATGCTCAGCCTGGAGAGGAGAAGGTTGTGTGGAGACCCCACAGCAAATTCCAGGATTTGAAGGGAATCCAGGGAACAGGAACTGGAGCCAAAGGACAAGGGGATGGCTTCAAACTGGAAGAGGAGAGATTTAGGTTGGATATTGGGAAGGAATTCCATGCTGGGAGGGTGGGAAGGCCGTGGTACAGAATTCCCAGATTTGCTGTGGCTGCCCCTGGATCCCTGGCAGTGCCCAAGGCCAGGCTGGACACTGGGGACAGTGGGAGGTGTCCCTGCTGTTCCATGGGTCAGGGTATCTCCAATGCAAAGAAATTCCCTTCAGAAACCTCTTCCTTGTGTTATTCCATGAAAATCCCACCAATTCCCCTGTCCCTGCCCTGCATCCCAACACCAGCCTTGGCTTTCCCCTCCCTGCAAGTCTCAATTTGCAGCCTGGCATGTCAGGGATTGTTGGGATTTAAAACAACATCATCCAAGAGGTGTTTAATGGATTAGAGTTCCACTTGGAGCCTTTTCAGTCATTCCAGAGTAAATACTGGATCATCCTCACAAGGAGCTTCCAAATTAATGCCTCTGCCAAACTTTCTGCCTGAATACAAATCCACTGCTCTTGCTGGGCTGTGCAGAGCTGCCACCCCAATTCCATGAAGGGAATGCAGCCCCAAATATCTACAATTCCTACAGCAGCTTCCAGATCCTAGAGGACACCTTTAAATAAATAATTAGGTGATTTTTTGGCTGGACCTGGGAATTTTTAAAGCTTGTTTTTGAGCCTGATTTTAGTATTCTTAGGAAGATTTTTTTCTTTTAAATTTGATTGGTTTAGGAAAGAATTCTTGGCTGTGAGGGTGGGGAGACCCTGGAATGGAATTCCCAGAGCAGCTGTGGCTGCCCCTGGATCCCTGGCAGTGCCCAAGGCCAGGCTGGATGGGGTTTGGAGCACTCTGGGATAGTGGAAGTTGTCCCTGCCCATGGCAGGGGTGGGATTGGATGGGATTTAAGGTCCCTTCCATCCCAAATCATTCCATAATGGGCTTTAAGCTTTTTTCCAAACCTAATGTTGTGGGATTTTTCTTGAATATCTGAAGGAGGTTTTTTCTCCTTCCCCAGAGATCTGTTCTGCTTCCAAACTGTTGATTCCCATGGTGAAATCCAGGATATGCCTTTCCATTGTCTCCCCAGCAGCCTCTTGTACTATCCCAGAAGAGAAAATTCCAGTTATTCCAAGACACACTTTGATCTTGGAAAATACAATCTGCCCATTGAAACGTAGGAAAAACTTTGGGAATGCCCCTGGGCTGACAGAGGGAGGGGGTGGGAGCAGAATTCCCAGTTATAAATCAGTCACACCCCCAACCTCAGCCTGGCAGAGCTGGGATCCATCATCAATTCATTTGCTGTCGAAATCAAAGGAAAATTATCCAAAGGAACAAAGGGGATGAAAGGAAATGCTGCTTCAGAGATGTCATGTACTCATCAAATGTGATCCTTTATTCATCACTGAGCTGAATAAAACAGGAAGGAATTTTGTCATCCAGCTTTGGAGAACATGGAAACACCAGGTACAACAGGAGGGATCCCTCATGGATCTGTAGGAACGGGGGAAATGTGGAGATCAGGCAATTCCAAATTCCCAATTCCCAATCCTGGGAATGCCACAGGCACGAGGGGCAGCCACAGCTTCTCTGGGAATTCCATTCCAGGGCCTCCCCACCCTCCCAGCCAGGAATTCCCAATATCCCATCCATCCCTCTGGCACTGGGAGCCATTCCCTGTGTCCTGTCCCTCCATCCCTTGTCCCCAGTCCCTCCCAGCTCTCCTGGAGCCCCTTTAGGTACCCTCAGCTCTCCCTGGATCCTTCCTTTCTCCAGTGAACATTCCCAGCTCTCCCAGCCCTTGGAGCATCTCTGGAATCTCCCTCTCACTCACCAGCACCCCCAAGTCCTTCCCAGGGCTGCTCCCCATCCATTCTCCTCCCAGCCTGGATTTGTGGCAAGACCCCAAATGGGGTCAGAGCTGAGTTACTGAGGCACAAACCTGGGAAAAGATCAAGGAACAGGAGCTGTGGATTGTCCTGGATGCAGAATTCCTTCACCCTGGGGCTGGGCACAGGAGCTGTGCCTGAAAGGAACGGGCAGACCCAGCACAGCAGCATCAGGAGCCTTTGATCTGCTCTGCAGCTCCTGGGTGTCAATGCCCATAAATCCATGGGAATCAAAGCCCTGAGAGCTGGAGGATTTTTGGGTTTGGAGGGGGTTAGAGCCATAAATTCTGGGATTTAGACCAGGAGGAAGGCAGGATTTGAGAGATGACAGGAAAATCACGCCCTGGGAGGGAACAACCTTTGATGAGTGTCTGTAAGGAAAGGCCAGCACAGCAAACCCCATAAATCTTCCCTTTTTAATGCATTTTAACATCTCAAGCCCCAGATCCATAAATATGGATTTCACTGGGGCCGTTAAATAGAATAGGATTTCTCCTTTGACACTTGATTTTATGGCAGGGACAGAACAACAAAAGATCTGCCCAAAACTTCCAGCTTTTCCCATAAAAACTTTAAACCTCCTCTCTTCCAAGGTGTTTTCCAACATGTCCCTGACTTCCAGGAGAGGAAGCAGCTTTTGGCAGAAAAATCTTTCCAGCTTTGACTGTCACATCTCCCACCCTCAAAATCAGAGCAGGGATGGTTTTTCCAACAGGGATGTGGCTGCCAAGGCTGGAAGAGATGGAGGTGACTGTGAGCTGCTCCTGAGCTTTTCCTTGGCACCCTCAGCACTTCTCCTCTCATTTTTGTGCCTTTCCCACCTGGAATGTGTCCATGTTTTCATGGCTGGCTTGCCCTGCACGAGGCTCTGTCACCACACGGCGCCGTTGGAGTTTTCCGAGGGGATTTGCAATCCTCATTCCGCCTGTTCTTGTCCCCATCTTTGTCCTGACATGTCACTGTCTGAGGGGTCTCCTGAGCCTCAGATCCCCTCAACAGGACATGGAGGTGGTTTAAAGTTCCAAAGAAGAGTCAGGAGGTTTTCTGAGGTTTCCAAGGTTGTTTATTGTTTCTTATCTAAGGAATTCTTTCTCTAACAGAGATCTGTTCAGCAGGAGATCCAGAGCACACTGCCTGCCCTTGGGGCAGGACTTATCTTTTATACTATAAATTACATTCCTAATGTTTACAATTACTTTCCAATCCATGACACCTTTATTACACTGCCCAACTCTGTCCCAAACCAATCCAGTGATGCCAGCCTGGCACTAACATGGATGGCATGGAGAAGAAGAAGAAGAAGGAAAAGACACACCACACCCAAAATCCTCCATCTCAGCTTCAAACCCCCTAATAGAAACATCTCTAAAAATCCACTTTTCTACCTTCTAACAATCTAATTTATGCTCTACTTATTTTTTGTGACTTGTAATTCTTCCTGCAATGTTGGCAAATTTCTCCAGGGATTTAAATCCAGTCCCCAGGACCCCTGGACACCATGCCAGGGTCTCTGAGCCCCCTGCCAGGGGGGTATGGAGGCATCCAGGGGAGCCAGGGGAACACCCTGGGCTCCCACACTGACAGGTTTATGGAAGGAGAGGGAATATCTTTATCCCCTGATTTCCTGGGATTTTTGGTGTTTGTTTATCCCTCTTTGCCCCTCAGTGAGCAAAGTCCTTCATCCCGAAAAACGTTCTGTGTGCAGGGAAGGGAATAAATGGGACAAATGTCCTTCGTGCCATCTGCCAGTGTCACCCTGTGTCCCTTCCAGCCTGGAGTCTCCAGACGGACGCCCGGAGAGCCAAGGGCACAGCACATGGACCAAACGAGGATCCCAGAGCTTTTTACTGCCAGTGAATTCCCAAAAACTTGAGCGAAAATGAGAGAAAATGAATTTTTTGTCACCTTCCCTTAAATCCTTGATCCTTTAAAAAAAAAAAAAGAATCGTTTCCAAACTAACATCAAATTATTTTAGAGGTCTTTTCCAACCTTAATAATTCCATGATTTTGATATCCTGCCTGGTTTTTACTTTGTTTAGGGCATCGCTGACTTTTAGTTGGACCTTAAATCCCATCCAATCCCATCTCATTCCACCTTTCCCTATCCCAGGCTGCTCCAAGCTTTGTCCAGCCTGGCCCTGGACATTCCCAGGGATTGGGAAGTGCTGGAATTCACACCCAGGCTCTGAGCAGGAAGGAGTGGCATTAACCAATGAAATCCTCTCTTTCCCATCCCTCTCCTGCCTTCCCGGATTCCTGGCTGTCTCTCAGCTCCATGCACAGGTTTAACGAGCTCATATTTTAATCAATGAAATAATCCAGTTGTAATTAAGCAGAAAACATCCGGCTCATCAAGTGACCTTTGTGTTTGATGGGACAAATGTAATTCCGCTGTCACTTCAGTCTGCTTTAACAAACAACCAGAAAATGCTCTTTAATAAGCTGCCACTTTAGGCTGGCTTAAAAGAATGTTTAATCTTAGTTAATTAACGCTGTCTAATCTACCAGAACTAATGAACTTTCAACTCCACCAGTGGGTCACTGCCACCGGGCTGGGTGACACGTAAACAATGCAAATTGCAGATTTATCAACGCAAAAACTCCAGGGAATAAAAGGAAAATAGGACTTTTATTACAATTGTATCTATTTTAATATTCCTCCTGTAATTATGGAGTGGGAAGAGGAGCAGGAATGACCTACTTACATCCAGGAGAAAGTTGTCAGTGCTGGATCCTGGAGAATGCAGGGAGACAAAGCCCTAAAATTAACGACTAATAGCATGTTATTATCAATAATGAGTATTTATTAAATCATCCAAGCAAGGTTTCCTCACCCACTCAAAAAATCCTGCTTTTTGTGACTGGTACAGTTGGATTATAGGGAAGGAAAGGAAGGGAATTGCCAGAGGGAATGTGGGAAGAGGATCACGCTTTTCCAACACCTCACTCCCACCTCTCCATGCTCCTCCTCTGCCACTTTTCCCAATTCCACAGCAAGGCAGACAGGGAAATCCCTGGGATGGGAAGTGGGATGAGGGATCACATCCCCCAGGGGTTGCAGACACTTCGTGTGTGGGGTCAGAACATCCTGAGCTCCCTTTGGAAAAGCACAAACATTAAATATTGACAGAATCAGGGACTGGTTTGGATTGGAGAGGATCCAAAGCTCCTCTCATTCCAACCCCTGCCATGGACAGGGACAATTCCCATTATCCCAGGTTTCTCATATCCCAAAGCATCAATGAAATATCTTTCAGATCAAAAAGCCTCATTTTTTTAAAAGACAGAATTAGGGGAAATTTAGGCAAATGCAGATAAATTTCAGTCAAGAATCCTGAAAAAAGTTACTCCATAAATTCTTTCCTCACTCTCTTAAATCTTAATAAGTGCGTTTAAAAAAAAATATTCCAGAGGAACAGAAAAGAAGGAATTTTTAACTTTAAAAAATAAGAAAAGAGCTGCTGTGATGATCCAAGTAACTCCCAGGCTGCTTAATCTGCCCTCAGCCCCAGGCAAAATAATGAGGAAACTGATATGGAAATCAATAAGGATTAAAAGATAAGGATAACATTAATTCCAACAGCATTCCATGAAAAATAAGTTGTGTCAGACAAATCTGATTTCATTCTTTTCTGAGCTTACAAATGTGGTGAATGAGGGGCTTTGGGTGGAAGTGATGGAATTGTTGTTACAGGCATTTCAAAAGTCGTGGCTGCTCATCAAGGGTTGATGTTGAGCTGCATTAATTGCACTGAACAGCAGGGAACAAGAGAAGGGGATTTTTTTTCTAAAATACAGGAGCAGCTTTGGCTCCAGGAAAAATGGGAAAGGTTCTAAGGTGATTCTGGGGTGGAAGGGGAGATAAATTATGGGAAAAAAAAATAAAGAAAAAGAATGATGGATGTTGGAAAAGGGCTCCAGGATCATCAAGTCCAAGCTGTGCCAAATCCTCACCTTGGCACTGAGTCTTCCAAGGTCATCAAATCCTGCTTTTGATTGATCCCCACCCTGTGCCCACCCAGAGCTCTCAGTGCCACCCCCAGGAATTCCTGGGACACCCCCAGGGATGGGCACTGCAAACCTCCCTGGGCACTGCCAATCCCTGAGCTCCCTTTCCATGGGGAAATTCCTGCTGTGCCCACCCTGAGCCTGCCCTGCCCAGCCTGAGGCCGTTCCCTCTCCTCCTGTCCCTGTTCCCTGGAGCAGATCCCAAATCCCCCCGGCTGTCCCCTCCTGGCAGGGAGTTGTGCAGAGCCACAAGGGCCCCCTGAGCCTCCTTTTCTCCAGCCTGAGCCCCTTCCCAGCTCCCTCAGGAATTCTCCAGCCCCTTCCCAGCTCCCTCAGGAATTCTCCAGCCCCTTCCCAGCTCCCTCAGGAATTCTCCAGCCCCTTCCCAGCTCCCTCAGGAATTCTCCAGCCCCTTCCCAGCTCCCTCAGGAATTCTCCAGCCCCTTCCCAGCTCCCTCAGGAATTCTCCAGCTCCTTCCCATTTCCCTCAGGAATTCTCCAGCCCCTTCCCAGCTCCCTCAGGAATTCTCCAGCCCCTTCCCAGCCCGCTCAGGAATTCTCCAGCCCCTTCCCAGCTCCCTCAGGAATTCTCCAGCCCCTTCCCATTTCCCTCAGGAATTCTCCAGCCCCTTCCCAGCTCCCTCAGGAATTCTCCAGCCCCTTCCCAGCTCCTTTCCCTTCCCTGGACTTGCTCCAGCCTCTCCTTGTCTTTCCCAAATCCAGGAGTCCAGAGCTGGACACGGGACTTGCAGAGTGGCCTCAGCAGTGGCAGCACAGGGGACAGTCCCTGTCCTGCTCCCTCTGCTTTGGGTGCCCAGGGAAAGCTGCAGAATTCAAGGACTGGGAATTTTTTTCCTGCCTCCAGCACTGGGAAGGCTCCACAGAGATCATGAGCACAACCCTGGCATTTCTATTTCAAAAAGACAACTGGGAAACCATAAAAAGGAACAAAAGGTCTGGAAAAAACTTTTCAGAGGTCAGAAATAAAATTCCCTGCAGCCAGACTGAGAGGCAGTGAAGCCCTGAATTGTTAAATATTCTTTTAACCCAGCTGAGGAAGGAGGAGCTGGAGTGAAAGGCTGGAAACAGGGATGAGAGAATGACAGTGGGAAATCACTCAGTTTGAGCAAGGAGTGGGATTCATCCCAGGAGCTGGGAGGAGGGAAGGTGTTTCCATCCCAGTGGGAATGGGGTCTCAGCAGGAAAAAATTTCAGGAATTCCAATGGCCTGTGGCAGAGCTTTTATCCATTTTCATGGATATTAAATCATCCCACCAGCCTTAACCTGCAGGAAATCCTGCCAAATTATGCCAAACAGATTTTATGCTGCTAAAAGAATTAATTAGGAATTAATGCTTTATTTTTAATGTTTGTGATGGGTATTCACTAATATAACTAAAATTAATAACATCAAATGTGCAGATTCTGCCTAAAAAGCAAGGATAGGACAAATTGCAGGGGAAAAAAAATGGGAAAAGGGGAAGAATCTTTACATTCAATTCCAAATGTTTCTCCTACAAGGACCTTGCAGTGACTCTGATTCATTTGGCCCAGATTTTACCTTGGAATGCCAAACAGGATTTCCCAATATTATAATTTAGGATTTGCACCATTCTGGCTGCTAGGAAAGCAATCTATAAATAACATTCCTGCATCCCAAGGGATTAAACATCATCAGTCCAAAAGATGCTCCTGGTTCCTTGATGGATCTGGAGAGCTCTGCACCAGGTGATGTTAAAAAGATTTTTCCTGCCTTGGGTGATTTGGGGATTTTCCTCTGACCCTGGAACAACCCCAGGGAAGGAAGCAGGAAATGGGATTCTGCACTTCTTCCATAAAAGGTCAAGACTGGATCATCATTGTGGATTATCCTCCCTTCCAAACTCACAAATGTGTGGAAAACCATGATTCCCTTCCCTGAGTATGTGGAGAAAAGTTTGTTAAAATCCCAGGAATTTCAGGCCAGGTTTAGAATTTAGCACTTCCTCCATTTCACAAAAGTCATTTTTTTAATGAGATTTCTGAAGTTTCAAGTGCATTTTGGTTCTAGAAACCAATATTTATTTAAATAATGCATTTAACCTTCACTGGATTATGAATGCAAACTCCACATAAATCTGTGCCCATTAAATGGATGAGGAACTGGAATATCTGGGGTATTTTGGGGGTTGGTTTTATGCTCCTTGTATGATTTTCCAAGCCATGATGTTCTGCCATAGCTGGTTTGCTCTGGGAAAATAATGCTGAGGAAATTATCCATGTGGCTTTTTGTGCTTGTGGGAATGAGCTGGCACAGATTTGTTTGAATATTCCAGAGTTTTTTGTGGAGATTTGCAGGTTCTCTTATGCCACTTGCTCCACCCCATCACTTGTTCTTTGCAGAAATTCCTGCAGGAGGGACACTGGGCTCTCCCTCCACGTTCCACCTGCTGGATGTGATGTGGAGAAGGAATTTTCACAAGGATATGGAGGGATAGGACAAGGGGAATCACCTAAACTGAAGGAGGGGAGATGCAGATCAGAAATTTGGGAGAAACTCCTGGCTGGGAGGGTGGCACAGGTTTTCCAGAGCAGCTGTGGCTGCCTCTGGATCCCTGGAAGTGTCCAAGACCAGACTGGACAGAGCTTGGAACCACCTGGAATCATGGAAGGTGTCCCTGCCGTGGCAGGGGTGGAATGGGGTGGGATTTAAGATCCCTTCCAAACCATTCCATGATTCCTTGGCATTCCAGCCACCAGTACAAGGACCAGGAGCATTTCCTACATCACTTTTTGGGACGTGAATAAATCATGGATCATCACAGCCCCTGTGTGGAAAATGGGGATGAACATGGAATATTTGAATGTTGGATTTGAAGCTTTTCCCCACCCAACATTCAACTCCTGAATTATTTGTCCCTCAGAAGTAACAGAAGCTTCCTACAGGTGGGAAAGATCTGAAATGGAGAGAAGGCAAAAATTACTTCCAGTAAATCTGTAAACTCTGGGATATTGGGGCTGACTGGTGGAATTGCTTTCAGCAGCCTCTGCTCACGCAGCAGCTTAAAACCCATCAATACTTTAAACCCAGCCTCAAGTCTCTATTCATGGCCTAATAAAGCTGTCAGAGTAAAATGTTTCCGAAAGAATTTTCCATTGGAACTTGTCTCCTGCCAGGGCTTTAAAAGTACAGTTGCTTTATCCCAAGGAGCAGTGAATGCAAATTGATTTTGAGGGGAAAATATGCCAAGACTGTAATTCTTTTCCTTCAAATAAATGGATTTCTTTTAATAGGCAGCAGCTTTATTAATTAGGACACTGCAGACAGGAGAGGAGTTGATTTGAGGAGGTTTTGAGCTCAGCTCTATGAATTAAATTTGATGCCAATGCAAATGGTTTCAGCAAAAAGCTTTGAAACCCAGCCCGAGTCTTCCTCGTTCTTTTGTGGTTTGGAAAATAAGAAACCTGGGAAGCAGAAAGCCTTGAAATGGGGCTTGAAAGCCTTGGAATATTTTTTATTCCTGTTAAAAAATTGCAAATAAAACCCGGATGAAAATCCAGACAAGGTGGAAATAGAGAGAACCTTCTTTTCCTGGACTTCAAAGGAATTTTTTTGCAGCAAGTGTGTTCTGAAGGTGAGGGTGAGCTGAAAAGAATAAACCATTCCTATTAATTCCATTTAAATTATCTGGGAAGGTAATTCCAGAGCAGGAATTCAAACTCATCAAACTCATCAAACTCCAAATGAGTATTTATTTGGGTGTAAGATCCCAGAATCCCAGAGATTCTGTCCCTTTGTGTTGGGATGTGTGTCCCAAAAACCCACAGCTGGATGGAGGCATCTGAGGATTGTTGGGAATACTCAATGGGAAAAACAGGGTGTGGCTGGAGAAGGGGCCATGGGGAGGTGGGAATTTTCCTGGAATGCCATCCCTGCTCTGGCTCTGGGGCAGGAATGAGGCCGGGAAGTTCCCATGGACTGGAGGGGGATCGAGACCACCCCAAACCCCCAGAGCCTCCAACCCATCCCCAGGAAGGTCTGGAAGAACAAAATGAGACAAGAATTGATTTTTGCTCCAGGATGTGGAAAACTCATCCCTAAAGGTGCCCCCAAACCCCGGGAGGTGCCAGGATCCCATCCCCTGGAGCAGCACTGGAGATCTCCTTTATCCCATTCTCCCTCTCTCTCTTCCCTTCCACCCCACCCTTTATCCAAACCCCAATTCCATGGGCTCATCCCAGGAGATCAGGGACAATCCAACACTGATTCCCACACCAAATTTATAATTTACCAATAAACTCTGGAATTTTTGGTGCATCCCCCAACTTCTGTCATTCCTTTCAACCCCAACATCTCCAAATTCTGGACGCTCCCTTCCCCTCAAGGATGAGAAGCCAAATTCTGTCATTCCCATGATTTTCATTATTAAAAAATGTTTGGAGTAAAAGCAAGCTTAGCCTAAAAGAGAAAAATTGTGTTTGCTGTGCTCAGAGAAAGAAACAATCAGGAGGAGGAAATTGTGCCACACTGAGCACAACTAAAACAAGAAAATAAAGAAATTATAAAGTTCAGTCATCAGTCCTCAGTCACACCTATGAAAATTCCATAGATTTCTGGGTTTATTACGAAATAAAAGTGTTTTAATTTAGAATTCATTTTATTAAATTTTTAAAATTCATTTAATTGAATTAATTTTATCCAGAATTAGAATTTAATTTCAATTCTGCTTCAAACATTCAAGTTTTATTTAAGGGGGAAATTGGAAAATATGGAAACAAAGAATCCAAGTATTCTTTAAAAACCACTCTGGAGTTTGTTATCCAAACTAAGGGACCTGGGGGCTGAGTCACAACTTCAATTCCAATGTTCACTAAATTTGTGGGGAAAAAAATCCCCTTTTTCAGTCTAATTCCAACTGCCAATCTTCCCTACTTGGACACCAGGAATCAACCTTTGCACAAGGCTGGAAATGCTCGGCCCCATCCCCCAGCAAAGCTGAACTCAACGAGCCCTGGAACTGAGAATCCCAAATATTGATGCTCAGCCCAACTTTTATTGATTGAAGTCCCCTTATCTCTTGAGATGTGGGCACAGAGAGGAAATCACCATGAGATGGGATCAGCTGCAATTTCAACACCAAAATTCCTTTAAATTGGATTTTTACAGCTGGAGTTCAGGTGGTCACTGTGAAAAAATAATGTAGAGAAAATTTAATTGAGTCCTTTTTTCCCCCAAAACCTGACTTTGTCATCTCTTTATCCTTGTGAGCAGCACCTGATCCCAAAGACATCCTACCATCATCCACAGGGTTGGGATGTTGCTGATCATGGATAGGGCACAGTTCCTTGGCCTCAGGAATTCTGTCACTGCCACCACAAAGTAAAATTTTCCCTTGGTGTGGGCCAAAATTGACTTTTACCTGATTTCTCACAGCAAATAGATTTCAAACTATGAGCAAATACTGATTTTGGTGATTCCTGGGAAATTTTCTGGGAGCTTCTCCATGAGGATTCTCCAATTTGAGAAATCCCAAAGTCCCCGCTCCAAGCAGGATCCATCTCAGATAAAACCAGCATCAAATAGGAAGGAGGGCATCAAAGCCCTGCTTTCTCCTGGAGGCTGCTCCCTGATCCTCCTGACAGGGAATTATCCAGGAAAATGAAAAGACTCGACAGGGATATTGTTGAAAACTGATTGTATCTGAATCCAGAGCCAAATCCAACAGGCTCCTTTTATCCTGGGGAAAAAAAAACAAACCGAGGGGTTGATGGCTCTGGGTTTGATCCACCTGGGAAATCCTCACCCTCCAGGAATCTTTCAATAATATTCTAAAAAATGCCCTTGGATATAAAAGGACAGACAAGAAAGAGGGAGGAAAACTTGGAATGTTCACCTGGATCCAGGGAGAGCTCAGAGCCCCTTCCAGAGCCTAAAGGGGCTCCAGGAGAGCTGGAGAGGGACTGGGGACAAGGGATGGAGGGACAGGACACAGGGAATGGCTTCACTGTCAGAGGGCAGGGATGGGATATTGGGAATTGGGAATTCCTGGCTGGGCTGGAATTGCCAGAGCAGCTGTGGCTGCCCCTGGATCCCTGGCAGTGCCCAAGGCCAGGCTGGACACTGGGGCTGGAGCAGCCTGGGACAGTGGGAGGTGTCCCTGCCCATGGCAGGGGTGGGATAGGATGGGATTTAAGGTCCCTTCCTCCCAAATCATTCCAAGATTCCCTAATCCCTTGGTGAGATAACAGTGAATCAAAAAAAACCCAAAACCAACAATGCCCAGTAAATTTTCCATGAACTTCACCAGGAAGTTGTTGCTCCCTGAATTGATCAGTTCCTCACTGGCAGAACCTCCACAGAATATCCTGGAGATGGAAGTGACCCACAAGGACCATTCGAGGTGGGATAGCTCAGGCTGGAATTGTATCCAAAATCTGAGATCCTTTGGGATGGCCATGAGGGAAACAGGAATTTCCTGGACGAGCTCCTTCCTCCAGGGCTCTGCTCTCCCTCTGCTGCTCCCATGGATCCCAGGGACGATGGAATGCACATTCCCCTTGGAAAAGCGCTGGTGCATTGAGGGCATCCATCGAGGTTTGGTGCGTCCTGGAATGTTTTAGGACACAAACCTTCCCCATTGCAGTGCTCCAGCTCACAGAATATATTTTTTAATATGTTTTTATGGATGTACCTGAAATCCAGCTCCAAATGTGAATCCATAACTGCTGGATCCTCAAGGACCAGGATCTCTTCACCTTCCTCAAATCCATTTCAAATCCATTTTTTCCACTAACACCTTAATCCCTAAAATAATACTAAGAGTCTTTCATATTTTATTCTTTGTCATATTTCATTTCTTTCAGATGAAATCTTTGGAAATTTTTTCCTGACATCCATATTTTGATCTGAAAAACCCTGGTCAAGACATGACCAAGACATTGTTGATGTCCAGATGGAAATTTTTGGCCACCACTCCTGGCATTTTCCTTTCTGATACAATTTGATGGACTAGACCATGGATAAGGCTGGAATTCTATTTTTTCAAGGCAAATTATTCAGCAATTACAATTTCATCAGGGAATATCAGGCAGAACTCACACAATTACAGGAGAAATTCCTGTCAGAAATCCTGCCAAATTATGCCAAACAGATTTTATGCTGCTAAAAGAATTAATTAAGAATTAATGCATTATTTTTAATATTTGTGATGGGTATTCATTAATATAACTAAAATTAATAACATCAAAAGATGCAGATTCTGCCTTAAAAGCAAGGATTGGCCAAATTGCAAGGGAAAGAAATGGGAAAAAAGGCAAATCTTTAAATCCAATTCCAAATGTTTCTCCTACAAGAGTGCAATGACTTTGCAATGACTCCAATTCATTTGGCCCAAATTTTACCTCTGGAATGCCAAACAGGATTGGTCACCTTGGCTTATGTGGGATACAGGAACAGGTGATGGGGAGGGATATTTCCTCCAAGAAAAACCTGTTTCAGTGTTCCCGTGGCTCTTCCTCCTTATTTTGCAGAGTCTGGGAGGCAGGAAAGTGGGAAAGGACTTTGGAATGTCCCGTTCCTTCTGGAGCGCCCCCGGGGTTTGCAGCCTGGGGGGTTGGAAAGGATGTTCTGAGGATCTTTCTGGATGAGATGCCCATTCCCAGCTCCTCTGGAATTACTGGAGGCAAAATTCCCCAGGTCTGAGCATCCTTCTCCAATTCCTGCCACAAGCAGGGTCTGAATCCATTATGGAGCTAAAAATGGAATCAGGAAAAAGCACCCCAGGAATCCAGCTGTACATGAGGAATAAAAACTAAGGAATTTCAGGTCTTTATTGACCTGGTTTCTTTATAATTCCTGTCTTTCCTAGACCTTGTCTTCTCTTGATGTGGGAATTATGGAGAGATTGGTTTGGAAGGATCTGGAAGGGGCTGGAAAGACCCAGAAAAAGAAGCCAATTTTGTCCTCTTGGTTTTCCCTCCTCTGTTCTTCCTCCTGCTTCACTCCCAAGGCTCCAAATGTGCTCTAGGCAGCAGGAGATGACCTTGGGAAATATTAATTTCTTCTTAATTTAATTAAAACTGAGTTATCTTTGTGAATCCCATTCTTTCACAGGGGCACTTAATGGCATAACAGAAATTTTCTGTGCCATTTTCACCCCTTTTTCCTGTAAACTATTTGCAACTCAGGGTCACCATTTCATCTCAAAAGCCAAAAAAAAAAAAAAAAAAAAAAAGGGAATTAAAGAGGAAATAATAATTTTTAAAAAGAAAATAATAATAAGGAGGAATGGAATAAAATTATTTTTTTAAAAAAAAAAGGACACTCACTTCTTGTAAATGAATTAAAGATCTTCCCCTCTGTAGCTCCTTCAACATCTCCCTGTTGTCCTTCATCACCTCAGGTTTTCCCACTAGGAGAAAATCCTTAGGAAGCTGTGGATAAAGAAGTCTTGGACTACCTGCAAATCAGCTTTATTGATCCACATGTCCTGAGAATTTAAAATAATTGGGAAAAAACCCAAACACAGAGTTCAAATGGAGGTGAAAATCTTTCTTTCCTTCGTGACCTGCACTGAAAAATCTTCTCCTGAAAGGCAAAGCTTTGGATTCAGCATTTTTCCAGGAAATTCACCATGATTAAATATCTGAATGATCCTATCCCTAGCAGGGATATAAATTGGTAGAACACCAGGATATAATTTTAGTAAATTAATTAAATTCCTTATTGTGGTGTAATTCAGAGAATCACAGAAAAATTTAGGTTGAAAAAGACCTTAAAGATCAAGTCCAACCTAGTCCCACCACCAATTCCAAATTTCCTTGGAATTAAAATCTGTGTCCAGGTACAAACATTTTGGACAAATATAAAAAGCCTCTTGTTTCATCAAAGTGAGGTAAAAAATTCAAATTTATTTTCAAATACATTTTTATCATATTTAATTTCTTCATCTCTTTGTCTTTGCACTGTGCAGGAATAATTTGTCTCCTTGTTACCATCACAATAGGATGAAGAAAAATGGCTCTAAAATTAATTCCATGGAGAAATATTCCTCCTTTTTAAAAGAGTTGCTGGATAGTAACAAAGGATGAGGAATTGTGGGGTTTTGAGTATTACAGGGATAAAATCTATCAATAAAGTGAATTCAAAATTTAATAAATTAATAAGCAAGAAGTTGATATGAAATTATGATTACTCTAGGATCTTCCCTGCGTGCTTTTCTCCTCAAACTGCACAATAAAATTAAATTAACATTAAATTCACATTTTCCATGTCTCCTGCTCACCTATGAACTGAATAATCCTGGGAAGTCTCACAAGAAGATTCCTGACACGACTTCAACACCAAAATCCTGGATCTGCCACAGAGATTCCCACAGCCAAGGGATAATCCCATCCCCTGGGGATCCACCTCAATTATCCCAAGGATCATTTGCAGGCAGGAGCAGGGAAATTCCAAGACTGGAACAGAGCCCAGTTCCTTGGAGAAGTTTTAGGAGAGAGAAACTCCCTGGAAAAGGGGGAGGTCAAACACCACAAAGAGGTGAAACAATCTGCTCCTGCCAATGAGTTTCCAGCTAATCCTAAAAGGTGGAGATTGGTTTCCATGCCATGAAGGGGGATTCCCTTTTACCCTTTAATTAGGAGAACTGGAATTATTTTAATTAGCATTGGATAATGCTCATCCTGGCTTTAGCTGTATTTTGGTTCCACAGGATGAGGATGAACTGCAGAAAAGAGATTTATTTTTTTCCCCCTAAGCACGTCTTGCCTTTTATTCCCATGGGATTTCCTTCTGCTTGGATGCCAGGGATGGATCCTGTGGAGAGAAACTCTCCCCTTGTGTGGGAGAACAAAGATTCCTCCAGCTGCTCTTCCCACCAGAGCTTTGCCTTCCTCAACCTTTCCCATTTTCCTGCTCTTCCCACCCTTTTCTATCCAGGCAGGATCCTTTTAACAACCACCCCCAGGGCTCCCAGTGAAGCTGCAGCTTTAATTTCAAATATTTGGAGAGTTTGGCTCTCAAGGTTTGTCTCTCAGCTTTTTCCTGCCCTAACTCACTTCCTTTTATTTTTTAACCATCTCCATTATATTTTGTCCTGATACTGAACTCAGAAAACCCTACAATCCCACAGATTTTTCCAGTTTTGCTGAATTTCAAGCCTCACTTCCCCCAGGTTGTCTCAGAGTGCCTCAACCCCTTTGCTGAACCACAAATCTTTTGTCAATGTGTCCTGAAAAAGAAGCAAACCCCACTTTGCTCCTTGACTTTTCTCCTTTCCAATGATTATTATTAATTATTAACACTTTCCACAGTGGTTTTGGGAAGGATTTCCAGGAAATGGGTTCAAACACAAATCCTTTGGATGGAACATTGCAGCTCCTCTGGAATCCTTCATCCTTGTGCTCCTCACCCCTTTTTTCTGTCCCTGGCTGGGATATTCCTGAGCAGAAGTGGAATCAGGCTGGAGCCAGAATCCCATTGTTCCCTCACTCTGTTCCCATTCCCTTTCCTCTCTGGGAAAAGGTCTGGGAAAGCTCCTTGGTGCTGTGTGGCCTCTGCAGCTTGAATAATCACCTTTATTTCTGGGAAAAGAACAGTTCCTGTCCCACTGCTGCAGCAGGAATAGCGCTGGAAAAAACAGGAATTGGAAGTCGTGGAGAGTCACATTTATTTCCCTCGATTTTTCCAGTGATTTATCAAGGAATCATGGAATGGCTGAGGCTGGAAAAGACCTCCAAGACCGAGTCCTACCATTAACTCAGCACCACCACAAAAGTCCTCAAGTGCCACATCCACCCTCCCAGGGATGGGGACTTCCCCTGGCCCCAACAGCTTTTTCCAGGGCTGGACAACCCTTTCCATGAAGGAATTTTTCCTAATATCCAGTCAAAACCTTCTCTGGCACAACCTGAAGCTGCTTCCTCTTGTCCTAAATAGAAAGAGGAAAATCCTTTCTTCCAGAGACTTCTTTAGTTTACAGAGCTCCCAAGGAGAATTCCACCAGGGATTGTTGCAAATTCCAAAGCTGGAAGTCTTTGAACCCAAAAGAGCTGGAGGGGGGGAGGAATTAATTTAGATATTCCAGTTTAATCCAAGCTTGGACAGGATTGGAACAACCTGGGATAGTGGGAGGTGTCCTGCCCATGGGATGGGGTGGAATGGGATGATCTTCAAGGTCCTTTCCAACCCAAACCATTCCATGATGATTCTATTCCATGATTACATGTTCAGACCACGTTTCCAAGATTAAAAGATTGGAATAATACAAGATTTCTTAGCAAATCACCAGGAATTTTGGAGGAACAACAGCTTCCTTCTCCCCACAACGCTGTCTTGAGACTAATTATTTCCTCCTATTAACATCAAGAAATCTTTTATTTTAATTAACAAAGACCCATCACTCAGATCAGCCCCTTCTAAACAAGAATAATTTTCTAATATTTTTAAAGGAATTCTATCCCTCTGATTTAAAGCTGACATTTCCTAATGCAAGACTCTCAAATATTCATTCCCTAATCACATATTCAGCTCTCTTCAAATCCAATATCATCTTCCTTTTTTTATTTATTTATTTTTTTTTTTTTTTTTTTTTTTTTTTTAGGCATCATGGAAAAGAATTCCAATGCTCCATGATAAAAACTTCAGAAGGTTTGAAATATGAGCAGATGATAATTGCAGCTTAATATGCTAATGGGGACTGGGAAGAATAGAAGTAAATTGCCCAAATATTCCTAAATTCTCCATGGCAGGGTAATATGAGAGCATGGACATCACTTATTAATTGGAAAGGTTTCCCAGAATTTATTTGACATGGCCATTAAATGGAAACATTGCTTGAAGATGAGCACAATGGGGTTTATTTGCTCAGATTCTTCCTTCAAAATGATTTCAAGCACTCAAAAATGCACCCAAAAATGGTGTCAGTTAAAAGTGAACCATTTGTTGGGCATCTTGAGTCTTCCAAGGTGGGAGAGATGGAAATTAGCCCCAAAAAATCCCTAAAAAGCTGCTGAAGTTCCCTGAACATCCTCAGACAAGAGGGAGACGTCTTTCCCAAGGGTTTCATCTCTCTCTGGAATATTCTGTTCATCCATCACCCAGTGCCTGATCCCTCCCCACCTCACCACCCCCAGCTCCTCAATTTATGAAGTGCTGCTGCTTTAATTTAAGAGGTAATTTTTAAACCAGTTTCCCTAAGCCCCTGCCAGACTCCCCAGGGATAATCCACTATTAGCTCATCCCAAATGTTTTATTTAGCTCCTGCTGCTTGGGAAGAGCTTTAAGTCCAGTGAAAGTGGCCACTTTTAGCTGGGATAAATCTTCCTGCTGAAAGGCAGGGGGGGTTTGGCCGAGCTGATGGGATTTTCCATGGGAATGAGCAAATCTCAGTTTGGGATTTGGGATTCCCTGCTGCTGCTGGCTCGGTTTGTCCTCAAAACTCACCCACTTGTTAACTGGGCATCAGGAGCTGGGAGCAGGATGCTTTCCCTGGAATGTGCTCCAGGAGCTTGGACAATGCCCTGTTGGGATGAGAGGGGTATCATGAGCTGGGTTTGGTGTGGAATTAGGGTAAAACCAGCCTGGCTCAGCAACCCCAAAGTTTAAAACCCTGACCAGTGGAGGTTCTCCTGTCATATTCCTTCTTGGAGTGTGTGGGGATTCCTCCTGTGGGAAGAGGATGCTCTCCAAGGATTCCCCTCAAGGTTAAGAGGAAGAGCCCTGCCCAGGAGTGCTGGTGTGGGTGAGTTTTGTCAATCTCGACTCAATAATTGTTTCTTTTTGCTGCCATCAATAAAATTGCTTCAATAGAATTGTTTTATTGTATTGCACTGTATCAGACTGTGCACTCAATAATTCTAACTAGGATCTTTTGTCTAATCATTTGTCATGGTAAATAATTCATGTTGTTATAAATGGATCTGGTTTTCCACTGTTAAAACCTGGGATGAAGCTGCAAAATCTCAGCCACTGACTGGGATTGGATCCAGCCAACTCCAGGTGACCCCAAGGAGTTCAGGAAGCAAAAGGATCCTCCTTGCACCTCCTGACTTGATGGGAACTTCCCTAAAAACCTTTGGAGTTCCCACTCCACCCATGACAGGACCACAGGGAGATTTCCCCCAGGCAACCCCTCCAGTCCTACCCAACTCTAAATCCATCATCCCTTGATCCCCATGGGAGCTGTCCCCCAATGTACAGAACCACAAAATCCAATCACAGAATTATTTCGGTTGGAAAAGCCCTCTAAGATTGAGTCCAACCATTCCCAGCACTGCCAAGGCCACCACTGATCCCTGTCCCCAAGTGCCACACTCAGATCTGAAATCCCTGCAGGGAGGGGGCATTTCCAGGGATGAGGATATTCCCCAAGCTGACACCTGTGCTCTGGGATGGTGCCAGGTGCCCCCAGTGCTCCTTTCCAGCCTGACCCATCCTGGGATTCCATTTGGGGTAACAATCCCAGGAACCCACAGACAGGCAGAAAATCCCATTCCTCCCTCTGCTCTCCTATTTTGAGATTCCCTCTTAAGCAAATCCTCCTCATCTCTGGATCAAGAGCTGGAAAAATCCACACCCTTAACACCCTTTATACTACACCAGCAGAGCCCCAAATAAACCCCCAGTATTGTGAAAGAACTGAAAGAATGGGATGTGGAACTGCCAATTCCACCAGCAAATCCAAGCTTGTTGGAATTTTATGACAGCAAATCCTCAGGATTTTTCCTTTGAGCAACATCCAATAGGAGCTTGCTTTGAAAATTCTGCCTTGGGTGGTTTTTTTCCAAGCCATCATTCCCTTTAAGCAGGGGAATTGCAGGGAATCACTGGCTGGATGTGGGATGGATCAGCTCAGTGCTGATCCTGCCCAAATATCTGGGAAAGAGGCCCAAAATGGGAGCTTGGGAATGCAGCCTGCAGGGAAAGGTGGAGGGAAGGAAGGAGCTGAAGGAACAGGGAAATTGAGGCTCTTCTCCATTTTTCCCAGCTTTATTTTTCCTAATTTTTTATTTTCCCTAATTTTTTATTTTCCCTAAATTCTGCTCCTTCCATGTACATCACTATTGAGGCATTTCCTTCAGTTTTGCTCCTCATGGAATGGGAGAACATGGAATGTTCTCTCATGGAATGGGAGAACAATTCAATCTCCAACATGACAAGTCGATCATTCCCAATATTTTTTTCCACCCCCCAAAAAAAGACAGAAAAATCCAATAATCCAAAGCTGTTTCTGACATCTGCCTACCAGGACAAAGTTGGGATTCACGTATGGAATTACAGAAATATTCCCTGGTGTGATAATTTAATTTAAAATATTATGAGTGGCTTTGGGGTTTTCTTGTTCCCCCAAAACCAAAGGAATTAAAGTCAAAGGTGGATTTCTTAGTCTTTATTCCATTTTATTCCATCTCTTTGATAAATAAATTTCGGATTTTAATTCCTATTCAAGGGATTCTTTCAGAGTATTTTAGGGAATCTCAGCTCCTCCAGGAATTAATAATGCATCTCTGAGAGTGCAGATTTCCAGGAGAAAGTGTGGATGTCCCATCCCTGGATAATTCAATACCAGGTTGGAGAGAGCTCAGAGAACCCTGGAAAGTGGAAAGTGTCCCTGCCCTTCTCCAGTAAAGAATTCCTGTAGGAAACAACCCATGTCTGAAATTCCAGGGTTTCCCAGTGGTCCCCAAAATATGGAACAAAATTAATCCCAGTGAGAGGAATTCCTCCTGTCCTCCTTCCCAAAATGGATCAGGAAGGAGAGGATGGAGGAGTCCTGGGAACTGTGATTGGGTAAAGAGACAAAAAACAAGATATAAAGGGAAAAATTCCTTCTGTAGTCAGGACAAGATTTGGATTTGGGATTTTTTTTAATCCTTTTTTTTTTTTTTTTTTAATTCGAGCTGGATTTTCTCCCTGCTGCAAGTGAGAATTATTTCCAGTAAATCACACCCAGGTTTGTCCTGATGCACAGGAACCACAACAAACACAACCTGCATTCCTGCTGCTGCCCAAGGATGCTGGATAATTCCCTAAATTACAGCTCTGGAAATTTGCATGGTTTCCCTGTACCTTTCAGGGAGATTTTCTTTACAATCTGTGCACAAAACGAGAATGGCATTTCCAAAATTACAGCCACTCAGCAGGGAGGAATAGAAGCCATGAGAAAGGATGAAATCCAGGACTGGCTCAGGAACAAACTGGAATTTGGAGCCAGGCTGGGAGAGCTGGGAATGGAAAAGGGAAAGATCCAGGGAGAGCTCAGAGCCTAAAGGGGCTCCAGGAGAGCTGGAGAGGGACTGGGGACAAGGGATGGAGGGACAGGACACAGGGAATGGCTTTTAGATGGAAAAGGATGGATTTAGGTGGGATATTGGGAATTGGGAATTTCTGACTAGGAGGGTGGAATTCCCAGATTTGCTGTGGCTGCCCCTGGATCCCTGGCAGTGCCCAAGGCCAGGCTGGAGCAGTGGGGGACAGTGGGAGGTGTCCCTGCCATGGCAGGGCTGGGATGGGATCAGTCCCTTCCAACCCAAATTATCCTGGAATTCTGCAATGGGAACAGGACCCTTGGAAGGGTCATTAACTCCTATTTTAACCCAACCCCACATTTCCCAGCACCTCCTCACCCTCAGCCAAGATGAGCCTCCCTGAGGCCACTCCCTTTGTAAAAACGATGAGCTTTGTGTCTCCAAAACAACAATTCCTCTTTCATCGTCCCAGGAAAGGCAGAACGAGCTGATCAAGCCACTTCTTTTCAAAGGAATTTTTTTTTTCCCCTTTGCTTTTGTGGTGGTGCTGCCCAGAAAATCTCCAAGTTCCACTCAACAAGAGGCAAGAAAAGCTAAAGCAGCTGAATTTGCTGTGGAGTCAGCAAGTTCTTGGCAGCAAAGATCGCTTGACCTCCGTGTATTTGAATACAGGTGCAAAAAAATAAAAAAAAAAAGAATATTTTGAGTTGCTCTGAAATGCACATGGAAAAAAAAAAAAAGCTCTCTCTCACAGGAGAAAAGAATTAAAAGGTAGAAAGGGACAAAAAGTGGGAAATGTTTTGTGTTATAAGCCCTGAATTGCCCTGGGACAATGATGGAACTGTGGAAAGGGAGAGGTGAGCAGGAAATTAAAAGGAGTTTAATCCATGGGCAGCACTTGGAGGAAGGTGGGAGCTGGGATTTGTTCCCAGGGAACAGGGGCAGGAGGAGAGGGAACAGCCTCAGGCTGGGCAGGGCAGGCTCAGGGTGGATTTTGGGAACATTTCTGTCCCAATTTCTATCCAAACTCAAACCTGGGAGTTTTAAGATTTCTGGCACTGACCCCTGGAGAACTCTGCTTTTGATCTGAGACCTCAGTGAAGCTTCCAGATTTGGGTGATGGAGTTAAAATCACAGGTGTGCAGTTAAATAGAAGTGTGTGATTTCACATGAAAGAGTGAAAAGGTGAAGATGTGAAGAGTTTTAAATTTGAGGTTTTTAGAATAAAGTAAAAGGTGTGGGACAAGATGGAGGATTTTGGGTGTTGTCTCTTCTTCTTCCTCATGATTTCAGGCAGTAGTTTCTGGTTGAATACTTAGAGCTGCACTGCGAGTCACTAAAGTTTATTTATTAGGTCAAAAATATCAATAATATAAATGTTAGTTCTTTATTAAACTCTTTAGCTTTAAAAAAACCTTCTAACCAGCTAAATTCATCTCCATCTTCTTCACTTTTAACTGGTAACTAGAAGTGTTACAAAACACTCTGTATTTAAATAAGATTTAATAAACAACCGAATCCAAACATGAAAATATTTGTGGTTTCAGTCCTAGATCTAAAAAAAAAAAAAAAAAAAAAAAAAAAAAAAAAAAAAAAAAAAAAAAAAAAAAAAAGTCGCTAATTAAATAGAACAATTACCCCATTCACATTTTTTTCATGGAAAAGGGTGCCCAGAAAGTGCACAAGTTTTAAATCCTGGAGGGATTTAAACATTGTGTGGATGTGGAATTGGGAAGGTGAGTCAGAGGTGACCTGGGCACCACTGGGAATGATTGCACTCACAGATTTTAAGTCTTTTCCTACTTTAATGCCTCTCTGGAAAATAGAGAAAACCCTTTTTTTAGACCTGACCATGAACATTTGGACACTTCCAGGGATCCAGGGGCAGCTTCAGCTTCCCTGGGAATTCCATCCCAGCCAGGAATTCCTTCCCAATACCCAATTTAAACATCTCTTTTAATTTCCAGCCCTTCCTGTCCATGTCAAAAATCCCTCTCCCTCCTTTTACAAACTCATTTGAAGGAGCAGAAAGCTGCAAGTGAGAGTTTGGATTTGTTGTGGGAGCCTCCTGCAGCTTCCCAGGAATATTTGCAGAGCAGGGATGAGGTGGGGCTGATCCCAGACACGTGGAGTCATCCCACAAGGAGTGTTGGTACAGAGTCTCCTCGAATTTAGTCAGATTTTGGGGAATTTCCACCTCTCTGAGGTGGCCATGGAAACCAGGCAGTGCTGCTGGAAAAATCCCTCCCAGCTCTACCTGGTGTCTCACAGTTTTTGTGCTTTGGGGCTTGTGCAGAGGCTGAAGCTCCAAACAAATCATTTCCCTCATCCCTCCTTTCTGCATTTCCTGCCTAAAATTATTCCTCTTTAACTTCTTGCTCTCTAGGGACTGTATTTGCAAAAAAAAAAAAAAAAAAAAAAAAAAGCTGGAAAAAAGCTGGAATTTGTAATACCAGGCTCTGCAGCAGCTTTTTGATTTTCCCTGAGTTTTTCATTGTTTCATCTTCAGGCAGGGGTTGGTTGGGCTTTAGGAATCTCTGATTCTGGGAGCTTCCTGTATTTTATTTTCCAGACTCCTCTGGCTTTTGTTTTCCAGACTCTTCTGCATTTCATTTTCCAAAACCCTTCCTGGCATGGCTATAATATGAAAAAAGGTGCATCAGGCATTATGTTCATGTTCAAATATCTGTTCCCCTAGGAAAACCCATATTGCTTTCCAATCCATCAGTTCCTATGGATTTCCTGTCTATTGCAAAACTGGGGGCATCCAGGGACCCTCCATGGATTTTTACTGTCCCTGGTGGTTCCTTAATGTTAATTGTGACTTAGTGAAGGCTTTTTCTTCCAGTGGGGTATGGAAAAGATGGAAAAATCAGAATTTTTCCATTGGAAGGACCTACAGTAATAATTTAGCCCAACTCCTTGAGCACACCAGGGCTGATAAAGGGTTAAAATGCATTTTTAAGGCCATTTTCCAACAGATTTGAGGCACCAACCTCTCTGGGGAGCTATTCCAGGGTTTTTTCATCCTGTCCATAAAGGAATATTTCCCCATCCCAGGTGCAACAGTGGAAGACACACTCTCCTCCAGCAGGTTTTTAATTTTGAAGATGATTATCTGGGACCCAGACCAAAATAATTCCATTTTGTCCCAACAAAAGGAATGGGTGGTGTCCAGCATAGACCAGGCTGTATCCCAGACCCTGGCAGCCAGCAGGAAGCAGGAAAAGAAAGGATTTGGGAAGAACCAGAGCCATAAATGCACCTTTAACCTGTGCTGTGGTGGCACCTGAGTGACAGATCATTGCTGCCACCCCCAGCTGCCCAGGGCACCACTGATCCAGTAAATCAGAACAGTTCATCCACAGCTGCTGCAATTTTCTTTTTCTCTTCAGTCAGAGTCAGGATTAAAAGCAGGAGAGGCAGAATTTTGTGTTCACACTCAGATGTTTATTAATTCTTATCCCTGTCACAGTGAGTGCTGCAGCACTTGCAGCTAACAAGCTGAAAATGGTGAAATGGTGATGGATCTCTCTTGTTACAAGATTTTTTTTAAGGCTTAACTGTTCAATTAGGAGCTAACACCTAAATTATTTTTACTTTTGACCCAATAACCAAACACCCGTGACCCTCAGTGAGGCATTTTCCATCCAATCACAAAAATATCACCTAGACCCAAGAAGAAGAAGGTGAAGAAGAAAGAAACCTCTGCCTTAAAACTTCCATCTTGTTTTCCACATATCCTAAAACCCTAAATTCCAAATTTTTCACCGTGGGACATTACACACCTCTATTCAAACCACACACCTGTGATTCTAGTTCTATTATTTAATTTTTGGAAAGTCACACCTGTGGCCTGGGGTTTAACCTTCGGAGTGCTGCCAGCAGGAAAATGGGATTTTAGGCACTGAACACACCCAAAAGCCCTCGAGGAGAGGGATCTGTGCAGGCCAGGCTTGGAGCTGGAGGCAGAGGGCTGCACCTGAGTGCTTCCAAGGTTTTTGTCATTCCACACCTTGGATTTGCAGGTGGAAATCTTCACACTCAGTTTTCAACCCTTTTTGAAGGATTTCTCCCCAGCAGCTGGAGTTCCATGGCTTTGAGGGGATTAAAGGTTTGCTTTTCCAGGTTAGCTCCCCCATCCAGTTTTGGCCATTCCCAGTTTGAAAGGTGCCCGCTGGTAGAAGCAGAACAAGGAAATGCCAGCAGGGGAATTTCCAGGCAGGAAAAATGAGGGTTTTTGGGGCAAATGCATCACTGAACTGAAACAGTGCACAGAAAACACTCAAAGTGTCTTTTCCATGAGGTTTCCATGGGGGAACTGCTGAGGGAGGCAGAAATTCTCTTGGTTTTCCACACCAGCAGCTTCACTGTGTGGTTGGAAAATCCCTCCAGGGATCAAATCCAAGCTCTGCCCAACCCCCACTCTGTCCCCACCCAGGGCTCTCAGTGCCACCCCCAGGAATTCCTGGGACACCCCCAGGGATGGGCACTGCAAACCTCCCTGGGCACTGCCAATCCCTGAGCTCCCTTTCCATGGGGAAATTCCTGCTGTGCCCACCCTGAGCCTGCCCTGCCCAGCCTGAGGCCGTTCCCTCTCCTCCTGTCCCTGTTCCCTGGAGCAGATCCCAAATCCCCCCGGCTGTCCCCTCCTGGCAGGGAGTTGTGCAGAGCCACAAGGGCCCCCTGAGCCTCCTTTTCTCCAGCCTGAGCCCCTTCCCAGCTCCCTCAGGAATTCTCCAGCCCCTTCCCAGCTCCCTCAGGAATTCTCCAGCCCCTTCCCATTTCCCTCAGGAATTCTCCAGCCCCTTCCCAGCTCCATTCCCTTCCTTGGACACGCCCCAGCCCCTCATTCTTGCTGTTCTTTGAACATCTGAACTCAAACTATGAAGCTGAACCACAAAAACAGCAACACACAGAAAATCCACAGTCAGCACAGGCAGAGCTGAGGATCCAGTCCTGGGAAAAACAAGATTCCCACTTCCAAATCCATGGGAAAACAAAGATTTAGGAGGAGGGGAATGCAGACAGCAAAGGGAACACCTCCAGGGAGCACCTGAGGGCTCAGCAAACTGGGAATGCTGGAAAGGAAAGGAAAGGAAAGGAAAGGAAAGGAAAGGAAAGGAAAGGAAAGGAAAGGAAAGGAAAGGAAAGGAAAGGAAAGGAAAGGAAAGGAAAGGAAAGGAAAGGAAAGGAAAGGAAAGGAAAGGAAAGGAAAGGAAAGGAAAGGAAAGGAAAGGAAAGGAAAGGAAAGGAAAGGAAAGGAAAGGAAAGGAAAGGGAAAAGGGAAAAGGGAAAAGGGAAAAGGGAAAAGGGAAAAGGGAAAAGGGAAAAGGGAAAAGGGAAAAGGGAAAAGGGAAAAGGGAAAAGGGAAAAGGGAAAAGTCAAATCCACTGGTTTGTCCTGCCTGCCCCATGCCAGGGCCCAGCAGAATTCCAGGAGCAGCCACAGCTCCCTGTGCCAGAACCAAGGAAGATGTGCAGGGATGGCATCAGGTGCCAAGAATTTGGTGCCAGCACAGCATGAGCAGGTCAGGAGTTGGGTTCCATGATCCTTGTGAAGATATTCCAGGAAAAATCAGTTTTCCAGCAGGGTGGATCCCAGCAACATCTGCCCCACGCTGATGGGCATTAATCACATTGCTGGTGCTTCCAGAACAAATTCCAGGCTCCTGCTCCAGGCTGGAAGACAGGAGTTAATTCATTGGAGGGTTTTGATCCAAGCCTGGAGTGTCCCAGCCTGACCCATCAGCTCCCTGCAGGAGTGTCCAGGTGCAGCAGCTCAGCCCAGAACTGTGCAAACTAAAGGGATTTAATCCATGTTTTCCCACTATGGAGCAGGGAAAGATGAATTCCCAATGTTTTCCACAGCTTGGGGCACAGATGGGAGCTGGAGGTGTCAGATTTTGTTAAACTGCTGAAATTCCATCCTGTTTCAGATCCTGCCAGGTAATGGAAAAGGCTACAGGTAAATAAAATTGCTCTCTGCTGAAAACAAACAATTTGGATTGTTCCCAAAGGATCCAAACTCTGTGGAAAAATTGAAATCCTTCTTCCAGGATCCCAAAATAGTCAAGCATTTCCTTAAAAAACACTGAGAGCCTGGCAAAATGGGAACGATCAGGAATGCTCAGGCTCAGAGAGTCAAAGAGCAATGTAAAAAAAATAATTAGTCTGCTTAATTCTGAGCATCACTTGTGCTGTTTGGAGGTGAAATGTGTTTGACATAAATATCTGCAAAATCCCAGCTCTGGGTGTCAGAGTTATTGTATTCCAGCAGAATTTGGGGAAGATAAACTTGAATTCCCTCCCTGTGCTGTGCAAGTTCTTGCCTGGTCCCTGGGGTGTGAGAGCTGAGTCAGGAGTTTTCCTCCTGAGCTCAGGATTAAAAGCTTTAACTTCAGGAGTCAACAAAAAGGCCAAGGAAGAAGCTGTGAGCCAATTTCCATCCCAGCAGGAGGGAAAAGCAGGAATCCACCAGTCATTCCTTGTGCCAGGTCCTGAGTCAGGTTAGAGATGCAATGATTGCATTTGTGTTCTCCTGCTGGTCCCAAACTGAATTCTCCCAGGAAATCACAGGATCCAGAACTGTTGTTTGTATCCCATGGTCTTTCCAAAGGATGCCCACGGATACCAGCACAGCAAAATCCTCAGGAGTCATCCCAACCCCAGCATTCTGTCCATGGATTTGAAAATATCAAGGAATTCACAGGCTGGGTATTGAAATGCCTTTTTACACAACTCCAAAGCGACTTCAGCATCTCCCTGACAAGATCCCACGCTGAGTTTTTATCCCAAGGAATTCAGCTGCCAAGACCATTCTGGTTGTGACACGGAGACAAAACAAGGGAACACAAAAGCCAGGCCTGGATCTGTGGCTGCCCCTGGTTTGCAGATCAAAAGGAACAAGTCAGCCTTTGAAAAGCCAGCACGGATCTGGCCTTTTGAAATCCATCGCCTTGGCAACACAGGGAACAGGGAATTCTAACGGACAAACCTCGGCCGGAGTTTGCTGGACCAGCCGGAATCAAAGCAAGGAAAGTGGGAATTCCCTGCACAGAGGCACCCTCAGGTGCAGGCTCCTCCATCCCAGGAGCCAAATTCTGGGAATGGGATTGACTGGCAGATGAGCTGTGCCTGGATTCCCAATTCCTTCTGCAGAGCTGCCCAGGGAGGGGTTTCCACTCAAATCCCCAGGACTGTGCTCGTGTTTTCCAGATTCTCAGGATCCCAAAATCCCAGGATGGTTTTGGTTGGACAAGGCCTGGAGCAGCCTGGGATAGTGGGAGGTGTCCTTGTCCATGGCAGGGATGGGATGGGATGGGATGGGATGGGATGGGATGGGATGGGATGGGATGGGATGGGATGGGATGGGATAATGGGATGGGATGGGATGGGATGGGATGGGATGGGATGGGATGGGATGGGATGGGATGGGATGGGATGGGATGGGATGGGATGGGAGGGGATGGGATAATGGGATGGGATGGGATGGGATAATGGGATGGGATGGGATGGGATGGATGGGGGATGGGATGGGATGGGATGGGATGGGATGGGATGGGATGGGATGATGGATGGGATGGGATGGGATGGGATGGGATAATGGGATGGATAATGGGATGGGATAATGGGGGATAATGGGATGGGATAATGGGATGGGATGGATGGGATGGGATGGGATGGGATGGGATGGGATGGGATGGGATGGGATAATGGGATGGGATAATGGGATGGGATGGGATGGGATGGGATGGGATGGGATGGGATGGGATGGGATGGGATGGGATGGGATGGGATGGGATGGGATGGGATCCATGGGATAGGATTTAATATCCCTTCCCAAATATTCTGGGATTCCATAACACAGAGGGAACTGGAATGTGTCAGGGCAGCAAAACACAGCTTCACCTCAGGAATGGGATTTTGGGATTTATTGGAACAACTTTATAAGTTTCCTGGGATTTATTAAATAGGTTTTTTCCATGGCAGGTGGGTGAACTCCAGTCTTATTCCTGCTTTTTATCCCTGGAATGCCAACAATAATTTACTGAGAAATCAAATCAATCATTCTTTTTGTCATTAATTTGGATTGGGCTCCAAGCCCATTCCTGGTATTTTAATCCAGGAACAGTCATCCCATCTCTTCTAATAAAGCCACCCTCAAAATCAGAAATATCTTGGATTTCTCCCTACTTTTTTCTTTCCTCCATTCAAAAGCTGAAGCTTTCTAGAGAATATTTCACTTCCTTTTTAAGGGAATATCCATTAAAGCTTTTGTCAGCTTACTCCAAATATCACAGGCTGAGATAAGAGGAAATAACAGCATCCCTTTCCCAGCCTGGTGCTCCATCCATCCTGCAAAAGGATGAGGGAAATAAACAGATGGATCCGCTCCCTGCGAGCCGAGTATCGACCCCGAGGAAGAAAAATGAAACCTCCTCCCAAGCTTTATTTGGGATATACTCACAGATCCCAGGGACAGGAGTGTATAAAAGGGGCTGCTCGTCCCTGGTGGCTCCGTGTGATGATGGGAAGGATACGGAGCTTCCCCACGGAAGCAGCACCGCTGTGAATTTATTACATCTGATTTTCCGTGCCTGTAGCTCGGCTCATGGGAAAGGCAGGCTCAGGGAGTTCAAGGTTGGAGTTTGAGGTGTCAGTGTGATGATGGAGTGGGATCTCTGCTGGCTCATCCGTATTCCCGGCACAATTCCCTCTTGGAAAGGGGAGCCCGTGTAATCCATCCTGCCTGAGGCACCGTGTCAGAGCCCTGGAGGAGCCAGTGAAGCATCACCAGGAATTCTGATTAAACCAGCAGCTCTTGGAGCTGGAGCCACCCTCCTGATATTCCTGATATTCCACGGGTGAATTTCCCCAGGACCACAGGGCAGGACAAAGCTCTGCTGCCACAGCTCCCAGTCCATGCAGGAATTCCTGCTGGGCTTTTGTGGGAATTGCTTCTCCATCCTCCTCGATCCTTCATGGCTAAAGGGGCAGGCAAGGAGAAAGTTTTTCACAGAAAGGTTGATAAATACTGGAATGGTCAGCCCAGGGAGGTGCTGGAGTCACCATCCCTGGATGTGTTTAAAAAAGCCTGGATGTGGCACTGGGTGCCATGGTCTGGGTGAGGGGTTGGGCTGGGCTGGACTCGATGGTCTTGAAGGTCTCTTCCAACCCTGTGATTCTGTGAATTATTCTGTGAATTCTGTGATTCTGTGAATTATTCTGTGAATTATTCTGTGAATTCTGTAACTGCATCATCTGGATGAGCTGGTTCTGCCCCTCTCCTCTGCTGTCGTGAGATCCCAGCTGGAATATCATGGACAGGTGTGGTGTCCCCAGCAAAAGAAGGACATGGAATTGTTGGAGCAAATCCAGAGGAGTCCACGAGGTTGCTGAAGGGGCTGGAGCACCTTCCCTGTGGAGAAAAGCTGGGAGAGCTGGGAATGCTCCCTTCAGCCTGGAGAGGAGCAGTTGTGTGGAGACCTCCCAGCACATTCCAGGATCTGATGTAACCACAGGGAACCAGAGAGGGAAAACTCCTGAGGAACTGGAGTGACAGGACACTGAGGAAATTTATTTGGGATATTTGGAATTGGGAATTCCTGGCTGTGAGGGTGGGGAGGCCCTGGGATGGAATTCCCAGAGCAGCTGTGGCTACCCCTGGATCCCTGGCCAGGTTGGACATTGGGGTTGGAGCAGCCTGGGACAGTGGAAGGTGTCCCTGCCATGGCAGGGGTGGCACTGGTTTCTCCAGTAAACCAGGATTAATCCCTTCTTTTGCACCCATCCCATTCCAATGACAAATTCCTGAAGTTTTTTCCAGCCCACAATTATCCCACCTCACACTCCAGACACCCAGCAGGCAAAGCAGGCTTTGGTCTCCTGGCCAAGAAATACAGAGCTGGAAAAACACAGAAAAACTGAAATAGGGAGCAACATTCCCACTTTGGATGGAAGAACATCCAAGCAGGAAGACAAGAGAACTCTCCAGCTCAAAATACATTTTAATCAGAATTTATTCAGCTCCATGCAGGCAGAGTCGATGGAAATAGAGGATGTCAGGTGAGATATCCATGGCATGAAACATCAACCTGCTTCTTATTCCAGTCTGGGAATATTTGTATTGTTTAAGACGTTGACTTCATCAGAATTCTCTACTTTTGCCTTATTCAGACTCAGATCCTGGCATTTTAAGAGATAAATGCTCCAGTCCTGGGAGTGGGTTTGGTTTCAGTAAAAGCACAGCTCCTGGTCCTGGAAATTTTTATTCCAGAGGAAAACTGAAGCAGGATTGGAACTGGATTGAATAAGATTGGAACTGGAACATCTTTAAGGTCTCATCCAACCCAAACCATTCCATGATTCTCTGATTCATATTCCTTGACTTAATTGTGGCCCAAAATCACCTCAAAATCAACAAAAATGCAATAAGAAAATGATTCTTCCTAAATTGAAAATACTGAATTAGAATACATTTACTGAAATTTGAAATAATACTGAATTTGAATAAATTTAAAATTCTGAAATCTGGCACAAATAAATTCAAACTATAAATCAGACATCACTGTTACCAATGAGGGTAATCAACCAATCAATAAATTTATATCTATTGATTTTTTTTTTGCAGATCTGCTCTAACATACCTCCAAATGCTGGAATCCCTCCAGATTTCCAAGCCTTGTGGATGCCAGCCTGGAAAATCCCTGGATAAAGAGGTTCTCTGCTAAAGATGAACTGTCCTGAGTGACAAAAGGAAATGGCCTCAAGTGACACCAGGGCAGGGTTGGATTGGATATCAGGAAAAATTCCTGCATGGAAAGCACAGAGATGGAACAGCAGGGATTGAATCCCCATCCCTGGAAGTGTCCCAAAAATTTCTGGGTGTGGCACTTCAGGATTTGGTTTAGTGGTGATGCTGGTTGATTATCCCAAAGGTTTTTTGTAACCTCAACAATTCCATGATTTTTCAAGTCTTTAATGAGAGTGAATTCATTTCCCTTTTCCCATTTCCCATTTCCCATTTCCCATTTCCCATTTCCCATTTCTCATTTCCCATTTCTCATTTCCCATTTCCCATTTCCCTTCATTTCCCATTTCCCATTTCTCATTTCTCATTTCCCATTTCCCATTTCTTATTTCCCTTCATTTCCCATTTCCCATTTCTCATTTCCCATTTCCCATTTCCTTCATTTCCCATTTCCCATTTCCCATTTCCCATTTCCCATTTCTCATTTCTCATTTCCCATTTCTCATTTCTCATTTCCCATTTCTCATTTCCCATTTCCCATTTCTCATTTCCCATTTCTCATTTCCCATTTCCCATTTCCAATTTCCCATTTCCCATTTCCCTTCATTTCCCATTTTGAGCATCTCCAGTGGTATCTGGGATGACTGGACATCCCAGGATCCCATTCAACCCAACCAATGCCCAGATTTGCAGTGGCCATCCCAAAAATGGCAGGAATTGATGGGAGAAAACACTTTTCTTGTCCAAAGCCACCCCCTGGTTACAACCAGAAGCAGGAAAGGTTTCCCTGTTGCCGTAGGATCTGCAGGAAAAGCCCTTTTTTCTCAGCTTTTCTGGACAACAGCTTTTAAAAATGCTGAATTGATAATTCCCTCCCAGGCAAAATCATGGAATCATTAAGGCTGGAGAAGATTCCAAGATCATCCATCCAACCTTTGAACAAGTGCTGCTAATCCATAGCACAAGGTGCCACATCCACTGGTTTATTGCAGCACTTACAGGTATATCAGACCCCAAAATTCCTTTCAAATCCATAAATGGACTTAAAAGTGGGATTTTAAAGAGGCAGTTGGACTGTAAGGGACTTTAGAAGTCCCTTCCAAACCACTCTGGGTTGTTTGACATCAGAAATTATTGGAAATTATTATGGATTAAAAAATTCCTTCTTTGGGGAACAAGGCAACAATTCCATAATTTTTCAAAGGGGATTGTTTGGTAATCTTTCATCCTTGTAAGCATGGAAAAAATAAAGGGCTTTTCCTGTAATTCCCCAAACAAAGGTGCAAATTAATGATGATCCAATGAACCTCCAGAGAATCCTTGGGAACAAGGAGCCTGCAGCTCCAGGGAAAGGCTGGGATGTTTTTATTCCCACATTTCCTCTTGCTCAGCGTGGGATAATTGAAGAGATTTTTATTTCCACTGTTTGCTTATCTCTAATTACCAGCTGCTGGGCTTGGGGTTTTATTCCAGCAGCAAACCCTTTGAACCACCTATCCAGGAGCCCTTTTCTCAGGAAATTTCAGGAGCTCTGCTGGAATCGCAGAGATTTTAAAAGCAAAAATATTTTTCCACACAAGAAGAACACAGGTTGGATCCCCACAACACATTTTTGTTGGATTTAACACAACAAATGGCACCTGGGGACATGGAGAGCCTTGGCAGTGCTGGGATAATGGGATCTCATCCCTGGCTCTGCTCTGGGGCCCAGAAATGGACCCTGCTCTGGTCCTTTCCAGCCTGACCATCCTGGAATTCTGGGATTATTTCCATCCATTGGTTGAGCAGCTGAAGTTGTTGCCTCACACAAACCCACAAAGAGCCTCCAAACCCTTTTCCACGACCCAACATCACTTTAATCCATGGAATCCTCCCTGCTGGAATGAGCCCTTGTCACTCCTGTGACCCAGGGCAGGGAATTCTGCTGTGCTCTTTCTCCCAGGAAAAAGGGAGGCAGGAATCCAGCAACCCGTGGTTATTCCCTGTGACACGTCCCTGAAGTCTGCACTTCCCAGCTGGAATCAAATCCAAGCCCTTCCTCTCCTGCTTCCCATGCTCTGCCATTCCTGGCTGCACACAGGGCAGCAAGGGCTGTGTGAGCAAACAAAACATCAAACCCAGAACTGGATTTCAGAAGATTTGGATTTCAGAAGATTTGGATTTCAGAATTGAAATCTCCCAACACCCAACCATGACAACAATTCCTCTTCTCCACTCCCATTTCTCCACTTTTACTCCATTTATTACCATGGAATAAACCCAGCTGGGTGCACTGGCAGCAGGATAAAACCAAACTGAATTTCTTGTCCTGCCATTCACTTCCAGGGGAATTAAGAGCTGAACATGGGCGTTTGTGAAAGAAAAAAAAAAAAATCCTCAGGGGTTCGAGTTATTTCCAGCTTTTGTTTTTAATTAATGAGGCTCTGGAGTGGGTTCCAAGCCAGCAGCTTCTGGAATGATTCAGCTTTTCCCTCCCAGGGAGGTGGTGCTTGGCAGCCTCTTAGCAAAGTGCAGCATTTGGGGGATATTTTCCACATCTTCAGGAGCAAATCAAAGATTTTGCTGCTCTAAAGCAAAGCCAGCCAGGAAGAGCAGCAGGGTCAGGCAGTTTTCACAGAGGGAGTATTGGAAGAGTTCCACTTCCACCTATTGGAAGTGTTTAATTACTAATTAATTAATAAATCACAATCCAAGCCAGAGCTGAGCTGGGTGTCTGCACGAGGATTTGGGTTGATTTTAGGCTCCTGTATCCACGGGCAGTGTAGGAATCATTTCCTCAGTGGGACAATAACCCTGAAGCAATCCCAGCTCAGGAAAATCACAGAATGGTTTGGGATGGAAGGGATTTTAAAGATCAAATTTTTCCATGGGCAGGGACACCTTCCACTATCCCAGGCTGCTCCAAGCCCTGTCCAGCCTGGCCTGGGACACTTCCAGGGATCCAGGAGCAGCCACAGCTTCTTCCAGGGCCTCCCCACCCTCTCAGCCAGGAATTCCTTCCCAATATCACATCTAAATCTTCCATCTTTTAGTTTAAAAGTTCCCCTTTGCCCTCTCAGTATCTGCTCCCTGAGCCCTGCTTTGTTCCCAGAGCAGAAATGAGGTTTGTGACAGATCTTTGTTCCTTTTGGGTTATTTTGGTGGATTTTCTCAACCCTATTCTCATCCTTCCCCACCCTCCTGCTCCCAAAATCTCAGGGGTCAACCAGCCCAGCCACCCCACCAGTGAGAGTTCAGCACTCCCAGCCAGGCACTGCAGATGCTGCTCAATTTGTTCTGGGCTGTGAAATCTCCAGGTTGGAAATGCAGGGAGATTTTTGTCTCCAGTGTGTCTGATCTCTGCCCCAGTGTCACCATCCCTGGGCCACAGAGCTCCTCCTTGTTGTCACCACAGATTCTGGTCCTGGCAGCACTGCAGAGCAGTGATTCACATCCCACAGGTATTCCAGGATCTTCTGCATCCCTTCTCCCATCTTCCAAAAATATCTTTTGTGTCTTAACACCCTGCAGCTTCCAAAGTTTTTGGGTTTTTTGTTCATCCAGTCCCCACCCCCTGCTGTGGGCAGGGTCACCTTCCACCATCCCAGGGTGTTCCAAGCCTGGCCCTGGACACTTCCAGGGACCCACAGCTTCTCTGGGAATTCTATTCCAGCTCCTCCCCACCCTCCCAGCCAGGAATTCTCAATTCCCAATATCCAACCTAAATTTCTCCTTTTCCAGGAGAAATTCTCCATTCCCTGTGTCCTCCTGATGAACAGTCCCTCTCCAGTTCCCTGGAATTCTCTTCAGAACATTCCCAGCTCTCCCAGCCTTTCTCCATAGGGAAAATTCTCCAGTCCCTTCATCAACTCCATGACCTCCTCTGGAATTGCTCCAACACTTCCAAGCCCTTCTTTTCTTGGGGACTCCACAACATTCCAGGTGGGATCTCACAAGAGCAGAGAGGAGGGAATTCTTTCCCTCCACCTGCTGCTCACATCCCTTTTTTCCCAAAGCCCTGGATGTTCAGCAGTTTGGAAAAAGAACTTCCAGCCCATGTTGAGTTTTTGGACAGCTCCTTTCCTTGTGGCTGAACCCCAGCCAGCTGCCAAAATCCATGGAATTAGCCCAGCCCCCTCTCTGCATCCCCTAAATCACTTGTAACTGGAATTTTAAAAAGCAAGGAAATGTTTACTCCATTTGGGAAAATCCATTTTCCACGTGCAGGTCATGCCAGGCTCCAAAGCATCACTGGGAAGAGTTGGTGGCTGTGGGACAATTCCCACAGGGGGACAAACAGCCCCACTCAGTGCTGGGCTGTTATTCCTGAAAACATCACAGAACCCACACTCCCAGTGATTTTATTCCTGAAAACATTGCAGAACCCACATTTCTTGTGTTTTTATTCCTGTAAACATTGCAGAACCCATATTTCCTCTGCTTTTATTCCTAAAATCATTGCTGAACCCACATTTCCTCTGCTTTTATTCCTAAAATCATTACTGAACCCACATTTCCTCTGCTTTTATTCCTGAAAACCTCACAGAACCCACATTCCCAGAGATTTTATTCCAGGGATTTTATTCCTGAAAACCTTGCAGAACCCACATTCCCAGTGGTTAGATTTCTGTAAACATTGCAGAACCCACGTTTCTTGTGTTTTAATTCCTGAAAATATTGCAGAACCCACATTTCCTCTGCTTTTATTCCCAAAAATGTTGCAGAATCCACATTTGTAGTGATTTTATTCCTGTAAACATTGCAGAACCCACATTTCCTCTGCTTTTATTCCTGAAAACCTCACAGAACCCACATTCCCAATGATTTTATTCCTGTAAACATCACAGAACCCACATTTCTTGTGTTTTTATTCCTGAAATCATTGCAGAACCCACATTTCCTCTGCTTTTATTCCTAAAATCATTGCAGAACCCACATTTCCTCTGCTTTTATTCCTAAAATCATTACTGAACCCACATTTCCTCTGCTTTTATTCCTGAAAACCTCACAGAACCCACATTCCCAGAGATTAGATTTCTGTAAACATTGCAGAACCCACGTTTCTTGTGTTTTAATTCCTAAAATCATTGCTGAACCCACATTTCCTCTCCTTTTATTCCTGAAAACCTCACAGAACCCACATTCCCAGTGATTTTATTCCTGGAAACCTCACAGAACCCACATTTCTTGTGTTTTAATTCCTGAAAATATTGCAGAACCCACATTTCCCGTGCTTTTAGTCCCAAAAATGTTGCAGAATCCACATTTCTCACTCTTTTATTCCTGCAAACATTGCAGAAGCCACATTTCCATTATTCATGGAGCATGAGGTGACCGAGCCACTGATGCCACATAAAGAAGGACACGGAGCAGGGAATGTGTCCCTGCACTTCTTTAAATAAATTCAATATTTCAGAATATTTCAGGCATCTGATGCTTTTCCACAGAATCCAACAGAGCCAGAGTTGTCCAAGGCATCCTTGGGAAGGGGGCACCAAGATTAATTTTGGATGTTCAATTGTTTTATTTATTTATTTATTATCCTTGATAACAATTATTTTAATGGCCTTCATTATCTTATTCATTTGGAATTTGTGGGATGACAAAAATATCTCCTGGGGTTTTTATTGTGCAGGAGAGGAATTGTCTCATCCAGACACTTCTCCTTGGATTTCAAAAGAAGAGGAATCATCTCCTGGGGTTCCTCTGGAGGTCAAGGCCCCTCTTCTGATTTTCTTCTCTTCTTCCTCATGAGCTTTGATTGTCCCCAAGGGTGGGACACAAACACACAGAGCTGCTCCTGTTCCCAAAATTGGGGGTTTGGAGGAATGTCCATCCCTAAACCCCCTCGAGCATCCTGCTGGGCTGGGAGCTCAGGAAAAATTTCACAGAATTCCCGAATGTTTGGGTTGGAAGGGAATTTAAATCTCACCCATCCCAGCCCTGCCATGGCAGGGACACCTCCCACTGTCCCAGGCTGCTCCAACCCCTGGCCTTGGGCACTTCCAGGGATTCCAGAGTCAGCCACAGCAAATCTGGGAATTCTTTCAGGGCTTCCCCACCCTCCCAGCCAGGAATTCCCAATTCCCAATATCCCACCCATCCCTGCCCCCTTTCAATTTAAGACCATTCTCCCCTCTCCTATCACTCCACACCCCTGTAAGAATTCCCTCTCTGGGAGCCAGGATTGACCATCCAAACTCCATTTTTCCAGTGAAAATGTGGCTTTTGAAGTAAACAACATTCCAAGAAAAATTCTCCATTATACACTCTCCTCATTCCCTACACCAAAAATGTATCAAAAGCCAAATTCTAACCCCAGAGAAACTTCTCCCTTTCAGATCTGCTTTTCTTTGAAATCTCATTTTCAACACAAGCAGCAAACCGGGTTTTGTTTTCTCTCTCAGTGAAAACTCCTCGGTTTAGCTACAAGAAAATAACAATAATCTGATTTTCACCTCCCACAGGGACACTCACACAACTCAGGCCTGCAGAGAACACAGAGAAAAACTGAAGTTCTTGTTTTGTTTAAACCCAGCTGGGTCAGAAACAGGGAGATTTTATCTTTTTATTATTGGAATTGTCACAAAACAGGAAAATTTACCAGGAAACAAAAGCTTTCAAGGTTTTGTGTGGAGAAAACAGAAGTGAAACAAAACAAAAAAAAAAAAAAAAAAAAGGAATTTTTTAGGCCATTCTGATTGAAGGTTCTCTGTGCTCCTGCTGTGCAGGAGGAAATTTTGTGGAAATATTTATGGAATGGGCCACAATGGAATTCAGCCCTGGATGAAATCAGGATCACTCGTTCCAGGAGCAAAGAGCAAAGGGAGCTGGGTGAGGCCTCAGTTCCCACTAGGACATCAAGAACTCCCTCAGAATTCCAGGATGGGAAAGGCTCGGGGTGGAGATGTCCAACATAAAATCCAACATTTCTCATTCAGGGAAATCTCTGCTCCCTGATGGATGCCAAGAGTTGATTTGACCCCTGATGTTTTCCATGTTTCCAAAATCCAGGAGATTGTTCCCCTGGAGAGGAGAAGGATCCAGGGAGAGCTCAGAGCCTGAAGGGGCTCCAGGAGAGTGGAGAGGGACTGGGGACAAGGGATGGAGGGACAGGACACAGGGAATGGCTTCAGATTGGAAAAAGGGAGATTTGGGTTGGATATTGGGAATTGGGAATTCCTGGCTGGGCTGGAATTCCCAGATTTTCTGTGGCTGCCCCTGGATCCCTGGCAGTGCCCAAGGCCAGGTTGGACACCTGGGACAGTGGGAGGTGTCCCTGCCCATCCCACAGAATCCAGAAAATAATTCCAGGTGGGATTTTGCCAGCCAGGCCCTTTTTCCTGGCTCAAAAAGCACCAGAACAGCCACAATCACTGTGACCTTCAGAATAAATCCCATAAATGCTGTTGTTACTCCCTTGTATCAACAGCATTCCATGGGCTTGATCCCACTTTATGTTGGAATAAAATACAAATCTGGGTGAAAAGAGTAAATAAAATACAGAAAATGGATGAGGAGAGCTCCCTCCTGACACCTCAGCAGGTGTGAAAGGGCAATAAAGAGATGAATTTCCTTCTCTTTAAAAACAGAGTAAGAGACTCACCCAGCAAAAAGGTTCCTCTTCCTCATTCCCAGCTAAAAACCTTTAAAATCCCAGGAATTGAAGGAGTTGCCTGCAAATCTTCCCACGGTCTGAGCCTTCCAAAGCTCCCATTTTTCCTGATGAAAGGTAACAAAAAGGCTTTCACCCCATCTCTGGAAATAAGTGCATAGAAATGGATGGATCCATTACCACATTTTACTTTTATTGCCCCAAAGGCACAAATTTGCCTGCATTCCAGGGGATTTTAAAAGGTGTTGACAATTCCTTTATAGCCAGGAAACTTCCAGCTAAAATAAGGATAAATCCCCTTCACTCCCAATATTTTTTCAGATTGGTTTCATCCTAATAAAAACTCACCAGGCTCTTTCTGCTCCTACCATCAGACAAGCCTCAAGTGTCCCAAAAAGATGATTTTGCTGCCAATAAAAGTTCAATGTGTTTACCCAGCCCCTAAAAAAAACAGTTTTTAGCACTTCTGAGTGGCTTCAATTTCCTGCATTATTCCTTTTTTATGCCCTGGATGCTCCAAAACATGCCCAGGAAAGTGTTGCTTGTTCAAATAAGGAATTTTTTTATATCCTCTTATATAAAAATCTTCCACAAATGTCGTGGGAATGGTAAACTGGGGAATTAAGGGAGTTTGAGTTATTCCATAAGGATGAACTTCAGCTTCACAACAGAGGATCTGTCCTAGAAGTTTTGAACAAATATCAAAAATAATCCATATAACATTAAATATTACTTTATTAACACCTTATATAAAAATATTTTTAAAACACATACATAAAAAAAGATCATTAATCAGCATAAACTGTGGTGGTTTGTAAAAGTTTCTTGTTAAAAAATCACCATAAGCAAAAAAAAAAAAAAGTTTCCTGTCCCATATAAATTAGTAAAATCTATTTTAAAAATAAAATGGCTGAGTTGTTTTCTGAACTTTTTCAGTATTAAAAAAAAAAAAATGTAGAAAAAAAAAGTAGCCTAAAGTTTTATTCTAAGGTTTTTTCCAATGGTTTCTAATAATAAAGTTTCTCTTTGTACCATTTAAAGTTAAGCCTGTTTTGCCTTTTTCCTAATCCTATCTCACAGCAAAAACATTTCAAATTAGTAAATCAAAACCATTACATTATTCTAATTATAATAACAACTTTAAAACATAACTTAAAAAAAAAAATTAAAGCTCTGCCTCAAACTACTTCAAAAAGAACTTTAAATCAAGTAAATTATTAACTAAATAAACAATCTCATGCCATTTCTCTCAGAATAAACAATTTATTAACTAATATTCAAAATAAAAACATACAGTTCTACAAAACAAAACAACAATTAATTTGGTTTTATTAGTACATAAACATAAATACAAACATTTTAATAAAATGTATTACATAAATCATTCTAACCATTCAATATTATTATTTTATTATTTTTCCCCCTTCCTTGATGAATTCAATCTCCCTGTGGACAATTTCAAAGGAAGCTTCACCCAGAGCTTCTTCTTGAGTTTTCCAGGCTGGGATTCATTTAAAAAAAAAAAAAACAAAAAAACAAAAAAACAAAAAAACCAAAAAAAAACAAAAAAACAAAAACAAAAACAAAAAAAAAACCAAAAAAACCAGAATAAAGGCACAAAATCTGGGATTGAACTGGGGGAAAAAAGGACAAATCTGAGTTTTTGTGGATTTTCCAGAAAGGTCATGGATGCATCTCAGATCCTGACAAATGGCCAGGAATTATTTCTTTGTGCCCAGAATCCAAATGCTGCCCTTTGAGGAGCTGCTCTTTTTGTTTGACAATTCCTTCAAAAACAGAGGAGGGGGGAAAAAATCAAATGAATGCAGAGCCACATATTAAAAAAAAAAAAAAAAAAAAAAAAAAAAAAAGCCATGAAGGAGAAAAGCACTCAGATGGGGAAAAATGGAATATTTTCTACAAGGGAATTTTCCTTCACAACACTGAGCCATCCCTGCTTCCCACCCAGCTGTTTTGGCTCCCTGCAGGAATTCTGCTCCTTGTCCTGGGTGGAAAAATCCTTTTCCAGCATAAACACTCCCAGAAGTCTTTTCAACTACGGGAGGAGAGGTTTTGGTTGGATGTTGGGAGTGAATTCCTGGCTGGGAGGATAGGGAAGTCCTGGAAGAGAATTCCCAGATTTGCTGTGGCTGCCCCTGGATCCCTGGAAGTGTCCAAGGCCAGGCTGGAGCAGCCTGGGATAGTGGAATTTTATGAATTTTGGGGGGAATTTTATGACTTTTTCTGCCCCTTCCACCCTGAAACATTCCATGATTTAGGCACATCTCAGACAACTCCTTGGGCCTCCACTCAAATCCTTTTATTTATAAATCAATTTAAGGGTGGTTTAATTATTCCAAGGAGTAGGAAGGGGGATTTTTGTGTCCTGTGGTGCTGTGGATCCAGCAAAAAGCTGGATTCTGGAATATCAGAGCAAAATAAAACTGGAAACAACGACCAAAAGCAGCTGACAGGAATTTTGCTTCCATTTATCCCTGAAAATTCAGGGAATAACTGCAGTCAGCACAGCTCTGCCAGCTGGGAAATCGAGTGGAAAATCCATTCTGGGAAGTTCTGGAATTCTTCTGTAGCTCCCCAAATGGAGCATGGAGCACACAGCAGTGCCAGGGAACATCATTCCTTTAAAAAGGGAGGAGGAAAAAATATCTGGATTTTGCTTTGTACCCTCTCATTGCCTGCTCCAGCACTGGATTCACTTCCAGGTCTGACAAGGGCTGGAAAATAAAATTATAATTATATTTACATCTGGATTTCCTGGCTGGTTGGTCAGGAAATGTAAATATTTTATGTCTTCTGGATAAACAATTGCTTGGGGTGTAAATCTGGGAAACTTTGGAAAAAACATGGAAGTGAAAACATTATTTAATACAGTTTTTATTTCAAGGAGAGAGGTCACATTTCTGCAGCTCCTGCAGACAAAGGTGATTCCTGGGCCACACTTTAAAAGCTCCATTTGTGCTCAATTCCAACTCGATGGGAATTGATCCCTGGTTTTACAACCCATTCTGACTCCAGGCCAAGCTCAAGTCCAAGACTAATCCAAAGCAGAGAAAAGCTGAGCTTGCAGCTTGTCTGAGCAGGAACTCCAAGGGCAAGGCAGGGTGGCAGCCAAGGAAAAGTTTTCCCTGGATTTTCCCTGGGAAGAGCTGCAGCAGCAGCAGCCCAACCTTAGGAAAACACTTTGGAAAAATCAAGCTTCTTATTCTGGATTTTAAGGAATTCTCAGGGAATTCAGAGCAATTTCTGCCTTTAAGGGAGACCCAACAAGCTCTGCTTTATTTTGCTCAATGCAAATTCCTTTCCCCAAAACCAACTATTTCCTTTGCATTAAAATTTATTATTTTGGTTTTTTGGGGGGGAAAATTCAGTTTTGTTAAAAACATGGGAATGCTGATTACAGCTAAAATTTTGCTTTTTTTTCTTTACCACCAGCCTGGGCTGGATCTGAGCAACCCTTGAGCATCCAGATTCTCCTGAGCTGTGTGCCCTGAGAATCTTCTGTTACATTGCAGGACCAGTTTAGCTGGGCCAGGCCTAACAAAACCAAACCCTCCTGGAACAGGCAAAATTCCATAGGGACACCAAAAGAAGGGAGGGAGGAAATAAATCACTGCCATCATCCCCCTGGTGTTAGGACAAGACTGGGCTCAGAGGTGACACTTTGGGCTCTTCCTGCCCTGGAGACCAGGATTTCCCTCCAAAATCCCACAAAAAATTTGGGAAAAGCAACCAGCAGGCTACAAAACATCACCTTTGCTAATAAACACCTGGAATGTGGAATTCCAGAGGAAAACCTTCCTCTCCCTCTGCCATGGGGGAGCCTGTCCCTGTCCTGCTGGCTCCAGTGGAATGAATCATTCCCTGCAGGTCTCTTGGGAGGCTTGGATCCATCCAGAAGAAGTTTTTGCTATAAAAAAGGGATGAGTCAGAGCCTGGCTGTGCCTGCAGGAGCTCTTCCATGGCTGAGGTCAGCTGGGAGCAGTGACAGCAGCAGGAACAGGGATTGGGATGGTGTGGGAATCCAGGATATTCCCCTGGCTTCCCTGGATGCCTCCAGACCAGAACAGGGGGCTCAGAGACCCTGGCACAGTGCCCAGGACCCCTGTGGACTGGATTTTAGTCCCTGGAAAAAAATACTATTGTTGCAGGAAGAATTACAAGTCACAAAAAATAAGTAGAGTATGAATTAGATTGTTAGAAGGTAGAAAAGTGGATTTTTAGAGTTGTTTATGATCAGAAGTTTCTAGGCAGGCAGTGTGCCTCTGACTGAACTGCCAGACAGATCTGTGTGGGTCAGGGAAAGAATTCCTTAGATAAGAAAGGAATAAACAACCTTGGAAACCTCAGCAAACGGCTCCTGCCTCTCCTTCAGTGCCCGAGCTGGGAAAATCTGAACTCTAAAACCACCCAAATGTCCTGCAGTGAGTGAGCTCAGGCTCAGAGAGACACCCCAGGCAGTGACAGGACAGGAGCATGGGGCTGGAATTTGGGGTCAGAACTGCAAACGGGAGCACAGATTGTCACAGGGGAAGCAGAGTGAGGGGAGAAAAGCCATGGGACAACCCATGGGTTGGGGATGTGGAATTTAGGGATGCTCCTATGAAAAGAGCAAAGCCAAGGGTGGAAATTCCACATGGTTGGCATTGCTGGTGAGCTGAGGGAATGGCTGGAGCTGTGCCAGGGGGTCAGGTTGGATATCAGGGAAATTTTCTACCATTCCAGAAAGTTCTGGGCACTGCCCAGGCTCCCCAGGGAATGGTGACATTCCCAGAGCTCCAGGAGCACCTGGACAGCACTCCCAGGGATGCACAGGGTGGGGCTGTTGGGGTGTCTGGGCAGGAGCTGGGATGATCCTTGTGGATCCCTCCCAGCTCAGAATATTCCATGATTCCATGATCTCCATTCCCAGCCAGCAGTGAGGAGCTTGTCACCCTGGCCAGGCTGAGGGCTGGTTTAACCCCAGCAGCTGAGTAATCCTAAAAAACAGCAGAGAATTTCCCACCCCTCATTATCCCAGCCAGCTCCAGAAAAATGAGGAAATGAGGAAAAACATTTTGGAAGCTTTGTTCAGCTGAATGGAGGCTTCACCAGTGATTAACTTTAACTGGTGCACACATCTGAAACAAACCAGGCAGGGAAGGAGAACGAGGAGGGAAAAGAAGGATGCATGGTTTAAGTATTTAAATGATCATTTGTGTCCCTGAATATGAGGGAGAAACACCAGCCCACAGCCAAGGAACTGAAGTCCAGGTGCAGCAGCACATCCTCAATAGCACAAACTTCAAAGTGAAACCAAATCCGTGGTTTCAGAGCTCAGAGCATGGAAAAGGTGGATTTTCAGACATTTCCAGGGTGGCAACATCCATGTCACTGTGGCAATCCTTCCATAGAATCCTGGAATGGTCTGGGTTTAAATGGAAATTAAATCCTATCCCATCCCATCCCATCCCATCCCATCCCATCCCATCCCAGCAATGACAGGGACACCTCCCACTGTCCCAGGCTGCTCCAACCCCAGTGTCCAGCCTGGGACACTTCCAGGGATCCAGGGGCAGCCACAGCTGCTCTGGGAATTCCATCCCATGTCCCCCTCCCAGCCAGACAGGAATTCCTTTAAAATATTCCCTGTGCCTCAACCTCCCCTGCTGAATTCCCACGTTCTGTCCCTGCCTGGTTGCACCGAACAATTTCCAGGCGTTTTCCAGTTTATTTCACTGAGCATTCGTGGTGATGCTGCAAGAAATAATGACCCACAATTCCCAGCATTCCCAACATCCCATTCCCTTTTCCAAACATGTCTGTGCTCCAGCCTTTGGAATCCAGGGACAATGAGCAGCTCATTTCTCTTCTGAAGGAGGGAAGCAAAGAAAGTCCAGCTGGGCTGGGGGTGTCCCTGTCCCTGGGGACACCAGGAGCAGGTCCAGAACACAGAAATTTCCTGTTCCTCCAAGGAGCAATTCCCCTTTTCCTTTCCTTTCCTTTCCTTTCCTTTCCTTTCCTTTCCTTTCCTTTCCTTTCCTTTCCTTTCCTTTCCTTTCCTTTCCTTTCCTTTCCTTTCCTTTCCTTTCCTTTCCTTTCCTTTCCTTTCCTTTCCTTTCCTTTCCTTTCCTTTCCTTTCCTTTCCTTTCCTTTCCTTTCCTTTCCTTTCCTTTCCTTTCCTTTCCTTTCCTTTCCTTTCCTTTCCTGCTGCAGTCTTGCCCATCCCCTCCCACCTCACCAATTTGGGATCTCACATAATTATGTCCCTGTCATTTCCTCCTGCATCATCTACTCCCACCAGCATCTGAATTTTCATGCCTGAATCTCTTGTTTATGAACCAATCTTCTTTATCATCCCTCCTCTCCTGCTGAATAGGAGTTAAAGTGGAAGTTCCCTCCCCAGCTCCATTTCTTATCCTTTCCCAACATTCCCAAACAGGAGGTTGCAGCTCTTTACCCCCTCCATGAACTGAAATTTCACTCAAGCCTTTCGTGCATTTTTCCCAAATCCTGCCAGTTTTGGCATCCCAGAGGATCAACCTCAGCCAAACACTTGGCAAATATTGGAGAGCAGGTGACCAAAAAGGGTCAAGGTCTGTGACCCCCCTCCTGGTGCTCTGTGCCAGTGGCTCCATCAAAAGATTCCCAGTGGGAAAAAGAAATGCTGGAATCCACTGCTCCCTCTCCTTATGTAATATCCCCCTCTCTTGCCAAATCAACCATGCCTGCACATTTGCTTGTCCTGACATTGTCTCTTAACAAGCTTCAAGTTTTAATCAGGACAGTTTTTTTCCCATTCCTTATTTTCCCTTCCCAATTGTTCCGGGCTTTTCCCCTGCAGCTCCCTCGGAAGTTAAATCCATGCATCCATGCAGTAAACAGCCCCCTAACCAGGTCAATGCACATTATCCATTCATCATTCCACAGCTCTGCTGCACTCGGATTGATTCACTTCTCCTCCCCATTTTTGGCTCCCTATTCCCGTTTTTAGGCAAAAACTGCTGGTTTGCCTCCAGCCAAACTCAGGAGCTCTGCCTTGGAGCAGGAGCTCCATTCCTTCCCCTCCTTCCCTTGGCAATTCCAAGCTGCCTCATCCCAAGGGATGCACCAGGATGGACCAGCAGAAATTTCCTGCTTATCCCAGTGCTCCCTGCCCATGGAGGAGGGAATGAGATGGATTTAAGATCCCTTCCAACCCAAACCATCCTGGAATTCTGTGATTTGAAAGAGCAGCTCCATGGAAGGAAAGGCTGGAGGAGTAAAAGCTGAGAGTTTCAGCAGATCAGGCTTGTCCTTGGCTCCCAGGGAAAACCAGGATGGAATATTCCTCTGCAAACACTTCCCTGCTCCGTGCAAATCCCACTCCCTGACACATCAGAGCCCCTCAGGGCTCAACCAATTTTTGGGAGCTTCAAGAGTCTCAGATCTGTCCCACACTGGGAATTCCATTTGGGAGACAAAATAACCTTCCAAGGCTTTTCCAAGAGTCCTCTTCTGCAAGTTGGAATTTCTGCAGCCTCAGGAGAGCTCCTGCTGGAGCTGCTCATCCTTCCCCATCTGCCTCCCACCTTTCCCAGCTCCTTCTCCAGGGATCCCAGCTCGGGAATCTCATCCTTGTTTTCTGCTCCATCCTCATGAGACCCAGCCCAGCTGCTCTCTTCCAAATCCTCCAGGGAAAAGGAGTGGAGTGAGAGAGAAAAATCAACTAAGAATTCACCAAAATCCTGCCAGGACACCACCTCTCCTGGACTTCCATAGTTTAGGCAGGAATTATTTTTCTGACCCATCCCCAGGGCAGCCCATGGCTCAGCCATGAGCTGAAAGCACAAAAATGTGTAAATCCAGAGCTAAAACTGAGAGCAAACCACACTTAATTAGCCCCAAATCCTCAGCTTTTCCTTGTTTTTCATTTTTCCCTGTGCATTTTAATGCACGTTGATCCACTGGTAAATTGGAAATGTTAACCCTGGGTCAAAAAGCCCTGGGGTTCTGTGAAAATAATAAATAACAAAGCTGTGAAGTGCATAAACAGCTCCCTGCAGGTGAGGACACACCAGGGGCTGCCACTATTTACTTTGGAAACAACAGCTCCCATTTCTCTCAGAAACCCTTGGTAACCTCCCCATAATCCAATCTTTTTTTAAAAAAGCAGGGAGAAAAAAAAAAAAAAGAAAAAAAAGCAGCAAATCTCTCACATGGGTCTCTTCATTTAGCAGCAAACCTGAACAAGCGGTTGCAGATCCACAAAAAATTGGCATTTCCATCCTGAATCATCTGTCTTGGGCACAGCCTGCAATCAGGGGAAATTTGGGAGAGATTTCCTGGGCTAGATATTCCATTTAAATCGTGTTCAAAGCCTCTGGAATCGTGATTGCAAGGAATAAAAAGTGAATCAGTAATTGCTGGCCATTTGTTTTAATGTCTTCCTTATCATATTTCTTTCCCCACTTTTCTCCCTCCTTCAGAAAACCGCTTAAATGTTCATTTTTTTAAGGAATGAAGGATTTTTTTTTTTTTAAGGAGTGAAGGCGTTTCTTTTGTTGCACCATCCATCACTGATGGGTATCAAATGGAATTGGAAATGAACAAAAAAAAAGGAGCTTGTGTGTGAAGAATCCCAGGAAAATGCTTCTCCAAGGATCAAACCCTGACCTTGGGGCACGTTGGGATCCACGGGGGCAAATCCAGGATCAAGAGCCTGAGTTGGCCCCCAGAGAGGATTCCTGGGGTTCCAGTGGCTTGGCAGAATTCCAATCCTGTTCTCCAGAATTTATTGGATATTTTTGACTCAGCTCAACACTCCAGGGCAGTTCAAGGGTCTGGAATGATGTGTGGAAATCTGGGAAAATGCAGAATAAGGTGTCTCCTGCCGATCCTAAGGAAAAGAATAAAAAATAACCTTTAAAATGGTTTGGAATGGAAAAAAATGTTGAAGTTCATCCAGTTCCATTCCTGGAATCCACACCTTTCACCGTCCCAGGCTGCTCCAACCTGGCCTTGGGCACATCCAGGGGCAGCCACAGCAAATCTGGGAATTCTATTCCAGGAATTCCTTCCCAATATCCCATCTAAACCAATTCTCTTCCCACTCCAAGTCGTTCCCCCTTGTCCTGTCACCTGTCAGGCTGGAAGGGACCACAGGAGGTCACCTGGGCCACCAGCAGGGCCAGCCCAGAGCTCAGGATTCCAGGATTCCAGGATTCCAGGATTCCATTCCACCACCAATCTTGGACCTCACTTTCCTCAAGTGCCTCATTAAAACCGTTTCCCTCCTCCGAATTCTGCTCTGAATCTGCTCCAAATTCCATCTCCAGACAGAAGTTCCTCCCATGAATTTTTTTGCCTACCCAAACAACAAAAAAAAAAAATAAAAATAAAAATAAAAATAAAAATAAAAATAAAAATAAAAATAAAAATAAAAATAAAAATAAAAATAAAAATAAAAATAAAATAAAATTTAAAAAATAAAAATAAAATAAAAATAAAAATAAAAATAAAAATAAAAATAAAAATAAAAATAAAAATAAAAATAAAAATAAAATTTAAAAATAAAAATAAAAATAAAAATAAAATAAAAAAAAAATAAAAATAAAAATAAAAATAAAAATAAAAATAAAAATAAAAATAAAAATAAAAATAAAATAAAATAAAAATAAAAATAAAAATAAAAATAAAAATTAAAAAATAAAAATAAAATTTTAAAAATAAAATTTAAAAAATAAAAATAAAAATAAAAATAAAAATAAAAATAAAAATAAAAATAAAAATAAAAATAAAAAAATTAAAATTAAAATTAAAATTAAAATTAAATAAAAAGGGGTCGTTCTGTGAAGTTTCAATTCTGACAAATTTGCTTTTCCTGTCGTTCTGGCGCCGCTGGGAATGCCAGATCTTTATCCATTAAATCCCTGGGCAAAGCTTGAGGCTCACAAGTGTCTTCCCACAGCTCAGGGCACATCTTTCCAGAGATATTTCCTGCTAAAAATCCCATTTTTGCCCTTTCCTTAGCCCTTGCTGAGCCCCCAGGTTATTCAGCTGCAAAGGCAGGAGCCCGTCTCCACAACTGCGTTTTTGCAGAGAAGAAAGATGGAAAAAACGGAACATTTGCAGTTGGAAAAGCCAAAATAAACTTTCAATCACAGGAATTTCAACAATGGTTGCTAAAATCAGCTGTCTTTGGAAACAATCCCTGTTCCAGAGTATAAAAAGAGGGGATTTCCATGAGATCACTTTGGGATAAGGCACAGCTCTCATCTGGATCCCAAAATGCATCCTCATAATGCTCAAAATTCCCATTTTTTAAATTGATTTCATTGGAATGCCCAGTGGTAAGGAAAGGGTTGTAGGGCATGTCACAAGCCTGGGGTTAATAATTTAAGGGAAATTTGATGATGTAAAAAAACATGGAATTCTACAGAATCATGGAATTGCTGAGGCTGGAAAAGCCCTCCAAGGTCAGAGCCCAACCATTCCCAGCACTGCCAAGGCCACCACTGCCACATGTCCCCAAGTGTCACATCCACAGGGATTGAAATCCCTCCTGGGATGGGAATTCCCACCTCTTCCAATGCCTGAGGATCATTCCAGGGAAGAAACTTGGAATTGACTGGGAGGGAATGTCAGATGACTTGTGGGGTGGAAAAATGGAGCTCATAATACCAAAGGAGGTTTAGGTGGATATTGGAAAAAATTTCTCTGGAATGGTTGTCCAGCCCTGGAGGAAGTGGAAATAAGGGATGGGATAGAGGGAATGGATTCCCACTGCCAGAGGGCAGGGATGGATGGGATGTTGGGAATTGGGAATCCCTGGCTGGGCTGGAATTCCCAGATTTGCTGTGGCTGCCCCTGGATCCCTGGCAGTGCCCAAGGCCAGGTTTGGACAAGGATTGGAACAACCTGGGATAGTTGGAAGTTGTCCCTGCCCATGGAATGGCTGGAATGGGATTTGATGCCCCTTCCATCCCAAACCATTCCATGATTCTGGAATCCCTCAGGGAGATATCAACAGCCAGTCAAAGAAAAAAAAAAATCAAAACCCCACTAAATATTCCATGGATTTCACCAGGAAGTTTTTACTCCCTGAATGAACCAGCTCCTTTCTGGCAGAACCTCCCGAGTTTCCCCATCCTCCCTAAAATCCCAAATTCAGCATCCAAGCCTCTCCATGCCCACATAATTTGAATTTCTTTTGCCAACAAGAGGATTCACAGGAAGGCCAACTGGGGCCGTGCTCCCCAATCTTGTTGTGCATTAAGATCCAGAATTAGCAGCCTCTAATTATATTTTAATTACTTAAAATCATAATTATTGAAGTCAAAGGCCTCCAAACATTACAAGACAGAAGATTTCAGCACAGGAGGCAGAAGAGTGACAGAATTAATCATTCACTTGTCAAGGCCAGGTTGGTTCTTAACAATTTCATGATTAAAAGCAGCTTTTGGGTGCAGAATAAATTATTTTCATTTTAATTAATTTATTTATTATTCTTTCCTGCATAAAAAAGTTAAATAATGCAGCAGGATGGGATTGTTGCCAACTGCCTGATCCCTGGGAATTTTGGGGCCTGTTCATATTGGAATCCCCAATAAACCAAATCTCAGGATAAATTTAAATTATTCCAGGCTGGAAAAAGCACAGTGAAAAAAAAGACAATAAAGGGTTGCACAAATTGGTTTTTTTAATAAGAATTTTGCCTGCAGATAGAATTTTTCCCATATCCATCAGAATTTTTTTCCCATATATTTTTGTTCCCTGAGTCAATATCTTCGCTTTCAGGTTAATGGAGGAGCTCAGGGGACACAATATATAAATTCTATCATAATACCAATTATGATAATTATCATAATTACCAATGTACAAAATTTATCATAAAATCTGTTTTGAAATCTAAATATTTATTAACAATCTAAATATTAAAAATGCTAAAATAAAAATATAAATACTTATTTCTAAATATTAATTCCTAAATATTTCTAAAACCTGTTTGGTCTCACTGGATAAACACAGATTTAAATGGTGTAGGAAAAATTTAAATAAAATCGTTGCTGGCTGAATTTCAGTGGCAAAAACAGCACAGAGCACCAGGAGTTAGGAGAAAATTCCAGAAATAGAGGGAATCATGTGGGAATCTGGGAATAATATCCCTCAAGGTATACTGAGCCCTCAAAAATTATCTGTTCCCCAACAGATCAGCTCTGACTCCTGATCCCACATTCCAGTGATTCCCCATTCTTATGGATTTCAATTTTTCCTGCAGATCCCACTGAAGGATTCCCTTCTGGAATATCCTGGATATTCCTGGAAAAGGTTACCAACCTTGGCAAATGCATTAAGTTTTAAACGAAAAATGGGAGATTTGTGAGCATCAATCAACATCACAACTCCCTAAAAAAATTTTAAAATCATCTGTAAAGTCAATATTTAACTAAATTTAGGGATACTTTGATTTTGCCCCAGAAATAGAAAAGTGATGATACCCAATTCCCTTTTTGGGATTTCTCCTGACTGGAAAATATTTAAGGTGAGATTTTGTGATTTTTTGTGATTTTTCCAACTGGAAAAGCTGCCGAATTCCCAAATCAATCAATCCTTTCCCTGTGCAATCCCCCAACGCAGATTTTCCTAAGGGTGAGGAAGAGACACCAAAGGTAAAGTCGATTATTTGGATGGAAAAAAAACAAATCCCAGAAGGAAAAACTTCAGGCCTTTGGATTTGTTGGAATTAACATCCAAATTAACAGCAAGCAGTTCGGGGGATGAAAATCCCCAAATTTCTTTGATGTGAACTGGAGAGGGCCTAAAAATTTCACATGCAGAGCTCTGAGACTGAAAAGGGATTTTCAGGAGACATTTGTGTCAACCAGGAAAGAAAAAACCTGGGGAAAAAACCTGCCTTTCACTCAGTCTTAGGCTGCTAATCCCAGCCTACATTTAGACATCTCTTCCAAATAAAGCTCCAGCCCAAAAATCCGCTGAATTCCGGTGTCGAAAGCGTCATTTTCTTGGAGCTCTGTTTTCTTTTCAGCAACTGAGCAAAAGCAGATTAAAAAAGAGAAAAAAAAGAATTTTCTGTTCAGCTTTGAGGTTGAATATTTAAGGCTCAGACTCTGTCAAAGTTTGGATATTCAGGGGGGTTTTTTGGATGATGTTGGAATCAGTGGACTTGGATTTGTATCAACTGGAAAGCCCCAGTTTGCAAAATTTGTAAGAAACATCCTTAATGAGCAAAGTGTCAATTTGGAAAATCCAGAAAAATTGGAGCAGATTTCTGTGCTGGGAGTTTGGGGATGCACAAGGAGCAGAAATCCTCTGGAAAGCCAAGTGCCAAATTTTGGGGAGCGAGCTGGAGAAATTTGGGATAATTGGAGATGTCCTTGCTCATGGCAGGGCTGGAATGGGATGAGGTTTAAGCTCCTCCCCACCCAATCCATTCTGGAATTCTGATTTATTCCCCAAAATGCCAAGCTGCATTCCTGCACACACAAAAAAACCTGGAGTTCCCCACAAGTTCCAGATTGCAGCATCAAAACCAAAACCACAAAACTGAAACCACCAAAAAGTATAAATTTTAAATAAAAATATCTCAGAATAACAACTGCAGACCTTGCTGAAATGCAAGATTTTTCCCCAAATAAGCCTCGATTATTCCTGCAAAATGTAGAATTCCAGCAGATTTGAGAGCTCCTTTCCTTTATTTTTTTAGGAATGTAAACATGGCAAATTTTGTATTTCCTAACCCTAACACCCCCTTCAACTGTGCAAACACCCCCAGGTGCTCACATCAATATTTGCAGCTTAAGCAAACTCAGAGCTCAGCCTAAAGTCTATTCTCAGTATTAATTTAAAGATCTACCTCACATGAGTCAAAAATCCCAACATTTTTATCTTTCCAAGGAATTCTGGGATGTTTTTTATTCAACATCTAATTCCAGCTCAGCCTAAATCCTCCTTTTACCAAGTTCTGGGAATTTCTGCAGCTCCTACTGATGGTTTTTGGTGTTTAATTAATTAATAAAACACGGGATTGTTACAAAACGCCCGGGATTAATTGGAGCAGCTCGTTAGCTCAGAGCATAATGGGGTTTTGATTAGGGAGATGATTAAAATGCCATTTGTTCCCTGATAGCAGCAGCACCTCCTCAGGTGTTGGATTGTTGGGCCATCCTCATTCCAGGAAAAACGTGGAAAAGGGATCCTGGAGCACCACGTTGGTTATTGGGGAACGACTCGGCCAGTTTTTATTTATTTTTATTTTGTCTTTGGTTAAAATCCCAGCCAGGCCCATTTTCCACTTCAACCCAAATTTCCTCATTGTTTCCTGATGCTTTTACAAGCTGAATTCCAGAATAAAGGTTGGAAAAGTTCCAAGATTGGAGTCCAACCATTCCCCAGTCAAGGCCCCATGTCCCCAAATGACACAACCTAAATGAAGAATAATCCATTGAATGAGGAAATATTTCAGGGTTTGAGTGGATGACAGTTCCTCAGCCTGGTAATTTATCACTTCCCTCTAAATATTTTAATTAGCACCAAATATTAAAACGATTTTCCATCCTAAATGAAATTTTTAAGCTCCGTGATTTGAGGGTGATACAGAAAATTAAGGTGGATTTTCTGCAGCAGAACAGTCCCACCATAATCCAGTATAAAAATAAAATAAATTTGAAATAAAATAAAATAAAATAAAATAATAAAATTAAATTTATAAATATTATAAAATAAATTTATAAAATAAAATCCCAGTTTTATTTTGGATTATAAAATTGGCTTGGCTTGAACCAGATTTAAACTCTGGGAGCATTTTGGGATTTTTGGGAAGTTTTCATGGAATTTCACAAAGCCTTCCTGTCTGAAGCTGGACAAGCTCAGGCTTTTTGTGTCTTTCTTTTTTCTCACTAGAAAAAAAATCCCAAAAATCAACTTTTAGCCTCCAAAAGCCTTTCTAATCCATTGGATGTGTTTCTTGTGTGTCTCTACCATGGAATCTTGAAAAAATCCATTCAATCTCCAAGGGTTTTACCTTTTTTGCTGCTTTTTTTCCCAGAAAAAAGGTGGATTTTTGTACATGCAACAACCACCAGGACTGATTTGAAAGCATCCAAAGGGTGCCTTTGATTTCTCTTGGATCAGGCACAACCCTGGATAAAATGGGAAAACTCCAAAGATGAAAATCCAGAGCTCCACAGTCCAATTTAACAGCTTGGGCTTTATATCCTATAAAATTCCCAATTCCCTCTGTTGCCAAGCTCCTCAATATATTTGGGCTCCACCTCGACCAAATATTTATCATTTTTATCACCGTGAACCACAATTCCCTCATCTTTCCAAAATCTTCTCTAACAAAAAAAAAAAAAAAAAAAAAAAAAAATTTAAGAATGCAGTTCTCCAATATTTGGGAATGATCTCCCAGCACTGCATTCCTGCATTTTATCCATTTGGGATCCCAAATCTGGGAGCCAAAGGATTCATCCCTATCAGCCATTCCCTGTCCCAAGAATTCCTCATTTTCAGCAGCTGTGGGAGATGGAATTTCCCCCCATTTCCCACCAAAGGTTCATCACCTTGAGCTCCTTAATTATGGATTTTCCTCAAATCCTACAAATTCCTCAGGATAAATCCAACCTTTTTTTTTTAGGGTTTTTTTAATCCAACCAAGTTTTTTGGGGTCAGGAAGTTGTGAGTTTATTCCTGGCCAGGATTTGTGTGACCAACACAAATCTTTTTCTCTTATTTATATATTTTTAGCAAAAAAAAAAAAAAAAAGTTTATTTCTTCTAAATTACATCATTCTCTTTAATTAATATCCCACCCTCTACTGGTTATCAATTCCTTGGTTTTCCTGCTAATTAATCCATAATCAATATTCCAGCATTACAAATCCCACTTTTATGGTGGCACCAATCGCTCTCAGCTGGAAAAATAATGAAAATAAGCAGCAGAATTTTCCATTCCTTGATATTTCAATAAAATGGGCCCTTGTGTTAAAAAACTGTTTGGATTTAGGAAAAGCAAAAGAAAGATCCAAACATTCCAAGCTTTGTTTCCTTAGGAAAAAGAGAACACAAAATTTCCTTTTTTCCCCAAATTCCTCATCGGCTTCTTATTGCTCTGAAGAAACCTCCTGAATTAAGATAATAATTAAACCCTGAATTAAGATAATAATTAAAGAAATTAAAATGGCTTCCAAATTCCATCATGTTGATGCAGCCTTGGGAAAACTGAAAATCCATGAAGGATTTCAAATCTCTTTGCAATTATCCCAAGAATTAAGAGGGTCAGGCTGGATTTATTTATTTCAGAAGATCTAAAAGTTCTTTTATCCCTTCCTAGAAAACAAGGAGCAAATTTTTAATTGTAAAAAATGACTCAAAAATGCCAGTAAGGTTTTCCCATATTATCCCACAAAACAGCTGTGGATATTTGAAGATTGCAGGACATTTTTCCACCTTAAATTAAGATTTCAATGCTAAAAAATGGAATTAAAGACACTTCCAGGCATTTGCTGGTTGAAATCAGGCCTGAATTAACCTCCAAGACTGAAAATAAAGGATTTTCTCCTCCCACCAGGCCTCCAGCACCACAAAAAAAAAGGCAAAATTCCCATATTTCCCATTCAATGAGTACTGGCAGCAAGAGATTTGAGGCTGTGAAGAGTTCAAGGGTTTTATTCCTGAGTTAATTCCCAAGAGGAGACTCCAGAGCTGTGACCACCCAACAGTTCCAACTGAGAATTCCCACATTTCAGGGAATAATTCCTTTTTTTCTATTGGAATATTGTCCTTCTGTGCCACATAAATTTTATAAATAGGGCAAAATATGGGATTTAGGAGTATCCAGATGGATTTCTTCCATTTCCTTTTCCAGCAGCACAGAAATCATAAAACAAGTGGCTCCATCAGGGTTTAGATGTCACTGATTTTCCCTGGAAATCCCTGGATTAGGGCAGGTTCTGCACATTTTTATGGACACCAACATAAAACCAACCAATACTGGATCATGGGAATTTTTAGGGACAGGGAATTTTGGAGGGTGGAGTTTGGGAGACAGCTCCAATCCAACCAGCAGGGCAGGAAATGCATGGGAAGAGGAAAAAAATAAATAATTAAGGAGTTTAATCTCTTCCCATTTTCTTTTCTCACTTCTGGTGTCTGGAAGAAGCAACAACTCCAGATCAGCCAGAAATTCCCAGAATTCCAGATGGAACAAGCTGGAAGGGACTATTAAATTCCAAATTCCCAAAATCCTTTGTTCAGCATTAAAATCCTTCTTTCAGCACTCAAAATCCTTCATTCTTTAAGTGTAAACAGTGATTTTCCTGGGAAAAATAAATCCAGATTCCCAAAATCTGTGCTGGGAGAGGAGGGGCTATCCCTTCATCCCCTGCAGTGAGAGCTCTGAATAATTCATGAATAATTATTATTAATTAAATAATTTATTAATTCCATTAATTAACCCCCTTATTAATTACAGCTCCTCAATCCCATGGGTCACAGCTCCAGCCCTCACAATTTCAGGATGAGCCAGAATTCCCTCCTGGACACATCACCCTGAATAAATCACTGAATTTGAAATCAGGTACTTTGAATATTCCAAAAGCCAATTACCTGAAATTCTTGGATTTAGGAAAATCTTCTGGAAGGGATTTAGATGGAAAATAAAAAGCTTTGAATGCCTCCCACAGGAGCAGCCAATTAACAACTCCTGTATCCAGCCAGGATCTTCCCTCCCCTGTGAAAATTCAGGTTTTTGCCACTAAAATCCTGCCAGAGACTTCTCTGGTGATGATCCCAACACTTAAATACACAAATTCTTCACAGGAGAAATAAAAATTACACAAATCTCAATTCCCAACAATATTTGAACCTCTGGGCTGAGGCAGCTGCAGCAAACCCAGCACTGACCCCAGCCCAGACATAAAATTTAAAAAATTGAAATTATTCTTTTCAAAAGAAACAGTTTTGATTTTCTTCTTATAACCCCAGCAAATCCCTGACAGAAATTCCCAATCCCTGTCCTGCTCCTCACAAAGCCAAACACAAAAATGGAGTTGGTTTGGAATTGTTCCTTGCTCTCGTTAGCTGGGAATACCAGCCAGGAATAATTTGATTTTCTAGGAGCAATTACAGGCAGTTCTGTAAGAAATAAATTCAATTCCAGCCCTGCTGCTCTGGCTGGAGCAGCTCAATCCTCCAGAACTTCAGGATGACACCAAGGGAGTTAAAAATAAAGGAAAAGCAGGAAAAACAAACAGAAAATACAGAGAGAGGCTGAGCTTGTTCCCAACTCCAGGGAAGGGCTGGCAGAAAGAAACTTTTGCATTGGGTTGAGGCTGAAAATCTGGGAAAAATGAGCTCCCAGGGATCTGAGCTGAGTCTTGATCACTCTCATCAAGTCCCTTTGTCTCTGTTTTTAGGCTTTTATTGTTCCTTGATTTCCTGACTGAGTTCAGAGATCTCCCGGAGCAGCTCATTCCCGTGGCTCGAATAAAGATGCAAGTTCCGGTCTGGGATCCAATTTCTTCCAAATTTTAATTCCAAAGCTGTTCTTTTCCACATTGGCTGTGAGTAATCAGAATTTTAACAATTTTGTGGACCTCTGAGTGTGTTGTGAGATGGGACAGTGAAACCACAGAAAAAAGGAGAGAAGCTGGGGTTGGAGGTTTCTTCCCAAGCCCTCACTGGAAGAATTTTCCAAAAATTTCCTGGCTGGGCTGGAATTCCCAGATTTGCTGTGGCTGCCCCTGGATCCCTGGCAGTGCCCAAGGCCAGGCTGGACATTGAGGTTGGAGCAGCCTGGGATGGAGGGAGGTGTCCCTGCCCATGGGATGGGATTTCAGGTCCTTTCCCACCCAAACCACTCCAGGAATTCTCCAATTCTAATCAAACTGATTCTTGATATCAAACAAATCCAAATCAAGTCCCAATCAATTCCTGTGTGTAATTCCATCCATCCATCCATCCATCCATCCATCCATCCATCCATCCATCCCTCTGAACACCAAAAACATCAAAAAGAAACCAGGAGGCAGAAATTCCCATTCCAGTCTCTCTTTGCTTTCCTTGGAGTTGAGGAAGCCCAGTGGTAAATTCCTTCCTGACTTTTCCATCAAATCTGTATTTAAGGAGTGAGATTTCACTGGGAAATCAAACAAAAAAATGTGGGAAGAGTTCCTGTTTCCAGAGCCAGTTGGATTTATTGGAAGGTCTAAATCCCAAGGAAAACTTTGCCTCTTGACCATTATTTATAACACCAGCACTGTATCCTGAAGTTTCCCATCCCGGCCAAAATATTGGATTAGTTCCTGGAACAGAACTCAAAATTAGTTGGGAATTTGGATTTTTGTGGTTTTTTCCAGATTTCTGAAAATAATCATAATCTTAACCCAAAAAAAAAACCCAAAACACCCCTTAGATTAATTCTATAAATGTTATAATTCATTATGTAAATTAATATCATTTAAATTAATAAATTATTTATAATTCACTATATACATTTTATAATTCATTAATTACATGCTTAAAGCAAAAATCCAGGGATATTATTCTTGGACCATTCCAGCAATCCCCAATGAGCAGGAAGATTTTCCTTCTGGAAATTTTCCAGCACCATCCCACCCTCAGCAGCACAATTCCTTCAGGAGAGCAGGGCAGAGCCCATCCCTGCTGGAATTTGCATCCCTAAAATCCCCCTGGCTGACTCCAACATCTGGGAAAATCCAGGGAATTGGGATCAGGGTTTGGAGCTCAGTGTTGTTTGGAGCTCAGCCATTGTTTGACTGCTTGAGTAGGCTCCAAAAATCAACAGTTGAACCAAAATTGCCAAAATTCCAAGAAAAAGCTGCCCCAGAATCCAGGGAATGCTGGCCCATAATCCAGGAACTGGAGACTTAAAGAAAAATACATTTCTAGAGATCCTTTGGCTGGGATATCCAGGGAATGGAAATTTTAAGGATAAAATTCCTTTGAGTGGATTCTTGCTACGACAAAATTAAACCCCAACCCTGCCTCACCTTAAACCCAGCCTGGTGCTGCCAAATTTCTCCCTGCTCCCCATGGCCTGGGGCTCCTGACTTCCCAAAAATTGCTCGGATCAAGCAATAATCCAGTGGCCAAGATTTTGGAGATTTAAAACACACCAGGGTGACTTTGATCCCAACTTGCTGAGAATCAGGAGCCTCCCTTTGGGATGTGGGAATCACATCCCAGTTTCCTGCCTGTTGAGTGAAGAGCTGCCTGGAAGGTTTGATTTCATCTCACCTCATTCCCTCCCTCATTTTTCCAGCAGTTATTTCCTCATTCCTGCATGAACGGGTGGAATTGAAGGGATAATTCCATCCAAGTTGGGATCCAGGAAGGCCCCATGATCAGAGAGGTTTGGAAAATTGATTTCAGGCAATAATTGGTGGATCTTGTTTCCCACCTGGAAAAATTCTCCCCATATTCCAGGATATTCACTGATTTTCCAAGCTCAGCTTCGGAGGAAAAGGCAGAACAGGAACAGCTTTTTCTGATGGCCAAGGGGTGGAGGAAGGAGAAGTGGGGACAGACAGAAAAGAAATCAACTCTTCCCACAGAATATTTAGCAAAAATCCAACTTGGGAGATAAGCCTTGGATATGTAGGACACCTTACCTGGGAATGCTCCAGGAGAAATTCCAGGGGAAAGCTTCCCAGGAGGAGCTGGGCTGAGCTTTGGGATGCAGGGAAAGAACTGAGGCACTTTTGTGCTTTAAATTCAGCTTTACTTCCACAAAGAGCACAAAATTCTTATATTTCCCAAATATGTGAGCATTTTTTTCCCCAAAAAGTTTTCCAGGTTTTTTTGGAGGCTCAGCTGAAATTATCTTTATTCATGATGGGGCTCAGCAGAGCAGAGCGTGGGCAGCTGAACGGGACTTTCCCTTTGAATTTCCTGGATGCAAATATGCAAATCCAATAAATTTCATGGATTAATTTCCCAAACTCTTGGATAAACTGGCAGATATTGTTTGCCAGCTAAGCTGGAGTGACGTGATTTCCATTCACATCTTCAAAAATGGCTTTTATTGGAGGAGAGACAGATTTTGCCACCTCAGCTGAATTTTTTTAGTGTTCAGAGTAAAAGCTCTGGGTTTTTAACAGCTTTAATTCTGCTGCAAAATATATCTGGGATGAGGGAAGGGAAATAGAGATGGTTTTGAGAAGTAAATCATGGAATCATGGAAAGGTTTGGGTTGGGAGGGAGCTTAAAACTGATCCCATCCCCCCTGCCATGGCAGGGACACCTCCCACTGTCCCAGGCTGCTCCAAGTCTCATCCAACCTGGCCTTGGACATTTCCAGGGATCCAGGGGCAGCCACAGCTGCTCTGGGCAACTTTATATCCGTAAAAAATGAAAAAAAAAAAAAAAATCCGAGGAAAAATGGCTTCAGGAATGTCTGTGTTTAGTTTTGCTTCTTGTGTAACTTGTCCAGCTCCCTTGGCTTCAACTTTTCCCAGATATTTCCATTCCGAGAATGGATCAATATCTCCTTTATCATTTTAGATTTTTATTCCATCTTCAACCAAAATAGTCTTTCCCATTTTGATATTGTATTTTATTTGGATTTATCTGCTCCCAGCTGAGGATGTTAAGACCTCCTCTCCTGCAGAGATCCAGAATTCCTCTGGTTCAGTTCAAAATGGTTTAAAACAATTTCAGGTCACTTCCTCATCACAGCAGAAAAAAAAAAAAAAGCAAAAATAAACTTTATTTTCCAGACCTCCCACCTTTTGGAATCACCCATGGCAGATCCAGGAGGTGCAAAATTATTTGGGGAAAAATTCAGCCAAAATTAAGTGAACAAGAGGAAATGCCAGTGGTTACTTTGGTGTCCAAATAACTTTTATTTTCAGTGTTGATCAAGCCTTAAATTAATTTTCCTTTTAAAAACTCATGGAAAAATGCACCCTAGGTTCCAAGCACCTGTCAGTGTGGTCCTGTGATAGATCCCAGTTTTATTTCCAATTAATTTTCCCTGCAGTAACATCGTTAATTTGTTTATAAACCATTCTCTGCGCTTGTTTCCTATCAGCGCTCCCATAAATGTCAAGCCTTTTGTTAAAATGTCGTGAGTTATAGATAAACACAACTTCACATCCTGAGATGGGGGAAATAATGAAAAATGAGTGGTTTATGGGATGGAAACCTTGTCAACATCAGCGTGGGTTTATTGCTGGGATGTTTGGGGGAAGGGGGAACAGAGTCAGTGCAGTCTTTAATTTAAGGAGTATTTTTATGGCATTTTTCTGGTAATTCCTAAAGCTGTTTGCAGAATATAAAAATACAGATCTTACAGGGAAATCTTTATGGCATCAGTGATAAAATATCCTCATGTGGGCTTTGAATCTCTTGGATTTAGCAAAGCTTGGTTCTTACGAGCGGGGTAATTACGATTATTATGGAATTAAAACATGAAATTCTCCCATTTAATGAACAGCAAAGAATTCCAAGGCATTCCACCCTCAGAGCTCAAACAGCACAGCCAGCCTCAGCAGTTTGGGATGTCCTGGTGTCCAAAGGAGTTTCCTAAATCTGACTCAGTGCTGGAGTTTCCCTCCAGGAGCAGGAACTGGCTCCTCAGCCCTTGGAGAACCCGGAATATCCGTGGTGAGGTTGGAGCACAGCTCCTTCTGTCTGGAAATTGTTGGCTCTGGATGCTTTTCCTTGGTTTCTTTGACAGCCAAGATTTGGAATGGTGGAATATCGTGAGCTGGAGAGGATCCACAGGGATCATCCTGCTCTGACACCCCAACAATCCCATCCCCGGTGTCCAAACACTCCTGGAGCTCTGGCAGCCTTGGGAATGTCACCATTCCCTGGGGAGCCTGGGCAGCACCTGTGGGAGCCCAGAGTGTTCCCCTGGCTTCCCTGGATGCCTCAAAACCCCCCTGGCAGGGGGCTCAGAGACCCTGGCATGGTGTCCAGGGGTCCTGGGAACTGGATCTCAGCCCCTGGAAAAAATTACCAACATTGCAGGAAGAATTACAAGTCACAAAAAATAAGTAGAGCATAAATTAGATTGTTAGGAGGTAGAAAAGTGAATTTTTAGAAATGTTTCTAGGAAGGGGTTTGAAGCTAAGATGGAGGATTTTGGGTGTGGTGTGTCTTTTCTTTCTTCTTCTTCTCCATGCCATCCATGTTAGTGCCAGGCTGGCACCACTGGATTGGTTTGGGACAGAGTTGGACAGTGTAATAAAGGTGTCATGGATTGGAAAGTAATTGTAAACATTAGGAATGTAATTTATAGTATAAAAGATAAGTCCTGCCCCAAGGGCAGGCAGTGTGCCTTGGATTGAACTGCCAGACAGATCTGTGTGGGTCAGGGAAAGAATTCCTTAGATAAGAAACAATAAACAACCTTGGAAACCTCAGCAAACGGCTCCTGCCTCTTCTTCAGTGCCCGAGCTGGGAAAACCTGAACTCTAAAACCACCAAATGTCCTGTTGAGGGTGAGCTCAGGCTCAGGACACCCCTCAGACTGTGACAAGCACCCCCTGGAATTAGGGAATCTTTCCCTGATTTCCAGCTTTCCTGTCCTGTGAGATCCCAGCCCCACTCCTGTGTTTGCAGGAACAGCAAAGGAGTAAAGCAGGACCTGCTCTCCTTAATTCCCCTTTTAATCTGTCCAGTGGGGGGGAAAAAAAAGCAAGGGAAAAGCAGAAAATGTGATGGAAAGGAGGAATTATTGCCTTTGTCATTTCCCTGCTCTCTCCCTGACAGGGATAAGGGAATTTTTTTAACACCTTCCTTTTGTTCTGATGTTAAAATCAGCCTGGAGTGAGCAGGACAAGGAAAAAAAGGAGGAAAAAGCAAAAAATAAACCCCAGAAACATCCTCACTTTGCCAAGGGAAACAATGCAAGTGTTTCCAGTTTATCATTCCAGTTTTTATCATTCCCAGTTTATCTCTCATGTTCCTGTTCCCAACTTTACAATGGAAGGTCAAAACAAGCCCAGCATCAAATGTTTTGCTCAACAAGGCCTGAAAAAGAGAAAAATTTCAAGGATTTCAGAGGATTTGGGTGTTTAAGAAAGGCTGACATGAAAATTCTTCACTAAATGGGAGGTTTATTCCTTTATTCCTGCTAAAATCAGCTCTGGAATTTGATCTTGGAATTTGGATCAAGGCAGCAAAGCAGAGGGAAAGGAGATGGAGCAGCAAACCTGGGCAAAAGAAGGAATTTTTAGAGATGTGCTGTAATTATCCACAAAGCAGGATCAAGATGGAGAACTCAAGGAAATTTTTTCCCATTTGTGGGGTCAGGTGGCTGAACTTGGGAGGTTTGGACACAACAAAGATCCTGGGGCTGGATAATTCTGGGATGGAACTTGCCAGGGAAGGAATTTCCAGGAGGAAATAAAGCTTTGTGCAAAAAGGATCCCCAAAATTGGCTTTTTTCTCCCCATAATTTGTGGATCTGCCCTCATCTAAAACACAGCAGGCAGGGAGGATTTACAGGAATCCTTGATATATAAAAAAAGCAGCACTTTTAATTAAAAACGTGCTTTAAGCACATTATTTTAACAGATTGGCTCAAAGTGTGGGGGGTTGCTGAGAAATGCGAGCAACTGGCAGGAAATAAATGGATTTTATTTGTTCTCCTCTTAAACAAAACATAATTAAAGAGCTGCAATGTTCCCAGTCAAGGCAACAACCTCAACATTCAATTAAAACCTGATCTCCTTTATTACATTACAATCCAATTTCAGGTTTTGCTGGTGGTGCTGACAGTTCACATTGGAGATGTTTGAAAGCTGCTTTGCTTTTGTAAATTCAACGTTTTTCCTCTCAGAGCTGTAATTTTATCACCTGGTCCATTGTGTGGTGTGACCCCCATCAGCAATCCATGACCTGAGCCCATCAGGAATTCCACCTTGGGGTGACACTTCCATTCTGGAGGAGGCCACAAATATTTCCTACAGACCTTTTCCATCTGCTGGGAGTTGTTTTTTTCATCAAATTCAGTTTGAAGAGCAGCCAGGCTTTGGGGACATTAATGGGGTTTTTTTGTCTTTTAATGCATTAATGCTTTTATGCATCTCAGGGGGGTTTTATACACTGAGGAATTTTTTTTCCTGGATGAGGGTTTCCAAGGATGAAGGATGCTCCAGTGATGATGAAGATGAGATGGATTTATTTTATTTTATTTAATTCCTGAGTGCAAGGCCCACACACCCTGACTCTGGAGAGTCTGGATGAGCTTTGAAACCAAAATCATGGAATCATGGAATGGTTTGTGTTGGAAGGAGCTGAATTCCCATTCCACTCCCTCCATGGGCAGTGTCACCTCCCACCACCCCAGGCTGCTCCAGCCTGGCCTTGGACACCTCCAGGGATCCAGGGGCAGCCACAGCTGCTCTGGGAATTCCATTCCAAGGAGAAAACTCTCCAAACTGTCCCAGGAGTGAAGCAATTGGGGATGATGCCAAGGGGCAAAAACTCAGAGAATAAAGCTATGGAAAATGAATGGAATGGAGAGGAAAACCCATCTTCCTGGCAGGGATTTATTGAATTAAGGAACAGGGAAGGATCCTCTCCACTATCCCAGGCTGCTCCAAGTCCTGTCCAACCTGGCCTTGGACAATTCCTGGGATGAGGAGTCACAGCCTCCTGAGCAGGAGCTGGGCCTGCCTGGATTCCTGGAGCTGTTCCCATGGAGCAGGGAAGTGGAAGTTCCCAGGCTGTTTTTGCTGCTGCCTCACAGCAGCCAGAACCCTCCTGAAATTCCCAAGTTTTCCCCAAATTTGCTGCTCCAATATGTAGGACACAAGTGATGGATTTGTGTCCAGACTCCCTGCACAGTTAAACCCAAATTTCATGTCCTGGCCTTGCTGCATCCTGACAGAGAATTCCTGACATCCAGGATCCAGCCAGCTCCACTAAATCCATCCCAAAATTCAGGACTCCTCCCATTTCATTTCTTTTCTGTGGGCTGAGAGAAGCCTGTTATAAATGGAATTAATGCCTGGTTTTGCCTTTGAAACAGCAAAACCAAATAAATCATTTAGCCCAGGCAGTGAGGAGGAAAAAAAAAATAAAACAGGATAACAGGGAGAAACTGGAGTCAGCTCTAATATTCCTGACAAAAAGGGGTGTTCCCTTCAGCTGGCATCTGTGAAAATGTTTCTCAGATTTAATCCCAAAGAAATTAAAACTTTTGTCCCCAGTCAAAACGTTGTGTTAAAGATCTAAAAAAGTTGATGCTGTTCAGGCAATGTCCCATTCATCCTTCAGCTCCAGGATTTGGGAAGACAGGAATATTGCTGTGCACTGGGCTGGAGAGAACCAGAATTAGCTCAGTCAATTAAGTCATGATTAATTTATGTTAGATCTCCTGAGCCCAGGAAAACAAAGACTTCACTTAACTGGCAGCATTTAGTTTAATAAAAGTAAAATCTTTAAAGATGACTTGGGATGGGGGAAAGCCCCACTGACAAAATCAATGGGCAGCAAATTCCTGTTGAAATTCCTGTTTAATTTGTGTCAGTCCTGGTTAAAATTACTGCAGAGACTGAAACAAAGGGATGCTCCTTCCAAATGGAGAGCCAGAGCCCTGATCAGTGCTGCTTATTTGGGACAAATCCCAGATGCAGGAAGCTCTGGCACCTCCTTCCTTTTTCCCCTGTCACAACTTTCCCCTTGTCCTGATTTGGGCAAGAAATTTGGGACAAATTTGAGATACAGGAAGCTCTGACACTTCCTTCCTTCCTTCCTTCCTTTTTGCCCTGTCACAACTTTCTCATTTTTCTGATTTGGGCAGGAAATTTGGGACAAATCCCAAATGCAGGAAACTCTGGCACCTCCTTTCTTCCTTTTTCCCTGCCACAATTTTCCTGTTGTCCTAATTTAGGCAGGGAATTTGGGACAAATTCAAAATATAAGAAGCTCCAGCACTTCCTTCCTTCCTTCCTTTTTCCCCTGTCACAACTTTCCTATTTTTCTGATTTGGGAAGGAAATTTGGGACAAATCCCAAATGCAGGAAGTTCTGGCACTTCCTTCCTTCCTTCCTTCCTTCCTTCCTTCCTTCCTTCCTTCCTTCCTTCCTTCCTTCCTTCCTTCCTTCCTTCCTTCCTTCCTTCCTTCCTTCCTTCCTTCCTTCCTTCCTTCCTTCCTTCCTTCCTTCCTTCCTTCCTTCCTTCCTTCCTTCCTTCCTTCCTTCCTTCCTTCCTTCCTTTTTTCCCTGTCACAACTTTCCCGTTTTCCTGATTTGGGCAGGGAATTTGGGACAAATCCCAAATGCAGGAAGTTTATTTAGTGGATTTTTTTTTTTTTTCCCCAGGAGATTCAGCTGTTCCATTTTTCCCGTGGGCAAACTCTGGACAAACTGCCAGGGTGAACACAGAGAACTGCTGACATCCCCCAGCAGAATAAATATGGATTTTGGACAAAAATAGAGCAATAAGCAGAATTATAGCTGGTTCTGCAGGCTGGCTCAGCCATCCAAGTGGAAACAAGCTGGGAATGTTGCACCAAACCTCTCCAGGAGCCAAAAAAACGAGGAGAACAAATGTGTTTGCAGTTGGAAAAGCTTTGGGATACAGCAGGATTTTACTGGCACGTGCTGTCCGTGTGGGAGGGGATCAAACCCAGACAATTGCTGGGATAAAACTTCCCCTGGAGCTTCCCTGAGCTCTGGGAAAGGCAAAGGAGGCTCTGCCTGTGCCAGAGCTACACCCAGGCACCAGTTTGGGACATGGGAGGAAAATGGGAATGTTTTTCCCACAGGGATTTGTGGTGCCCCAGGGTTGGGGTTGTCCCAGGCAAGCGTCTCTGGATCTCTGGAAGTGTCCAAGGCCTGGTGGGATAGGGCTTAGAGAAAATGGGGGTCATGGAATTGTCCCTGAGTGTCACTGTCTGAGGGGTCTCCTGAGCCTGAGTTCCTCACAGCAGGACATGGAGGTGGTTTAAAGTTCCAAAGAAGATTCAGGAGGTTTTCTGAGGTTTCCAAGGTTGTTTATTGTTTCTTATCCAAGAACTTCTTTCTCTGACTAACAGAGATCTGTTCAGCAGGAGATCCAGAGCACACTGCCTGCCCTTGGGGCAGGACTTATCTTTTATACTATAAATTACATACCTAATGTTTACAATTACTTTCCAATCCATGACACCTTTATTACACTGCCCAACTCTGTCCCAAACCAATCCAGTGATGCCAGCCTGGCACTAACATGGATGGCATGGAGAAGAAGAAGAAAGAAAAGACACACCACACCCAAAATCCTCCATCTTAGCTTCAAACCCCCTAATAGAAACATTTCTAAAAATTCACTTTTCTACCTTCTAACAGTCTAATTTATACTCTACTTATTTTGTTTGACTTGTAATTCTTCCTGCAATGTTGGTAATTTTTTCCAGGGGCTGAGATCCATTCCACAGGGGTCCTGGGTACTGTGCCAGGGTCTCTGAGCCCCCTGCCAGGGGGGTCTGGAGGCATCCAGGGGAGCCAGGGGAACACCCTGGACTCCCACACCTGAGCACTTCCAGGATGGAACTGAGCTGAGCTTTTAGGTCCCTTTCAACCCAAACCAAGACTCTCTGAAGTTCTTTTCGATCCTGAATGAATATCCAAGCCAAGAGTGGGAATTGTGGATGGAATTCCGGCGGGACGGCAGCGCCAGCCCGTGATGGTGACTCACTGTGACACTGCCGGAGCGGCAGAGCCGGCAGCTCCCAAATTTGGCTTTTTTTAAGGCAGGAATGATTCAGATTTTTGACAGGGATGGGAATGGAGAAGAGTTGAGAGTGAGTCACCCTTTTTCTTTTCCTCCAGACGTATTTGATCCGTGTTCCCCGTGATCCCACGAGAATTCCTCGGGAAGACGCGGAAATTCCCTGATCCAAAATCTCAACGCGCTGCCCATGGCCGGGAATGGCACGAGCAGGAAACCTGGTGGGGCAGGAATTTTTGTCCTTCCTTTATTTCTTCAAAAAGAACATTTGGAAAATGGGAAAACAGGCTGATAATTCAGCTTTTAAAAAACAAAAATCAGCTTTGTCTTCCAGCATGGAATTATGGAATCATTAAGGTTGGAAAAGATCTCCAAGGTCAAATCCAACCTTCAATCAAACATCCACCCCATGCCCACTAAAAGATATCTTGAAGTTCAACATCCATTCATTTTTTTAACACTTCCAAGCAGTTTCTCCCAAAATTTTGTACTTTCATCAGTTCCCTATTTAATGACCTCATAGAATTCAATATTAATAATTATAATCAAAATCAATAATCAAAAAACAATATTCAAAAATCAAAATACAGTTAAAACCTCAATATCTGTGATCCTTTTTCTGGACACTACCACACAAGACAAAGTGGGAATGACAAAAGTTCTCTTGGGACTGCTGCAGAAATTCCTGAAAACTTGGAATTTTTAGCACTGCGGGATTCACTGGCACAGCTGTGAAATCAGGGATGGGGACGTGCAGAGATTATGGAATTACTGAGGCTGGAAAAGAGCTCCAAGGTTCTGGAGTCCAACCATTCCCACCACTGATCCCTGTCCCCAAGTGCCACATCCATGTGGATTTTAAATCTCTCCAGGGATGGGGACTCCACCAGTGCCAGGTCTGGACAATTCTTCCCATGAAGAAATTTCCCCCAATATCCAACCTCAACCTCAGACACCTCATCTTCCCAAAAAACCTCTTCAAACACAGAGCCCAACCCCTTCCAAAGAGGCACTGGTAGAAACTCGAGGAAAACACAAATCAATAAATGACTCCTTAAAAAACCTTTTCCCTTTCCTAAATTTCCATAACATCATGCCAGCACTTCCATTAGCAGGGATCAAAACATTTTTGGTTTGGGGAAGATTTTCTTTTTTTTTTTTTTTTTTTTTTCCTTTCTTCTCCATTCTGCTCACTATTCATAGCCCACTTCTCACTTTCAAAGCACATTAATTCCCCCAATATTCCTGGGATGAGATGATGAGTCAGATTTTATGGATTTTATGGATGAGGAGAATGAGGTAGGGAGGTTAAGTGACTTGCCCATGGCCAAGCTCTGTGGATGCATAAAAAAAGAAGAGGGAGATGTTTTACATTTATTAATTTTCAGACCCTCTCAACCCTGCAGAGATGGACTGGGGGTAATTAAAGCTTTAATTGTGATGTGCAGGGAGAGTAACGAGGGGAGTTCCTTAAAGTCACCATAAAAGAGCCCTAAAATGACTTCCTGGTGCTCTGCAGGCATGGGAAGAGTGGGAATATTTCCATATTCCCTCAGTTGGGATCATGGATAGGACCTGCCTGGGGTCTGGGGGCTCAGCACCAGCCCTGGACAGGCTCTCCCAGAGGATTTGGGATAATGGAGAAGGCAACTCCTGAACTTCTCAAATCCAAAGGAATTGTCCCCAACTCCTAATTCCACTAATTTTCACTTTATAATTTAAGAAGTTGTCCTTTGGATCATGGATAGGACCTACCTGAGGTTTGGGGCTCAGCACCAGCCCTGGACAGGCTCTCCCAGAGGATTTGGGATAATGGAGAAGGCAACTCCTGAACTTCTCAAATCCAAAGGAATTGTCCCCAACTCCTAATTCCACTAATTTTCACTTTATAATTTAAGAAGTTGTCCTTTGGATCATGGATAGGACCTGCCTGAGGTTTGGGGCTCAGCACCAGCCCTGGACAGGCTCTCCCAGAGGATTTGGAACATCCCTGCCAAGAGGCAACTCCTGAACTTCTCAAATCCAAATAAATCGTCCCTAATTTATAACCCAGTTAATTTTCCCTTTAAAATTCAAGAAGATGACCTTGGATCATGGATAGAACCTGTCTGGAGTTTGGGTACCCTGGACAGGCTCTCCCAGAGGATTTGGGACTCCCTGCCAGGAGGCAACTCCTGAACTTCTCAAATCCAAAGGAATGGTCCCCAACTCCTAATTCTGTTAATTTTCAGTTTATAAATCAAGAAGATGACCTTGGATTAAGGATAGAACCTGTCTGGAGTTTGGATGCTCAGCACCAGCCCTGGACAGGCTCTCCCAGAGGATTTGGGGCATCCCTGCCAGGAGCTGAACTCCTGAACTTCTCAAATCCAAAGGAATCGTCCCCAGCTCTTAATTCCATTAATTTTCACCTTATAATTCAGGAAGTTGTCACTTCCCAAGCTGTACTGAATTCCAGAATCCCAGAATCCCAGAATGGATTGGGTTGGAAGGACCTCAAAGCTCTCACTCCACCTCCTGGGCACCTTCCACTATCCCAGCTTGGCCTTACTCCGTGAAAAATCAAAATTTCCTGCAAAATCCAATGAGTGAGAGGCAGTGTGAGCTCCTCTACCAAAAAAACCCTGAAACTCTTCTTGACTTCCTAAGAAATAATTTGTGTTTTAACTCCAGGAATTCCCAGAAGGACAACAGGGAAAACATCTGGAAATCAAACTGATCATGAACTAAAATCAAGCTGGTTTTATGGCTCATTTTCTCCTCAGACAAATACTTTGGTCATTAAAACAACCCATAAACCTCCCAAAGTGTCTCTCAGACCCTTCAAATCTTTGGGAATTGTCTCAGTGGGCACCACTGGGACTGAATGGGGAAGGTCAGAGCATTCCAAGTGGATCCATGGGAGTTTGGTGATATTTTACCTTCCTGGAAAACAGGTTTGAGATAATTTTGGAAGTGGGATCCCCTCCTGATCAAGGGAACTTTGTGCTCTGAATTTATTGCCAGAGCACCAAGTGAACCAAATTCATGGCAGCCCTTCATTCCCTGCAGGAAAGATGAAAAAAATCCCATTAAAAATTCCCAAAGTGTCTCTCAGATCCTTCAAATCTTTGGGAATCCCCTCAGTGGGTAACACTGGGTCTGAATGGAGAAGGTCAGAGCATTCCAAATGGATTTATGGGGTTTGTGTGATTTGGATAATTTTGGAAGTGGGATCCCCTCCTGATCAAGGGAACTTTGTGCTCTGAATTTATTCCCAGTGTTCCAGGGGAAATAAATCCATGCCAACCCTTCATTCCCTGCAGGCAAAGTGGAAAAATCCCACTAAAAAAAATCCCAAAGTGTCAAAAATTCCCGAAGTGTCTCTCAGATCCTTCAAATCTTTGGGAATTGTCTCAGTGGGCACCACTGGGACTGAATGGGGAAGCTCAGAGCATTCCAAGTGGATCCATGGGCATTTTGTGGGGTTTCATCTTCCTGGAAAACGGGTTTGAGATAATTTTGGAAGTGGGATCCCCTCCTGAGCAAGGGAACCTCACACTCTGAAATTATTCCAGAGCACCAAGTGAACCAAATCCATGGCAACCCTTCATTCCCTGCAGGAAAGGTGAAAAATTCTCACTAAAAAATTACTTAGACACCAATCTTTGGTCAGGAAAAGCCCAATTAACAAATTCCTGGAGCTTGGGAATAATAGTTTGAGGTTGCTGCTCTTTCTTTCTTGTTCCCTGGGCTCATCTTTGGATCACTGAGGGAAACAAGACTTTGGGAAAAATGGGAATTTTCTCAAGGGGTGTGGTTGAACTCCTGCTTGTATTTTATCTATTGAAAAATTGGGTTTATATTTCAAAAATATAAATTAGTTTAATTTGTATTTTATTTTTTAGAAGTTTAATATTGTAGGAAAAAAGTGTGAAAACAGAAAAAGAGAGACAAAAACAAAATCCTTGCCTGGGAAGGAAAAGTGGGAAGCAGCATTTGGGCAGGAAAAATAATGGAGAAAGAGCAAAAAAAATAGGAAGCTTTTTAACAAATCAAGCAGAAATCCTGGGAATAACAGTTCTGGAAAAGCACAGAACCCATCTCACCTCTTCTTGGGAACTGCCTGCATGGATAACACAAAAATACCAAAATATCTGGAGAAACTCAGAGCCTGATGCCATTTTTTTATTCAAAACCAGGAGGTTTTGGTGCTCTGCCTCTTTTTTGAAGGGTAGAAATGAAATGTAACCTCATGGACAGAAATTTAGAAACTCCTTGAGCTCAGCTCAGCCTCCTGCTGCTCCCCAGACCTCAGGGGGGATTCATCCAGGAAAACCCTGCCTGGCCACTGGTGCTGAACAAGAATTTCTTGCTATTTGAAGTGTTGTGGTGATTTAAACATTCAGTCCTGATAAGAGCTGAAGATAACCCAGGGAAACGAGAACAATTCCTCAGGGAGGGAAGAAACTTGCACCAGGCTGGGAGGCTCAGATCACAGAAAAATGGGATTTTCCTGCACATGGAAAAGCCAGACTTTTCTGGTTCAAAGGTTTTTAATATCCTCCACCTGATTATCATGGTTCTTTTTTGTAGGGTTGGGATTAAATGAGTGAAATGACATTTTTTGTTTGGATTTAGATGTTTACTCATTTTCATTTTTATTATAGTTTTATAAATTGTGAGTTTTACAGTACTTGAAGTTAATAAATTAAAAATGGAGTTTTGTTTTTTATAAGGTCTTTTAAGGGCTAATTGTTTAATTATGAAATGCTACTTCAATTATTTTTACTTTTAACTTAATAACTAATTATTCGTGGTTTGTAATGTGAACCTATTTACCCAATTGCACAATATTATTAAACTTATGAAGAAGAAGGTGAAGAAGAAGGACTAGCTTCTGCCTTAAAATCTCAATTTTGTTTTATAGATATTATTATATTCTAAAACTTTAAACTTTAATTTTTCTACTATGCGATATTACACATTTTTATTTAAACTGCACACCCATAATCTCAGTTTTATCATTCAGTTTTGGGAGCCTTCTCCACAGCCCCAGGTTAAATGCAGTGTTCTCCTGGGGGTCAGTGCCTGTCAGCACAGAAAGTCTGAAATCCTCAGTGACCAGAATTCCAACCCTGATTCCTGGATGCAAACTCTGGAATAAATGAATTATTCAGGGCCTGACCCACAGCCTCTGCTCCACTCACCCCAATTTCAGTGCTCGTTTATATTTGGAGATAATTAGATCAGGATCTTGCTCCTCGCTAATTGTCCCTCCTAATGAGCTTCCATGGAATTTAATTTCTTTAACTCCCCTTCCTGATGTGGCTGAGTTGGTCAGTTCTGCTCTTGGCTTTGTTGCAGCATTTCTTGGAATTCCTGCTCTGCTTCTCTTCGGAAAACAAAAGTTTAATAATGGACAAATGCACATCCAGTGTCATTGGGAATGTTTGGAGCCAGTCTGGAAGGGATAAATGACCAGGACCAGTTTGGGGGAGAGCAGCAGAACCCCACAGCAGAACCTTTTCCCACCCATTCCCACATCCAACCCAACTGATTTAATCTGCAGGAGATTCAATGATGGCTTTAATTAGCACCATGCATTAATTAAGAAGTTTTTTTCATCCACCTGACCATGCTGAGCACCACCCATGGTGCCCTGGCCACCCCAGTGCCCCCTGCACCCCCACACCCCTCATCCCACCAGCACCACTCCCATCCCTGGACAAATCCAGGGAATTTGCAGGGTCCAAGCACTGGATTTGGGTTTATTCTTCTGAAGGCCTGTCCTGGTGTGAAGGACAGGTGTCTGCCAATAAAGGCAGGAGCTTCTCTTTGAAATGGAGAATGTAAACCCACTCCCTCCAAATTATTATAATTTTGAAATTAAGGGGCTCTCAGGCAAAGATGTGGGAATTAGGAATAACAGTTCTTTACTAGGAAAATTAAAATAGAAATGCAGCATTACAAAGAACAATCCCAAACCCTGCCAGAGTCAGAATCCAAGCTGACACCCGTCAGTCAGTCAGGTGTTGGCACAGTCCCATTCCATGGTGGCTGCATCCTCCTGCAGTGGCAGATGTGGCTCAGCTGGAGCAGTGCTCCTGGAGAAGGGGCAGTTTCCTCTGAAGGTGCAGGGATGATGTGGAAAGGTCTGGCTTTCCTCTGGAATCCAGTGGGAAGAAGGTGCCTTGGTGTCCAAAATGTCAGTTTTTCTCTGGGTAGGAAAGGCTTGGCTCCTGCCCTGGCTGGAGCATCTCCCATGGGATGATGGAATTTTATCAGCCATGCCCTGGGACTCACTGGCCATGAACAGGAGATCTCTCCTGGAGGGAGGATGGGCTGTGGGAGAGATAAAGATGATTGCCCCAGCTGGTTTAAAGCTGCCCATGAGCAGATAATGTGTGCCAGGAGATCAGGGGCACTGCCCCAGCTGGGTTAACAGATGGGGACAGAATTCACATTGCTGTCACATCCTGTATTGCAGCCCAAGACAAGGCCATTGGGATCTGCCAGGTTTCTTCTGGAGCCCTGATTCTAATTCCCAGAATCCACCATTTTCAAAGACTCCATTTCCTGGAATTTTCAATTCTCAATCCTTTCTCTGCCGGTTTCCTATGAAATAATCCCACTTGTTGTGCAGTTTATTAAACCTGTCCTGCATATCTCATCAGCCCAGGGAAAATGGCCCCATTTGGTTCTCAGGAGCAATCCCAGGATCTCAGCTCAGCTTTTTCCACCTCAGCAGCTCCTGGAAGGGCTGGTGAATCACCACTGGTGTGCAAAGGATTCCCAAAGGACCAGCCCAAGCAATCACAGCTCTCCAGAGCTCCAAAGCCAGGATTTGGGGTGGAAAATTTGACCCAAGATACAGAGCTGGCACCACAACCAGCAGGGCCTGCATTAAAGTGCCCTGAAATGTCCAGACTGACCTTGGCTCCTCTTCTGGACCATGGGATGTTGGACAGTGCAGCCAAAATCCCACCCCATTCCCAGCCCACACCTTCCCCTAGCCCAGGGTGCCCTGTTCAACCTTGGAGCTGGTTCATCCCTCCATATCCAGATGGACAAACTCAACTAAGAGAGAATAATGATAATAATAATGAGAAGAAGAAGAAGAAGAAGAATGGACAAACTCAACTAAGAGAGAATTAATAATAATAATAATAACACCAACAACAACAACTAAAATAAATAAAATAAAAAAATAAATAAATAAAATAAATTAAAATAATTATCACTTTAAAGACTTTGCAGGGTCCAGCACCTGCACAATACCAAGGGAAAGTTTCCTGCCGAGGGATGAGGAGTTATGCACTGGGAACAGCCAAACCCCGCACTAAACTCCTATAAAATCCCTTTAAATTCTAATTTTGTCACAGCCACCTTGCAGAGCAGACCCAGCACCCCAAGCACATCCACATTTCAGCAGTGAAGATAAAACTAAACCCTTTAATCTGTTCCTTCCTCCTCTCGCTGCTGCCCATCCCACCCTCCCCAGGCTGGAATTCCACGGGAGCAGTTTTCCTTGGCAGTCTGTCACTTCCTGCTAATCTTCCAGCTCTGAAAATCATTTTAAATCCATCCCTGTCTTTCTGCATTTGCATGACTGTCTGGAAAGGAAGCTCTAAAAAGGCAGAGTCTGATTTAGTGTGAATGAACATGTCAGAAAACATCGGCGGCTCTGCAGCCCTCGTGTAAATCTTTCATGGTTTGAGAGTTGCCAAGTTACCAACACCAGGAGTATCAGAAACTCCTGGGCTTCACACAAAAGGGTTCTCAGTCAGACTTCCCCTCTCAGGAGATGAGTTTCCTTGTGAAAGCAAAGATTTCTACACTGAAGTTATTTTTTTCCATGCCAATATAAATTTGGGGGAGGTTAAAAACCTACTGAGAGTTTTGGTAAGCATGAGGGTATTCAAAGCATTTTGCTGTTTGGAGGGGAATTAAGGTTTTTAAAAAAAAAAAAAAATTCTTTTCATGCATTTAAATATCTTTAAAATGTGGCAAATTTAGACAAATTTCAAATGTGTCAACACTTTCCTGAGCATCACTGTTCCTGGGGTTCCTGGGATGCTCTGACCCACATGGGCTGCCCAGGAGGACCCAAAACCTGGCCCAGGTGCCCAGAAAAGTGTGGAGTCCAAATCCCTGGAATTGTTCGAGGCCAGGTTGGAGCAGCCTGGGACAGTGGGAGGTGTCCCTGCAATGGCAGGGGTGGGGCTGGGTGGGATTTAAGATCCCTTAGGGTTTTGATGATTTCCCAGCATCAAGACTCTGATAATATTCAGCAAAGGCTGCAGGAATTGTGCATTTGTTTTCCAGCAAATCCCTGAAAAAATGGGTTCTGCCTGTGGATTCACACCCTCCCCTCTGCAGCACCACACTGGTGCCCATTAACTGCCCAAACATTGGCACAGAGCTCCAGAAATAGAGAAAAACACAAGTTTTTCCCTCTGGCAGAGACAACCTTGAAGCACCAGGCACACATCAATGCTGGAAATCAGAAAGGACCACGAGGTGCTGTGTGGTGCTTCACACCACCCCAAAAGCAAACCCATCCCTGATAATTAATCCTACCTCACCTGAATTTAGGAATTTTAATACATTTTCATTTCTCTGGCTGATGTTAGAACCCCAAAAGCAAACCCATCCCTGATAATTAATCCTATCTCACCTGAATTCAGGAATTTTAATACATTTTCATTTCTCTGGCTGATATTAGAACCCCAAAAGCAAACCCATCCCTGATAATTAATCCTATCTCACCTGAATTTAGGAATTTTAATACATTTTCATTTCTCTGGCTGATATCAGAACCCCAAAAGCAAACCCATCCCCAATAATTCATCCTATCTCACTTGAATTTAGGAATTCTAATAAATTTTCATTTCTCTGGCTGCCATTAAATTCCCGGAATGGTTTGGGTTGGAAGGGACCTTAAAGCCCATCTCATTCCACACATTTTCCATGGGCAGGGACACCTCCCACTGTCCCAGGATGCTCCAAGCCCCAATGTCCAACCTGGCCTTGAAGCTTCCACGGGTTCTGTGGGACTCCTTGAAGAATGAGTTGTGATTTCAGTGTTTGTGTTTCTCCCATAGGTATCCAGCAGGACTGCAGTCACCAGAAGATTTAATTTCACTTTTATCCCACTCTATTCCAGGCCTGCACTGAGGGCAGTCTCCAAATGCTGCTTTTCCAAGATTTTCTGAAGGAAACTCCTCCTGGGAATGATCCAAGCCTGGCTTGGATCAGGGGGTGGCCCAGAGCACCTTTGAACCCTTCCAATCTCCAGGTTTAATCCCCTCCTTTGGGAATGTCCATGAGTTTGTTTCCTACGTGGATGCAGAGAGCTTTAAATACAACCTGTAACACATTTTTTCTTTGTGTTGTCAACCTAATAAAGTCTGAGGAAACTCTTCTGAGATTTCTCTTATTGGAAGTTTATTGACTTTCTGCCAGAAGTGCCGGGGAAAACACAGAGCAGGGAGGGAGGGGAGGGAGGTGTCACAGCAGAGCTGCTAAAATGCAACCCAGAGTGGTTTCATCAAAAAGGAGTTGTTGGGCTGTTAGAAATATTTCTGAAGGAGAACCTTCTACCCAGATCCTTCTCCTGCTTCCCAGGAGAGCCTTGAGGATGGGTTGGGCTGTGATTCCACCCACAAATGACCATTCCTCATGGATAGGGTGCTCCAGGAGATATTCCCGAGCTCCAGGAGTGTTTGGGCAACACTCCCAGGGATGAACAGGGTGGGATTGTTGGGGGCCAGGAATTGCACTGGGTGAACCTTGGGGGTACCTTCCCATGCAAATATTCCAAGATTCTCTCTCAGAATCCCTGAATAAGACACAGACACCCTGACCCTGGAGAGCAGGAGTGATTAGAACTCAATATTCTCCTGGTTTTTGGAAACATTCCCTTTTAAAAGCCAAGAGTTCCAATGCAACAATCCAAGCAAATATTCCAGCACACACTGGATTAGAGCATCCCAGCAAGTGTTCACTGCCCCCTGAATGTCCTCCTGTCCAGTAAAACTGGTATTTAATAAACTGGGTTCTGCCAGGACCTTGCCAAGCCAGCCCCAGGTTCCACCTCTGCCCTCAGCATCCGTGGGGTTTTATGGGAATGCTCCTGTTGGTGCTCCCTGGGCCCATCCCGTCCCACAGATGGATCCATGGAATCTCAGAGGGCTTTGGGTTGGGAGAGACCTTCAAGATCATCTCATCCCCCTCCTGCCATGGCAGGGACACTGTGTTGGGTTGATGTGGCAGCAATGTGGATTCTGTCCCCATCTGTCCCCAGCTGGGGCAGTGCCCCTGATCTCCTGGCACACATTATCTGCTCATGGGCAGCTTTAAACCAGCTGGGGCAATCATCTTTATCTTTGCCACAGCCCATCCTCCCTCCAGGAGAGATCTCCTGTTCATGGCCAGTGAGTCCCAGGGCATGGCTGATAAAATTCCATCATCCCATGGGAGATGCTCCAGCCAGGGCAGGAGCCAAGCCTTTCCTACCCAGAGAAAAACTGACATTTTGGACACCAAGGCACCTTCTTCCCACTGGATTCCAGAGGAAAGCCAGACCTTTCCACATCATCCCTGCACCTTCAGAGGAAACTGCACCTTCTCCAGGAGCACTGCTCCAGCTGAGCCACATCTGCCACTGCAGGAGGATGCAGCCACCATGGAATGGGACTGTGCCAACACCCTGACTGACTGACGGGTGTCAGCTTGGATTCTGACTCTGGCAGGGTTTGGGATTGTTCTTTGTAACACTGCATTGCTATTTTAATTCTCCTAGTAAAGAGCTGTTATTCCTAATTCCCATATCTTTGCCTGAGAGCCCCTTAATTTCAAAATTATAATAATTTGTAGGGAGGGGGTTTACATTCTCCATTTCAGAGAGAAGCTCCTGCCTGTATTGGCACACACCTGTCCTTCAAACCAGGACAGAACCTTCCACCATCCTTGGCTGCTCCAAACCCTGTCCAGCCTGGCCTTGGACCCTGCCCGGGATGGGATTGCACAACCTCCCAGGGCAACTTCTTCCAATGTTTCTCCAGTTCCAGAATAAGGAATTTCTAGGCTGAGAATCCAGGCTGATCCCACCCTGGCTGCAGACCAGGACCTGCCAGAATCCTTCTCCATGGGCAACTTCTTGGCATAAGTTGGAAAACACTGGGATTTAAACACTGGGCTCCAGTACCCAAACTCAGTAACAAATCAGAGCCTCACCTCCAATGGAATTCCACTAATAAATAAATAAGGATTTTCTACAGGATTTAAGCCCAAAACTCTGATTGATTTTTTTTTTTTCCAGCAGCAAGGCTGAGCAGCTGCTGGTCCTTCAAAACTCCACAGATATTTCCCAGCTCTCTTCCATCCAAACTGATCCTCTTCAAGCCCTGTTTGACATCCAGAGCTCTTCCTTCAGCCATTCCCATTTTCTCCACAGGGATGCTTTGTCATCACCCCCTTCACTTCACATTCCCAAACTTTCCAAGGACCACACTCATTTCCAGCTCAAAATCTGTTTATAATTTTAATTTATCTCTTCTGACCAAAAATTCTGAAGGGAGCAAAATGGAATTTCCTGAGAAAACCCTAAGAGATTCTGAACCTCCGACCTGATCTTATCAGATTCCCAAAAAAAGAACAACTTGGGAAAGGTGGGAATGGGATGAGCTTTGAGATCCTTTCCAACCACAAAGGCTTCTCCATTAAAAGTTCTCAGATCTGGAGATCGGGTTTGGCCTTTAAGAGGGTTTTTCTCCTGCAGTGCAATTTTTAAAATGCTTGTAGGGGAAAACATTTTGATCAATTATTATGATAATGACACAGGAGTGGAATTAGGAGCCTAATTATAATTACCATTTTTATGCCCTGTTAATTAATCATAAAATGCTACATCATAGAATTTTTCTCTTTAATGAAATTCATTATGGAGGCCCCCGCAGCCCTAAATTTAATGTTAAACAAATCAAACCTGGGGCTGGGGCTGTTGGTACAAGCGTGGCCTTGGATCAGCTGCTAAAACAGAGCTTGGTGAGCCATTATCCAAAGGAATGGTGGGAAAAGCCTTTTCCCACAAAAGATTTCCTCCAGGAGCTGGATTTTGCCTCCTGGAATTCACTGGCCATCAAAAGGGCTGAGTTACCCCAAGAAGTTTGGAGAACAATCTGTGCTTGGAAGAGAAAACCCATTTTCCTGAGGTTTTATAGAGATTTATGGAGGGAAACCATCCCACATCTTGCTTTGGATAATTCCTTATCCATGCCAAAGTCACCAGGATGTAATTCCAAGAGAATTACAGTGTGGGATCATGGTTTTCTGCCTTGCCAAAACCCTTTTACAGCAAAACATTGAATGTTATCACCTAAATATTAAATGTTATCACCTAAATATTGAGTTTTATCACCTAAATATTGAATTTTATCCCGAATCAAAGGAGCGTCCTGGAGAACACAAAAGTGTGGGAAAGCCAATGCTTGGAGTTTTGAAAGGATTAATTTTTAGGATAGGTCCCAATGAGCAGCAACTGCCACTGTTCCATATTCTCCTGGAAAAGCTGCAGCAAATCCCATGGACACCCTCTGGATTTGTCCCCCGTGAGATCCCATTGGAGAATTCCTGCAGCATCTTTTCCCCACCGTGCTCTGGCTCTGAGACATTAAAGGCTTTGGTTTGTAGCATCAGTGGGAACCTCAGAAAATACAAAGTGAGCAGCTTCTGGATTTTGAAGGATGAGCTTGTATTTTCTGAGCTTCCCACTCAGAGCCAGAGTAAGGTGGGAAAAAGATGCTGCAGGAATTCTCCCGTGAGATCTCACAGGGGACAAATCCAGAGGGTGTCCGTGGGATTTGCTGCAGCTTTTCAACACCAGCATGGATTTGGAGGGACAAGCTTTCCTTCACTGAGGTTGGAAAAGTCCTCTAAGGTCGAGTCCAACCATGCCCCAGCACTGCCAAGATGTGTCCCCACATCTGCACATTTACATCTCCTATAAAGACCCAGAGTCATCCTACAGACATTCACTCCATCCATCTTTAATTAGAATCAGTCTTTTGGTGTGGGAGTCCAGGACGTTTCCCTGACTCCTCTGGGGATGGAAAAACCCCCCTGGCAGCTTCTCAGAGACCCCAGAATGAGACCCAGGTGTCTCAGGGGCTGAATTTAACCCTTTGGGAAAAATCTGCCAACATTGCAGGAAGAATTACAAGTCACAAAATAAGTAAAGTGTAAATTAGAGTGTTAGAATGTAGAATAAGTAGATTTTTGGATTGTTTATGATAAGGGCCATGTGGCCAGCATGGAGAATTTGGGGCGTGGTGTGCCACTTCCTCCTTCTTCTCTGTGCCATCCATGTTGGATGGAATGCTGGTAGCCACAGATTGGATGGGGACAAAACTGGACAGTGTAATAAGGTTGGAAAGTAATTGTAAATATTGAAGACGTAATCTAGAGTATAAAAGATAAGTCCTGCCTCTCCCAGGAAAGCATTTGGTCATGGTCACCTAGCAGAGTGGACCTCTGTCAGCCTGGCTGGGACACTTTGTAGATAAGATACAATAAACAGCCATGAAAAACAACAACAGAAGATCATCTCCTGCAGTCTCTTTCTCCAGCGGCTTCAGAAAAACCCCAAATCCCGAACCACCACCTACATGTCAGTCCGAGGAGGTCACGTGCTGATAAAGAGCCCCTCGGACAGTGACATTTTGGGGCATTTGGGTTATGGTTATATGACCTGGGGGGAAAAAATCTCCCTCATTGTTCCCCAAATTCCTGTGGATATCCATTGTTTTCCCTGGAATGAGCATCTGCTCCTCCCTCTTGGCCAAGGCATTCCTTCCTCCTGTTGCCAGTGTGAGACAAAGCCAGTTTCAGCCTCAAAATCCTTGGAAAAGGTAAAGGTCTGTCCTGTGGGATGCTTTCATACTCCAGGATAATAAAACAGGAGAAACCTTTGGAACAGAGCAGCGTCCTTTGGAGTCTGTCCATGGAGAGGTGACACAGGTCCTGGTTTAGATCCTCCAGCTGAAGAATCCATAAAAATCTCTTCAGAGTGGCAGTGGATTAATGGTTGTTCTGGAACCATAACCTTTAGTACATGTACTCATTCCAAGGGCTGCTTCCATGAGGAAAATCAAGTCCAAAATGGAATTCTTGAAAGATAAAGATTTACAGGGTCTCTTCCCCTTCCACGAGTCTCACTGACTGTTACTGTGGCAATTTTTGTGTGTGGCAGCACTGGAAACCAATAAAAGCCACCAAAGAGTCATTTCAGTCCAAAATCCATCCCCAATTCCACTGCAGGTTCTCTGGGAATGTGGATGAGCTGGAAAGGATCAAAAGACCCCTCAAACTCCTTGCTTTGGGTTCCACCAACAGCACCCAGACAGGAACTCCCAGATTTACGTCAACACATCCACACTCATCACTGCTGCACCCATTCCACTTTTCCAGCCCCAGAAAAGCTGGAAAATCTCTCTCAAATCCTGATCATGGATATGAATTGGCTCCTTTTTTATTTCCTTTTGGTTTGTAGGTGTCCTGGTTTGAAGGACAGGTGTCTGCCAATAAATGCAGGAGCTTCTCTTTGAAATGGAGAATGTAAACCCCCTCCCTACAAATTATTATTGTAATTTTGAAATTAAGGGGCTCTCAGGCAAAGATGTGGGAATTAGGAAAAACAGTTCTTTACTAGGAAAATTAAAATAGAAATGCAGGATTACAAAGAACAATCCCAAACCCTGCCAGAGTCAGAATCCAAGCTGACACCCGTCAGTCAGTCAGGGTGTTGGCACAGTCCCATTCCATGGTGGCTGCATCCTCCTGCAGTGGCAGATGTGGCTCAGCTGGAGCAGTGCTCCTGGAGAAGGGGCAGTTTCCTCTGAAGGTGCAGGGATGATGTGGAAAGGTCTGGCTTTCCTCTGGAATCCAGTGGGAAGAAGGTGCCTTGGTGTCCAAAATGTCAGTTTTTCTCTGGGTAGGAAAGGCTTGGCTCCTGCCCTGGCTGGAGCATCTCCCATGGGATGATGGAATTTTATCAGCCATGCCCTGGGACTCACTGGCCATGAACAGGAGATCTCTCCTGGAGGGAGGATGGGCTGTGGGAAAGATAAAGATGATTGCCCCAGCTGGTTTAAAGCTGCCCATGAGCAGATAATGTGTGCCAGGAGATCAGGGGCACTGCCCCAGCTGGGTTAACAGATGGGGACAGAATCCACATTGCTGCCACATCTCTTATTGCAACCCAAGTCTGCAGGTTGAGAGAGCTTCCCTGTGCTGCCAGGGGAGGGGTGGGAGCAGATCCCTGAGGCTGTGACCACTGGAGGCTGACAATGGGATTTATTGATATCCCCTATTCCGTGCATTTCCTGGAGTGGGCAGAAGCTCCAGAGCTGAGCAGCAGCAGCCCTGCAGACAGCTCAGGTCAAGCACAAGATGCTCCTTTGGAGAGGTACTTGAGCTTTAGAAAGCTGTGGAAGATTTTGGCAATTTCCTTGAGGAGCAGGACGTCACCTCAGCTTGCACTTGGTGTGCAGGAAGGAGAGACCATTAACAGGGATCTCAACAACTTGAGCGAGTCTCAGCTCAAAATAATTCCATTTTAATTGAACAGCTGATTCTGTGAGTCACAAGAATTCTTCCAAGCTTCATCTTCACCTCATTTTAACTCGAAACCACCAACAACTTTTCTGTTGTTTTTCATTATAAAACACAGCCCCAGTAACCTCAAACCACCACTAACAAAGAAAAAAATTGTATATTTAAAGTGCAGAGTGATTCTGGCATCAAAACAAATGGGACAAAATTGCCTGTGACTATAACGAGGCTGGAAATTAAATGAACATTCCCAATTAAAGCAGTGAAAAGCTGGAACTGCTTTAGTGGGAAGAGAATTGGAATCTTAAACTACAGAGCCTGAGATGTTTCTGGAAAGGATTATGTGGCACAGCTGCCATGGAGCCAGTGATCCAGAAGGGAAGATGTTGCCAAGGCTTCCCTCAGAATCCCAAATGCCAGGATCACAAAATCCATGGGAGCAGAGCTGTGCCAAGGCCACCCTTCAGCCCCTTGTGTAAGTAAAGATCCAGTGTAAATATAATTTATTGTTTATATTTAACCAATATAACACCCCTCTCTGCATTCCCACTGCCTCCAGGGGGTTATAAATCCATGGCACCTCCTTTTCCCTCCCCTTATCCACAGATTCCTGGTCTAAAAGAGTTTTTTAAATCACAACCCTCCCCCAGCCAAGAGAATCAGACATTTCCATGCTCCTGGGGGATTTGTGAGGCACAATGTTCATGGGAAGTGCAGGACTCCTGGAGCAGGCAGCATAACTTTGGATCCACAAGTAATTTAAGGAGAAAAATGGTTTTGTAAATAGTCTACAAAAGGGAATTCTCTTTTCTGAAGTTTCTTACCTGGAGTTTTTCACTTCCAAATGTCTTTAGGAAGAGCTAAAAAAGTTATTTGAGCACTCCCTGAAATCACAGAAGGGCCCAGCGGGCACCTACTCAAATTAATTGTGCTTCTGCAACATCCTGATTTCTCACCAAGGGAGGAAAAGCACAAACTGCAGGACTCAGAGGGCTGGGAAAAAACATCCCCCACAATTTTATTGTCAGGAGGGTTTGGGATGCAAATCCCAGGAAATGCCCCCCAGCTTCCTGAGATCCTTGAAGGAAAGGGCACCAAAAACAAGATCAGGCTCATCAGGATCTTTCATTTGTCCTGAAATCACAAACTGGTGGGAAAACCCTGCCCTGTTTCCTTCAGGATAATTATTGGCAGAGTCTTTACTCAGCATGATCATGGAATCATGGAATGGTTTGGGTGGGAAAAGACCTTAAACTCAGCCAGTCCCACTCAGGGACACCTCCCCTGTCCCAATGTCCAACCTGGCTTTGGACATTCCAGGGATCCAGGGGCAGCCACAGCTGCTCTGGGAATTCCATCCCAGCCAGGAATTCCCAATATCCCACCTAAATCCATCCTTTTCCAGCCTAAAGCCATTCCCTGTGTCCTGCCCCTCCATCCTTTTTCCCAATCCCTCTCCACCTCTTTTTCCTTCCTGGTTTTATGGCTTTGCAGGCCCCTCCATTCCAGTCCCTGATCCCACAGGTCCTGGCAAACAGAGGGATTGAAAGGACATTTTTAGCTCTTTTGATCTCCTCCATAAATAATTCTCCACCAAAGAATATGGAAATAAAAGAAGCCTTTAAAGAAAAGGGCTCCCAAATTGACACCTTCAACCCCAGAACAAAACAACACAAACATGACCCCACTGCGCTTCCAAAATGAAGATGGAGCATTTCCCACACTTCCCCTTCCAAGCTTTTCCCTAAATCCCCCAGTTTCTCTTTCTCTACCTTCTCAAGTGGCCCAGATCAACATTTTCCACAAGAGAAGAGACCTGGTGAGAAGCCAGACCTGTAATTCCTGCCCTCTTTTGTTTTAAATCCCCTGATTTACCCAGGGAGGAGCCTCAGTCTGTAACCGTGTCATTGTTTTGTTGCACTCGCCTCTATTTCCCAATTTCAAGCATTTTAACTCTGCCTCACCAAGGATTTGCATTCAGTTTGGGGAAAAGACTTCTCACAGCACTGAATGGCTTCAATTAATCAGATCGTGATTTCTCTCTGCTGGCTGCTTCTCCAAAATTAAATTATTGCTCATTTGCTGACTCCAAGTAGGAAAATCATTTCTGGAGAACAGAGAATTTGACAGAGGATGCATTGGAAGCTATTAAAGAACTGAGCAGGAATTTGCTAAAACACTCCAGTGAAAGTTTCCTCAACACTTTCAGGTGAACAGGGGAAGGGGGAGGATTTAACTCCTCTCAATGTGACAGAGGTGACAAAAGTCACCACAAATTCCAGCTTGAGAATCCCAGAATGGTTTGGAAGGGATCAAAGCTCATCCCATTCCACCCCTGCCATGGGCACCTCCCGCTATCCCAAGGTTGTCTTGGGCACATCTGGGGATAATTTAGTTCTTAAACTGCAAATCAAGGAAATAAAGATCAATTCCAGCCTTTTGGGGGCTCTTTTTCTCCCTATTTTCTCCTGTCCAAGGTGTTTTCCTTGCTCTCAGGGTGGAGCTGCTGCCACTTCCACCTCACCTGAGCATCTTCTCCTGCTCAGACACCATGGGTAAGAATTTGTTCTTTGACCACTTAAGTTTTAATATTAAAATTTATTAATCTGCCTAAAACAAAGCCCTGTCTCTGCTGCAGGGAAGGATTGTGTGAAATCAATGCCATTTTTTCCAACTCATTTAAAGAATTTGCATTAACTCTGATCTCAACATATTCCACCTTTTTTTTTTTTTTTTTTTTAGCATTAAATTAAAGTAGCCAGCTCTGATCCCTGTGCTCACTGAAATGTGTTACAAGGCACTTCTCTTTATCCCAAACCTTTTTTCCAACCACTTAATTCCACCCCATCCCTCTTTCCTGATGAATTCTGTGCTGGAGGTTCTGATCTGACAAAGAAACACGCTGAGAGTGTTGAAAATATTATTGAAATAACCTTTAAAATCCAGGATTTTCTATGTCTGCTCTGAGCCAAAGCCTAAACATGGGAAAATCCAGAAAATCCAGAGGGAACAACGCAGCAGAGAGGGTGGAAAATTAGGTGGGAATAACTGGGAAGATGCTCCAGAGAAACTTGAGGAATTTCAGGCAGCTCTTACAAGAGAAGAAATTTGTATCCCACTAATTTGAGAGGTTCAGACCTTTGGGAAAGCTCTGTCTCAACAATCCCTCACTCCAAAATGAGTTTATAACCAAATTAATCCATGATTTGCAGGTGGAATTAAACATCATTATTTCAGGATGGGGAAATGTGGAGGAGCAGGTTAAAAACAGCCTCTGGTTCCTCCACCTCAGGCTGTTTGGAACCATGGGTGGGTTTTTCAGGAATACCTCTGGTTTAAGATATTTTTCTTCACAATTGTTTTCATTTTGCCAAGCCAGAAGCGCTCAAATTGTAAAAATCTAACAAATATCATGGAACCACTTAAATCAATAGTTAGTGGAAGATTCAAATACACCCTGTTCTTCTCCCCTAAAAGTTTTCCAGCTGTTTTTTCCTGAACCCAAATTTCTCCCCAATTCTCTGAATTTTCACAATCACTGGGCCAGACTCTGTGAAAATTGAATCTGCACCCACAAATCTCTACTGGTTTTTCCTCTGTCACCCAGAAGCTCACTCAATCATCAGTTTTAAGATCTTTTTTCCCTACAATTTCAGAGAAAAAATATTAAATTATTTACCAGAATAACAATTCCACCTGATGAAATCCACGTATTGATGCCTGAAGAGTGACAGCAAAAAAAAAAAAAAAAAAAAACCTTCATGTTTGTGGGGTTTATCCTCATTAGGAGTAAAGAGTGGGATGGAAAATTTAACACAAGGAATTTTGGGGCCCATTAAGGAAGATAAATTTGATATCACCACAGCTGATTTTATCACTCCATCCTGCTGGAGTGAGCATTAAATGCACTAAATTTGTGGGCTCAAACCTCTTCAAATTTACTTTTAAAGTTGGCTTTTCAATTATTATTCCCATTAATTCTCAATTTTTACCCAAGCCTGACTTGGAAATGTCCTGGTAAAATTGTCTTTTGCACTGCAGCATTTAAAACCTTTCCCAGCTGATCCTGGCATTTGATATCCAATTGTTATTTATTATTCCTCTCAAATCTCTTCCAGGGAGAGATAAAACATCCTCCATCCCATTATCCCAAAAGCAGCTCCCTCAATGTGAGATCCCATAAATATTTTGGAGCTGGAAGCTGAATGCTTAAAATGGTGATTCCAGCAGGGAACACCTGAGGAAAATCCCCTTCCTGGATAATTTCAAAGGTTCCACACACAGAAATCCTTAAGATGCCTCCTTAGGAATTTCCAGTTGATTATATTCCCAAATTCCAGCAGCCTCAAATCTGTGGGAGTCCAGGGTGTTCCCTGGATGCCTCGAGACCCTCCGGGCAAGGGGTCTCAGAGGCCCTGGAAGACTGTCCAGGACTCTTGGGGAATGGATCTCAGCCCCTGGGAAAAATTACCAACATTGCAGGAAGAATTAAAAGTCACAAAAAACAAATAGAGTATAAATTAGACTGTTAGAAGGTAGAAAAGTGAATTTTTAGAAATGTTTCTATTAGGGGGTTTGAAGCTGAGATGGAGGATTTTGGGTGTGGTGTGTCTTTTCTTTCTTCTTCTTCTCCATGCCATCCATGTTAGTGCCAGGCTGGCATCACTGGATTGGTTTGGGACAGAGTTGGGCAGTGTAATAAAGGTGTCATGGATTGGAAAGTAATTGTAAACATTAGGAATGTAATTTATAGTATAAAAGGTAAGTCCTGCCCCAAGGGCAGGCAGTGTGCCTTGGATTGAACTGCCAGACAGATCTGTGTGGGTCAGGGAAAGAATTCCTTAGATAAGAAAGAATAAACAACCTTGGAAACCTCAGCAAACGGCTCCTGCCTCTCCTTCAGTGCCCGAGCTGGGAAAACCTGAACTCTAAAACCACCAAACATCCTTTTGTGGGTGATCTCAGGTTCAGGAATCCCCACAGACAGTGACACAAATCCACAGGGAATGCTGAATCTCCCCGAGGTGATGCTTGGGCCATAAAAGTGATCAAGGGAAATGAGGAGCAGAGCAGGAAAGCAGCATCTCAAAATTCTGTTTTCTTCCCAGGCAATATCCCTTTTCTAGAAATGTCGGATGGAAAAGCATTTCCAATCCCATCCTTATCTCCAAGGATTGAAATCCTGGGGGATTTGCCGTGGATAAGCAGCAGGAAAATTCCCAATGTGGCTCTGGAGCTCTCCTTCCTCCCTTGGAATTCACAGGGAAAATTCCAGCCTTCCCAGTTCCTTCTTGGAATATTTAATCCCAATAAAAACACCATTTCCTCACCCATCAGCTCCCTGATTTTGGCAGGCTGGATGTGACAGCTCCTGCTTTAACCCACATTTATTTCAAGAATGGCACAAATAAACTCAGCCTGGGAAAAAAAAAAATTCTTTCTTTCTTTCTCCATTAATCTCGATATTTTAGGATCAGCCTGTCAAATATTTTAAGGATTTTTTTCCCCAGTCAAAAAGCTTCTTGATCCTGTAAAATAACAGCTGCTCCTACAAGGAATATTCACATTTTCATGTTGTCTTTACCAGGAAAATGGGATGAAAGGGTTTGGAACAACCTGGCACAGGGGAAGGTGTCCCTGTGGGGGAAAGGTGGGAAAGGGGAAAAGGCAGGAAAGGGGAAAAAAGGCAGGAAAGGAAAAAGGGTGGGAAGGATAAAAAAAATGTGGGAAGGAGAAAAAAGGCGGAAAAAAGGAAAAGGTTGGGAAGGGGATAAAAGGCAGGAAGGGGGGAAAAGGTAGGAAAGGGGGAAAAAGGTGGGAAACAAAAAAAAAAGCAGGAAAAGATAAAAAGATGGGAAAGGTAAAAAAGCAGGAAAGGAAAAATGGCAGGAAGGAGAAAAAAGGCGGGAAAGGAAAAACAGTGGGAAGGGGAAAAAAGGCAGGAAGGGGGAAAATGTGGGAAGGGGAAAAAGGCAGGAAAGGAAAAACTGTGGGAAGGATATAAAAGGTGGGAAAGGGAAAAAAGGTGGGAAAGGAAAAACAGCAGGAAGGGGAAAAAAGTGGGAAGGGGAAAAAAGGAGGGAGGGATAAAAAAGGTGGGAAGGAGAAAAAGGTAGGAGGGAAAAAGAGGTGGGAAGGGGGAAAAGACAGGAAGGGAGGAAAGGGATCAGGAAAACAGGGAAAATAAGGAGGGAAAAATAGGCAGGGAAAAGGAGAGAAATGCAAGGGAAAGATGTAGGAAAAGGGGGAAAAAGGGGGAAAAAAGGCAGGGGAAAGGGGGGAAAAGAGTGGGAAAATGGTGGGAAAAAAAGGACAGGAAAACTGGGCAAGGGGGTGAGTAAAGGAGGGGGAAACTGAAATTTCTGGGAATTCCATTCCAGAGCTTCCCCACCCTCACAAGGAAGAATTTTTTCCTAAAAATCCAAATGAAAATGGCTTTTGGGGAGCAATGGGCCTGCTGAAGGAGGTGAGTGCATTTTCACCCATTTCCCAGGTTTTTGTCTCTTTAATTTAAAATTACCCCTCTCAAACTTTTAAACACCACCCACATTCCATGGGATCCCTGAAGCTGGATGGAAAAACGTGGGAACATTTTTCCAACCCCCTGCTCAATCAAGGGAAAGCAAAGCAAGTTCCCAAAAGAAATGCTTGAAATCACATTTCTTAAAAAAAAAATTTGGGGTGTTCTTGTGTCATTTATCTCATTTTTCCCCACTCAGATTATTCCAGAGTCACACACGGATTCTCACCCAGGGGGATGGAATGGACAAGGAGTAAGAGGCATCATCACTCCCAAACAAGGTTATTTACAGCCCAAACAGCAGCTGGGGGCATGAACTCGCCAGAAAAGCTGAAATATAAATCTGACTCAGGGCTAGTGGTGTTCCACTGGCAGAGCATTCCATCAAAACCAAATAACCTGGATTTCACACCGGTTCTCCTGGAGCAGCAAGGGAAAAATGGCTCTGCTGTCAACCCCCAGGTAGCAAAATGTTCAAGGGAATGAGCTCCAAAATCTTCCCTGAAATGGAAAATGGGAAATCAACAGGGCTTGCAAGGGGGAAATAAATAAAAATAAAAGAGGTGGATCCAACACAAATCCTCATTCAGCTCTTCCCAAAGGAATTCCCTGTGGCTGCTGTGGGAATCACTGGCCAGATGTGACATTGTGCTGGTCACACCCTCAGAAATGCCCTTTTCCAGCTGTTCCAGTGACCACTGGATGGTGAGTTATCCCAGGGATGTCCCACACCAGGAGCAGCAGCTGGAACCTCGGGAAGGGAAAGCTTTGCCTGGGAAGAGAAGAATCTTCCCAAACCCAATCCTGGTGGAGCTCTGATTTTATGGATTCTGGGATTCACATGAATAAATACGGAATTTGGGATTAACATGACTCCTTCTAGGAGAGAACAAACAAACCCTCACAACCCTCTGGATTTTAGGGAAAATTTGCATTTTAAATAAATCAATAAATTAATTAATAATTAGTCATTTTCTTACGGGTCTACCCAAAAACAAATTCCTCTTTTGACAAACACACTTCACCCAGGATATTCCAGCGTGGTAAAACACATCAGGATGAAGGTGCTGATGCTTCAATATTCCATGGAATGTGCAGAAACAGGGAATGACCTTCCCTAAAAGCTTTCCCAGCTGGAAGAAGGCTCAGGCAGGATGAGCAGGATGAGCTGACCTTGAGCTCGTTGTCCTGTGGGGGATCAGCACCCCATTTTCCCATTTTTGGGAAATTCCATTTTTGGAATGGATTTCTTTGGATCCATGGGGCAGGAAAACGGGCACAGAGGTTGCTGTTGGCACTGAGATTCTCCAAGGAAAAGGAGACCCTGGCCATGGTTGGAACTTCTGGATGATTAAAGATCCAGAGATTCCTGTCCTTCCTTCCCACTGGAATAACAGAACCGTCCTTGTGGAATTCCAGACTGGTTTGGGTTGGAAAGGACCTTGAATCCCATCCCATTCCAGCCCTGCCATGGGCAGGGACATTCCAGCCCCATCCAGCCTGGCCTGGGACATTCCAGGGATGATGAGGTGTCACTTTTAACATGGAATTCAAAATTTCCCACAGCCAAACACCTCCCACCCCATCTGGCTAAAGGATGACAAATCCACAAATCTTCCATTGTTTTTTTCCAGGCCAGGAGAAAACCAACCTTTATTATCCCATATCTTATTCCCAGCTCAAGGAATCCCAAACAACATTTCCTGCCCTTCAGTTCAGCCAGGAGAACTCCTCAAAATCCCCTTTTTTATGAACAAGTGCAGGGCTCTGCTCTCACATCTGTCCTCATTTCACCACCACACACTCAGGAGCCAAAATCCATCTGCTGTCTGCAGCTCCCAGCAGGAATTCTGAGTTCTGGGCTCCATTCCTGCCCCCCAGGAATGTTAATCCATCACCAGAAGTGGGGCCTTTTGCTCAGAGCTCCCCCAAATCCAGCAGGGAAGTTCTGGGGATCCACAGGCAGCATTCCTGCTGCTGTATCCATGCCATGCATCATCAGGATGAAACGAATTTGGGGAGGATGATGAATCCCAGGCCTGGCTTAGCTTTTTTTTTTTTTTTTTTCATTATTCCTCATTTTTATTCTCTGATGAATCCCTGTGGCAGCAGCCCTGGGCTGTTTTCCTTGGAAACAGCAGCACTGGGAAGGAGGGAGCACCATCCCACAGCTTCTCCCACTGGGCTGGGAATGGGAAATGTGGGACAACAGTGGGATCCTGGATGATAAAACAGATTTCTGGTGCTCAGACCTATGGACAAGTAGCAGGAAAATGAATATTCCAGATTTCTGAGCACCCCAAAAATCCCACAGGCTTTGGGGGGATCCAATGGGCCCCAGTGGAGCAGCAGGAAGAGCTGAGGAAAGGATGGAGCAGGACTGAGGGATTTTTTATCACCATTTTTATTCCAACCAGTCCCTCCAAATTTCCATGGCCAAGCTGGAAATCTCCTCGCCAAGACCAGGATCAGGCAGCACTTCCCAGGAAGGTGATTCCCATGGAATTCCAAGGCCTCAGGAACATCTCAAAATCCCAGGATTTGCACGGAAAGGGGAAATCAAAAACCCAGCTTGGAGCCCTCGGAGATCCCAATACAGCTGAAGGGCACAATCAGCCCCAAATGCCACCAAAATCCAGGGAAAAATCAGGGAAAAGGCAAAAATACAGGATGTGCTGTAAATAATTGATGTCCAAAAAGTTATTTTAATTAAGGTTTAAAAGGTGTAATTAAGGTTTAAAAGGACAGGTATCAAAATTTCACCACAGAGACCCTGAGCATCCTCCCAGCCCCAATCCCAAAATCTTTATCCAGCTCTCCCAGCACTAAAACTGTTGTCATTTCCATCTAACAGAGGAATCAAACAGAAAATAAAATAAAAAAATGAGTAAAATAAATAAAATGAGTAAAATAAAATAAAAAAATTAATTAATTAATTAAATAAAATTAAATTAAACTAAATTTAATTTAATTTAATTTAAAAAATAAAATAAAATAAAATAAAATAAAATAAAATAAAATAAAATAAAATAAAATAAAATAAAATAAAATAAAATAAAATAAAATAAAATAAAATAAAATAAACAAATCTCTGCCTAAACCTCTGAGGATCAATTTTCTCCTTGGAGCTGCCCACCAGAAATCAAGGAAGCTGCAGGAATTTTCCTCATTTCCAGTTGGATTCCAGTGTCCTGTCCTGCCTGGGGATGCAACTGGATCTGTGGAATTCTCCCAGCATTCCAGCTTTACACACAACACTTCATTTGACTCCTATTGAAGCAAAATCAGAGGAAACAATTAATTTAAAATACTGAGATTGCTTCAATAATATTTCTGTTTAAGCCCGTGCCAAGCTCAGCCTCGTTAATTACTTCTTTGGTCATTATTATTAGAGCTGCTAATCATAATCACAGATTAATGAGCGTGGATCCCATGGAGAGCCTGCCAAGCCTGAGCCTGGCTTTGGAATTTTGAGCCATCCTTGCACGTGGAGCTGGAGTCAGGTTCAAGTTTTGATTTTCATGATAGGCTGAGTTTTATTTGCTCGGTGACTTCACACACAGGGAGAGGAGAGGGAATTTTGCCTGTCCCACAAACCAGATTTCCTAATAAATTTCCTAATGAATCCCTCATTATCACATAGGAGCTGCTGGCATTTCCAACCCCAACATCCATGGCTTTGCAATTAACCTCCTTCTCTGGTGGAAAAAAAGGAAAATACCCATTTTTGCAGCTGACTGTGGCAATAATCAGAGCTCATCCCCAGGGAAGGGAAGTTTCAGGGAAGATGAAAGGAAAGAGGAAAGGAAAGAGAAAAGAAAGGAAAGGAAAGGGAAGAGGAAGGAAAGAGGGAAGGAAAGAGGGAAGGAAAGAGGAAAGGAAAGAGGAAAGGAAAGAGGAAAGGGAAGAGGAAAGGGAAGAGGAAAGGGAAGAGGAAAGGGAAGAGGAAAGGGAAGAGGAAAGGGAAGAGGAAAGGGAAGAGGAAAGGGAAGAGGAAAGGGAAGAGGAAAGGGAAGAGGAAAGGGAAGAGGAAAGGAAAGGAAAGGGAAAGGAAAGGAAGAGGAAAGGGAAGAGGAAAGGGAAGAGGAAAGGGAAGAGGAAAGGAAAGGAAAGGAAAGGAAAGGAAAGGGAAAGGAAAGGAAAGGAAAGGAAAGGAAAGGAAAGGAAAGGAAAGGAAAGGAAAGGAAAGGAAAGGAAAGGAAAGGAAAGGAAAGGAAAGGAAAGGAAAGGAAAGGAAAGGAAAGGAAAGGAAAGGAAAGGAAAGGAAAGGAAAGGAAAGGAAAGGAAAGGAAAGGAAAGGAAAGGAAAGGAAAGGAAAGGAAAGGAAGCAGCAGAGCAGCTCTGGAGGGGGAGCCTAAGGAGCCAATTAACTGAGCAGGACAATTTATTCCTGCAGCTCCAGTCGATATATCCTGATTTCTGCTAATGGGAAGCCCTTGAGTTGGAAATGCAGGATCTCAGCAGTGCTGTTCTCAGAGCAGACCCAAATTAGCAGTTTAATAGTGCACAGCAGGCAGTGGCAGCACAGAGCCACAATTTATTGCCCACTCTGCTTCTCCCACAGCTCAGCCCTGCCTGGGCAGCAGCAGCTCATCCCAGGATTGATAAATCCCAAATTATCAATGCCATTGACAGGGCATTGATCCCACACCTGATGGATTTCCACCCCATGAGCTGCATTTTGTTACCCTTCAAGGCTTGAAACCGAAGTTTTCACACAATTCCAGGCTGATTTCCAATTTAAATCCCATCTCATGCCACATCCCAGGTTGCTCAGGGCTCCATCCAAGCTGGTTACAGAGAAAAATCCCAAATTAGCACCTTAAAAATGAGGAATCAGGAGATGGGCCCCTGATTCTTTTGAAGTGACAGATTTCAAACACAGGCTCAGCCACCAGACATGTGACAAATGGATCAGTGACAGCAGACAGAGCATAAATTCAATATTTTTCACTGATAAATTGTTGCTCTTCCATTTCTGTCAAGTCCTAGTTTCCCATTTTAATTCCCTGTGACAAAGCAGCCGGATTTCAACATTCCCTTCCTCCTCCAAGACCCGGTCCACAAAGCTGAACCTCTGCTCTCTGCACAGCTCTGACAAAAATCAGGAATTATTATTAATCCTCAGGAAGCAGCTGCATAAAACCAATGGAAAACTTTATGACCACAACCAGGCCTTGGTTTGGAGCGAAACCCCCAAGCCAAAGATGGAAAACCCTGATTTTATTTTAGTGGGAGTTACAATGGGTTAAATCAGGATATAAAGGTGAGAAAGCAGCAATTATCCACCTTGAAACCCAAAACCCCAAATTATCCCATCCTCACCCTCAAAGCCACAGCGCTGAGGATGTTTTGCTGAGCTTGAGAGCCCCTCAGCCCATGAAATATTCACTTTACACTAAAGAAACACGGCCCCCACCCAGCAAAGCCCAGCCAGAGCCAGCCCAGAACACTCTCAAACACATCTCTGCTCAGAGAAAGGATGAGTGCCCTGTTTTGCCAGGATTGAAGAGTGCTTGTGGGGAGCCTGCTGGGAGCAGAGGAGGATGTCAGGGATAATAGAGCAGCCCTGCTGCTGGGGAGCTGCTCAATTACCACGGCTTTGATGTGGGAAGAAAGCAAAGAAATGGGGGGAAATGAAAAAAAAAAAAAAAAAAAAAAAAAAAAAAAGAAAACATTTCATATCTCTGATGAAATAGTGAAGCTTTCACAAAGCAAGCAGTGTTTGAGAGGATAAAATGCTGGAAGGTTGTGATCATGCAGGAAATAAAGGCTCACACTAAAATCCAGTGTGGAGTGGCAGGAGAGGAGGGGAAGCAGCTCCAGCTGAGCTCTGTGATAATTGATAAATGATTTGTGTTAATCATAGAAGTTTTGGAGTTTGTGTAAACCAGAATACTTAAAATAAGAAAAGAACATGGACCTAGATAAAGGGAAATATATGATTAAACCCATTCTGTTTAAATCCCCCTGTTATGAATTTTGTATATTGAATACTGTATACCAGATTGTAAAAGAAGAAAAAAAGGGTTTTCCACAGTCTGAAAGGTTTTTTTGCAGAATCAGATTTCCTGCCTTTGTGTAATCAATCACAAACTATCTGCTAAAGATCAGGCTTCCCACTTCTCCTGTTTTTTATCCACCAAGACCAGGTGGTTACATGACCAATTGTCCCCAGATCTGTCCCACGGGAGTTTGGAAGTTTCTTTGCCCACCACTGCTCACCTTGCAGAATTACTACAACAAAACAATAACAATTATTGATTACTACAAGGAAAACCAGACTATAAAAAGGGAGCTGTAACCAAGTTGGATGGAAGCGTGGAGTGGGCGGTGACCCCTCACGTTTTCCCCAGAGTTGCTTGCTCTGGCTGTATAAAACAAACCAATCTAAATTTTGCCAACTATTGAGACTTTGTTTCTCATTTATAACAGCTCCAAAGAGGATTTGGGGAGCTGTGACTCTGGCCAGGAGAGATCTCCAAAGCCCAGGGATTTTCTAACCTCACTCCTTGGGATTCAAATCTTCTCCAGCCCAGCAAGGAGGGAAATCCCGAGAGCAGGGAGGGCATTTCTGCATCCAGACTTATCCCACAGGATGGGGGCTCCAAATCCCACCTGGGGAAAAGCCACTCCCCCCTTTCCCAGGTGAACCCCCCCAGACTGTGCAGAACACTCCTGGGAAAGGCTGGAATTCAGGTAAATCCCCCAGGCTGGTTTAGGGTGGTGCTGTGCAAGCTCAGCCCTGGCACAGGGAATCTTTGCCAGCTCTTTTCCAGACAAATCCATTTTCTGTGCAGAAAAACTCATTTTGTGGGGGTCCCTATAAATTTTCCTCCACATCCCATCATTATCCAGCAAAGAGAATCATGGAATGGTTTGGGATAAAAGGGACATTAAATCCCATCCCATTCCCCCCTTTTCCATGGCAGGGACACCTCCCACTGTCCCAAGTGCTCCAACCCCAGTGTCCAGCCTGGCCTTGGACATTCCAGGGATCCAGAGGCAGCCACAGCAAATCTGGGAATTCCATTCCAGGGCCTTTCCTTAGTGGGAGGGACAGGGGGATCCCTGGAATCCCATGGGATGGGATGGGATGGGATGGGATGGGATGGGATAATGGGATAATAGGATAATAGGATAATAGGATAATAGGATAATGGGATGGGATCCATGGGACGAGATGGGATTTAAAATCCCTTTTATCCCACAGGATGGCTCCCCTGGATTTTGGAGCTCTGTTGGCACAACGAGCAGCTGGGCATTTGTATTTTAAGGTCTGGGTTGTTTTGATGATATTTTAAACTCCTAAAGGCAGATTTTAAACTCAATCAATGGTCTCAGCTTCCTCTGCAGCCAACAACACACCGGAAAAGACAATTCCTGATGGAGGATCCCAAAAATATCATTGCAGTTGGTTTGGAATGTGACTGAATTAGCAGAATTTGTGCTGCTGGCTCCTCTGTGCAGCCTCTCTTTGTCTCTCTTCTGCTCCCTTTTAATCAAGGACACAAAGGAAGGGAGATTAAATCAGCCTCTTGATTGCTGGGGGTGGAAGCTGGAAACAAACAGGCCCCAAACAATTCCAAACAAAATGAGCTGGGGGTGCAGAATGTCCTGAGAGAAGTTAAACAGATGGGAAAATCTGAGCCAGCTTTGTGTGGATCCCCACACAGCAAAGGCCTTTCAGAGTGCTCACAGAGATGGGGATGGGGTGGCAGGTTGGAAGCAAAAAACCCAATTCAAGGAAAAGCTGAGCAAAGAAAAATAATCCAGGGATTTTCTGTCTGACATGAAGAGCATCATCACCAGGAAGGTGCTGAATCAGATCTGGGAATTACAGGATCCCAGAATAGTTTGGGCTGGGAGAGACCTTAAATCCCAGCCCATTCCACTTCTCTCTCATGGATCTCCTCCCACTGTCCCAGGGATCCAGGGGCAGCCACAGCTGCTCTGGCAATTCCAGCCCAGTCCTTCCCCACCTCCCAGCCAGGAATTCCTTCCCAAAATCCCATTTCAATCTCTCTTCCTTTGGTTTAAAACCATTGTCCATCTCCTCTCACCACCTGCCCAAGGAAAAGTTGTTCTCCCTCTCTTTTACAAGCCCATTTAAATACTTAAAAGCCACAAGGAGTGATCTTCTCAGAGCCACTGCTCCAAGCTGAGGGGAAAATTCCAACAGGGAAAAAGTATTTGGAGAGACTAAAAATCTCCATTAAATTAATTACAGCCATCAAAAATCTCCTCTGAGAGCTGCTGCTGCTTTTCCAGATCCAGTCTGAGGATGAAAACACCCCAGAAACCATCTCCAGATGTGCTCATGCCATTTTTCCTGTGTTTCCTTGGGATTCAGAAATTAATCATTGACTCCAAATTATCCTGGAAGGTCCCTAGAGTCCCACCCAGCTTCCCAGGAATGTCCTGGTGTGGTTTAGCCTCAGAGCCTCAGGGAAAGCTGGCATGGTTTATTTGTCTCTTTGAATCCCAACCCACCTCCAGACAAGCTTTGTATTCAAAGCTTTGCTCCCAACTGGATTTTTTTTTTCCCCAATTCTATTATTTGGATCAAGCCAGTCTGTGCTTCTTTAATGTTTCCCCCTCACGCTTGGCTGCTGGCTCCATTAGTTACACCAAGACAAAAATACAACGGGATGCAGCAGCAGAAATCCTTTGATACACTCAAATCCTCGCCCATAAATAAGCTCCCCACACCCAGGTGGGTTTGCTCTGAAGATTTTATCAGGCTCCCTTCGTGGATGTTGCTGAAAGTCAGGAATTGCAGGGCTTGGAGGAGCAAGTTCATTATTTTTTTCCCAAAACAAAAAATAAAAATAAAATAAGCCCTGTGAGTATATCTCTGTGTGAAGCAACAATTTCTTTGGCTGACTAAAATTCCAGTCGGAGTTGACAAAGCATTGACTGCTTGTGTGTTTAAACCCACGACAGCCCTGACATTTCATAAGGTTTTTGCTCCAGGCACTGGATAATTTCCATTACAATTTTAATATTTAGAGAAATCGAGGCCCCAGAGGTTTTCCTGCTCAGTTATTTCGTTCAAAGCACCTCAGAGAAAGTTGATAGGCTGGTATCATCTTTCTTCCTGGGCCAAGCTGGAACTTAATCTGGCTGACAAGAAAAATGGTTCTGGAAATAGAACAGCAGTGAAAGGAAAGCCATGGAAAACCTGCATAGGATGAAATGGGATGAAGGGATGAAGGATGAGGAAATGGCTGAGGTCCTTTGGCTCAGTCTTTAACTGCAAAGCCACTCCTTTTCCAGATATTTGAGCTGGAAACTCGGGATGGGGAGCAGAATGGAGCCCCTGATCCAAGGGAAGGTGTTCTGGGAGCTGCTGCAGCACTTGGATACACATAAATTTACAGGAATGGGTGGGATCCCCAAAAGCTGCTGAGGGAAGTGCTCATGGGGACACTCTCCATCATTTCCCTGCTGCTGTGGTACCTGGGGACTGCAGGATCCCAGGAGGCTGGGAGAGGATTCAGGCAGCTCCAGGTCTGTCAGCCTGAGCTCAGTGCCAGGGAAAGTCATGGAGCAGATCATCCTGGACACCAGGAAAACCTGGGGATTGTCCCAGCCAGTCTGGTTTTCCAAGGCTGGGTCTGCCTGACCATCCTGACCTCCCTCCATGGCAGCAGGACCTGCTCAGGGGGAGGGAAAAGCTCTGCATGAAGCTGGAATTCATCAAGGACTTCCCACTGCTCCCCACAGAATCCTGCAGGAGAAACTGCCTTGGATGTGAGGAGAAAATACTGGGGATGGAGTTAAACCCAGCTTGGTCACTCACAGTGATAGCATAGGGTTAAAATATTTTAAAACATGGAAATTGTGTACAATGGATTCTGGGGGTGGAAAGAAAGGTTGGGTCTGGCAGGCCTGGGAAAGGGAATTCAGCCCTGGGAATGAATGTTGAGTTTTGTCTGCACCTGTGTAATCATCATCAAGTAAATAATATGATTGTTAAATATGATGGTTGTTTGGTAATTGAATATAATCATTGTTAAATCGTAATAAGAATCATGAGAAATGTTGTTTGGGGGACCTGATGAAAATCACAAGAATACTTGCTTGGCTGAGATCAATGTATACAATAGAACAATATGGGTTTAATAATTAATATATAGTTATGTAACAAAAAGGGTAAAAAAAACATGTCAGATTTGGGTTTGTACCCCAGATTCCCAGAGCTCTTCAATAACAGCAGCTGCAGATAATCACCCTGTGCTTGTTTCTGTGCTGACACCAAGGCTCAGCCCTGGGCCAGTCCTGTTCAACCCTGTCCTGATGATCTGGGTGAGGGGATGGATGCACCCCCAGCTCTGCAATTCTGCAGTTCTATGAGCTCCACCTTTAATGGGAGTTAAATCCATCCAGGATTTAAAACTTGTGGACTTTCTGGGCACCCTTTTGCATGAAGAAATTTTTCCAGTATCCTACCTGAGCTTGAATGCCTGGAGAGCAGTTTCCAGCAGCTTTTTTAGGATCCACAAACTCCTCAAGGCTCAGCTTCCTCACAGACCTGCCCAGCACCAGCCCTGTACCAATAAACAGCTCCAAAAGGATTTTTCCATTGAATTCTTTCCTGCTGGAGCTTCTCCTTCCTGCTGTAAAACTACTGACCTGGACACAACACAAATATTGCACTGAAGTGAACAGGACTGGTTTTATATGGATTTACTCTTCCTGGGATCAGTCCCTGGATCCCTTCCAGCTCAGGCTATTCCAGAATTCAGTGCAAAATACACAGATTCACCTACAAGTTTTTTTTTCCACCTGTGACGGGCTCATCTCCCTCTGGGGTTTTGTCATTGATTCCCATGGATGTGAAGACAACGAAAGATGGAGCAGCAGGATGAAATAAATATTTAGTGAACAACACTGATTTTGTAAAGGGAAAGAGGGAAAACAGAGCCAGCCCAGCCTTGTGGAACACATCAGTTTTATCTGCCCTGATAAGAGCCACAGGAACCTGCTGAGCATTTGGGCTCTTGGTGACTTATTGTGCTCTGAGAGGTCTGGAAATGGCATTAAACCAAGCAGCAGAATAAAAACAGCCCTGGAATAATGGATCAAGGACTTGCTGTGCAGTTTGCTGTCAGATGAAAGTCAAACAAGCAGTGGGCAGTTCAGGGACATGCCTGGATCTCAAGAACATCCAAAAAAAAAAAATAAAAGGACGTTTTTTCACCTGTCATTGATGAAAAGCAAAGACTGGAACAAAACAAGGCTCTAAATAGAAGGCTCCAGATGGATCCTGGCTGACAGCATGGAAGAATTTTCATATTTTACATCATAAATGCCAGAAATTTGGATGTTTTCACTCTGGACACCCTCCTGGGTGCTCCTTCTCTCCCAGGTCACCTCCACAGGACAGGCTGCTCCAAGCCTCCATGTCCAGCCTGGCCTGGGACACTTCCAGGGATCCAGGGGCAGCCACAGCTGCTCTGGGAAAGCTGTTCCAGCACCCCACCACCCTCCCAGCCAGCAATTCCCAATTCCCAATATCCCATCCAGCCCTGCCCTCGGGCAGTTTGAAGCCATTCCTTGTGTCCTGCCACTCCAGGCTCTTGGAAATTCTTTCTCTCCCTGTTTCTTTCAGCTCCTGCAAGCTCACAGTCAGGTCACCCCAAAACTTCTCTTCTCTAGGCTGAACAATCCCAATTTTCTCAGCCTTTCCTCCCAGCAGAGCTGCTCCATCCCTCCAATCATCTTGGTGGTTTCTTCTGGAGGAATAAATTCAACAGAAGGAGCAGGAAATTGCTCCCTGGGAGCCACCCACCCTCTCGAGGGAACCCCACCCCTGACACGGGTGATTTCCACCAGGTGCCCTGGGTTGGATGTGGAGCTGAGTCCAATGGAAGGTTTGGGGCAGGGGCCTTGTGCTGTTTGCTCTGCTCTTGGATCCAGGCAGGCTCAGAGCTGCTGCTCCTCCTGCTCTCATCCCACCTTCCCTTCTGCCCAAATCAGCCCCAGTTCTTTAATCAGAAACACACCACAAAGAGAGAGCAGCGAGAAAACCTCTGCAAACACTCCCTGGGGATTTTATGGGCTGAAACCTGATTTTTGTTCAGTTCCAAGAGGAGGATCCTGATCCTTTGCAGCAGCAGCAACAATCTGGTACCTGGTACCCCTCAGGTGAATTCTTCCATCCCATCCCATCCCATTATCCCATCCCATTATCCCATCCCATTATCCCATCCCATCCCATCCCATCCCTTTATCCCATCCCATCCCATCCATCTGGTGGCCTCCTCTGGAAGAACAATTCCAGCACCAGCAGCACAAAATTGCTCACTGGGAGCCCCCCACCCTCTCCCAATCCCAAATGTACAGAGCTGCTCCATGGAATCAGCAGAACCCAGCCCCAGCTCCTGAGGCAGCACCACCCTCACAAAACCCCGGGCACAAAGGGGCTGTGAAGTCACTGTGAAGCTCTTCTGGAGATGTTGGAATTCTGCAAGTGCTTCCAAGCTGGAAAAAGGCCCAGACAATTTCTGTGGCACCACCTTGGTGTGGGGACTCCTGCCTGAGCCTGAGCACAAATTAGCAGGAACTGAAAGGGTGGGTGTAAAACTCCTGGAATAGGATGCTGGATATCAGCAGGAATTACACCCAAAAAAAAAAAAGCAATAAAGGGTAAAAATGGGGAGCAGCACAGGAAGGTTGGGCCTGTCCACAACAAGGATAAATCTGGGAGAGGATTGAGGTGCTCTGTAGGATTGAGGACCTGCCCAGGACTCACAGCTGTGATCCAATTTCCCCAGAGCTGGAAGAGGTTTTATGGAATTCCGTCATCGCTGATTTCCTGCCAGATAATCCAAAGGTTTTGCCAACAAAGTGACTTTGAGCATCCCTTGCAGATGCAATTCCTGGGAATAAGCCTGGAGGGGAGGTGGCCTGGGCTCAGTGTGACTCTTGGGTGTCCTGGGCAAACACAAACCAGGTTCAGTGAGGTGCTGGCACCTCCAGGAAAAGATTTCTTTAATATTTTCCCAGGAAAAAAATTCCTTTCAGTGACTTTCTCCTGCCTCTTCTAATGCTGGGATCATCCTGGGGAACAGATCCTGATAGTGATGCTATTTATGGAATCCTGGAATGGTTTGGGTTGAAGGGACCTCAAAGTCATCTCATCCCAACTCTTCTGCCCAAGGAATTCCCTCCACTAGAGCAGGAGGCACCTTCCACCCTACCACACATGGAAAAGGAAATATCCGTATTCAACAATGAAAAAACAAAGGTAAAGTCTTCTCCATGGGAAAGCTAAAAAAAAAAAAAAAAAAAAAAAAAAAAGTGTTTTTTGTTCCCAGGGAAAGTTTCCTTGGAGCAGATGGGGATGGTGACGTGGTCACACCATGGAGGGAGAATCCCTTGGGAATTGGCCACACACTGAGAATTAGCAGTAAAAATTGCACTGGAAAATGAAGCAAGAGAGCAGGAATGAGGAAAATGAGTGGAAGTACAGCTCTAGGGGGGTTTCTCCAGTGGTTATTTCCAGAAGATGCTGGATTTGATCCAGTGCCCTATTTCACAGCCTCAAGGTACCTCAGCAGCACCAAAACATTCCAGGTTCCTCAGGCACACCCCAGAGCAGCCACGTCCTGTGGGAAACCTTTGGAGCATCTCAAGGATTTGAAATTAACTCCTCTTCCATGGAAAACCCAGGATTCTGCAAGGAAGAACATCTGCTATAAAAAAATCACCCCAAATCAATGGAAAAGTCTCCTTTTGGCAGAAATTGGGGAAATTGTGTCTTGCTGAGGTTCTCTGTTTTCATGGAATCCTGGAGTGGTTTGGGTTGGAAGATCCTTGAAGCTCATTCAGCTTATCCAGGGACACCTTGCCCTATCTGGAATTTCTGGAATCCCAGAAATTATAATCACATCCCAGAACACTTGGTGTTGGGATATGGATACTTTTGGATGATGGAGACATCAAAAAATCCTTTCTTTTCCATGGCAATGCACCATTGAGGAAAATCCTGGAAAAGCAGAGAGTTGTCAGGACACTGGAATATTCTCAACCGAGTTCCAGTAGGAATCCAAGGTTAAAAATAAAAATGAAAATTTGGTAAAGAGCTGGGAAATTCTCTTTGCAGCATCAGCTGGGGCTGCTGATGTTCTGGTGTTCACAGAGCTCCTCTGGGCTCTGTTTAAAACTCGTTTTTGTTTTCTATAGAAACAAGCCAGACCTCCACTTCCCGAGGGTTAATTTGCATTTTTATGGAGAAGAAGCCATTCCATATCCAGTGGTTCTTCCCTGAATACTGCTCTGGTTATTCTTTCAAAGGCATTTAACATAATGGACAGGAGATTGCTGAATATGAAGCCAGTGAGTTTAGTGAAGGAAATGTTGGAGCGTGTTTCATCCAGATGCATTCAAAATTCCAAATAATATTCCATCCTTTTCCTTATCAAACTCAATACCTGCAGCTTCCCTTTCAAATCCATGGGATACACAGCCAGGATTCCAAATTTCAGCTTTGGCTTTGCTGGGATCCTCACTGAGCAAGAATTTGATGGATCCAAGATCTGTTTTATCCCTGAAATGTGGTGGAATTTTGGGAGGGATGAGAAGGAATGAGCAGAGCAGTGGGGATGTGGCAGGGCTGGAATTTCAGAGCTGAGTCTCCCACAATCTTTGTGCCATTGGGAAAAGTTGCCTGGAAATTTTTTTATGTTGTCCCAGACCACTGGAAAAAGAAAATTTATGGTCTCCAAGGACTACTTTTAAGCACCCCCAGTGATCAAGCTTATATATATTTTTAGATATTTATATTTTTTTGTGTGTGGGGGGCTGCACTACTTCATTAATCAATTGATTATAAAATCCCTCCAGCTGAGAGGTCCAAAAGGACCCGAGGAGGGAATTTTCACCTTTCCATGTCACCTTTGTGTCCGTGTGGGAATTGTTCTCCACCTTCAGCCAGTGCAGCAGGAGCAGTGCCAGGGCTGCTGCTCACTAAAAGCTTCTACACGATTTACTACAAGTGTTAAATTACTCGATGATTAAGTGCTGCTAAATCCTCCAGGCATAAAGCCATTGATCAAATCTTAGGCTGAGCTTGGTAAGGAGAGGCTCAGCAGGAGGGTCTCCCTTGCCCTTTGCACTCCTCTCCTTTTGTGCCCTCAGTCTCTGTGCAAATCAGATTAAATTGATTTCGATCTGGCTTTTTTTTTGTATGTTTATGTAGCAATAGAGTGAACTCGAAATTGAGCTTTGTTAAATTTAAATTAAATCTGATTTTGCTGATGCCTTCGAGGTTTCTTTAAGTGTTAAAGCCACTGCTGAGTGACCCAGCTCCAACCCCACAAATGGCACTGCTGCAATTCACACCTGGAAACCTTCCCTGGACGAGGAGGGGGCTGGAGATGAAGATCCCTTGGATAAGAGGCTGGGAAGGATGGAGAGGAGGCAGAGCTGGGTGGTGTTTGCAGTGGAGTGGCACAACCCACTGGCAGCAGCAGGTAACAGGTGCATCCCTTCCTTATCCATGGGATTTCTCTGGAATGCTGCAAGAGGAGGCTGCAGAGGGCAAATCCCCCGAGAATTCGGGTGCTGCCTGCCAGAGATGCCACAGACAGCACAGGCTGAGCCAAATCTCGGCTGCAGAAACCCTTTCTGACCTCAGCCCAGGGAACTGGGAATTATGAACAGCAGGGATCTGTTCCCCAGTGCCTGAGCGGGCCAAAATTCCCCCAGGAAACAGCCTGGAAGCTCTAAATAAGTCATCATTCTTAATTAGCAGTGCAGATTAATCTGTGCAGGGTTAAGCTGGGCAGATCTGGCTTCAGTAAGAGCTGGAGGGGCACGAGGGGCTCCATGGGAGGATGGGATGGGATAATGGGATAATGGGATGGGATAATGGGATGGGATGATGGGATGGGATAATGAGATGGGATAATGGGATGGGATAATGGGATGGGATGGAGGGATTCACCTGAGGGGTACCAGGTACCAGATTGTTGCTGCTGCTGCTGCAAAAGGATCAGGATCCTCCTCTTGGAACTGAACAAAAATCAGGTTTCAGCCCATAAAATCCCCAGGGAGTGTCTGCAGAGGTTTTCTCGCTGCTCTCTCTTTGTGGTGTGTTTCTGATTAAAGAATTGGGGCTGATTTGGGCAGAAGGGAAGGTGGGATGAGAGCAGGAGGAGCAGCAGCTCTGAGCCTGCCTGGATCCAAGAGCAGAGCAAACAGCACAAGGCCCCTGCCCCAAACCTTCCATTGGACTCAGCTCCACATCCAACCCAGGGCACCTGGTGGAAATCACCCGTGTCAGGGGTGGGGTTCCCTCGAGAGGGTGGGTGGCTCCCAGGGAGCAATTTCCTGCTCCTTCTGTTGAATTTATTCCTCCAGAAGAAACCACCAAGATGATTGGAGGGATGGAGCAGCTCTGCTGGGAGGAAAGGCTGAGAAAATTGGGATTGTAGAGAAGTTTTGGGGTGACCTGACTGTGAGCTTGCAGGAGCTGAAAGAAACAGGGAGAGAAAGAATTTCCAAGAGCCTGGAGTGGCAGGACACAAGGAATGGCTTCAAACTGCCCGAGGGCAGGGCTGGATGGGATATTGGGAATTGGGAATTGCTGGCTGGGAGGGTGGTGGGGTGCTGGAACAGCTTTCCCAGAGCAGCTGTGGCTGCCCCTGGATCCCTGGAAGTGTCCCAGGCCAGGCTGGACATGGAGGCTTGGAGCAGCCTGTCCTGTAGAGGTGACCTGGGAGAGAAGGAGCACCCAGGAGGGTGTCCAGAGTGAAAACATCCAAATTTCTGGCATTTATGATGTAAAATATGAAAATTCCTGAGAATTGGCTGGGTTTAAATCAGGGGTGGGAGGCTCCAGGTTTGGGATTCAGTGGAGCAGCTCTGGGTGGTGTCCCCATCCCAGGACATCTGTGATGGTTTTCCAGCTCTGCCCAGCAGCCCTGGCTCAGCCTGCAGCAATCCCAGCTTCAGCAGGGACTGAGGGATGTGATAGGACCTGCCCTGAGCAGGAAGGCAGCAAAGCCCAAAGCTCATTAAAGAAAAGCTTAATTGGCATCATCTGCTTTGCACCAGGCTTTGATGTTTTCCAGGAGCTCAAGGGTGGGATCCCATGGAAAGAGGGTGGCTGCTCCCCAGTGAAGGGTGTCTGCTCAGCACTGATCCTCTCCCAGCTTCTGACAGCACATTTTGGGATGGAATAATTGTGATCCTGTGCCTGGAAAGCAAAAAAAAGAAGGATTGATGAACAGGGTGAGTGTGGAAAATATTTGGAGTGACCTGGGATAGTGGGAGGTGTCCCAGGGCATTCCTTTGCACAAAATTAAGGAATCCTCAAATCTCAGAAGGGTTTGGGATGGAAAGAATCATAAATCCCATCCCATCCCACCCCTGCCATGGCAGAGACACCTCCCACTGTCCCAGGCTGCTCCAGCCCCAGTGTCCAGCCTGGCCTTGGGCACTGCCAGGGATCCAGGGGCAGCCACAGCAAATCTGGGAATTCCAGCCCAGCCAGGAATTCCCAATTCCCACTATCCCACCCATCCCTGCCCTCTGGCAGTGAAGCCATTCCCTGTGTCCTGTCCCTCCATCCCTTGTCCCCAGCCCCTCTCCAGCTCTCCTGGAGCCCCTTCAGGCCCTGCCAGGGGCTCTGAGCTCTCCTCAGAACCTTCTCTCCTCCAGACTGAAGGTGCCACAAACCCAAAGCTTTGTAGGAATTTATTCCCTTTCTGCACATTCCAGCACAACATTCCTTAATTCCCCTTTCTAATGCAGATCAAGCAGCTCCGATTTTTCTGCTCTGATGTGTTAATTTCTAGAAACCAGACAAAAGTCTATTTAATTTCAACTCCAGGCTTGGTGGAGAAGTTCTCCAGGAGAACAGAGGAAGGAAGAAGAACACGCCAGGAAGCCTCTGAGGGCCCAAAGGTTGTTTGTTTGTCTTTGAACCTCGTGCCAAAACAATAAACCACAATTATCCTCATTTTTCCCGTGCAATTTCCAGCCCTGTAAACCCTTTATGTTAGAACACATCAAACTCCTGCTCCCTGCCAATCCTGCCTGTTGCTAAGGAACGAGCAGGCAAAAAAAAACCCCCGGAGCTGGGGGACTTGAAAGTGCTCATTAAAAGGCTTTGTGCATCCCTATCTGGGAAATGCTAATTTGGGAAGGCTGATTGATACCCCCACGTTATCAAGTTCCAGCCACCAGGAAGCAGCTCTGGCTCACCTTCAGTCGCTGTTGTTAACACCCCAAAAAAAAAAGAAAAATTTAAAATAAAAAATAAAATAAAAAGTTTCTTATTTAAGCCACCAAAACCATTTTAATCCTAAAAAGCACGGGGATTTTTCATGTTCTGCACACCTCGGTTCTGACCAGCTCCCACAAGGAATTATTTAAATATGTTTTACATTCTCTCAGCCACCTGGGCTGCAGTGTTTTATTTAAATCTTTCCAGGCGTGCATTCCTTGGATACCCCGTGGAGCATCCTGCCAGGCTGGTGGGTGCTAAAAGCTGCTGATCCCAACAGGAACTTTGTGCCAAGCCCAGGCCTCCCAGTGCCAAAATCCTGATAAAATCAACATCAAATCCCAGTAAAATCAATGTCAAATCCCTGGAAAATGAACGTCAAAATCCCAGTAAAATCAACATTGAAATCCCGGTAAAATCAAGATCAAATCCCTGGAAAATCAACATCAAAATCTCAGTAAAATCAAGATCCAAATCCCAGTACAATCAATGTCAAATCCCTGGAAAAATTAACCTCAAAATCCCAGGAAAATCAACATCAAATTCCGGTAATATCAACATCAAAATCCCAGGAAATTCAACATCAAAATCCCTCTAAAATCAGCATTAAAATCCCTATAAAGTCAAGATTAAAATCCCAGTAAAATCAACATCACTCAGCCATTATTAATTTTTATTTCAAAGCACATCAGTGTCACATTCCAAGGAATAATATTTTGGCCTCTTTGCTAAAGTTCTTCCTCCTCTGTTTCAAGGTTGGATTGCAGACTGGGATTGCTGTAAATTTAGGGTAAAAATATCCATGGATTGAGGAAAAATTTTTTTTAATTAATCACTTCACACAGCAGAGCAGAGAGGTGCAGGGTCATATTCTCCACGCACATCTAAGGAAAAGAAAATTTACCCCAACCACTCATATAAAGGGAAATTTAATTTAATGTAATTCAATTTAATTTAATTTAATTTTAATATCACTCTAAAATGAAGGAGCTACACCAAGTTTCCAAGCCCAAATACTCCAGGATTTCTCGGATTTCCTGTCCTTTTCTGCCTCCTTTTGGAACAGGAGCAACTCTGGCCTTACCCACTCCCCCAAAAGTGGCAGCAGCAAATCACAGCCAGCCTGGGCCCAATCAGTCATCCCCTCATTAATTAGCGAAGCTAAATTAAGAAGAGAACACTTAGCAGTTTAATCAAAGCTACAACATGGTGATTAATGCATTGAAAGGTTGGGAAGGGCTGACCCAGAAATGAATTCCCAGCAGGGCAGGAAGCAAAATTAAACATGGGGAAGTGGCAGGGGGAGGGAGCAGAGCTTCCCAACGAGCTCAGGGACGTTTTCACACCAATGATGGAAAGCATTTCCCAGCCACAGAGCCAAACATCCCATATTTCACAACCAGGCCCAGACTTTGTTTGATCTGGGCTGTAAATGAAACCATAATTTGACCCAGCTCTCGCTGAAAGTGAAGAATTACAGAATCATTTATCCAGGTTTTCCCGGGAAGTTCAGCTCATCCAGCAAACCTCAGGCATCCCTGTGTCCCCTCTGTGGTGGCACAAGCCCTGCCCTGTCCCCTGGAGATTGGCACCAGCCACAGCAGCTTTGTCAGGGACATATCCCTGCTCAAGGAGCAGCAAATCAACAACCACTCCTCATTTCTGCCCTTCCAAGAGGAGTCTCCACTCCGATTTCCAGCCCAGTAGAGCTGTCCAATGTCCTGGCAGCGCTGTCCCAGGTCCCAGCAGAGCTGTCCAAGGTCCTGGCAGCGCTGTCCCAGGTCCCAGCAGTGCTGTCCAAGGTCCTGGCAGCACAGTCCCAGGTCCCAGCAGAGCTGTACAAGGTTCTGGCAGTGCTATCCGAGGTCCTGACAGTGCAGTCCAAGGTCCAACCAGAGCTGTCCCAGGAGCTCGGTGTCACCTGCAGCACCTGAGGTTGCTGGATGAGGTTAAAGAGGGAGTTGGTCTCTAATGGGGCTTTCGAACGAGGTTTTCATTTCTTCTTGGGTTTTTGGGGAAGGGGAAATGAGTTAGGAAATGTTCATGTTGGAAGCAATCCAGACCACCTTATCCCATCCTCTTCCAGGGGGTATTTCACAATCACAGAATTGCTGGAATGGTTTGGGTTGGAAGGGAATTCAAATCCCATCCAGTCCCAGCCCTGCCATGGCAGGGACACCTCCCACTGTCCCAGGCTGCTCCAAGCCCTGCCCAGCCTGGCCTTGGGCACTGCCAGGGATCCAGGGACAGCCACAGCTGCTCTGGCAATTCCATCCCAGCCTCTCCTCACCCTCCCAGCCAGGAATTCCCAATTCCCAAGATCCTATCCATTCCCATGGCAGTGAAGCCATTCCCTGTGTCCTGTCCCTCCATCCCTTGTCCCCAGCCCCTCTCCAGCTCTCCTGGAGCCCCTTCAGGCCCTGCAAGGGGCTCTGAGCTCTCCTCAGAACCTTCTCTTCTCCAGGTGAACATTCCCAGCTCTCCCAGCTTGGCTCCATTACTTTTCATCCAGCCAATGAAGGAAATTCCCAATTCCCACTGGAGTCTGGGAAACCCATTCAGGTGATCCCAATCCACAGCCAACCCCAAATGCCATGGCAGCACCCAGGGGAGCACCCAGCACCAAGGGGACAGGAGGGATCCATGACAGAGCCCTGCCTGTGACCACAGTGCTCCACATGGCCGAGGTTTATCAATATTCCTGTTTGCTCTGGACTTTTCCATCTGTCCATGGGAAAGGATTAATATTTACCTTGGTGCAAAGCTGTTTATCCAGCTCTTAACGCCCTGTGAGAGCTCAGCTGAGAGCTCTGCTCCGTGCACATTGATCCAGGCAATTCTCCACACACTCAGAGAGGGACAACCCAAAAATGTTCATCAGAAGCAAACGTGAGCAGCCAGGAGCTGCCCAGCAAATCCCTGGTTAGCAACAAGCACGGAATTTGGGTTTATTGGAGATAATTAAACACCAACAGCAGTTGTGCAGATCAGGGCTACAAGATCCAGGTAATTAAAGGGGTGGTGAATAAGGAAAAATCAGGGCAAGCAAATACAGGAGCGGATAAGAACAATTTCCGTATTCCCAAAATATCTCAGTGACCCACTTTGGCACAGCTTGGACTTGGGAATTTCCTGGGATGTTTGGGTGTAGGAAGAGAAAAAGGGAGAACTGGGAAGCTCCACTCAGGATTATTCCATTTAAAATTTGGAATCACACTGTTTGCAACAGAAGAATTCAAAAATATCAGATCTGGGGAATTTTCTGGGCTCCCAGGACGTGACACAGCAAGAAACCCACCAGAGACCCTGCACACAACAAATCCCTCACAGCCATCGCCCCAGGGGTGGGAATTTCTTCCCTGGGGACACCAATATTCCCAAATCCCTCATCCTGCAGCTGGGCCAGGTCATTCATGAGCCAGCACACATCCCCTCGTGATTTTAAAGCTCCCTTAAGGATCCATTTACCATTTTCCTTCCTACAGTGATCACTGTGATTAATCATTCCCACTTTTTAACCACTGCCAGGTTCAATTTATCCAAGCTCAGCTCCCACCCCTTGGAATGCGCCGTGTCCCTCCTGTCTAAGTGAAGGAGTGACATCGTTAGACACCAAGTGACATTAAAATGCCATCAAGGGAACAGCTCACTGATGAAGCCATTGAGTGCAGTGCATTTCTTTTCCAAACTGGGAAAATTTACAGTTCAGGCTAAGAAAAATAGAGGGATTCATCCAAATTTCCATGGGAAACATTAATAAAATCACATTTAATAACCAATGGCCATCAAGCAACTGCCTCAGAAATGCTGGAGCCCAGTTAATTGTGAGTCCCTCAATGCCTCAGCTAAAAAAAAAATTCAAATAAACCTAAAATGGGAGTGTTCTAAGGAGATTAACCTTATTTATTATCATTATTTATCAACCACTTTAACTTCTGGAAAATAAATGTCCTGTCCATTCCCTAGTTGCAGCGAGCCTGAATCAAATCCAGAGATTAAAACGGGCTCATGCACGGGGTCCCCAAAGGAACAAACCCTCCCAAAACTGAGCAAGTTCAGCTCTCATTGTTATCAGGCATTTTTCTCTCTGGTAAATCCCAGGGGAAAAGAAAAAAAGGGAGGAAAGCCCTGTAGTCATACCCAGACCCAAATCTAAATTCCCTTTGCACTTCCCTCTCTCTGTGGGCTCACCATGAAGCTGGGAATAAAAATCCCATTTCAGAAAGAAACACAAAAAAGCCAAAGAGTTTCACCAAAAGTGGATGGGAAAGAATTAAATATCCTGACCCTAAACCTTGCCTGTACCTCTTTGGGGCAGAGTGATGGGACTGGTCCTTGCTCCAACAACCTCACTAAAATCTTCCCTAATTCCTTATAAATGCAGCTCATGGAGCCTTCCTGGTGTTTTGGGAGCAGCCAGAATTTGCCTGGATTGCACAGGAAAAGAATTCTTTGCCTTGTGTGACTGTCTCACTTCAAAACCAAACCCTCTCTGACAGACCCCACAAAAAATGGAAATGGGGATTAGAAATCCAGCAACTAGAAAAGGATGGGACACATGGGGATTAAGTTGTTTTACAGCCCTGGAATAAAAGTTGGAGAAGGGGCTCAGCTCTTCCTCAAGCCTCCCTGACACTTTTTGTGGAGCAGAAATTCCAGCAGTGACCACCATTCCAGCTGCTGTTCATGGGCTGTTTTATCCCCAGCTAAATTGTAAATTCATATTTTTCCCCTTTTACAAAAGGGCAGCCTGCCACACTCAGCCTTGCTCTGACTATAAAGAAAGCTCAGGCATTCATTTTCTCCCAATCCAATATAAATTTCACTTTGCCTACTTGAATAGTTAAGTCTCTCAGTAGTAAAACTCCAGGAATTTATGGTTTATTTTAAAAGGCCGTGGAGGAGAAGGTGAGGATCTAGAGCTTTATTGAGCTGGCTGCAGCTTTATTTCCCAGCTATTAAGGAGTCATTCATTACCCCCTGCATTATTCTAACATATGGATTTTTCACTAACCTGGCTGCAAAGTCACTCTGGTGCCCAAATTTCAAGAGGAATTCAAGAAAAGGATCCTCCTGAAGCCATCCCGAGCAACGCTTCAGGATTGTGGATAAAATTCCCATCCATGGAAGTGTCCATGGGGTGGATGGGACTTGGAACAATTTGGGATAGTGGAAGATGTCCCTGCCCATGGCAGGAGATGGAATGAGAGGATCCCTAAAGTCCCCTCCAACCCAAACCACTCCGTGATTCTCTGATGTTACAATCCTGAAACTCTCCAGAGAATTCCCTAAAAACCCATTTCCCAAGGGATGCAGGCACTGGCAGATGCCACTCTGGGCTTGCTGGAGACCTGAGTTGATCTTATCCTTGGAAAATCCGCATAAAATGAAATATAACCAGAAGGAAATTGTATCTAAGCTGCATTAGCAGCTTCCCAAAGTTCCCAGCTCCTCCTCGGAGCAGCAGGATCCGCCGAGGACGCGCGGAACGGCGGCGGCTGCTTGGCAATTTATCAGTGTCAGCTTCTTCATCCTCCTGGCAGAAATATTTCCAGTTCATTAATGGGAATCTGACAGAGTGCAGTGGGGAATGTGCTCTGCCTGTAGGAACAGCACCCACCCCCAGCAGCACCAGCTCTCTGAGGAAAATGTTCCCTTTGCTCAGAAATTGGGGAGCAGAGTCATCGGAGAGAACAGAAATGCAACAGATTTGGAGGGGTGAGGATCACTCCGATTCCTCAGGTTTTCATTGCACATGAATGTTTTTCTCAGCTGTTTTGGTTAAGTGCAAGTTTCTGCCTCTTTCCATCCCAAATACACTTAGGTTTATTTTCAAAGGGATCTGTCAGAAATCCCCCCAGCTCTCACTAAAAGCTTCCCTCCAAAAAGAAAGAGCTTTTTATTCCAAAGCTTTTCTCACCATCTCTCAGCAGCCAGGCCACAAGTGCTGCTTTTAGAGAGGTTCCTATAAAATCAGGTTTCCCCATCCCTGGAAGTGTCCAGGTTGGATAGGGCTTGGAGTACCCTGGGATAGTGGAAGGTGTCCCTGCCCATGGCAGGGGATGGAATGGGACTGGATTTTAAGTCCCAACCCAAACCATCCTAGGATTCTCTGACTCTATGAAATCCCAGCCTTTATTAATTCACAACACTCTCAACCTTTTTCAAACCCTCTCTGAGGAATAAAGGACCACAAAGCCAAAGAAAACATCATTCCAGAGGCCAGAGTTCCTTGCAGGACACGGAGGGGATGAGCCATGGGGCTCCCCACTAACAGCTAAAAATAAAAAAACCCAAATCAGAGCACAGCCATAATTATATAATTAAGGCTATAAAGGGACACTGTGTGGAACCTTAATTACTGCACCATGAGTCAGCCTGGCTTTAATCTGAGTTTAAGTGGCTGGAAATTGATAAATCTCACAGCGAACATGCCAGGTGAGTGCCCACCCCAAGGCAGCCCTGAGCTTATGGTTTGGTTCAGCAGGGGGAAAAGGAAGTCAATCATATTTTGTAAGGCGAGTGTTCATCCCATTAAATTTAGTAATAAAGCAAGGACTCAATTATATTCTCACAGGCTGCTTTCAGGTTGAGTGGTTAATGGATTGTTGGATATTTTTTATGGACAGTGCAGGATCTGCCAGAGCTGTCCAAGATGAATTATTAGGGTCAGTTAAAACCCAAAAACCCCTCAGTAAAACCTCAAAACCCACAAGCCTTTAGGTTAATATGCAATTATCATCATAAAGAATATTCTTTCAGCTGAAGCAGCTGTAAATTCCCAATATTTAAAGGCACCCATCACGTTGGGCAATGATTTTCCCATTTGAACATTTCCACCTTAAATTCCCGTGCCGAGCCCCAAATCCTGCAGACTCCAGGAGCAAAACCCTCCCAGCCCAGCTGAACTAATGCATTTGTCTCCTGAAATTCACCATGGAAATGGAACATTGAAGGAAGAGGGAGAGACAGGAAAATTACAGGTTCCCGATGACACTTCCCACAACAGCTCCCTAATCCACCGCGCCGTCCTTTCAGCCCAAGTGCTGCTGAGTCCATTTAGCCTGGATGGGAGCATTAAATCCTTCATTTTCCAGGGAAGCAGCGATGGCATCAAAATCTGGTGTTTGAACAGAACTTTTAAATTATGTACTTGAACCGCTCGATTTGTTTAATCAAGGTCACCGGGCGCCCAGAACTCGGGGCTGGAGCGTTGACGAGGGGGAATTACCGTCAGCGGCGTCCCAAAGGCAGCAGCTGCGGGAAAGTCACGCTTCTCCAAGAGCCTGAAGTGACACTTTAATTACTTGGGCAAATTTGAGCTGCTCAGAGTGTGTGGCTGGTGCTGCTCCATGAATTTTGTCGCTGCTGCTCCACAAATTTTGTCGCTGCTGTTTGTGTTTTTCCAGCAGGGCCCATCGGCGCTCGGCTCCAGCAGCAGGATTTACCCCCAGCCACGGATCCCATAAACACACACAGCCACCTTCTCCAGGTCCAGCAGGCTCCAAAGCAAATCTACAATAATTATGATCCCATTTCGACCTGATTTGATCCCATAATTTCACAACCCGGGTGATTAGAACTACATAGCTCATGAGTGATGTATTTGCATTTTGTTGCCATTGAATCCCAGATTTTTTGGGGTTGGAAGGGACCTTAAAGTTCTCAATCCCAAATCTCTGCTGTAGGCAAGGAGCCCTCTCACTAAACCAGGCTCAGAACTCCAAATTCTCTTTCTAGAAACCCCTTTTGGGCAGCAATCTTTAAAGAACATACCAGAAAATAATACAAATTTTTAAGAGAGAAGGAAAATGGATTCCCTGAAGCAGAAGATTCAGCTTTGCTCCCAAGCACCCAGGAAAAGTTTTGTTAAGGAATAAACCATGGGAAGCACTTGTGCCTTTGGCATTTCATCCATCACTCATGGGAGAGCAGGGAATCTTTTCCCTGGGAAACCCAGCCCTGAACTTCCCCTAGAATGGATAAGGAACAACCCCCTCTTAGAAGGTTTCATCTCCAGCCAGGGAAAATGGGGTGACCCCAAATCACAGGTCCAACACGCTGCTCCTGGGGAAACAGAAATGGATTTTTGGACCATTTGAGACTATTAAAAGACAAAAATAAGAAGGTGAAATAAGTTTAAAAATAAAAATAATGTGAATTACCTCAGTGTTTGGTCATTAAAAGAGCTGCTGTCATGGTGTTTATTTGCTTTCATGCTTTTAGGGGACAACGAGGTAAATTAGAGACATGAAGATGAAGTAATTGGAGAGGCTGAACAGCAGGGAAATTTCTCCCTCTGATCCCAAGTGTGATCCCCAGCATTCCAAACCTCAGCCCTTGAGCTCTCCCTTCAGCTGACAGGTGAGTCTGAACAGGCAGTGCTCGCTGCACACACAAATTCCAGGACACAGGGCAGATTCCTTGACTAAGAGCATCTGAAAAAATCAGGAGCAAAAATCCAGCCTGGAATTAACAGAGTCCAGTGTGGATGTCAGATGTGGAAACATGGCTCGGACACCAAGCCAGGTCACCAAATTTAATTGGTGCACCAGAAGATGTGGCCCTGAAGGAGTTTAGGGACCAAGGGTTCTTGTGCTGCTGATCCATGGATCCCCTTCCACAGGGACACCTTCCCTTGAGGCAGCTGCTCCCAGGCCTGTCCAGTTCACCTCTGCTGTGAGACAACACCATGGCTGCACCCAGAGCTGGAGTTTGAGGGGAACAAGAACCCCCAATTTTGGTGAGGACTCGTGTCCAGAACTTTGGATCAAGGGTCTTTGGGTGCTGGAATTCTGATGAAGGATAATGGTGGAGTTCCATGTCTCCCTCACAGAATTGTTGGGGTTGGACAAGATCTTTGGGATCAGCGAGTCCAAAGCTGTGCCCGATGCCCACCTTGTCCCCAGAGCACTGAGTGCCACATCCAGGATCCCTTGGGCACCTCCAGGGATGGGAACTCCTCACCTCTCACTTTCTGACCTCCCCACACTAATGTGAAGCTTCCCAGTTTTTCCCTCTGTGCCCAAAGCAATGCATTTCCAGGCAAAAGGCAGCTGCCCTCCCTTCTGCCAAGTGGAGAAAAATTATCCCATTCCAGCTGCATTAGAGACCAGGACCTTGGAATTTTCCTATAACAGAGGAGCCATTAGCTGAAACAATATAGGTAACAGGAGGTTTGTCACATCCCAAACACGGCTCCAAGAGCTCATGAAAGGATTGTAAAGGCAAAATTATTCCATTAATTTAAAACTACGGCTGCCTGACTCTCTCCATAAAGAATCCATGGATCTTTTATATCCAGTGCCTGGGGCAAATCAATAATGCTGGAATTTGCCTGCTAACAGAGCAAAGAAAACTGATATGAAAGTATTAAAATATGAAAATACCTGGGAGCGCTCTCAGAGGGGAATTAAGTAGTAAAGATTCTTCATCCCCATTTCTGATCTTCCATCCCTGCCCATTAGCCAGGGAAGGGGTGGAACCTTCCCAGAAAATGCCTGGGATCCATCATGGGGAGCAGGGAATGAGTCCTCAGTCCTGGAAGTGCCCAGACATAGAACATTACCCCAGGCTGATGGACAACCATCCCCTGTCCTGAAGGTGTTGATGGCCCCATCTGTCACCTCAGCCTCTATCACATTTTATCTTCTTTTTTTCCAGGGTTGGGATTAAATGAGAGAGACAGTATTTCTTGTTCAGACTCAGATGTTTATTAATTCTTATCTATGTTACAGTGAGTGCTACAGCACAGGCTAAAAATGGAGACGTATCTCTCTCTCTCTGCAAGGACTTTTAAGGGAAAATTATCCAATTAAGAAAGAACACCTAAATTATTTTTACTTTTAACCCAATAACTAATCACCCGTGACCCGCAATGCAGATTTTTCTATCCAATCACACAGTACTACCCAAACCCATGAAGAAGAAGGTGAAGAAGGACAAAACCTCTGCCCTAAAACCTCCATCTTGCTTTCTATATAATACTGTGTTCTAAGACCTTAAATTCTGAATCTTTCACTGTGTGACATTACACACTTCTAGTCAAGCTATAATTCCAGTTCTGTCACTCAATTTTGGAAGCCTTTTCCACTGCCTCAGGTCAGATGCAGTGTTCTCTTGGGCACACAAAGTCTAAAATTCTCAGTTTCCAGAGTTCCAATATGCCTTGTGGACTTCCCTTATTCAATCCAAAACATCCATCCTGGCCCCATTCTGCTGGAAAAACCAACCAAGGAATGATAATTACAGCAGCACACGGAGCCATGGCTCAGTCACACCAGGGCTCAGGAGCTGTTTCCTCTCCCACCTCCTCTGCCCCTGCTCTCACCACCAAAATCCACAAAATCCAAGGGGAACAAATGGGAAATGTTTGTGAAATCCCTTTGCAGCCAGCAGGGAATTGTGCAGCCAGGTTTATCCCCTCATTCCCACAAAGCAGTTGGGATTTGGGCATCATTAATGACTTTAATGAGGAATTTGATACATATTTAATTTATTACAATTTGGAGTCCCACTGCACTGAGTCATCACTGCAGCAACCTGCAATTCCCAGCAATTCCTGGAGCTCCTTTGAAAGGAGCAGCAGAGGTTCATGGTGCTGATCCAAACCAAGAAACCCCAAAAATTTAATGTTTTTATTTAGACATGAGTAGCATGAGGAACTGCAGGAGGATCATGGGATCTCCATCATGAAAACTTTTCTGGAAGCAGGATGTCAATCAGGATCAATCCATGATCTTTTTTTGGGACAGGAAAATCAGCCAGGAAAGATTGTTTCCTTCTGTGTATTTTCCCTGTGTTCTGCACCACACCCTGAATTTTATGTCCAAAAATTTCATCAATCCAGCTCAGGAGATTCCTTTCTCTAGAATTACAGGAATTTAATCCTATGTCTGTGTTTTTCCTCCAAATCCTTGAGCTGAGCTGTTTAAGCCAAGGGGTAGTTTTTAAGTATTATTATTATTATTTTTAAATAACTACAAAACTTTGGTTAGTGCAAGGCTGGATAATCCCAAAGGAGAAGGTTGGAACTCGTAGCTGGAAGGAGCCCAAATCCCACAGGTCCCACCCACCCCAAGGCATGGACTCATTTCCAAGATGTATCCCAGCATATCTGTGAGGAGGAAGCCTGAGGGAAAAGCTGAGTCTGAGGGCAAACATCAGGCTCAGAGAGAGGAGGAGGTTATTTGATTCATCCCTAAATCCCCTCTCATATCCAGAGAGAAAACACTGTCCTGCCAAATTCCACCAGCTCCCCTGTGCAAAGTCTTTTTCTCACTGGTTTGGGATTGAGCTGTTAAGATGTCAAAAATCATCTTTAAATGTAGCACTGGGATCCAAATCCAGGGATATTCCTCAGGAATGAGAGCAGGACTCACAAGCAGCCACCTCAAACACCCAACTCCTGCTTTTCCCTTTTTCCACCCTCTGGCTGGGACAGAGGAGAGGAGATGAGGATCAGCAATTTGCTGATCAGAAATCTGGGAAACACCTGTCCAACTTTTCCTTAAAAAAACTGTGGAGATTGCCCAGATCAATCTCTCCTGGTGCTGAACCTCACTGAAACAACCAACTCCAGAGTTACTCCACCACCTCATAACCAGTTCCATCCCATTTCTTACCCAACCTCTATGAAAAACAGCAATTAAGACCTGAGGGAAATTCTAAGTATCAGACTTATCATGCATCATGCATCAGACTGGACATCACATCTCCCCTACCCAACATCTCCAGAAGATAAAGAAGGAAAATCTGCCCTGCTGCCCTCCCCAGCCTCATTTTCTTTCAGCATAAATAGGATCTGTTCTCATTTCAAATGGCTTTGGACTTAAAATGTTCATTCTCTCTCCATGTGTTGCAGCCAAAAGCCTCAAAACCACAATTTCCACTCTGATTACATTATCCCCCGTCCTGATTGCCACAGATGGAAAATACCCTGGATTTGCAGTTTACCAACTGTTGGTCTGTCTCTGGGAGAGGCCACGAAACCCTTGGCAGGGAATGGGGAGGTCACACCTGAGAGCACTTGAAGCTGAGCCCACAAAGGGAGGAAAGCTGCAGAACTGAAGGATTGGATTTGGGAATTCCATCCCTCAAGTGCTGCAGTCCTGTGCAGGTGTCCTGGCTAAGCAGAGCTGAGAAATCAAGGAAAAGATGCTCAGATGCCTCTGGAGCTGCAATGAAGAATTCCCTGTCCTGCTGAGCACAGGGGACAATTCTTTGCTAAAAAATGAGAGTGTTGGATGTGCTGTCCCAATCCCAGCATTCCTGACCACAGCCAGGAGAGCAGGAAGGAAAGGAAGAGGAGCCCAGGGAAGGTGAGGGTTTGTCCTTCCCTCCCTTTTCCCTCCACTCTTCCCATGCTGATTTCCCCTCCTCTCCCTTTTCACTCTGCCACAGTCCCACGGCACCGAGAACTAATTTAGTGCCACAACAGAAAATGTTATTTATTCACTTCCACTACATCTGTGCTTCTCTTTTATTGAGTTCCTTATTTTTAGTGCTCTCCTGTTTCTCCTCCAGGGTAGGTAGATAATTGTTCTCTATCTCTCTATAATTGCAGCAAATTCTCATTAATCAATACAACACCAGGCAGGAATTTCCTGATGAAATCCTGCTTTAGTTGACACCTGAGCTCCTGAACCACTACAAGACAAACCTAATTATCTCCTTGGCTAAGTGAAACCACACACTTTGGAAATGAAAAGCTCCTTTTCAGCTGAGCCCCTTTAAAGGCTGGAAACTGGGATGAAAGGCCCAGAGAGAGCCCTTTAGACCAGGCTTGATGCCTTTCTAAGAAGCAAAGCCTGGCTTAGGAATTTAACATTTTCAAGCCAAAAATGTGCCTGGTTAGAAACTGCAAGACGGGAAATTTTGTAATTAAGAGCTGTTTTAGCATATTGGTAATTTACTGGAGTCTTTTATTACTCTCATCCACATGGATGAGTTGTGTGTGTCACACATGAAACTGGAGCTTCTCCGATTCCTTGATCAGTTTTGCAGCCCAAAACCAGAAATTTCCACCTGTGGAAGTTCATTAAAGGAATCTGTAACAATCAGGAACTGTGCTAATCAAGGAATTATTTAAACTGGAAGGAAAAAATCATTATCTACCTCCTGGTCAGGGACAACTTCCACTACCCCAGGTTGCTCCAAGCCCATCCAACCTGGCCTTGGACACTTCCAGGGATGGAACACCCACAGCTTCTCTGGGTAACCTGTCCCAGTGTCCCACCACCCTCCCAGCCAGGAATTCCTTCCCAATATCCCATCTAACCCTGCTCCCTTTCAGTCTGCAGCCATTCCCACTTTTCCTGTCACTCCATGCTTTGCAAAGCTGAATAACGATGGATAAGTCCTGGCACAGATTTGAAAGCATCCTCCCTCTCTATTGGAGGACAGGGGCAGATCAATCCCCCTCTGGAGCACAGTCTCCCATGGATTTTTAAGGATTCCAATAAAAATTTTACCAGCACAGTGTAAGGATCCTTCCCACCCATCCGAGAATCCACACCAGGCTGCAGGAGCTCTCCAAGGTACCACAGAGGAGCTGCCTGAGGTTTCCTCATCCTTCCTCATGCTCCCTGGAAATGACACAGCACAAACTGGGGAAACACTCCTAGAAAACCACAGCAGGGCCCTCTCCCCACCCCAGAGCTCTCCTTCCACTCAATACAGAGAAAAGTGCAGAACAGATCAGGACAAAGCAGCAGCTGTCAGCTGCTCCCAAGGCACGCGATGACAAAAATATCATTTCGTATTTTGCAGGAGGATTTTCCAAGAGAGAGAGACGCTTGCTCAGAGCTTTAAAACCTCACAGTGTTACAAGAATTTGTGATCCTGATGCACTCCAGGAGACAGGGGAATAAATAAAACTCTCCAGAGCTTTTCCTTGTTAAATCTCTCTCGCTTCTCGCTTACACAGTGTTAGAAAAGGAGCATCCTCACACATGGAAAAGCACCTGCACAACTCATTCCTGCTCCTCCTCGTTTTACTGTGCACCAATATCCTGGGTGGGCAAGAGGAAAGCCCTCACCTGTGGGATATGAACAAACAAACCCTGGTCTGGCCAGAGCCAAAAAAATTCCAGGCTCTGGTGGTGGAAAAGCAGCCCCAAAGAGGCCGGTTCATGTTGGGAAGGCAACTGGAGGACTGAGGTCACAGCAACTGCTGTGCCTGGACAACTCTTCCAGCAGCTTCAGCTGGGGCCCAGAGAAGCCACAATTCCCAGCAAACCCACTCAAGAAGCAGAAGATCCCAACCTGGAAGCAAAGGAAGACCCTCAGTTCTCATCAAACAGGCAAGGCCAGAAGGGACAGCGATGGCAGAAGAAATGGAGATACTTGGACAAGGAAACACCAACAAATCAGAGTCCATGAGCAGGTGGGATCCAAAACAAACCATTCCTGAAAACCACACCTGGATCATTCCAAGGGGAGCTCACAGGGAGGTCAGCTTGGGGTCAGCACCTCACTCCTTCCCACTGAATCCTGGAATGCTTTGTGTTGGAAGAGACCTAAAGTTTGTCTTGTTCCCTGCTGGATTTGGATTCTGAGTTATGGCACCACTGCAGCTGCTTCCCTGCCCAATGTCTGCTCTTCCAAAAGCAGATATTCCACCAGAAACTCCCAGCAATGACCTGCATATTTGTCTTCTCTGCTCCCCTAATGATCATACTGCAAATCAAGCAGGGATGAAGGAGATGAAAGCGGCCCAAGCAAAAAAACAAAAAAAACCAAAAAAAACCAAAAACAATTCTAGGCTGAAAATTCTTCACAGAAAAAAACCCTCCCAGTCATCACAATTCCCATTTTACCTGGATTGGATGGGATAACCTGACCTGAGGTCACCAAGAGCCCAGGTGAGTCCTTTCTTTGTGGTCCTGAAGGGCGAAGGAGCATCCTGGCTGCACCCATGGATGGAGCCCAATTCAGCCTCTTCTCCTCAGCTGCATCCAAGATTATTTGTGGCAAGAGGCAAAACGGCAAAATAAGGAAAGTGACACAATTAAGGCTAATTAGCTGAGTGGGAAATCCCTTCCCAGCCAATTAGTGCTGAGAGGCAAGGCCTGCACAGTAACCAGGCCAAATTTAGCTGTTCACTTCCAGAAATGAGAATGCAAAGGAAGAGATTGTTTTTCCATTAAAAATAATTGGATAACAAGAATCGTACCAGCCACGGGGAGCTGAGAGGGTATTGGAATCACATTCCTCTGGACAAACCCAAAAATGCTTTTTCCACTAGACAAGGATGGAATAGCATTTTCAACCCTACTGACCTGTCTTGTGAAGCTGGAAAAAGCTGAAATCCCTAAAAACCATGCAAACTCATGTTTAGGGAAAGATTCCCAAACACAGACATTCCTTCAGACCTTTTGGTGGGAGTTCCATCCAACCTGTGAATTTTTGGGCATCTCATCAGCACCAGCAGATCTGTGGGATCATCACTTAAAGCCCAAAGTGCTGGCTCAGAATTGTTTGACATTGGTGCCTTCACCACGTTCCTCATCACAACGGAACGAGCGGGCGCCGGTGTCAAAATATCCGAGTATCCCGCTGGATAATTCACTCCTGGGGAGAGGGACTGAATCCATCACTGAAATTGCCTCCAAAGGACACTTTCCCCTGAGCAGGGGTGGAAAAAGCGGCTGAAAAGAGGGAACAAAGTGTCAGCATCTCACTTGGAGAGGTGAAAGCAGAGCTGACAGCGCGGTGATTTATGGAGAGCGAGGCCAATTTGGGGAAGGAGCCAGAGCCGTGCCAGCAGGGCTGAAATCCTGGGATTCAGCTCCACTCCTCAGCCAATTGCAATATTTTATAAGTGGAAGAGATAGGCAGTGACCTTCCCCTTCAGAGGCTAAAATTGTTTCTGGGTTGAGGCTTTTAAAAAACAAAAGGGCTGAGATTTGTCCGTTTGTTTGGATATAAAGCACCCGAGATCTTATCTCCAGCCTCATAATTCACTGGGAGGAAACTCAGGTGGGAAGATTGAAGAGCACCAAGCCTGCATTCCCAAATACTCATTTAGGAGCTCAGGGTTCACCTTGACCTGGAATATTCACCCAGGATGACGGGAGATTAAACACCAGGCTGCTCTAGACGTGCTTCCCCCTTGGATGAGCCTGTTGAATAAAGATATGTTGAATATTCCCACCTCAAGGATGTATTCTTGAAATTATTGCTATTATCACTATTAGTACTATTACTATTATTGCTATTTATTATTTTTTATTTATTTATTATTTGTATTATTTAGATCCCAAATTCACTGAGATCTCCTCCAAGCTGTGGCTGTGCCATCAACCTGGAGCTGGTGGGAACCCAAAAGAGAAATCAGACTTTTCTGGAGTATTCCTGGGGACAAGACTCTCATGAAGGCATTAAGGCTGTAATTAGTTCATTATTTTGTGCCAACTTATTGTATTAACCAGCCCTTTCCTTTGGTTTATTCCCAGCTGGAATAAACCAGTCCTGGACATGGCTGAGGCAAAGCAAAGCACATCAAGCTGTGATTTCAGTCCAACGGCACCAGGGGAGAACCTCAGGGTGAGGAAGCCACAAATCCCACCCCAGGCATCTTCCAGATGGAATTCTGGAGATTCATCCTGGCTGAGGTGGTTTGGGAGACAAGGAATGTCTCCATTCCGTGGATTCCACTGGAGGAAACACTTGAGCAGCCATGGCTGGGCTCCATCTGCACAGGACTTTGGAAGCTGGAACAAAAATGTGATCCTGCCTGGCTCAAGGACATTTCCCTGCAGGGCTGTCCTGGCAGGAAGGAAGAGAAGGGTTTTTAAGCAGCCTCCTTAAGAATGGGACTCAAATATCCCATCACTGGATCTTTATGCTTGGCTGCTGTTGGAAAATTCCCAGAAAGGATTTTAAATGGATTTAAAACTGGTTGGGGCAGTGGCAGCTTCAGTCCCAACATCCTCCTGTGCTGGACAAGCTGCCTGTGGAATACCAGGGTGGAAAAGGTGCAGATCTGGTTCTGGCTCTGCACAGGAGGCTCCTCATGGATCAGGAGCTGTCAGGGTGGATGGCAGGACAGCAATGCCAGAGGATTTTTTGTGGAAGAGAGAGAGAGGAATTCACACTCCATCAGGAGTAAGGGCAGGGTGGGTCAAAACTGGAACCTAAATATCCACAGAAACCAAGGAATCAGAGAACCATGGAATATCCTAAATGGGAAGGGACCAATCAGGATCATCCAGTCCAACTCCTGACCCAACACCCCTGCAGCTCTGGCAGCCCTGTGCCCATTCCCTGGGAAGTTGTTCCAGCCTGATATCCAACCAAAGCCTCCCCTGGCACAGGATATTCCTGATGAGACCGTGAGGAAGGGGCTCTTCCCAAATGTGGGATGAAAACATCTGGGCCATCAGGCAGGAGGTGCCTTGAGGCAGATCCCCATGGGGAATTCCTGGGGTTTGTGACAGAGAATCATCTTTATCCTCTCCACAGCACTCCCCCATTGGCCCTCGCCCTGGGGGAGGAGGGAAGATCTGTCACTTGAATATTTACAAACCAGGTAGGAAAAAGTATCAGGTTCTGGTCCCTTCATCACTTTGGTGGTGACAAGAGTTAATGGCCCCTGAAGCTTTCCCAGCAAATGTTCCTTGTCGGGCCATTTTCTGCACATCTCTGTGATGGATGGGGAGGAGAAGTCACTTTATGACAAGCCTGCTCAATTATTTAATAAGGCAGACTCTAATAACTTCGGGAAGTCCCCCAGAGAAATGGAAGAATAAATACACTTTTCCTTTCATTCTCTCAAGAGCTGGGGAGGAAAAATGGATTGTGGCCTCTTTCTCTGCCTGTCAGCTTCGTTTTGGGGATTTTGCTGTGGTTGGAACTTCCCATTTCTGGCTTTTGGGACAGGGAGTGAAAACAGTAAAAGAAAATTAGGGATTTTTTAGTGGTTTATATTGAAATATTCAAGGAAAGTTGCTGTTGTGGGTTCAGCAAGTCTGAGGGACTCTTCCTTTCTTTTTCTCTCTTTAGATTATAACTTTTTTTGGTGGTCAGTGCTGAGGGTCTGGGAGTGTCTGAGCACAGCAGGACCTGGCAGGGAAAAGCTCTTGTGCTCATCTCACTATTCAGAACTCTAGAACTGGATTAGGTCTAGAACATTCCAGAGTCTTTTCCCGTGAAACCACCAAATCAAGGGATTTCAGAGGGACACAGGGGGTTGATTTGCAGCTTTCCACACTGCACCAAAAAATCTCACTGGATGTGGGAGAAAAAAAGTCACCTCTGTGAGTGCCACAGATCTTTATGCAGCTGCTTAACAGGAGAGCTGTGCATTTGGAATAAAATCCTGGAATGGTTTGGGTTGGAAGGGACTGAAATCCCATCCCATTCCACCCCTGCCATGGGCAGGGACACCTCCCACTGTCCCAGTGTCTCAGGGATCCAGGGGCAGCCACAGGCTCTCTGGGAATTCTATTCACAGGGAAGAATTTCTTCCCAAAATCCCATTTAAACCAACTCTCTGTCAGTTTAAAGCCATTCCCCTTTGTCCTGTCACTCATAAATCCTCTGGGAGTGTGGGGCAGCCTTGGGCCAGGGCAATCACAGGGATCAAAAACCACATCTGGCTTCCCTTTCCCCTTTCCTTCTCCCTGGAGCAGCACCCCATGACCAGCAGCACCCCCCAAACTCTGCATTGCAAACCCAGCCCCAGAAAGCAGAGTGTGATTGATGCTGGGCTCAGTCCAACAGCTCCAGAACATCCCTCTCCACCTCCTGCAGGAATCTTGGCACGCCAGGAGCCGCCACCATCCATCTGAGCAGAGCACAAAGTCACTCCCATTCAGCCAAGGACACCTTCAGCTGTTCCTGCTCCCTGTCCAACAGCCATTTGCTGCCCAGCCTTTCCCTGCCTGCTCAAAAAAGAAGCAGGAGCTGGGAATGCTAAATGGTTAATCCAGACTGTTTGGGGAAGATCTGTCTCCACAAATGTTGCACCATCTGCTGCTCTGGGGAAGCTGGAGGAGTGGGTGCTGTATTTTCATAACAATCCGCCCTTCTCCTCTCATTGATTAATAACATGGAGCTGCTTTGTCTTTGTTCTTTTGTGGTTTTTTTTTTTTTTTAATATTTGTCTGAAGGCTTTTCAACGTGAAATCCAGTAATTATCTGAAGAGCTGAGTCAATAGGTTTGTTCAGGCAGAGAAATTGCCCATTAAACTGAACAGGGAAAAGCTTGATGAAAACCATCTCTGCACCAGGCCAAACATGACCAAAATCCTCTTTTTTTTCCCTTCTCCAGTCCAATTTTCCCCCACCAGGTGCCTTTAAAAGTGAGAAGATCCCATCCCTGAGGAGCTGCCATGAAAAACAGGGTGAGCCATCAGCTCATACCCACCCAAAATGCTGGAAAGGGGAATTCCAACCCCCCAAAGCCCAAGGTGAGGACCAGGACAACAGGAAACACCCTGAGCCTGCTCCAGGGGGGACAGAAGAGCCTCTGCTCCTTCTCATTGTCCCTTTTCCACAACACAGAATTCCCAGAGCAGCTGGAGGAGCTGCTCCAAAGCCATGGGGTGTGAAGGGAGCTTTGAACACCAACCTTGGAGCCCCTCCTGCAGCTGCCTTCCCCTGGGAGAGATGTTTGGGAATATCAGGCAAGGAAAAACTGCAGAGAGAGCAAGGCACAGATCCCAAAGCAGGAGGTGTGGGTGCTCCACCTCCTTCCAGCAGTGCCCAGACAAAAACAGAGTGAAAGCTCCTGGATTTGTTTAAATGCCTTCAAAATAGAGAAAAAAAAAAAAAAAAAAAAAAAGGTTATTCCTGGTATTGCCTGAACTGAGAGTGTATCAAAGTAATGTCAGCTGGCAAATGTCAACACCAGCTCCCCTTTAGCTGGCATGGAATGGTTTGGGCTGGAAAAGAATTTAGAGATCATCCCCTTCCACTGTCCCAGGGTGTTCCAATCCCATCCAGCCTGCTCTTAGGCACTTGCAGGGATTGAAAGGCAGCCACAGCTTCTCTGGGAACTCTATTCCAGAGCCTCCCCACCCTCCCAGCCAGGAATTCCTTCCCAATCCTGAATCCAAACTCTTTCAGTTCCCAGCCATTCCCTCCTGTGCTATCCATAAATTACTGTGGGAGAGACAGAGATGGAAATGGAACCACAGTGGCAAAGGTTAAATCCAGCTTTAATTTACCATCCCAAGACCCAGCTCATCGAGGCTTTTTAGTTCCAGAGCATGAACAGCTCATGAAGAGGGGGGAAAGTGCAGCTGGAAGATGATTTAAGCAGTGTAGTTTATAGTGGTTACAATTAATAGGCAATTTCTTATAAAAGTTCTCTAGATAATGTCATTTTTTTTCCATTGCAGGCAGAGTTATTTCACCAAGTGGCTCCAGTTTCATGCAGGAAAAGCAGCTGGAAACTCTTCCCAACTTTCCAGCAGTTGTAGAAGCTGAATTTCCCTGGAAGCAGAGTTTCTTTTCCACAGGGAGCAAGGGACAGGAAAAGAGGGAATGGCCTCAGGCTGGGCCAGGGGAGGCTCAAGCTGGACATCAGCAGGAATTTCCCCATGGAAAGGGTGCTCAGGCCTTGGAAGGGGCTGCCCAGGGAAGTGTCCCCATCCCTGGAAGTGTCCAAGGAATGTGGCACTCAGTGCTCTGGGCTGGGATTGGGCACAGCTTGGATTCGCTGATCCCAAGGGTCTTTTCCAACCCTGGTGATTCCATGCTCAGCCCAACCCAAACCATATTTCCCTCCTTTAGATTCAAACCAGAGGGAGGAATTTCTGGCAGAACAGCACATCCATGAGCCCCATAAAATCACAGAATCACAGAATCAATCACAGGATCAATCACAGAATCAATCACAGAATCAATCACAGGATCAATCACAGAATCCATCACAGAATCACTGGGTTGGAAGAGACCTCCAAGACCATCAAGTCCAACCCAGCCCAACCCCTCAATAACCCCCAGCACCCAGTGCCCAGGCTTTATAAACACACCCAGGGATGGTGACTCCACCACCTCCCAGGGCAAACCATTTGTGTTGGGCTGCAATACAGGATGTGACAGCAATGTGAATTCTGTCCCCATCTGTTAACCCAGCTGGGGCAGTGCCCCTGATCTCCTGGCACACATTATCTGCTCATGGGCAGCTTTAAACCAGCTGGGGCAATCATCTTTATCTTTGCCACAGCCCATCCTCCCTCCAGGACAGATCTCCTGTTCATGGCCAGTGAGTCCCAGGGCATGGCTGATAAAATTCCATCATCCCATGGGAGATGCTCCAGCCAGGGCAGGAGCCAAGCCTTTCCTACCCAGAGAAAAACTGACATTTTGGACACCAAGGCACCTTCTTCCCACTGGATTCCAGAGGAAAGCCAGACCTTTCCACATCATCCCTGCACCTTCAGAGGAAACTGCCCCTTCTCCAGGAGCACTGCTCCAGCTGAACCACATCTGCCACTGCAGGAGGATGCAGCCACCATGGAATGGGACTGTGCCAACACCCTGACTGACTGACGGGTGTCAGCTTGGATTCTGACTCTGGCAGGGTTTGGGGATTGTTCTTTGTAATACTGCATTTCTATTTTAATTTCCCTAGGAAAGAACTGTTATTCCTAATTCCCATCTCTTTGCCTGAGAGCCCCTTAATTTCAAAATTATAATAATAATTTGGAGGGAGGGGGTTTACATTCTCCATTTCAAAGAGAAGCTCCTGCCTTTATTGGCACACACCTGCCCTTCACACCAGGACACCATTCCAGTATTTATCACCCTTTGTCTAAAATACTTTTTCCTAACATCCAACCTAAATTTCTTCTGGCGCAGCTTAAGGCTGTGTCCTCCAAAATACTCTCCCACCTTCCCCTCCAGATTTCCCCCTTCCCTCCAGAGTTTCCCTTCCCTCTTCCCTCAATCCTACCAACATTCCAAACCCAAAGTGACCCTCACCCAGCACTAAAAACCCAAACCCAACAAATCCTTCAAAAAAACCAAAATCCTTCCAAACCAACCCCAAACCCCAGCATCTGGTGCCCAAACTCTTTGGTGGCTTTGCTGTTTCCCCAGGAGCTGTCAGTTGGTTTTAACTTTGCCATGGGGCGATTAAAGCTGGGCTCAGATTAAAGCCGGGCTCAGATTAAAGCCCGGCTCCATCGGCGCCGACGGAGATGGATGTTGGATGCAGCTGGAATTTGACAGTCGAGTGGGATGAGCAAGTGCATCAGGGTGCTAACGATGTTACATTGCAAATGCTGTTTATTTGCTGTCAGCTCCCAAGCAGGCAGTAAATAACACATTAGAGAATTAAAAAAAAAAAAAAAAAAAAAAAGAAAGAAAAAAATCCAGGAATAACATTATGTTAAAATGGATCCATCAATTATCCCGTTTTCTTCAGCTTTTTCTCTCCTTTTTTTTCCATTTTTATTTTATCTTGAAGCATTCACGCAGGGGGGTTTTTTCTTGATTCATTAATTGCCTTTTTTCTGACTCCTCTGTTCTGCCTCACTGCCCATAAATCAATGTAAAAAAGATAAAATGCTGCTATTATGAAATGAGTGTAAAAAGGTATTGAAATAAATCTCCTTTTGGACACGTTTTCTCCCATCTCAGCTGCAAAAACATCTGCTCAAGATGAGATTCACACCAATTTTTCTATCCCAAAGTGGCCCTGGCCTTTCCCTTGTTCCAAAACCCCCAGAGAGCAGCATCCCATAAATAATTGTCTCATAAATAATTTTCTCCTGGCAGCTTTGAAGGAGCCTCCACCACCCATTTTCTCCAAAATCCAGTATTTGATGGATGGTGGCAGCCACAGCTCGTGCAGCTGGGCTAGCCCTAAATATTCCCAGCAAAAAAAAAAAAAAAAAAAAAAAAATTCCTTATTTCCAATCATTTTCCTACAAAAAGTTTGCTTTGGGAAAGTTTTGTGGGATTTTGTGGGGGTTTCCATTCAAATTCTCTCTGCCTGGAAATTTTCCAAAGAGTTGGTGTTGGACAAGGAGAGTTTTCATCCAAGTCTGAACATTTCCCAAACCCCATTTAACATCAGGAATATTTAATTTAGGCAAATAAAATGATGTGCCCCATTCAATTTCTGAAATTATTTCGTTTGTCCTACAATTTTTTTAAGAATTAAATGCATTTCCTAAGAAAAAAAAATAAAAATTTACATAAAGCTGTTTGGTCCTCCTAAAGCAAAGGGTTTGTTTGGGGATTTATAATTAATAGGAAATGAAGATTTTAATTCCTTTTTTGTTTGAGAAAGGAGATGTTTGGAGCAAAACTTCTTGGAATTGAGTTCCCTGCTTGCCATCCAAGTGTGAATTAAATTCCAGCTGGTCCCATCCCATCAACACACCTGAGCTCTGTCCCGTGAGGAATTGTCATCCAGGATTCCTTTCCTGGCTGCAGGAAAGGGCAGAGAGGGACAAATTCCTGCTTTCATGGCAGAATAAAATCCCAGCTTCAATAAAAAGATTAAAATATTGTTTTCCTTTGCTAAGACCTCCCAGGAATTTACCCTTTTTTAACCCTCTGGATGCTGCTGGGATTTTGGGGGATTTTCCCATCTCTGGAAGCTTCCCCACCTTGGTGTTCCCATCCTGAAAGGAGAAAAAAAAATTGTCTTTAAAAATAATCCTCACTGCAAAAGTGTCAGGAAACACCACTCTTGGCACATCCAGGGTGGGAAATGCAGATCCCTGCATTTTTTGCAGGATTTTCCAGGATTTTGCCTGGAATTGCAGGGCACAGCTCCCCTGTCCTCTGATTGTGGAGGAGAAGAGGTCAAAGGTGTGGAATATTCATCCCAAATCGAATTTGTTTGCAGAGAAAACACAATCCCAAGTTGTTTCCAGCATCACCTGGCAGCTTCTCTGGGATAAAATTATCCCAGGAGAGCACAAAACAGAATTTCCTGAGTCCCTGTTCCTACAAAAAGCTCATTCCTGGGGATTTCAGAGGAATCCTGGAGGAGTTAACACCAAAATCTCTGACCTTGTGGGGCAGGAGATGGGAACAGTTGGGCTGCATCAGAATAAATTCTTCCCTCTCATCCCAAGGGGTTTTTTTCTGCATTCCTAAATTTTCACTTGGATTTTAATTCCATAAACAGAATTGAGGGGAGATATGGGTCAGTCCTCATCCCAAAACTCAGAGGTTCTGTGCAACAAGCACAAGAAGTTCAAAATCATTTTCTTGAACCTTTTCTTTTAAGGGAAAGAAAAGCTGGTTTTTGTGAAATTGTCAACTTTCAGGAATACTCCTGACAACAGCACTTCACAAGCCTCATTTTCCTTCATTTTAGAACCATTTCCAAGTGGGAACTGATGGAGGAAGTTATTTTGAAATTAATTTTTGGCCCATAAATGTAGCTGAAATTAAGTCTCTGCAGTCAAACACAGCTGCTCCTAAAATGTTTGGATTTATAGGATCAGGGAATCTCCACAGGGAACATCAAATCCAACCCCTGGCCTTACAGGACATCCCAAAAATCCCACCCTGGGCCATTCCCAACAGGAAATATTTCCATACAAAATAAGGAAGTAATTCCAGAAGAGAAATGACTGGTTGGAATTCATCACCTCATTTTTGGTTTTATTTTTCCTTTTTTTTTTTTCCTTCCTTTTTTTGGATTTTTTTGGGGGGTTTGTTTTTTGGTTTTGGAAGTTTTTTTTTTTTGTTTGTTTGGTTTAGTTTGTTTTTTTTGTTTTTAAGGGTGGGGTTGGGCCTTTGGGGGTTCTGGTTTTTGTTTGGGTCTTTTGGGGGAGCCAGGTGTTTGGATTTTTTTGATTTCTTGGGGTTTTGTTTTTGTTTTGTTTTTTTGGTTTTTGTTTGGTTTTTTTTTGTTTTGTTGGTTTTGGTGGTTTTTTTTTTGTTTTGTTTTGTTTTTTTTTTTTTTTTTTTTGGGGGAGGGGGTTGATTTATTTTTATTTTTGTTGGTTGGGTTTTTGACTCTCTGACAGCCAAACTTTAGGAAAATCTGGAAATCCCCAGCCCAACTGCCAGGGATGGGATCCACCCCATCACCTCTCCAGCCTCTTTCTGCCAAGTTGCTTTGACATTCTGCTCATCTTTTCCAGAGAAAGGATGAAACAAGCAATGAAAGCATTGGGGGATCTATTTTTTGCTTTCAGAGCTATTTCACTCCTTAACCAAGAGCAATTCTTCATTCATCAAATTCAGCAGGTGATGCAAAATCTCTGACATGGGTGTAGTTCCTTATATTCTGGGGCTGAATTTAAAAAAAAAATAAAAAAAATCTTTGAAGTGCTCGTTGATGCTTTTCTTTTAAATAAGAAAACCCCAACATTGCAAAGGAAAAAATCTCTTTCATGAACTGCAGATCGTTGTGGGCTTTTCATGGACTTGTGCTGATAAAGGGGAGACTCACCTGTGATTACAAAGCCACATCTCACATCCCACCTGTTTGGATTTCACCCCCAAAGAGCCCCAAACCACCTGGGAATGCTCCTTCCCACAATCCTTCCAAATCCCTGGGGATAATTCCCCATCTTGGGACCAAAATCTGTGCAAGTTCTTCTGCAAACCCTTTGTGTCCCCTGCAGACCATTAATTTCTGTATTTCTAACTTGAAAAGCATCCCCATCATTTGGATCTCGTTCAGTTCATTAAAATCTCGTTTTTCCTTCAAAACTGCTCAAACTTCTTGTGAAGGAGACCTGGATCCTCCTGCCCCCTTCCCATCTGTGAACAGAACTGCAGCAAGGCTGCAAAACCCAATCCTACTCGAGTTGTAAAGCAGAAATTCAGCAATTTTTTTTTTTTTTTTTTTTTTTTTTTTTGCCTGAGTTGCAGCTAAAAATATGGAGGCAATTGAGAATATTTTCAAATATTCAGAGCAGGGGTTTGAAAACAATATTCATAGATCATCCCTGTGCTCTGCCATGCAGCACTGCCTGGGGAATAGTTCTGATCTATCGGATTTTTGATCAGGAGCTTTTCTGTGTAACAACAGCTGCTTGCATTTATTCATCAAAAGAATCAAAAAAAAAAAAAAAAAAGAGCTCAGGAAAAGTTGATATTTTCTCCCTGGTGACTCTGGAGTCCAAGAATTCCACTGAAATTCCTTTATCTGCAGGTGATAACAGCACACATCTCTTGCTGCCCCTCTCACCTGCCTGCTCAGGGAGGTGATTAACTCCATGATCACTATAAAAATGTTTTATTTAAGGGATAATTGTGAGCACTGGTATCTCCCATTTCCAAATCTCTTGCTTTATTATCCTTGCTCAAGAAGGTCTTAATATTTAAGTGATTTACTGCTCACTTTGAATGCCAGCCCGGCCATTAGGAGGCACATTTCACCAGGCACTGCCTAATTTTATAGGACATTATTTCTTTATAAACAGAGCCATTACTCTGCAGCATTAATTAAACCTCTTTGCCCATTATGAACTCCATTTGGAAGACAACAACATCACCACTGCCTGCCCTGATGGATGAGGCTGCAATCCCACTTTTGGCTCCTGCCAAAGCACTTCCCAAGGAGTGGAGCCACCGGGAATGGGGAACGTTTGTGCCATGGAGAGCGGTGATTTGTGGGGAGAAAGGAGCTCATGAATAAAACATTGGCACTCCAGCGACCCAGTTTAGCTAAACTGTTTTGCATCAATAACCAGGTCCTAAAAGGCTCTGTTTATTATTGCCAGCCTCCCAGGCTTTGGGAAATGGAATTACATCAGCCCCATTTATAATGTTTAATGTTGGGAGCAGACTGCAGCTGTTACATCACAAACCTCTCCTGGACAGCTGAAATTTGGGGGATTTTCACCTTTCCACCACAAAGAGACATTCAGAAAAAAAAGAAAAATAGAATAGTCCAGCCACCATCCCTGAATTCCTTCCAGAACTCTTCAGGGTCCAGCAGTCAAAATCCAGGCAGATGAACCCAAAATGCCCTCAGCAAGCAGAATTCTACACAAGAGAGAGAGGCCTTGTCCATAAACTTCTCCTGGACTTGATGATGCAGAGATTTGGGGAATTCTCATGTTTCCACCATAAAGGACATTCAGAAAATACAGAACAGTGCAGCCACCATCCCTGAATTCCTTCCAGAATCCCTCAGGGCACAGCACTCAAAATCCAGGCAGATGAACCCAAAATGCTCTCAGTGTTTGTGCTCTCCTCAGGATTTCTACACAAGAGACAGAGAGGTCTTGTCCACAAACTTCTCCTGGATGTGGCTGCAGAGATTTGGGGGATTTTCATGTTTCCACCACAAAGAGACATTCAGAAAAAGGAAAAAAAAAAAAAAAAAAAAAAAAACAGAATAGTCTAGCCACCATCCCTGAATTCCTTCCAGAATCCCTCAGGGCCCAGCACTCAAAATCCAGGCAAATGAACCCAAAATGTTCTCAGCAAGCAGAGCTGGGAAACACCTTAAAGCAGCCCCATTCCAGCCCTGCCATACACAGGGATCATTTTCCCCTGTCCCAGGCTGCTCCAAGCCCCAGTGTCCACCTGGCCTGGGACACTTCCAGGGATCCAGGGCTTCTCTGGCACCCTTTGGCACTACAAAAGCTGCTTCTTTCTTGCAATGTGGGGACCCATCCCATGATTTCTGCACCAGGATCCACCAGTTTCACCCCCAAAATCCAACATTTAGAGTCCCAAGCTGGAGGAAATCCCAGTCCCTGTCCCAAGCAGTGGAGCTCTGCAGCATCACCCCCTCTTCTGATTTTCATCCAAGAAAGTCAGGCCTGCAAGATTCCCTGCAAAGGGATAAACCCTCAATTCCCATTACTGATTTTTCTGATTATTTGGGTATTTACATATTTTTTCCTCAGGTGTGCACAGCCTGAGCTGTTGTCTCAGCCAGCTCCCCTCTGCTCCAGAGCAACCATTCCACAATTTAGGAATCCAGGACATCGTGCTCTGCCTTGTCTCAACTTCCCCACTAAAAGGTTTATGAGGTTAATATTGGTCAATATTTCCCAGCAGAACCCAGCAGATATTCCTGGTATTTAGGGCAGGAAATAGCCCTGATTTCTCAGTCTGGATCTGACTGGAAAATGATTTTGTGGTTTCCATTCCAAATGGAAAAGCCAAAAAGCTGCTGAAGGAGAAAAGGCTGTCCCAGCTGGAGGCAGGGGACACATGATGGATTTTTGGAGCACAAACCAGGAGCAGCAGCACATGTGCCAGACTGGATTTCCACTGCTTGGGAATTCCAGAGACACACAGGGCACCCCCACCCTGGGCCACATCTCAGGACACCCTGAGCTCCACACAGCCCTGGATAAACACTAATGGACTAAAACACAGAATGGATTAAAACACAGAATGGATTAAAACACAAAATGGATTAAAACACTGTGGGAGTCCAGGGTGTTCCCCTGGCTTCCCTGGATCCTCAACACCCCCCTGGCAGGGGGCTCAGAGACCCTGGCATGGTACCCAGGACACCTGGGGACTGGATTTCAGCCCTTGGGAAAAATTACCAACATTGCAGGAAGAATTACAAGTCACAAAAAATAAGTAGAGCATAAATTAGATTGTTAGAAGGTAAAAAAGTGAATTTTTAGAAATGTTTATATTAGGGGGTTTGAAGCTAAGATGGAGGATTTTGGGTGTGGTATGTCCTTTCTTCTTCTTCTTCTTCCTCCTCTTCTTCTTCTTCTTCTTCTTCTTCTTCTTCTTCTTCTTCTTCTTCTTCTTCTTCTTCTTCTTCTTCTTCTTCTTCTTCTTCTTCTTCTTCTTCTTCCTCTTCTTCCTCTTCTTCTTCGTCTTCATCTTATCCATTTTCTGAGTTAGGATGACACTTCTGGATTGGTTTGGGACAAAGTTGGACAGGGCAATGAAAGTGTCATACACTGAAAAATAATTGTAAATATCAGGTATATAATTTATAGTATAAAAGATAAGTCCTGCCCCAAGGGCAGGCACTGTGCCTTGGATTGAACTGCCAGACAGATCTGTGTGGGTCAGGGAAAGAATTCCTTAGATAAGAAACAATAAACAACCTTGGAAACCTCAGAAAACGGCTCCTGCCTCTCCTTCAGTGCTCGAGCTGGGAAACACAAACTTTAAAAACCACCAAATACTGTGCAGTGAGTGATCTCAGACTCAAAGAGACATCACCAGTTGCAACAGAGGAAAATGTGCTGGGTGCAGAATTTAACGGAGGAAGATGAAGTTTCCTCTCACACTGAGACAGAAAAACCATCCCAGCACCTTCCTGTCCACCCTGATTTGCTCAGATCCAGGTGCAGGATCGTGGCTGAGGGGAATCCATGAACAAACCCTCTGAGCACAGAGATGTCCCCAGAGCCAGTGGAGCTCGTTTGGGTTCAGCAGAATTCCTACAGGAGCTGCAGGAAGGGAGAGCTCAGGAGGGAGCTGGAGGCTGGGACAGAGAGGATTCCATGGGGACATGGATGCTCTGGAGAAGGAGCAGAGCCAGGCACAGGGAGCTGCCCCAAAACTGCCCAGACCCACAGCAGCCACTCCTAATCCCAGCAGCGCCCAAACCCCCTGCAGGCCCTCCAGAAATAAAAATACCCCATCAAAACAAGCAGGATGGGGATGGTGGGAGCTGTCCCTGCCATGGCAGGGGGCATGAGTTTGGCTTTAATGTCCCTTCCAGCCCAAACCAGTCTGGGATTCTGGGATTCCATGAACTTAAGTGAAATTAAACAACATTCCCCATTGGGTTGTTGTTTTCTTCTTTTTTTTTTTTTTTTTTTTTTTTGAGCTCCCTGCTTGCAATGCAAAACCCTTCAAACCCAAAATTGCAGTCCTGTTTCATCAGTTTCATAATTACTCTGCTAACACTAATTAGCAGCTGACTGTAACCATAACTTTGATCCCAGAAGACATTCCCTGTTTGGAGCACGGCTGAAAATGCAAGTCAGCCCTGCTCTGATGCTCCTTCCAATGTGCTTAATAATGCTCAGCACTCGTCTGCTCGTGTTCAGGAGAATTTATAGTGGCAAGGCAAGAGAAAAGCCCAGCAATGTTCCATTGGAAATTAGGAGGAAAAGCAAATGCTGAGGGAAAATATGCTCAGATGGGCAAAAAAAAAAAAAAAAAAAAAAAAGAGTGTACCTGGGCCAAAAAGTGACAAATTGCTCCTTTTTAGGAGACCTTTCTAGCACAGGGAGGCACTGAAGAAATGCCATGTTCTACTCAGCAGAAAAATCAGAGATGGATGCAATTAAATCCCTGAAGGTCTGAGGGAAATGGAGCTGCAGGAATGGGAGCAAAGAGAGGAATCTGCCTGCAGATAATTAAATGTTCATTTTGGTGCCAGCAGGATCAGAGGCCAGACCTTGAAAAGTGGCAACTTGTGGGAATGCAGAGAGGTGGGGGTGGGGACAGCCTTCCCAAAAAAAACCACAAACTCCCTCCCAAAAGTGCCTTCCCCTCATTTTCCACATGGAACATGGGATGGGGCTGGAATCTGCAGGGATCTCCCATGGAGAAGTGAGGTGGGAATGGCACTGGCAGAGATCCCAAAAAAAACCCTGTGGCTTCACATCTCCAAGAAGGGCTGAATTCCCAGGAATCCCTGTGGATCCAAGGGATAAAAACATGGAGGGGTCATTTCATCCTGGGAAAAATGACAGATCAGAGGGATCTCAGGAAGCCTCAGCAGTGACCAGGCTCGGGGTAATGCCTGCAATTTAAAAAAAAAAAAATCATTGAGCAGAGGTGAGGGACAGGAGCATCCTTCTCATCAACCATTTCAATCCCAGGTGCACCCCAAAATTCCCTGCTGGAACATTCCCTGCCAAGTTCAACATCACTGCAAAGGACTGATATTATTTGCCACAAAAAAAAAAAAAAAAAATATATAATTATCCCTTAGTTTAGCATCACTCGCCAGAAAAAAATCACCCAGAGTCCTGGGAGCTGGGTCATGGCATTGCCTGCAGGTCCTGAATTCACCATTTCCTGAGGCCAAGCTGAGTAAATTACTTGAGAATCTTTTTTAAAATTACAAAGTTAAACTTTCTGACTCCAAAGCACAGAAAATCACATTCAAATTCATCCAAAACTGGGAGGTTTCCTTCTCACGTTAAAAAAAAAAAAAAAAAAAAAAAAAAAAGGTTTAGGAATAGATCAAATAGAATTGATTTAGGGAAAGAACAAGTTAATCAAATTGCTGGATTCAGCACAAATTTCCAGGAGAGGCTCCCCAGCCCCTCCCAAGGCACATCCCAGTCCCCTGGATATCAGCTCATCCCTGCATGCAGAAGTCAAGCAGTTTTTAAGAACTGCAGTAACTTCCCAACTTCTCCCAGAGAATCCTTGTCCTGGACTTCACCTCCAAAGTTCATTTCTAGACTAAATTTCATGGAGATTTAAACCAATGCCAGTAGAAATTAAGATATTAATGAGAGAGGATTGCCACTGCCAAAGGGGCATTTTCACTGGACTCAGAAAAACCAGAGGGAAAATCCTCCCTCTACCTGAGTCCAGCTTTTGAGCCAAAGTGGACTGGAAGGAAATTCCCTGAGGATTAGTCATTAAAACCACTTTTCTCCCAAAAATGGAGTCCTGGGCCCATGGGGTCTCCATCCTGTCCTGCTGGACAGATAAAGTCAAGGAGCTGAAAGTGGGACTTTGGATGGGGAGTTCTGAAACTCCAGGAATTCCTGGAGATCCTCACCAGGCTGCTCTGCAGGAGCTGCAAACCTGGATTTGGGATTTATCCCAGAATTTCCACCCAAAACACCTTCCCACAGCACTGGGCACGGGGAGAGGATCCTGCACTGGGATTTTTCTGAGCTCCAGGTGTTGGAGTCAGTGAGTTGGGGATCTCTGAATCCTTCAGAGAGAAACCAGAGTGCAGGGATTGAATTAAAGCCTGTAGATGGATTGAAGTATATTAGGCCATTCACACATGAAGGAGATGTTTAAGTTTTAGGATAAATGAGTCAGTAAGTTTTAGTGTGAGCTCTAATGCTTTTAGTAAGTAAAAATTTAGATTTTTTAAAAACTTCAAACTTGAACTTCACACTTCAACTTCATTTAAGTTGAAGTGTGAGTTCTACTGAGGGTTGAAAAACACACTGATGTTCTCAGTGGAGGCTCCAGGCCCTCAGCTGCAGACAGTGCTCAGACACACCAGAGCTGGAGTGAGAATATTGCTGACATTGTTCACATAGAACAAGACAGGGTGTGTGTGTAGCTCTATACATAACCTGGTGTGCTGAGAAACTGGGATTCTAACAGGTTAAGGAGTGCTGCTCTGAGTTTGTGTCTGAGCTTGTTGGGAAAATCCTGTATAAGAGTTTGTGTTGGGGAGAGTTGGTGCTTTTTGTCATCACCTTTTCTGCTTTTCTGCCATTGCTTTTTTGTTTTTGTTCATCATTCAACACCCCAGAAGAAGGCAGGAGCTGACACAGCAACATCAGCCCTGGAACCTTTGACAAGAGCAGCTTCTGTTTGGGACTTTACATCAAAACTTAGCCTGGACTTTGCTGTCTGTGACTGTGCCTTTGAGACTGATTTGTCATAAATAACCTTTTAGCAACTATCAGCTGCTTCACTCATTTAAGATAACAAAGTTGGTGCCCTGAGCATTGATTGGAGTTTCAAAACCCCCCAACTGCTGCCCTGTGTCTGGTACCTCGCTCTCACCCTCACATCCAAGGACAGCAGGAGATGCTTTGAATAGCAAAAGGATTTGGGAGAGGCTGGGACAGGTCCAGCACGGAGCTTTTCTCCCCCAAATGATGATTAATGAACCAACCCAAACTCCTCTCTGAAGCTCTGTGACCACAAGGCAGAGATCACAAATGAAACATCCTGAAATCCCAGGGAAAAGCAGAATTTTTTCCCCTTCAAGGATCCAAGATGCAAAATCCTGCCCAGCAAAGGCTTGCCCGGAGCCAGGCTCTGCTTGGACTAATTATTTGCATCTTCCTTGCTTTGCAAACCTACAGAGAGAAGCCAGCTCACCATTTCCCCATCCCAGGGTTTATTTTATTAATGAAAGCACCAGCAGAAGAATGACAAGTTGATTTTAATGATCCCATCCCCTTAATTTCTGCGGAGCAGCAAACGAACCTTGTTAGTGTGTGTGCAGCTTGTAGGAGCAGGCAGGAGCACTAACGAGCTTGATTTGCTGATCTGCAGATTTGGGAGTTATTTAAATTTACTCCACAGCTTTAATTTGTTGCGAGAAAAAAAATAAAAATTAATGATTTTCCCATCAGCGTTTTTAGCTGACCCCTCACTCTCCTGCAGGAGAAACAGGAGAGGGGATTGAGGAGCAGAAAACGCTGCCAGCAGGGAGCTGTGGGATGAAGATTTCAAATTTTAGGGAAGAATTAATCCCTGGAGCACCTGCACCCAGCCAGGAGGTGGAAAACACAGCCCCAGCTCTGCTCCACCATCTGCCAAGGAGAATCCAGCTCCTCCTTCCACAGATGCTCTCCCAGCTCTTCCACAGCTTCATATTCCCAATTCTTGCTCAAACCTCTTCCCAAGCTGATTCTCCTCCATCAAATCTCTAAATTTGGTATTTGGAGTGAGCAGCTACTTCAAACACACAACTTCAGGTGGAAATCTCAACCTTTTCCATTCATGTGTTTATCATTTCCATTGTGGGAGGGATGGGGGGGGAAACCCAGAGTCCTGCAGAGCTCTGACAATCACAGGGGGAAAAAAATAGGATTAAAAGGATAAAAAGCTCCACAAGGGAAAGTTCCAACTTCCCAAACAGGCAGATTCCATGAGGAGAAAAGTGGTGCTCCTTGCAGCAGCTGTCAGGAAAACAAAAAACAAAACAAAAAAAAACAAAAACAAAAAAACAAAAACAAAACAAAAAAAAAAGACTACAAAAAAAACCCCTAAAAATACTAAAATGCAGACACTGAAGAGAATGATAACAAATGGGAAGACATTTTCTTTAAACAGTGTTGTTTCTTTTTTTCCTGTGATTTTGTGGCTCTTTCCTCCAGATTTATTCCCACCCTCCCAAATAAGGGTCAGAAATTTTTCATGAAGCAAAAGATGTTTCTCACAACCACAACTTTCTTTGGAAAACTTTGCTTTTCAGCCAATGTGAACTAAAAATAACCATTTCCCAAGACAACTCCATGTGCTCAGCAGGGAGGTTCTGAAGCTTGTCCAGCAGAGGAAAATTCCTTGGGAAATTCCCTGGGAAATTCCCTGGGAAATTCCTTGGGAAATTCCTTGGGAAATTCTGTGTTTCAGGTCAAGCAGAGGCTGCTGCCCCCATTGCAGAGCCAGGATCCCACTGGAAGAGCAGAGATCCCACTGATCCCACCTCCATCCCAGCACTTCCCCCTCCAGCTGAACCTTCATCATCATCCTCCTCCTCCTCCTGCTGCTGCTGCTGCTGCTGGGTGATCCCCACAGGGAAGGACAAATCCCAGCCTCAATCCAGGCAGGAATGGCACCTGTCACCTGGCCTGTCACCTCCCAGCCATCACTCACAGACAGCTCCCACCTGGGGACCCCCTCCCTTCCTCCTCAGCCTCCAGCCCTGCTCTGAATCCCAGCAGCTGTTTGTTTTCCCCAAACATCTCCTGCTGGGATTATTTCCATCATCATTCCAGAAGAAGCAGCACCTGCTGCTGCAGAGCCTAGGCTGCATTCACACACCAAGAAAAAATTGAATTTTGGGCATTCCCAGAAATACCAACTCTGCTCCATGGGCATCAGGGAGGAAAGAAGGGCAGGATGTGCCTGTCCAGCACTGAGGTGCAATGGGTTTATTGCACCAATTAATTAATGCCTTGTCTTCATTTTCTTCAGGATTAAAAACACAAAGAAGACGAATTTCTCATTTGGCCTTGGTTGTTTATTAAATCTTATTTAAAGTACAGAGAGTTCTGCAGCACTTCTGGCTACCAGCTAAAAGTGAGGAAAGGGAGCTGAATTCAGCTGGTTACAAGGTCTCAGTGACATTCCTTGGCTCTGGCACACAGTGGGAGAGCCCCAAGGGAAGCAGGAAGGAATTTGGGAACCACATCACTTTGCCACAAACAACAACATTTTTGGCCATTTTTGCTTCAGATTCTCCAAATTCTCATCCACGCCCTGCTTGGCCCCTCTAACCTGCAAATATAAGGGTGCAGAGGGTCTTCCTTCCCTTTAATTTAATTTAATTTAATTTAATAACCAATTTAATTTGTTGGATGACATCAGCTCTCCTCATTGACACCCTAAAAACAGAGGCGAGACAGAATTAGTTATACTTATTGAAGTTATATTTATTGAAGTTATATTTATTGGAGTTATATTTATTGAGTTATATTTATTTGAGTTATATTTATTGAAGTTATATTTATTGGAGTTATATTTATTGGAGTTATATTTCTTGAAGGGCTTTCAGGTACATTTTGGGCAGACAAAGCCCTCCCAGGGGCTACACCCAAAATGAACCATGGGTCACAGGTTTTCACACTTTTATAAGTTTGGTCCTTTTGCACATTGGGGGTTAATTTTCCAATTAGAGCTTCAGGTAATGAAGTCAATTATCCCAAGTTTGCACCCCCCAACTCATTTTGTTCCCATCTCTCTGGGTCTGAGGCAGTGAGGTGTCCTTGATTCCCAGCCTGGAGAGGAATTGTTGTGTCTGCCCAGAATGGGAAATCAGCAGCTCACCCTGGATATGGAATTCAGAGTTATGCACTGAAGAACTGCAGGATTACAAATACATGAAAAACATAAAAGTTAAAATCCTAAGGCATCACAGGGAATGGGTGGAGCTGTGCCAGGGGAGGGTTAGGCTGGATTTTAGGAACAGGTTCCCCTGGGAAAAGGATTAACAGATGCAGAGCACCCACAGCCTTTAGGCCTGGCCCAAACCTCCAGCACATCCTTTGCTCCTGTTTTAAGCTGAGCTCAGCGCTGCCAGCGCCGCTGGGGAAAGGCAGGGCAGCATTTGATTGAACAAATGATGCAATTCCAATTATCCACATTAAACATGACTGCCCTGTGCAGAGAGCAGCACCAGCAGAGTGTTCCTGCTCTGTCAGCATTCCCACAGGGAGTCACAGATGGAAATCACTGGAGTGCCCATCTCCATTCACCCAGCCTGGGCTGGGATTCCCACCCCCCTGCCAGGACCTGGGAGCCCTGCAGAGGGGGCAGGCTGGCACCCAGGAGGCTCATGAGGGGATGGGGAGCTTGGAAAAGCTCCTGGAACTGCTCCAGAGGCTCCAGTGAGCCAGAAGTGACACTTGGGCAGGGAGAAATGGGAGAGAGGGCAGGGAGAAATGGGAGAGAGGGCAGGGAGAAATGGGAGGGAAGGCAGGGAGAAATAGGAGGGAGGGCAGGGAGAAATGGGAGGCAGAGCAGGAGAAATGGGAGGGAGGGCAGGGAGAAATGGGAGGCAGAGCAGGAGAAATGGGAGAGAGGGCAGGGAGAAATGGGAGGCAGAGCAGGAGAAATGGGAGAAATGGGGATGGGAGGGCAGGGAGAAATGGGAGGGAGGGCAGGGAGAAATGGGAGGGAGGGCAGGAGAAATGGGAGGGAAGGCAGGGAGAAATGGGAGGGAGGGCAGGAGAAATGAGAGGGAGGGCAGGGAGAAATGGGAGGCAGAGCAGGAGAAATGAGAGGCAGAGCAGCTGCAGACTGGGGCTGGCTGTGCTTTGCCCCAAGCACCAGCTCAGGTGTGACAGGAGAGGCTTCCCAAGGTGCTCAGCTTTGCAGGGAGGTGTGAAATGGACACAGAGCACAAAGTGCTGGGAATTGATGCCCAGCTTCCTGCAGGGTGAGGAGATGGGGGAGACCTTTGTGCTGTGTCTTTATATCATTCTTTTGTTATGTTTGTGCTGTTGGGGTGGAAGGGACCTCAGATCCCACCCAGAGCCACCCCTGCCATGGCAGGGACACCTCCCACTGTCCCAGGCTGCTCCAACCCCAATGTCCCACCTGGCCTGGGACATTTCCAGGGATCCAGGGGCAGCCACAGCTGCTCTGGCAATTCCAGCCCAGCCAGGAATTCCACTTATTCCCAATATCCCACCCATCCCTGCCCTCTGGCAGTGAAGCCATTCCCTGTGTCCTGTCCCTCCATCCATTTTCCCCAGTTCCTCTCCAGCTCCTCTGCTCACCCAGATAAAATGATATAAAATGGGATCAATCTCTGACAAATTTTTGGGGCAGAGCTGCCCCACTCCCTGCAGAGAAGTGCTCCAGGATCAGCTGCAAGCTGCACACTCAGAGCATTCCCATTCCTCCTCAGGAACAAAGCAGCTGCAAAGATCCTCCTGAATTTGCTTTGGAAAGCATTTGTCAAGTTCCACGTTCAGCCAAATGGATGAATCAGATCCAGCAGAGACACAGAGGGATGAGGGCTGGCTGAACCTGGCACTTTCCTCCCCAATGTTCCTTCAGGAGAAGGATTTTTCTTCACAATTTTGTTTGCTTCAGCTTCCTTCTCCATGAGGTGGTGACAGCCCCAGCCAAGGGGTGACCCAGGGCTTGGGACCATGAGGATTCTTCAAAATCTCCCTTCAACATAAAAAAAATGCATTTCCCAAATAGCACAACTATGTCCAAAACTGCCCCTGACACTGTGAGTGAGGAGGATGCCCCAGGGGCATCAATCAGAGAAGGAAAAAACCATCAGGAGTTTCCTGGAGTCAAGGAAAAGGCTCAGAATGGACTCAGCTTTAGCTGCTTTAATGATTCCCTCGTTCTTTTCTCCTCCTGACGATTCCTTCCTCCTGTGGGATTGTTTCTCTTCCTCAATCCAATAATGCCAATATTCCTGAGGTCGAATAAATCATGAAACCCCAGGGTTTCTCTGTTCCTACAGTGTGGGATACCCACAGTGCAGCCTGGCAGTGCCCAGGGTCAGGTTGGAGCTGCCTGGGACAGTGGAAAGTCTTCAAGGTTCCTTCCAACCCAAACCATTTCATGATTCCTTGATTCTATTCTATTCTCCAATTGCTCTTTCCCAGCAATAAACAGAAATAAAACACCAGCAGCTTTTTGTCCTTTTTGTTCAGGGCTTTGAGCTCCATCTGCATCACCCACTGCAGGGTCAGCACTTGGTGTTGGGGGAAGGGAAAGGAGCAGGGATTGTTCCCTTTGTCCCTTGGGGTCCATCAGGAGGTGTTGGGGAAAGAGAAAGGAGCAGGGATTGTTCTCTTTGCCCCTTGGGCTCCATCAGGAGGTGTTGGGGAAAGAGAAAGGAGCAGGGATTGTTCCCTTTGTCCCTTGGGGTCCATCAGGAGGTGTTGGGGGAAGGGAAAGGAGCAGGAATTGTTCCCTTTGGCCCTTGGGCTCCATCAGGAGCAGCTCCCTGCAGGTGGAAGTGCAGACTGGCAGGAAATGCCAGCTGCCACTGCTGCCTCCTGCTTTGCCAGGATGGATTCCTGTCACTCTCTGTGGGGTCTCCTGAGCTTGAGATCTCCTCAAGAGGACATAGAGGTGGTTTGAAATTCAGTTTTTCCCAAATGGTCACCAAAGAAGATTCAGGAGCTGTTCTCTGAGGTTTCCAAGGTTGTTTATTGTTTCTTATCCAAGAAATTCTTTCTCTGACTAACAGAGATCTGTTCATCATGAGATCCAGAGCACAGTGCCTGCCCTTGGGGCAGGACTTATTTTTTATACTATAAATTACATTCCTAATGTTTACAATTACTTTCCAATCCATGACACCTTTATTACACTGCCCAACTCTGTCCCAAACCAATCCAGTGATGCCAGCCTGGCACTAACATGGATGGCATGGAGAAGAAGAGGAAAGAAAAGACACACCACACCCAAAATCCTCCATCTTAGCTTCAAACCCCCTAATAGAAACATTTCTAAAAATTCACTTTTCTACCTTCTAACAATCTAATTTATGCTCTACTTATTTTTTGTGACTTGTAATTCTTCCTGCAATGTTGACAAATTTCTCCAGGGATTTAAATCCAGTCCCCAGGACCCCTGGACACCATGCCAGGGTCTCTGAGCCCCCTGCCAGGGGGGTCTGGGGGTATCCAGGGGAGCCAGGGGAACACCCTGGGCTCCCACAGATTCCATCCCCAGACAGGCTGGAATTCATGCCAGTGGCAGCCAATCCCTTTGGGTTAGGCCTTCCCAGGTTCATTCCAGCAATTTGCAGGGAGATTTGCAGTTTGTTTCTGGGTCTGTCAGATCCATACAAACCAGCCAGCAGCAGGATTGTTATTTATGTTTTTAATGGGGATATGGGATATTAAGGTTCAATTTAAACAGTGCTTGGACAAAAAGATCATCACATTTTCTGCCAGAGATTTCATGCCCCAAATGAGGGGCATGGGATGAGAACACTCTGCAAAGAAAAGTTTAGTTGAACTCAATTTAACCCATCCCAACTTCAGCCTGGAATTCCAAATCCCAGTAATTACTGCTGTGTATTTCCCCATCCTCCAGCACATTGTTCAAATGGAAAAACAAATTTCCATCTCCCAGCTCCAAGTGGCCTCACTAATGACCAAAAATTATCATCACAGCACGGCAGCAAAACCAACATTTGGGCAGCGCTTCAACGCCGAGAGCAAACAAGGGGAAAATCCAAAATGAGTGGAGAACCCAACTCCATCCTCCAGCCACTGGACTGAGGGATTCAAACCCAAAAAAAAATCCAGAAAGCAGACAGGAAAGTGTAGCTGGTTGCCATGGAGACAGCAAGATATGAAAGCAAGAGCTGATGGAACCTTTGGAGTTATTTAAATGCTTCTTACAACATTATGCAAAAGAGAGGAGGAAAGAAAGTGGCGGAGCCAACGTGCTCGGAAGGAAAACAGTCCTTGTGGGATGAGCAAGGTAACAATTTAGGAGTCAGAAATAAACTTTGGTTAAATGGAGCCATTTGGAATAATGAGATAATTATGGCCTCTTAAATGAATGGGGGGATTCGCTGTGAGGAGCAGAGGGAGGAGCTGGGCTGCAGGGATGGGGTGGAATCATTTCTCACCAAGAGTTCTCCTCCAGCAGCTCCTCTCCATCCCTCAGCCCCAGGTCCAGGGAAACTCTCAGGGATGAGACCTGCTCCACAGCAGAGTGGAGCCTTTGCATCATTTCCTCATTTCCAGCTCTGCTTTCCCTCCCAGCAGCTCTGCTTGGAGCCCTGGGCTGACTTGGGATGAGCTGGGTCATACAGAAAGGCCAGGCAGGGATCTGGAGCCTCTGAAACTCAAATTTGCTGCAGGAACTAGAGGTTATCTCCCCTTGGACAAAAAGCAAACAAGGAGAGCAAGTTCAGCACCCACAAAGCCCAACCACATCAACCTGAGACAAAACATTCCCCCACAACAAGGGCTCAGTTTCCACCTCTTCTGTAGGGCCTGAAGGATTTATTATCCTCCTTCCTATGAGGGAAAAATGAGGAAAAAAATCAGAGAACCTCTTGCCCTGGAACTCCCCCAAACCTGGAGCAGTTCTGCTCTGGAGAGGCTGACAGGAGTCAAGTGGAGTAAATCCCATCCCAGCCACACTCAGCCTTTGGGCTCAGCTCCTTCCTGGAACCATTTGTCAAGTGCTTTTCATCTGAAACATGATTCGGGGATTCAATTACTTTATAAAGTCAATATTTTAGGTCACAGCTTATGCATCAACAAAGACATCTCATGGGATTAGAGCTGAGCGTGGTGGAGCTCTAAGTAATGTTCCCTGTGCTGCTCCAGCTGGAAAAGTCGATAAGATCAGTTTGTTTCCCCCACATTTCACTCTCAGAGGCTGCAGAAATGATTGTTCACTTCTGTAAATTTCAACCAGCGAGAAGGAGAAAATGTTTCTGGCTTGGTTATTTCCAGAGAGGTAAAACAGGATTGCTCCGGCAGCTCCTCTCCTCTGCTTGGCAAAAGGCAGCCAAGAGGGAGGGAAAAACAATTCTTTATGCTCAAAAACAATCTTAGCAAGGGAGAAATAGCAGGATAAGCTGGTCCCAAACACAGCCAGGCTGCAAAATGAGGAAAAAGTCTGGAGGAGCTTTGAAAGGAAGAGTAGGAGAGACAGAGGTGTCTGCTGGGTTTTTTGGAATAGCAGAGAACTGGAGAGAACTGGAGCTTCCCACCCTCTGCTCTGATATTCTACTGAGCAAGACAAATGTAATTATTCAGGGTTTTAATTAAGGGCTTCAGGAAAAAAACAAAAGGTTTGTCTCTCATTTGAGAGGGAGGTTTCTCCCTCCTTATGCTGAAGCTTTGCTCAATACTAAATTAAATATTTCAAACTCTGCTTCTCCCCCTGAAATCATCCAAACACTAAATTTAGAGTCTTTCTTTAACAGGGTATCCATTCATCTTTGCCAAGGCCACAGCACTTCCTAAATCTCTGCTGAAGTCAGAAAAGCATCTAAGTGTAAAAAAAATAAAATAGAATTAAGATTAAAAGTTTAAAGAGCCCCTGCAGAAACCTCCTGGGGCACAGTAGAGCCACCAGGGACCTCCAGATGATCCAGGAGCAAATTCCTTGGTGTGTAAATGCATTCCTTGCACATGCAGGGCTGGATGGGCAGGAGCAGCAGCAGGACTCCCCCGTGGTGATGCAGGGATGTGAAAAGGGATGTGAAACATTTCAGATAAAGTCAGCAGCTCAAACCTTTATAAACCCCCACAAATGAGCTCTGACCAAACCAAGCCCCAGGAGCTGGTTCTGCTGCACAGGAACCAGACCCAGCCCCATGGGCTGAGCCAGACGTGCCCCAGGAGCTGCTCCATCCCAGCAAAGGGAATCTGGAGTCCCTGAGGCTGGAAAATCCCTCCAGGATGGAGCCCAGCCTGTCCCCAAGGCCACCCCTGCCCCGTGTCCCCAGGTGCCACCTCCTGCCAGATTTTCAGTCCCTGCAGGGATGGGGACTCCACTGCTGCCCTGGGCAACTTTTCCATGAAGAAATGTTCCCAATATCCAACCCAAGCATTCCCTGGCTCAGCTTGAGGCTGTTCCCTCCCACACAGTCACAGAATCACACAACTACAGGTTCACAAAATCACAGAATCACAAAAGCACAGAATCACAGAATCACAAAATCATAGAATCACAGGATCAATCACAGAGTCACAGAATTGCCAGAATCACAAAATCACAGAATCACGGGATCAAAAAATCAATCACAGAATCACAGAATCAATCACAGAACCACAGGATCACAGAATAAATCATGGAGCCAAAGAGTCACAGAATCACAGCATCAATCACAGGATCAATCACAGAATCAATCATAGAATCACAGCATCAATCACAGGATCAATCACAGAATCACAGAATCAATCACAGCATCAATCACAGCATCAATCACAGAATCACAGAATCACAGAATCACAGAATCAATCACAGAATCAATCACAGAATCAATCACAGGATCAATCACAGGATCAATCACAGGATCACAGGATCAATCACAGGATCAATCACAGGATCAATCACAGGATCAATCACAGAATCAATCACAGCATCAATCACAGAATCACAGAATCAATCACAGAATCAATCACAGAATCAATCACAGCATCAATCACAGCATCACAGGATCAATCACAGCATCAATCACAGCATCAATCACAGAATCAATCACAGGACCAATCACAGAATCAATCACAGCATCAATCACAGCATCAATCACAGCATCAATCACAGAATCAATCAGAGGATCAATCAGAGGATCAATCACAGAATCAATCACAGGATCAATCACAGGATCAATCACAGGATCACTGCCTTGGAAGACACCTCCAAGATCATTGAGTCCAACCCAGCCCAACCCCTCGACTCACTCATGTCTTTTCTGAACAACACATCAAGTCTTTATTTGAACACCTTCAGGGATGTGACTCCACCATTCCAATACTTCACCAACCTTTCAGTAAAATCCTTTTCCTGATATCCAACCCATATTCAGGCTGTGTCCTCTGGTTCTGTCACTGCTGCCTGGAGGAGGAGACCAACCCCACCTGAGCACAGCCACATTTTGGGAAATCATGGAGGGGATAAAGTCACCCCTGAGCCTCCTTTTCTCCAGCCTGAGCCCCTTCCCAGCTCCCTCAGGAATTCCCAGTCCTTTCCCATCTCCCTCAGGAATTCTCCAGCCCCTTCCCATCTCCCTCAGGAATTCTCCAGCCCCTTCCCAGCTCCCTCAGGAATTCTCCAGCCCCTTCCCAGCTCCCTCAGGAATTCCCAGCCCCTTCCCAGCTGTCTCAACCTCTCTTGGTGCTCCAGCCCCTTCCCAAACCTAACTGGGCCAGCACTTCTGGATTTTGGCTACCAACCACCCCTCCTGTCCTGCCTTGGTGGTCAGTGAGGAGGAAGAAGAGGGATGAAGGTGCCCTTCAACAAGAACCCATCGAGGGTAATTAATTTGGGCTCATTAGGGAGGGAAAACGAGCCCAGCCATTTAACAGCACAGGATAAGGTACCACAGGAAGGCTGCTCAGTTATCAGAAATTGGGAAAATTGGGATTTTATTTGGGATTGACACTCTTTACCCGTTGATAAGGGGTGATAAAGCAGCAAGAGCTTCCCAGGCATCTTCACAAATGAGCCATAAAGTAGGAGAGCTTCAGGATTATCCCAAAATGAGAGAAACCTTCCAATTATGCCTGAAGAAAAATTCCTCTCTCCTAATGCTAATTATAGAATCCGTGGCATGGATTAGTTTGATGAGGAGTAAAATAAATAATGGCATTGAAAGCAGGATGGGGAATGGGGGAAAGAGAGAGAGAGAGAGAGAGAGGAAGGAAGGAAGGAAGGGAAAGAGAAAGAAAGAAAGAGAGAGAGAGAAAAAGAAAGAGAGAGAGAAAGAGAGAGAAAGAGAAAGAGAAAGAAAGAGAAAGAAAGAAAGAAAAAGAAAGAGAGAAAGAGAGAAAGTGAGAGAGAGAAAGAAAGAAAGAGAAAAGAGAAAGAAAGAGAGAAAGAAAAAGAAAGAGAAAGAAAGAAAGAAAGAAAGAAAGAAAGAAAGAAAGAAAGAAAGAAAGAAAGAAAGAAAGAAAGAAAGAAAGAAAGAAAGAAAGAAAGAAAGAAAGAAAGAAAGAAAGAAAGAAAGAAAAGAAAGAAAGAAAGAAAGAAAGAAAGAAAGAAAGAAAGAAAGAAAGAAAGAAAGAAAGAAAGAAAGAAAGAAAGAAAGAAAGAAAGAAAGAAAGAAAGAAAGAAAGAAAGAAAGAAAGAAAGAAAGAAAGAAAGAAAATGAGGAATAGATAACCAGGTGTGAGCACACATCTGCATCCACCCATCCTCCACTTCCAGCTGGGATCAGCCTGGTCCAGAACCAGCAGCAGGTCCCCCCAAATTCCCTTCATCACATCCCAGCTCCATCCCCATCCCAAAGGAGGAGCTTTTCCCTCCCTGCTGCTCCCAGGGAATCAAGGCAGCAGGATTTAATCACAGCTATAATTCCCATTAAAAGAAGGAAATATTTAATAATTAAACTGCTTTTGGTTTTTTTGTTTTTTTTAATAAAATGCCCAATTGTGGTTTTAGTAACTGTTGAGGAGGAGACCCTGCAGCACATCCCAGCCCCAGAACAGAGCCAGGCTTGGAATACCTGCATGAACACAAGCTAATTAATCATTAATTCACCCCAGGATGTATTCCTGAGACCATTTCCTCCCAGAAAACCTGGGACAGGTTTGGGAGCCACTCCTGCAATACTGACAGGAATGAACCTCAGCCCCTGGAGGGATCTCAGTGTCCAGCAATGAAACAAATCCCACACCAAGGTCTGGCTTGGAAAGGACCCCAAAACCCATCTCATTCCACCCCTGCCATGGGCAGGGACACCCCCCACTATCCCAGGAGCCCAGGCACGAGGAAATGATCCCAAAACACATTTGGGATATGGGAACAACCTTCAGGCAGCAGCTGGATTAAGAAAGTGAAAGGCTCAACCACAGAATAAAAATCCCTTTTATTCCTGCAAGAACATTTCCACCCATGCACATTTCCAGGAGCACATCCATCCCCATCTCCAGTGGCAGCTCTTGGAAAAAATCCCATGAAAATTTTTCTCCTGGCTGTGACAACAACCCCTCCTCACCTCCCTCCAAAAAAAAAAAAAAAAAAAAAAAAAAATCCCCTTGTGCCAAAAGTGCAAATGGAACCAGCAAGGAATGGTTCCAAAATGGGAAAGGAGGAATATTCATTGGAATATTTTGGTTGCATCCCATCTATCTTTGTGACAGACATTTTGCTCCAGCTCTGGCTGGAGCTCTGATGAGTGACAGCAAGAAGCCTAATTAGCATAAAGGGTAATAATTAAGGATGCAAATGCAGGAGATGTCACTCAGTCATTTAACCAGGAGTGGGCAAAGCACCACCACATCCCTGGCTCAAGGAAAACAACCCCAGAAAAGGGATTTGAGGAGGAAAAAAGCAGGGAATGAACTGAGATTTTTAAACAAGAGAAAAAAGAAATCCTAAAATCTTAAAAGGAGGTTCAGGACATTGTCCTGAAAAATCCTAAAATTCAGGGAGGTTCAGGAAAACAGGGAATGGGTTGGAGTTTATGGGATTTTGTAGCAAAAGAGGGGAAAGAGGGAAAGCAGGAGGAAATAATCTCTTGGGAAGGAGTTTTGTGCAATACAAAAATGGGATATGCACAGAATATCCACAGGGATATCCACAAGTAGCCAGAAATCCCAAACACCACCAGCCTCAAGCACTGCCAAAAAAAAAAATAGTTTGGGTTGGGAGGTTTAAAGGGGTTTGTTCCAACTCTGTGGCCAGGGAGAGACAATTCCCACTGGGATGAGGGTTTGTTCCATCTCTCTTGTTCATCATTGATGTGGGGACAAACTTAAACTGTAAAAAACTTAAAAAAATATTCAAGACATTGAATTAGGATTACAGAAAACCAGGTTGGAGCTCGATCCCAAGGATCAATGACCACTCACAGATTATTTACTGGAGAAAAAAATTCCAAGCCTAAAATAAATAAATAAACGGGAGCAGAATCTGCCAGACCTGGGGAACCTCTTTGAAAATCAACCAAAATATTCCAGTTCCTCTTAAACCCTTGCAAAGCCTGAACTAAAGAGCAGCACCTTTTAAATCCACCCAGCCCTAAAGCCTTGTCCTGTAAGAGCATTTCCCACTCCATAAAAGTGCTCCTGTAGGATTTTTGGAAGCTTTTCTCACCCTATTTGTCACACAAAATGTGGTTTTTTGAATGCCCTGAGAGCACAGACCACTGGATTTTAATGAGGATTGGATTTTATGGCTCAGCTCCCACTCCGTGTCGAGGATTTCGGCAGGACCATGTTTGTAAGCACCATGAATTCAGGGGAGTTCATCCTAATCCCATAAAAATGGAATTAGCAGCATCCAGCTTTTTTTTCCAGGGGCTGCTAAAACATGGATCAGGCAAACATTTGTGGCTGTGCCCCAGAGGAAAAAACTCCAACAGCTTCAGTGGGGTGATGCTGTTTGGGAGGGAACAGAGAAAGAGGAAGAAAAGTTTGTGGGAAATGGATTTTTGATGTTTTCCAGAATTCCCAGTGCTGCACTAGGAGGAGTAAAAAAATCAGCTTGGAAAATCATGGAATTCCAGACTGGGATGGGTTGGAAGGGACCTGAAAGCTCAGCCAGTTCCAGCTCCCACTGTCCCAGGTGCTCCAGCCCCAGTGTCCAGCCTGGCCTTGGGCACTGCCAGGGATCCAGGGGCAGCCACAGCAAAGCTGGGAATTCTGTTCCAAGGAGGAATTCATTCCCAAAATCCCATCTAAATCTGTTCCCTGTTAATTTGAATCCACTCCTCCTTGTCCTGTCCCTACAAATCCTCTCCTCATCCTTCCTGGAGTTCTTTCAGCCATTCCAAAGTTTCTCTCCAGGTCAATATTCCCAATTTTCCCAGCCTTTCCTCCCGGCAGAGCTGCTCCATCCCTCGGCTCCTGGTGCTTCCTCTGCAGCAGCTCCACAGCGGGAAAAACCAATAAAAAATTTGAATTTCCACAGAAAACCTTTCCATGGGAAGCTCCATCCCTGGAAAATCCAAACCACGGGGATCCAGCAGCAGGAGGGGCTCAGCATCTCCCGAAGAGTTTGTTCAACTCCCAAAATCTTGGGATCTCATCCATCCCGGAATTTTATCCAGCTGGGAGAAAACCCCTTTTCAGTCTGAATTATTCCTTAAATGCTTTTCCAGGAGGGAATCGCTCAGGGCAGAGCCGGGATGAAACATTCCCAGCACACGGGATTTTTCCAAGGGCTGGAATCGCATCCCCCAGTGCTGGGAATCACCGGGAAGAGTTAACGAACAGCTCCATCTACCGATCCCAAAGCCCAGCCAGGCACCCACTGGGTTTTTATCCCAGCACAGCCCCTCACAATCCCATGGGATAGGGCAGAAAATCGGGAGGGGGAAAAGTGCGAGGTCAAGACTTTAACAGGGAAAGGAAAAAGCAAGCGAGGATTTCATTCCCCGTTTCCCACAAATCAGAATCCCCACAGCAGCTTCAGGAAGAAAATTTGCTTTATCCCAGCCCAAGCCACGCTCTCTCCACCCTTTATTCCACATTATTTATGCCAAGCTCAGGTGCCCCCCTGTCCAAGGGATCCTGATTTATTCCCCCCCCCCCTCCCACCCTTGGATGCAGCACACACATCATCCCCTCACTCTGGGAATCACCCCCATAAAATGTTTGAAATTCTGGGAACAGAACAAGCATTTTGTGAGGAAATTCACATCTGGGGGGAAAGGGGCATTGAAATATTGGATTTTAAAAGAGAGAAATAAAGAAAGAATCTCTTTTTCTGCTGTGGTGGGTGAATTAAATCCCTCAGAACGCTGCCGAGGCATCCAAACCAGCCCTGAACAATCCCAACAATCCCCACCTGTCTGCTGAGCTGGAACTTTTCAAGGCAGAGCTATTTCCAAGCAAATTGTTGGATATTCTTGTTCCAGCAGAAGCAAGAGGGAGATAGGATGAAATGGCTGCAATCCAAGGAAATGGTGAAATACAGAGAGAAAAGCAGCTGGTTCTGCAAGGAGGGAAATCAGGATTTAAACCTTTTTTGTGACAGGGATGAGGGCTGGGCTCATCCAGATGTTCCTGCTGCTCCCTGGAGCAGCTGGAGAGGGATGGATAAACCTCCCAAGCAGGAATAACTGGGATTTTACACTCAGGAGAGCAGGAAATGGGGCTCAGAGCCACCTGGGGCAGTGGGAGGTGTCCCTGTCCAGGGCAGGGGTGGAATGAGGTGGGATTTAAGGTCCCTTCCAAACCCATTCCATGATTTTTAGGGAATGAAACATCCCAGGCTCTGTGGAGAGCACAACCCATAAAGATGCAAAATCCCTGGAGGAGATCCTGGCCATTTATCCCCAAAAAATCCTGAGGCCAAACCCTAATCCCAGTGCTGGGATGGGAGAGCTCCAGGTCCCTGCTGGAGGTGTCCATTCCCAAAAAAAACCCCTGGGAAGGAGCATTCCCCATTTTCTGCTGCCATTTCCATGGCTGAGCTCGTCCCTCTCACAGCTTGGAGCTGCAAAACCTTCAAAATCTGGGATTTTCTCCCTTCCTGGTGGCCTTGGAGGCTGTGGGAGGTTTTGCTGCCCAAGAAGGGCTTTGCTCACTCTTTGAAATGTCCTTTGAAGTCCCTGTCCTCTGCTCAGCCAGCTTTCCTTGGAAAAATTGGGAATTGAACCCCTCCACTGAGCCCTGCCCCTCTGGCAAGCAGGGAATCAGCAGCAATGAAAAGAAAACTCAGCAATTGTTTTATTTTCTGAGATTGTTTCCCAAGGGGAGAGCCAATGTCTGTTCCCAGGCAGCTCCTGGATTTGGGAAAACTGGGAGAGCCCCTGGAGGGATGATCAAACCCTGCCCTGGCCACTGGGACCACCTGAATCAGGCCAGAGACCCCCAGGGACATCAGAACCTCGTGGTTTGAGCTTAGGCATTTCCCTGGGAATGGCCCCTTTTGGTTTTCCATGGAAATCACTGGAAAAAGCAGCCTTGACCCATGGTGGGTTTAAGCCAAAGCTCTGCTCTGACATTCCCCCTTCTGCACCATTTGCATGGAAAATGGAATTATCCCTGCTCTAAAGCACCTGGAAAGAAAGGCTGGATCCCTGGCAAAGCCTCTCTAGATCTCTGATGGTCCAAAATAATTTATCCACGTGAAATCCGAGCCCTAATTCCCAATTTGAGGGTTCAGATCCAAAGCCAAGCCCCAAAGCACAAGAGGCTCCCAGGCAGGCTTGGAAACAGCCCCCCCCACATCAGCTGAGAGGGAAAAGTGGGATTTGAACCTGTGCCAACAGGGAGAAAGAGTTTTGGGAAGTGAATCAAGTGTCCTGGGTACAGGATCCCAGCCTTGGGCTGGAGTTGTGCTGCAAACAGCAGGAAAAACTGGAGAGATCCCAGTGCTGAAAGTGATGGGGGAATTGTGGAGCTCATCCCCTGCACAGCCATGAACAGCAACAGCCTGGAATTCCCAGGGGATCCTGGGCTGAGCTGCCCTGGAAACTTCCAGGAGGGAGAGGCCAGGACCTCCCTGGCCAATCCTTCCTTCTCTTTCTTTCTTTCTTTTTCTTTCTTTCTTTCTTTCTTTCTTTCTTTCTTTCTTTCTTTCTTTCTTTCTTTCTTTCTTTCTTTCTTCCTTTCTTTCTTTCTTTCTTTTTCTTTCTTTCTTTTTCTTTCTTTCTTTCTTTTCTTTCTTTCTTTCTTTCTTTCTTTCTTTCTTTCTTTCTTTCTTTCTTTTTCTTTCTTTTTCTTTCTTTCTTTTTCTTTCTTTCTTTCTTTCTTTCTTTCTTTTTCTTTCTCTTTTTCTTTCTTCTTTCTTTCTTCTTTCTTTCTTTCTTTCTTTCTTTCTCTCTTTTTCTTTCTTTCTTTCTCTCTTTCTTTCTTTCTCTTTCTTTCTTTCTTTCTTTCTTTCTTTCTTTTTTCTTTCTTTCTTTCTTTCTTTCTTTTTCCTTTCTTTCTTCTTTCTTTTTCCTTCCTTCCTTCCTTCCTTCCTTCCTTCCTTCCTTCCTTCCTTCCTTCCTTCCTTCCTTCCTTCCTTCCTTCCTTCCTTCCTTTCCTTCCTTCCTTCCTTCCTTCCTTCCTTCCTTCCTTCCTTCCCCCCAGGGCTGATTGGGATGGGAAGAGCATCAAGGAGGGATAAAAGGGGCTGGTTTGGGGCTCTGAAATGGGATTTTGAGGATCTGAAGTAGCTGGTGATTAAAGCTGAGGGAACTTTTATCAGATAAATAAATGAGCACATGGCCAGGTGAGTGTTTTTCTCCCAGGCACATTCCAAGGATGGGCAAAATCTCAGGAAACGAGTCCTTGGGTGACTTTGTTTGCTCCCAGCCTGGATAGAGCTGTCCAAAGTGTCCTGCCCTCACCAGGTAACTTTAATCCCTTTCAAATAAATCCAAATTCCAGGCTTTTTTTTTTTTTTTTTTTTTTTTTTTTTTGCTTTGATGAGTGGCTATTCCTCTCTGCAGAGGCAGAGCAAACCCAGTAAATAAAAGTCTGTGGCAGCAGGAGCTGGATGGCTGCAACTGGAAAGGTCTTGGAGTGTCTGGAGGGAAGGGAATGGATTGATTTATGATTTTAACAAGCCTGGCTGGGCAGGGAGTCGTGCCTAGATGGTTTTAAAGGCAGCAGGAGATATTAATCAAAATTAAAGCTGCTCTAAGCCACTCTCCAAGCCACTGGCTGGGTCCTGCCTAATTGATTCCAAGCCTAAGGCAGGGACAGGGAAGGGACAGGCTGGAATGAGGGGCTGGGTTTGGAGCTGGGTGGGGAAGCAGAGGCCTGGAACAAGGAGAGTAATGAGGAATAACTGGGATCACTGGGAGGGGCTGTGCTCCCCTCCCCTTGGATCAGGGATGATGGATGGGAGCAGGGGGTGAGGAGCAGCAGGGACATTTCGGGAGCTGCAGCTGAAATCAGCCCTGGCAAAGGTCAGCTGGGCTTGGATTGGGAACTGCAGGGAAATGATGGTTTGGGACACAAGTCTGGCTTTGCAGCCTGGATGGGGCTATAAAAGCTGTGCTGCCCCACCCAGCTGCTGCCTGGCCTCATTCCTGCAGGAATTGTCCTTCTGAGGGAAAACTCCTTGTGTTGGGTTGATGTGGCAGAAATGTGAATTCTGTCACCATCAGTGCCCCTGATCTCCTGGCACACATTATCTGCTCATGGGCAGCTTTAAACCAGCTGGGGCAATCATCTTTATCTTCCCACAGCCCATCCTCCCTCCAGGAGAGATCTCCTGTTCATGGCCAGTGAGTCCCAGGGCATGGCTGATAAAATTCCATCATCCCATGGGAGATGCTCCAGCCAGGGCAGGAGCCAAGCCTTTCCTACCCAGAGAAAAACTGACATTTTGGACACCAAGGCACCTTCTTCCCACTGCATTCCAGAGGAAAGCCAGACCTTTCCACATCATCCCTGCACCTTCAGAGGAAACTGCACCTTCTCCAGGAGCACTGCTCCAGCTGAGCCACATCTGCCACTGCAGGAGGATGCAGCCACCATGGAATGGGACTGTGCCAACACCCTGACTGACTGACGGGTGTCAGCTTGGATTCTGACTCTGGCAGGGTTTGGGATTGTTCTTTGTAATACTGTATTTCTATTTTAATTGTCCTAGTAAAGAACTGTTATTCCTAATTCCCATCTCTTTGCCTGAGAGCCCCTTAATTTCAAAATTATAATAATAATTTGGAGGGAGGGGGTTTACATTCTCCATTTCAAGGAGAAACTTCTGCTTTTATTAGCAGACACCTGTCCTTCAAACCAAGACACTCCTTAAAAAAGCTGAGCAGGGGGTGTTGATGGGGCTTTACCCACCTGGGTGAGGTCACAGGACAGTTTTTGTTGGGAAAGACTCCAAGATCATGGAGTCCAGGCTGTGGGTGATCCCCATCTTGGTTTTCAGGACACGAGGGGTCTCTGGCTGCTCCCTGAGGTTTGGGAGGGGCTCACACAGAGCAGCGATGCCAAACCCACCTCCCATGGCCTGGACTCAGAATGGTGCAAAAATTCCAGGTTTTTAATGCAAATCTCCACATCTTTTCTTATGGAATCCATATTTTACATATGGAAATTGTGAGGAGGGGCTGAGGGAGCTGGGAAGGAGCTGGAGAATTCCTGAGGGAGCTGGGAAGGGGCTGGAGAATTCCTGAGGGGGCTGGGAAAGCTGGGAAGGGAGCTGGAAGGAGCTGGATTCCTGAGGGAGCTGGGAAGGGGCTCAGGCTGGAGAAAAGGAGGCTCAGGGGGCCCTTGTGGCTCTGCACAACTCCCTGCCAGGAGGGGACAGCCGGGGGGATTTGGGATCTGCTCCAGGGAACAGGGACAGGAGGAGAGGGAACGGCCTCAGGCTGGGCAGGGCAGGCTCAGGGTGGAAATTTGGAACATTTATTCATGGAAAGGTTTGTCCAGCCCTGGCACACCCCAGGACAGGGGTGCAGTCCCCATCTAAGATCGAGTCCAACCATCCCCAGCACTGCCAAGGCCACCCCTGCTCCATGTCCCCAGTGCCACCTCCACAGGGATTTTAAATCCCTCCAGGGATGGGGACTCCAGCACTGCCTGTTCATCCCAGAATGGTTTGGGATCCACCATTAAATCCCACCCCATCCCACCCCTGCCATGGCAGGGACACCTTCCACTGTCCCAGGCTGCTCCAGCCCCAGTGTCCAGCCTGGCCTTGGGCACTGCCAGGGATCCAGGGGCAGCCACAGCAAATCTGAGAATTCCAGCCCAGCTCCTCCCCACTCTCCCAGCCAGGAATTCCTTCCCAATATCCCATCTAAACCAACTCTGTCTGAGATTAAAGATATGAATACACAGAATCTCTTTGAGCTGGAATGATAATTCCAACATCATCCATTGCTGATGCCTGGAAAACCACAGAAATCCTGCAAACAGGGAAGACACCAATTTGATTTTTATGTTTGTGTAAAGCAGTTTTACCACTAAACAAGTAAACATTTTTATAACTGAATAAATACTTTTCAGTTTAGTCAAGGAGCATTCAATGGCTGTTGGCATAAATATTCAGTTATGGAAATGATTGGATGGAAATAGAATTTTCCATGCCATAAATAAACATTGTCTGCAAGGAACACACTCCCAACAAGAGGCATGAATTAGAGCCACTGGTGCCTCCTGCCAGCCCTTGGGAATGTTTTATTTAGAAGCACTTCTGCTCACCACACAGCCTGATCCCATCTGCCTGCATTTTCCTGGGTGTTTATCCCACCACATTGTTCAAAACTTGGAGCAGAATCACGGAATCATCGAGTTGGAAAAAAAATCTTTGGGATCATTGAGTCCCAGCTGTGCCTGATCCCCATCTCAGAGCCCTGAGAGCCACATCCAGGAATTCCTGGGACACCTCCAGGGATGGGAACTCCAAATATCCCTGGGCAGCCCCTTCCAAAGCCTGAAAAATTTTTTTCCTGAAAAATTCTTCTCAGCAGGCACCACCCACAGTGCTTGAGAACTCACCCCAGCACTGAGATGGGGAAAGTTTAGCAAAGGATTGTGCTAAAGGAATAAATCAAATTATAAAGCAGGAGTTTGGGATATGTGAGCATCACTGCAGTTCCACCTTGGTGCTGGAAATCAGCAGAGAGAAATCCATGGGATTTCCCCAAATCCATGGGATTTACCCAAATCTCTGGTGCTGGATGCAGGAGCGATGCTTCCCTCGAGCCCAGCACAGTTTTTAGCCCACAAAGTGACATCCAAATGTCCCTGATGGAGTTTGACTCATCTAAAATGAATTTATGGATAAAAGCCCTCGGGTCAGGAATATGCATGGTCCCAGCGAGGATGAGGATGGTGGAGAAAATCAGGGATAACCTGAGCAGGGATAAAGAGCAGCTGCCTGGTTTGGGTAGGATTTAAAATTTTTTTAAGGAAAGGAAAGGAAAGGAAAGGAAAGGAAAGGAAAGGAAAGGAAAGGAAAGGAAAGGAAAGGAAAGGAAAGGAAAGGAAAGGAAAGGAAAGGAAAGGAAAGGAAAGGAAAGGAAAGGAAAGGAAAGGAAAGGAAAGGAAAGGAAAGGAAAGGAAAGGAAAGGAAAGGAAAGGAAAGGAAAGGAAAGGAAAGGAACTGGAATTTTGCTTCCAGCATCACACAGACTCAAGGGGGAGCAAGGAGAGCTCAGCTCTGCCCCAGTTCTGCTATCCAGCAGCAAGGACACAAAATATTGGGATTTTTAAAACGAAAGCAAGGACAGGGAATCCGCAGGACAAATTCCTGCACGCTCCAGCTCCTGGAGGGAAGCTGGGATTCACGGACACAGCAGGGAGAAGGAATTGCAGGCTGACGGTGCCATCTAGCTGCTGCTCCTGGAGTGGGAATGCTGCTCTGGCTTTGGGAATGCTGCACCCTCCCGGCACTGGGAAGCCATTCCCTGTGTCCTGTCCCTCCATCCCTTGTCCCCAGTCCCTCTCCAGGTCTCCTGGAGCCCCTTCAGGTCCTGCCAGGGGCTCTGAGCTCTCCTTGGATCCTTCTCCTCTGCAGGTGAACATTCCCAGCTCTCCCAGCCTGGCTCTCCTGTTTCCTTCAGGAGAGGACTCACATTTTCCCTGCTCTTCCTTTGATCACCGAGGTACTTCAGAAGCATTTTTGTCACTCTTGATGGCCCTGGCCACATTTAATTCTCTCAGGGTTTATCCTTCCCAATTCCTGTGTGCTGGGATAAATTCCCTGCATCCCCTCAGGCTGCCTGGCCCTGCTCCCACCCTTCCTTCCTTCCCACGTTTGGGTTTGGTCCTTTCCCTCAGCTTGGCTCTGGAAGGCTGGATTTTAGGACAGCCCTAAAATCAGTGTCATCCCAAGCACCACCTCAGGTGGAGCTTGATCCCTGCAGGAATTTGGGAGTGTCAGACTGGGAGTATCAAACTAAAAACTTATCCCAGTCTCACAGCTGGGGAACTCCTGGTTCAGGATCCACCTCGGAGAGAGAAAAGAGCCCAAATTTCACCCCCAGCCTGGTGCCATAAGCACAGGAGGGACAGCAGAGGCACAGGATTCCCAGCAGGAATGGGACTGCTTTCCCACAGAGCACTCTCAGCTTCCTTTTCCAGCCCCTGGATGAGCTGAGAACCCAAAGTTTCCCCCAAAGCCTTTGGGATTCCTGCTGGAGCCTGTGACAGACAGAGATTTTATCTGGTGCATAACCCAATGCAATTAATGGGGTTTCAGCAGTGCAAATCCCCTATAAATTCAATTCCAGCACTTGGAAGCTCCTCTCTCCCAAAGCCAAGGCATCACTAACTTCTCCTTGGCTCCAAGCAGGACATTTTATTTTCCTTAAGGAAAACATTTATTAGTTGTTTATTATTTATGCAAAGTCCTTGAAGTGGATTTTGATTTCATCTGTTCTTCAGGGGAATCAGCAGCTCTTGATAAAAATCACTTTGCATCCAAATAAGTTCCAGCTTCACATCCATGAACCTCCAGAGACTGGAGCCACCAGAAACAAAATGCAATTTTCAGGCTGAGCTCAGGAAATTCAAGGTTTTGGCACCTCCTCTTCGTTGTATATTGGGCAATAAATACCTGGTTAAGGCAGCAATGAGGTAAAAAGGAATTACAGCTTGTCCTACACCACTTTCCCTCCAGGCTTGGAAGGTGGGAGCAACACAACAGGGAAAAGGCAATTGTGATTTTGTAATTTTACAAAATTAGGTACCAACAGAGGTGTTTGGATGTTTACAAGGTAATTTAAAAATATATTTTAGCTTTGGCTTCAATAGGGATTTGCTTTGCAATTACCATCCCCAGCTATTTTATTCTTGTTTTCTATTATGAGAAAAAAAAATGTTCTGGCAAAGATTTGGAGCCCAGATCCTCAGGGAAAATTATCCCTTTTACCATTAGCCCTTTTGCTCATGAAAAGGGGATAAATATCCACAATTCCCTGTCTGGCTTGAACAGCTCTTGCAGCTCTGAAAATCCAAAAATTTCCAATCCTGCTGCCATTTGCTGGGGAAAACACGGATTTCCCACTGGGAAGTGCCTCAAATACCTGAGAGGCAGCAGGAGGAAAGTTGGACACAGCAGTGGAACTGCAGAGACCCTCCCATCACATTCTGCATCCTCTTTGATTTTGTGTTTCTCTGAAATTTTACCTATTAAACCCCCCATAGAAATTCAGTATTTTGGCTAAAAAGGCAATGAAGGTTTTCTGTTTTTTCAGAACCACACTGAAACAAAACAAACATCCCACAGGATTCCCCTCCCTGCCTACACTGACAAAAACAGGGGAAAAGCCCAAAACCACCACAAGAGCAACTGAGTCATTTTTATTTTTTAGTGTAGAATCTTCACACTGAAGAGTTTTCTGGCAAGAACCACGATTTAACCATTTCTCACTCAAAATGAGAGGCACAGCCACCTCCTGGTGAGGAGCCCAACCCTTCCCCAGGGCTCCCAGATCCAAATCCTCATCCCTGTGCCACACATGGATGGATTTAGAAGGTGGAAGGAGCTGCTTCCTCCCCATCTAGTGCAAGGTGTGCAAGGGCACTGGAATTGGATGGATTTTAAGGTCCCTTCCATTCCAAACTCTGTGATAATCCCACAGCCCTTCAGCTTTTGCTATGGACACAGCTGGGTTTGCTCCCATTCCCTCCTCACCTCATTGATTTCAAAACCAGCAGGACAAAATAAAGGCTCCTGGGCATTCCCAAAGGACCTGCAGATCAGCTGGGAGGGATCAGCATTGCCTCACATCCCAGGGGTGAGCAGAGCCTGGTCCTGGTCAGTCCCCTCAGAGCAAGGCACTGAATAGAAGAGCACCCAGACACTTGTAATCCCTTCTGAAGGGCTTGGGAAACATAATTCCAGAATTCTGGCAGCCTTAAGTGTGTCATTAACTCACTCCCTTCAGAGAGGCTGTGGCTGCCCTGGATCCCTGGAAGTGTCCAAGGCCAGGCTGGTCAGGGCTCAGAGCACCCCGGGATACGGAAGGTTGGGAAACCCCCACACTTTGTACAAAGAACGCGCAGAGCCGCTAAAACCCGCACAGAAGGGAAACACGCACGAACCAGCTGGGTTAGGAGATCATTTATTAAGTGAGGCTGAGCCGAGACGCTGCGGATGTGTCAGGGAGGCCGCGGGAGCTCGTGGCTGTCGCTTCATCCTCCCGGCGCTCAGTCCAGCTGCAAGAGAGCGAGAGACGAGGGGAGTCAGCGGGAACCGGCACCCCGAGCCCCCTTCCCGCGGCCGCGGGGCTCACCTTGATGAAGCCGATGTCCTTGGCGTACTGGCGGAAGCACTGCCGGCACATGTTGAGCCCGTATTTACGGATGAGGCCGTGGCGGTTGGAGCACACGCGGCTGTGAGGGGAACAGAGAGAGGCGGGTGAGGGCGGGGAACGGCGCCGGGGAGGAGGGTGGGAATGTGAGTAGAAGGGAGGTAAGACAGCAGCCACGGCCCGGAGAGCGCAAGGAGCAGCACTGACCAAGAGCGGGAGCCCTGCCCGAACTTCCTGGGGTGGCTCCAGTAGAGCTGCTGGTGACCCATGGCTGCGCGGTACCGAAAGAAAGATGGCGGCGGCCGCCTGCCCTTATACTCCTCACGGCGCCTCCCGGCGTGCACCGCGCGGCTCCCATTTCCCGCCCTGTGACGTCACCGCCGCTAGGGCTGTGGCTGGTGCCCGCTCCGCCCACCCCGTGACGTCACCGGTGTAGGAGCTTGTATCTGCGGCGGAGCGATGTGTTAGCGCCGGGCGCGGTGGCGCGCGCCTGTAGTCCCAGCTGCCGGGGAGGCTGAGCCCGACGGATCGCTTGAGCCCAGGAGTTCTGGGCTGCCGTGCGCTGTGCCGAGCGGGCGTCCAAGCTAAGGCCGCCATCAATATGGTGACCCGCGGGGAGCTGCGGGACACCAGGTTGACTAAGGAGGGGTGAACCGGCCCAGGTCGGAGACGGAGCAGGTCAAAGCTCCCGTGGCGGTCAGTAGCGGGATCGCGCCTGTGAATAGCCACGCCAGCGTAGCCTGGGCAACACAGGGACACGCGGGCTCCCCTTTTGCACTACCCCGACCACAACTAACCCCAAACACCCCGCACATACCCCAAACACCCCAACAACACAACCGCAACAACACCGCCTCCTACTGCACCTACACCGCACCGCACCCCGCACCGCTCAACTCACCCACAAACACAGCTCCAGCACCAAGCTGCCCTCAATTAATACATCGCACAAACACTGCTCAAAGGCGTCCCCGGTTTATTTTTTTTTTCCTCCCAAAGCCGGTTAATGTGAATAGCCGGCTCAGGGCAGGCGGGGTTGCACCAACACCAAGCCCTCAGTGCGCCTTTCTGTCGCTTATGAAGCCTGAGCTGCTGTTAGCACACCCTCCGTGTCCCCTCACACTCCATGTCCCTTCACTCCGTGTCCCCTCACTCCCCGTGTCCCCTCACACTCCATGTCCTCTCACACTCCGTGTCCCCTCACACTCCATATCCTCTCACACTCCATATCCTCTCACACTCCGTGTCCCCTCACACCGTGTCCCCTCACACCTCCCAGTGTCCCCTCATCCTCCATGTCCCTTCACTCCCAGTGTCCCCTCACACTCCATGTCCCTCACACTCCGTGTCCCCTCACACTCCATATCCTCTCACACTCCATATCCTCTCACACTCCGTGTCCCCTCACACCGTGTCCCCTCATCCTCCATGTCCCTTCACTCCCAGTGTCCCCTCACACTCCATGTCCCTTCACTCCATGTCCCCTCACACTCCATATCCTCTCACACTCCATATCCTCTCACACTCCGTGTCCCCTCACACCGTGTCCCTCATCCTCCATGTCCCTTCACTCCCAGTGTCCCCTCACACTCCATGTCCCTTCACTCCATGTCCCTCTCACACTCCACACCGTGTCCCCTCATCCTCCACACTCCAGTGTCCCCTCACACCCCATGTCCCTCACACTCCACTCCATATTCCCCTCACACCCCGTGTCCCTCACACACCGTGTCCATATGTCCCCTCACAGTGTCCCCTCACTCCATGTCCCCATGTCCCCTCACACTCCATATCCCGTCACTCACCTCCACGCCGCCTTTACACTCCCTGTCTCGTCCCCTTTCCCCGCCCAGCCGCACCAGCCGCCTCCAGCAGGAGGTGCCCGCGGCCCGGCCCGCGCGGCGGGCGCTGCCCGCGGAGGCCCCGCGGCGGGCTCTGAGGCCGCCCGCCGCTGCCGGTGCCGGTGCCGCTGCCGCCGGTACCACCGGGGTGGCCGCCCCCCTCCCCGCCCCGCCATCCCGCTGGCCGGGCGGCCCCGCGCGCCTCACCGGGCGGCGGGCAGGAGCGAGCGGGCGGCGCGGCGGGCTGGCAGCTCGGCGGGCAGGCAGGCAGCGCAGCGGGCGCCTGTGCGCGCACAGCGCGGGAGGCCCCCGGCGGCGCCGCCCGCCGTGCGCGGGCCGGGGCCGGTGCCGGGATCGGAGCCGGTACCGGGATCAGAACCGGGGCCGGAATGCGGCTGCAGTGCGAGGTGGAGGTGCTCAGCCGGCTCCTCCCCACCTGCGGGCTGCGGGGCCGCGGCCGCGCGGCGCGGGCGCTGGTGTCGCTCGGGCGGGCGCCCGGCGCTGCCGGGGCCGGCATTTACCTGATGGTGTGCACGGCGCGGGACCGCGGCGGGGCTCGCTACAAGGTGGCGGCGGCGGCGGCGGCGGGGGCGGGCGGGACGAGGCGGGGAGCCCCGGGCGGCCGCTGAGCCCGCTGTGCCCGCAGGTGCAGCAGAACGTGGAGCGGCTCTTCACGCGCTTCGTGGAGGAGGGAAAGGCCACGGTGCGGCTGCGGGAGCCCGCGGTGGATCTGTGCCTCAGCAAGGTGGGAACGGGCATAACAGCGGGAACAGCACCGGGAACAGGCGCTGACCCGCCGGGGCAGCGGGGGAGGCGCGTTCGGATTGCAGTGTTTGGGTTGTTGGGGACATTAAATCCCATCCATTCCACCCCTGCCGTGGGTGGAATGCCTTCTCCTATCCCAGGCTGCTCCAAGCCCAGTGTCCAGCCTGGCCTTGGGCACTTCCAGGGATCCAGGGGCAGCCACAGCTGCTCTGGGAATTCCCAATTCCCAGACCCTCCCAGCCGGGAATTCCCAATTCCCGATATCCCATCCATCCCTGCCCTCTGGCAGTTTGAAGCCATTCCCTCTTTTTTGGGCTGCCTTCTTCTTCCTCTTCTGCTCCAGAAGTCCATTTTCATGCTTTGCTTCACAGCTTCTTTAGAAAAAAATTTTTTTTCAACCCTCTGATGTAATGTTGGTCTTTGGCCTTAAATTCCATGAAATAATTGTTCCTTTTTCCTCTTTCTCATGGAAAAAGAAATGGAGAATCCTCTTGTTTTCCCTTGTTTGCAGGGTACAGGCATCATCTCACTTTATTTCAAACACCACTGTATTTATCCAATTCCCACAGGGGTTGTAAAGTGGTTTTAACAGCACTAAACTCACCAAAATAATCACATATTATCCCTAAATTCTCGTGTCATTTCTTTTGTGCCTGTTGCAGGAATCTTTTGCAGCCCCATAGGAGAGAAAAGTGGGACAGGTTTTCTAAAAGCTCATGAGTTCTTACCTAAAACTTTAGAGTCAGGCTGTATAAATGAAAGCAAAAAATGTTGATTGCTGGTTTAGAAAATCCTTTTCCCTTCCTGTTATTTGACTCTGAGGAAGCAGCCTTAATTTTATAAACCTGTTAAAGAGTTAAATAGGAAGGGAGGACACCAAACCCAGTTGGTTTTCCTGTTAGAAGTCAATGTGCTCTGTATTTTGGAAGAATTAAGGCTTTTGTATTAGATTCAGAATAAATTCTGCTTTCATTACTCTGAATTTTTTTGCTAGGGAATGAGAAATCAAAAAGTTTATCTCAAAATATTACAGGTTCCTCTTAAGCTCTCCAAATCCAGAACCCAAATTTAAGATGCTTCACCACTTTTCCCTAGTTGTCTGCCAGATTTTTATTACTTCACTACAGAAAAGCTTCTTAACTCTCAAAGATGAACAAAAACTTTGTGGGAAAGAGATTTCCAAATACTGGAAGTGGGAATATTGGTTATGTGAAATCCCCCTGCTTGTGCTCTGCCAGGCACTGGATTTGCTGCACTCAGCCAGGTCAGGAATGGAGTTGGGAAATACCATTCACCCCTGGAGCAGAAATAATAAATTCTGGGTGTTTCCTGGCATTTATTTCCCTTCAGCAGCTCTGAGACTTGGGAGGCATCAAATTTAAATTCTTTTCCCAACATCATCTCTGGGGCTGAGATTTTGGGCTTGGGGCAGGGAATTGCATCCTGTGCTCTTCCAAGTAATAATTGGCTTTTTTATTTTTATTTTTAATCTTAGATGTGTGAGTATTTTCCTCAGCTCATTCAGGGTTTCTCAGCAGGAGGTTTGGAGATCTGACACAGCTCTTAGGGGGTCTTGTGGAGAGAATTGTGTTGAGAGCAAAGAAATCCTGCCTGTAACTTCATTCTGGTGTACAATATTGATTTCACTTATTCCTTACAGATCTGGAGGACTTCTTGGACTTAATTCCCATTTTAGTTATCTTGGAAATGCCACAAATCAGCCTGGAATTAGGGGGAATTCTGTAGCTAAATGTGTGTGTTAGATTGGCTGGGATAATGAGGGTTTGTGGTCGTGGAGCCCCAGGCTGGTTTGGGATAGAAGGGACCTGAAATCCCACCCCTTCCACCCCTTCCACCATCCCAGGCTGCTCCAAGCCCTGTCCAGTCTGGCCTGGGACATTTCCAGGGATCCAGGGGCATCTCTGGATAACCTTGGATACAGAGGAGTTTGTTGTGCATCCTCCCCACCTCAGGAAGGTGTCACAGCAGGAGTTGTGCTGGGAATGCTTAAGGAAAATGAGAATTTTAGTTTACAGACGCAGTCAATTAAGTTTGAACTTTTATGTCTTTATTTCTGTCACATTTCCATCCAGGATTTCTCTCCAATATCTTTGTTTTCTTGTGCTTATAGCACATTATGTGCTCCACTCCTGAACCCTCTCAAATTCAGTCTAAACAAACTCATTTAGGAGCAAAATTGTCTTTGAGGTACAAAATGTATCCCTGGGCTTGGGCAAGTGACAGCTGGGGGCACAAGGACATCCTCTGGCCTCTCAGAATTCCAAGGTAGTTCTTTTATTTTCTTTCTATGTTTTTTATTTTAGAATTCACTTTTTAGCTCACTACCTGTGAGCTGCACATCAGCTCAAGCAGAGACTTGCTGAAAAGTCTAGAAGAGAAATACTTGATCACAAATGTTCACAGAAGTGAATTAAATCAGTGCAGCAGATCCATCAGAGCTTTCTGGGTCTGTGTTTAAAATTCAGATCACTTGATACTCTGATACTGAGAGTCAGTGGGAGCCTTTAATGCCAGAGGGCAGCAGTGAGTGGGGTTTGGGAAGGAATTGTTCTCTGTGAGGGTGGGCAGGCCCTGGGATAGAATTCCCAGAGCAGCTGTGGCTGCCCCTGGATCCCTGGCAGTGCCCAGGGCCAGGCTGGACACTGGGTTGGAGCAGCCTGGGACAGTGGGAGGTGTCCCTGCCATGGCAGGGGGTTGAAGAGGATGGGATTTAGGATCCCTTCCACGCCAAACCATCCTGGGATTTACTGCCAGAACATTGTATCCCACCTCAAGTAGGATTTGTCTTTACAGAGAATTTGCCTCTGGTCTGCTGCTGGCAGCCAGAGCTGTGTGTGGCCACAAGCACTGCCTTAGCTTCCACCTTCCTTGTGCTGAATTCAACCCCAACTTCCATCCTTTTCTTTCCCAGAAACTTCCAGCAATTACTGCCTCAGGTTTTAGACCTCTGATTTCCCCATTTGTATTTGTTCTTTGTCCTGGTGGATTTTTCAGGGTTTTTTCTGTACCTTATTTCCAGCTGTGGATTCAGTGCTTTGTTCCTTCCCTGGGTGCTGCAGCACAGATTAATCATAGCAGAGCTGTTCCCTCTGCTGAGTGACACACACAAAGCAGCTCAGAAAGTGTTAATAAGCAGGGTAATGAACGTTTAACTCCAGCCTTGTGTTCCCCTGCAGGCAAATGTGATCAATTTAAAGACTTTCCTTTCAGCCGTGAGACTGGCTCACCAAGGCAGCGACACCGGCGTCCTCCCTCTGTCACCTCTGGTCCCAGCCAAGAACTCTGACGTGGAGAAACCCAAAACCAAAATGATCATCACTTCCAGGAGGGATTACCCCCTCACCAAGAGCTTCCCCTTCTCCCTGGAGCACCTGCAGACCTCCTACTGCAAGCTGGCCAGGGTGGACAGCAGGGTGCTGAGCCTGAGGAAGCTGCGCAAGCTGGACCTGAGCCACAACCACATCAAGCAGCTGCCGGCCACGCTGGGCGAGCTGGTGTGCCTGCAGGAGCTCGACCTGCACGACAACCACCTGGAGGCCTTCAGCGCAGCCCTGTGCAGCTCGGGCCTGCAGAAATCCCTGCAGCTGCTGGACCTGAGCCAGAACCAGATCCAGGCGCTGCCGCTGGAGTTCTGCCAGCTGCGGGCGCTGGTGCAGCTGCGGCTGGACGACAACGCGCTGCTGCGGCTGCCCTGCCGCATCGGGCAGCTCGGCCGCCTGCGCTGCCTGTCGGCCGCGCGCAACAAGCTGCCCTTCCTGCCCTGCGACTTCAGGAGGCTCTCCCTGGACAACCTGGATCTCTTTGGGAATCCTTTCGAGCAGCCCAACCCGCTGGTGCCCAACATCCAGCTGAAAATCCCGCTCACGCTGCTGGAGTGCGCTGCCAGGGCTGCTGTCAACCACAGGTGAGGGCACGGCTGGATCTGCTCCTTCACACCTCACTGTCCTTCCCTTCTCACTGCCCTGGTGTGAACACAGGTGTGTGCCAATAAAGGCAGGAGCTTCTCTTTGAAATGGAGAATGTAAACCACCTCCCTCCAAATTATTATAATTTTGAAATTAAGGGGCTCTCAGGCAAAGAGATGGGAATTAGGAATAACAGTTCTTTACTAGGAAAATTAAAATAGAAATGCAGTATTACAAAGAACAATCCCAAACCCTGCCAGAGTCAGAATCCAAGCTGACACCCGTCAGTCAGTCAGGGTGTTGGCACAGTCCCATTCCATGGTGGCTGCATCCTCCTGCAGTGGCAGATGTGGCTCAGCTGGAGCAGTGCTCCTGGAGAAGGGGCAGGTTCCTCTGAAGGTGCAGGGATGATGTGGAAAGGTCTGGCTTTCCTCTGGAATCCAGTGGAAAGAAGGTGCCTTGGTGTCCAAAATGTCAGTTTTTATCTGGGTAGGAAAGGCTTGGCTCCTCCCCTGGCTGGAGCATCTCCCATGGGATGATGGAATTTTATCAGCCATGCCCTGGGACTCACTGGCCATGAACAGGAGATCTCTCCTGGAGGGAGGATGGGCTGTGGCAAAGATAAAGATGATTGTCCCAGCTGGTTTAAAGCTGCCCATGAGCAGATAATGTGTGCCAGGAGATCAGGGGCACTGCCCCAGCTGGGTCAACAGATGGGACAGAATTCACATTGCTGCCACATCAACCCAGCACAGCCACCTCTTAACTTCATAAGATTCAAATTCCTCTTCTCAAGTCACCAGGATAAGGCAGGGAATTGGTGCCTTTGAGAGCATTTATGAAAAGACAGAGATTGAAGTGTTTTGCTCCACCAGAATATTGTTTGGCCAACTTTGGGAAAAGAGAATCAGTTCTACAGCCCTGAGTCACTTCTGCAGGTTTTCCTTAAGTTCCTAATTTCCCTTGGTGTTGGAGCTGTCCTGGCTTATTCAGAGAAGCCCAGCTCTGAGGTAATCTTAAAAAATATGATTTCACCCAGTAAATACCATCCTCCCAGGCTGCTGTTTGTTATCAGCTCCCTCCTTTCCCCCACACCACTTCCATCACTCCACCCCTGATCCTTTGTGTACCAGGAGCCTCCAGGTACCAGCAGCTGCTGCTCCCACCCTGCTCTGGGTGGGAAGGGAGCACAAAGACAGAAATTTGGCACAGAAAGCAGGGAGAGAGAGGCTGGAAGTGTCCCTAATTTGCACCCTGTGCCCATTCCTGCCTTGAGGGTGGGGAGTGCCCCATAAACCCGGGCTAATTGTGCAGAAATTTAGACCAAAAGCATCCACGGGCACACCCTGAAGGGAGCTGAGCCATCACATGTTCTGGGCCAAATCACCCACTTCTGACCTTGCTGATTTTATAATTAAACACCACATGTCTCCTTTCCCAGCTTTACATAAATTGCAGTGGGTTTGATGCAAATTTTTTTTTTAGAGGATTTAATCTGTCAGCACTGGTTAGATTTCAGTTGCTGTAAAAACCTTGGGAATGAGATGAAACCCAAGGAGAAGGTGACAAAATAATGTTTGGAAATCAGTCTTCATTCTGGGAAAGTACCAGAGTTCTTGATTATGCTTTTCCAGAAAAAAAAAAAAAAAAAAAAAAAAAAAAAAAAAGGGTGTTCTGAAATTAAAGTGGTGAAAAAAAACCCCAGAAGAGTCTTAGCTGGGTGAGTGATGGTGTGTGGAGAGACTTGGGAATGTGTAGGTGGAGGCAGGATGTGAGTCAGTGGGATCTGTGCTGAGTTTGGAGTGCCAGCTGGGCACTGCTGAGACCCACACTCAGTACCCCAACACAATTCCTCAGGGGGAATTATTTTATTTTGTACCCCAGACTCCACTCTGCTCCACTGTAAATCCCTAAAGGAGCAATTCCCATTCCCAACTCTGGATGTCATTGCTGACACGGTGGATGGAGAGAGCTGTGGAGCAGGAGAACTTTTCATTTCATGCCTGCAGGGCAGTGCTGCTGCAAAAGGCTCCTTTATCTCCTGCTTTCCCTGAGTTGTGTTTTAATTGTGGGTGCTTTGCCAGGCCAGGGTGAAACACAGGGAATGTGAGGGAAGAACAGAATGTGCCCAGTTGTCTCATTATTCTTAATCTTCCTTTAATTCTCTAATTCTCATTACTGTTAATCTTTCTCACTCCCTAACTGGCTGTGGCTTCCAGGATTGCTGTGAGCTCCCTGTTGTGGTGTCTCCTGGAGTTCATGTCCTTAGGGATTGCCTTGGGAAGTGGCATTTCACTCCTAACCAGTCCCAGATCTCTGGTTTTCCATCCCAAATCTCTGTTTTTACCTGTCTGTGATGCCTGGAGAGGCTCCCAGGAGCAGGGGCTGGGCAGAGTTAAAGGAACAAAGCTGGGATTTATTCAAAGCCCTGCCCAGGATTCACCCTGGGCAGTGCCAGAGCCCGGCCCTGCTCACACCCAGGCTGGATCCCAGCCAGGAATTGTCACACTTGGATCAGTTTGGGGCCATTCCCACCCTGGGGTCACTGTCCCATCCCAGCTCCAGGCTCTGCACTCCCACCCTCCCAGATTCCCTCCTCCCTTCGCTGCTGGTTGCACTTTTTGGGGCTGGAGCTGCAGCGTGTCCTTGGTTCTGGGGCTGGGAAAGGGTTGGTTTGTGTGCCTGAGCTGGGAGGAGAACTTGTGACACTTTGTGTGGGGCTCAGGGTCACACACAGTGCAGGGCAGAATGTGGAAAATACAAGAGCTAAAACTAAAGGCATCAATTTCATCAGGCTCTGAATGAAACCACCCAGAGGCACAACCCTGGGAAGGACCAGAGCAGCCCCAGGGTTTGGGTCCATCAGGCTGTTGGGATTTTTTCCCTAAAATACGTGGCTGAACTCAGAGCCTGGGGGCTGTTCCAGTCCAAGGAGAGGGAAATGTGACATTATTCCAGAGGTGAATCCCCTGGGACTGAGACCCTACAACAGCTCAAGGGGCTGCCCTCACCTCCCACTTGGCCCTTTAACCCCTCAGTTCTGCATGGAACATGGACACTGGTGCCTGTGTCCTGTCACTGCTCTGAGTGGCACAGGTGACTCTGTGCTGATCTCCCCCTCACTGCTGTCATCCCACAGAGTCCCTTATGGCTGTCACCTCCTCCCTTCCCACCTGTGCAAGGACCTGGAGGTGGCCAAGACGTGTCGCTGCGGGAGCGCCTGCCTGAGCAGCTTCATCCAGATCACGGTGACCATGAACCTGCACCACGTGGCTCACACCGTGGTGCTCGTGGACAACATGGGCGGCACCGAGGCTCCCGTGCTCTGCTACTTCTGCTCCCTGCACTGCTACTCCCAGTTCCTGGACAGGCACCTCCAGAGCAGCGGGTGACAGGAGCCAGAGGCAGCTCTGCCTGCTGGGGTGGGGGAGCTGGGAGTGATTCCTGCCTGTCCCACAAAATCCCTCCCCTTTGTCTCCCCTGTGAGACAAATCCCTCTGGCAGTCAGGGGACACAGCCTGGCCTGGCCTGGCTCCTCTGCCCCTCTGGGATCTCCTCTGCTTGGAGCACAGAGCAATGTTTAGCTGGAGAGAACCTTCCTTAGAATGTATTTCCTTTTTTGCTGTTCCCAGGGCTTTGCTGGGAGTTTTCTGTGTTTTTCCTTCTTGGAAGGACAAAGTGAGTTTATCCCAAAGTTACCCACGTGAGGCTCTGAGCTCTGCCCACGGGCAAGGACTGCACTCCACTCTTCCCAAGGGAGGAGAAACCACCTCCAGACCAATTCCAGAATTCCAGGTGCTTCTTTTTGTAAAGGTTCTGTTACAACATTCCCACTTGGAGCAGGGACCAGCACTGCTGGGTTTTTACCAGAGCAAATGTTTTTTTTTTTGGTTTCTCTCTTTGTGATACCAGAAATGTCTTTTTTCTAAATACGTGCCTGAAACTTTGTTTCTTAATCCTCCTGTTTTAACGATTCTTGAATTTGTTTCACTGTGTTGACTTATTAAATTTTGAAACCTTTCTGTGGATGTGTGGATTGTGTTTTGTCTGAGGAGTTTTCCATCCAGTGTATTCCAGGAATTCACTGCTGGTATTTTTCTGGGGAAGACACCAAAATTGAGCTTATCCACAAACTCTTTTATTTCCTTTCGTGTCAGCTGCTCCATGACTGGGAGATGGGAACAGCAGGGAACAAAGGTCCCTTGAGAAGTTTTTAGGAATCCCATTCTCTGGAACATGTGATGGCTTGGGGGCAGCACACTGAAGTGGCATTGAGTGCCAGCTGGGGAGGTTTCATTTGGGAATTGGGAAAAGTTCTTCATGGAAAGGGGGTCTGGCACTGCTGGAGTCCCCATCCCTGGAAGGATTTAAAATCCCTGTGGATGTGGCACTTGGGGACACAGGGCAGGGGTGGCCTTGGCAGTGCTGGGGATGGTTGGACTCAGTTTAGAGGTTTTTCCCAATTTTAATGATTCCATGATCCTGTGAATTACACCCTACCCATGTAACTAGAGCTGACCCTGGGCTGATCCTAAAGGGAGAGAGATTCCCACTGCAGGGATTCCTCATGGAAAAACCCCTTTTGGATGGAGCACATGATCAAGGAAGGGAATTGGGACAGGCACAAAATCCTGGGCTCCTGTGGGACTCCAGGAATTTGGGATGGAGCTCTGGCAGTGTCAGTGCAGTGACCCAGGAGCTCCCAGCTGTGCCTCCCTGTGGGAATGGCATTCCCAACTTGGCTTCCCTCGATCCATTGATGCCTGGAGAGGCTCCCAGGAGCAGGGGCTGGGCAGAGCTAAAGGGAACAAAGCTGGGATTTATTCAAAGCCCTGCCCAGGATTCACCCTGGGCAGTGCCAGAGCCCGGCCCTGCTCACACCCAGGCTGGATCCCAGCCAGGAGTTGTCACACTTGGATCAGTTTGGGGCCATTCCCACCCTGGGGTCACTGTCCCATCCCAGCTCCAGGCTCTGCACTCCCACCCTCCCAGATTCTCTCCTCCATTCGCTGCTGGTTGCACTTTTTGGGGCTGGAGCTGCAGCGTGTCCTTGGTTCTGGGGCTGGGAAAGGATTGGTTTGTGTGCCTGAGCTGGGAGGAGAACTTGTGACACTTTGTGTGGGGCTCAGTCACACAGCAATGAATGTAGAAAACATGAAGGATAAAACTGGAATGGCAGGGAGAGGAGCAGGAGGCTGCTGCAGCCCTCTTGGCTTCCCAGCCATCACAGAATCCCAGGATTGTTTGAGCTGGAAAAGACCCTAAATCCCATCCAGTGCCATGGCAGGGACACCTCCCACTGTCCCACTGCTCCAGCCTGGCCTTGGGCACTGCCAGGGATCCAGGGGCAGCCACAGCAAATCTGGGAATTCCATCCAGCCCCTCCCAGCCAGGAATTCCCAGGAGTTCCCATCCAACCCTGCCCTGTGTCCATGTGAAGCCATTCCCTCTGTCCTGTCCCTCCCTGCTCTCAGCCAAGCAATCAGGGATGGTTTTATCCAGGAGTGGCAGGAAAATCAGCAGAGGAATTCTTGCCATTATTTGTAATTATAAATTTATTTCATCATATCCTTGTAACTTGTAGAATATTTTATGGATTATTCTTCTCATTCTAGAATGCCTTATATTCCTGAAATTCTAGGTTTAGGAGGTGTTATCCCTATAATCATAGAATTATTTGATTATTTATTATTCTTGCATTTTTAGAATTACATCCTTACCTTATTCTTGCAGTTCTGGAGCTTTTCCTTTTACATTCTTGCCATTCCAGTGATTTTAAATGCATCATTCTTGCAGTTCCAGTTTTTTTTTTTCCTCTTGCATTCTTGCCTTTCTAGACCTGTTTTATTAATCTGTTCTTGCAAATCTAGAATAAATTATTCTTGCAATCCTAGAACAAACTTATTATTGTTACTATTCTAGATTTTATTTATTCTTTCCAATCTATACATATTTTCTCTTGTTCTTACCATTCTGGAAAAGTTTTCTCTTATTCCATGCCACTCTAGAACAATATTATTGTGTCATTCTTGCAATCCCAGTATAGTTTGGTTTTTAGTTTGGTTTTGAATTTTTTTTTTTTTTTGCTAACTCAGGATGGTTTTCTCACCTTGTCCTTACAATTCTAGAATTTTTTTATCTTTCTGTATATTATACTTGCCAGCCTAGGATGGTTTCCTTATCTTGTTCTTGTAATTGTAGAATTATTTTACTCTTATATTAATGTTGAAAACTTTGGAGTCATTTTACACTTGCGATTCTACAATTCATTAATCTGAATTTTGTTAATTCTTATGATTCAAAATGGGTTTATAATCCTAATCTTTCAAATTTTAAATTATTTTATTTTATTCTGTCAATCTTAAATTTTTTTCTTTCAATCTTAGAATTATTTTACCTTCTTCTTTCAGTCCTACAATGATTTTATATTAATGCCGCATTTCTAAGGTGATTTCTCGCAGCAGCGGGGCGGTCCCGGTAGCACCGGGGAGCCGCCGCGGGTCAGCGAGCTCCCAGCGGCGGTACCGCGCCGCCCCGCCGCTAACGCGTCGGCCGCCGTGGCGGCGGAGGTGCTGTCCGAGAACCAGACGCTGAGTTACCGCTCGCTCGTGTACCGCCTGAACTTCGACCAGCCGGTGCGGAACGCGGGGCGCTTCCCGGCGCGGCCCGACGTGGTGCTCGTGGTGCAGGTGCACGACCGCGCCGAGCACCTGCGGCTGCTGCTCGAGTCGCTGCGGCGGGCGGCGGGCGTGGAGAACGTGCTGCTGGTGCTGAGCCACGACCTGTGGGCCGAGGAGCTGAACCGGCTGGCGGCCCGCGTGGACTTCTGCCCGGTGCTGCAGGTGTTCTTCCCGTTCAGCATCCAGCTGTACCCGCGCGAGTTCCCGGGCCACGACCCCCGCGACTGCCCCCGCGACGTGGGCAAGGCGGCGGCGCTGCGCCTGGGCTGCATCAACGCCGAGTTCCCGGACTCGTTCGGGCACTACCGCGAGGCGCGCTTCGCGCAGACCAAGCACCACTGGTGGTGGAAGCTGCACTTCGTGTGGGAGCGCGTGCGGGCGCTGCGGGAGCACGCGGGGCCCGTGCTGTTCCTGGAGGAGGATCATTACCTGGCGCCCGACTTCTACCACGTCCTCAAGCAGCTCTGGGCGCTGCGCCAGCGCGAGTGCCCCGAGTGCCAGCTCGTGTCGCTGGGCACCTACAGCCCCGTGCGGGGCGGCTTCGCCGGCCGCGCCGACAAGGTGGAGATGAAGACGTGGAAGTCCACGGAGCACAACATGGGCATGGCCTTCGGCAGAGACACCTACCAGAAACTCATCGAGTGCACGGACGCCTTCTGCACCTACGATGACTACAACTGGGACTGGACTCTGCAGCACTTGACTGTCTCTTGTCTTCCAAAGTTCTGGAAAGTGCTGGTTCCCGAAATCCCCAGGATTTTTCACACGGGGGACTGTGGCATGCACCACAAGAAATCCTGCAGACCGTCCACCCAGAGTGCCAAAATCGATTCTCTCTTGAACAGCAACCAACAGTACCTGTTTCCCGAGGCGATGAGTGTCAGTAAAAGGTACTCCATGGCTCCCCTGTCCCCCCACGTCAAGAACGGAGGCTGGGGAGACATCAGGGACCACGAACTCTGTAAGAGCTACCGCAGACTCCAGTGAGGATCCTCCTCGCAGCCGCCTTTTCTCCCTGACTTGTTCCATTGTGTCCTTTCCAGGCACACACGTGTATAAACAGCATTTATGACTTGGTTTCTGCTTTAATATGAATAAACATTCTTGTTAAAGGTGTCCCAAAATAGTAATCTCTCATGTTTGGCAACCACTTTTTGGAAATGGGTGATGCTGCAGCCCCTACGCAAAAAGTGACCTGCTGCTGTGTTTGCTGGGAGGAGGAGGAGGAGGAGGAGAACACTTTTAAGTGCATCTTTTTTGGTGCTTCAAAGCTCTGGTGGTGCCTGGGGTCCCACCTCACACCCCATCCCTGAGTCCCGATTCGGTTGCGCTGTGTCAATGAATATATGAAGGATGAAAAAAAAAAAATAAATTGCATTGTTTTTACTACGATGTAGATAAATATATGATTTTTTTAGTTCTGCCGAAATAAAAATTCTGATGTTTTGTAAGCCTAGAGAAGTTCTTGATTGTCAGCAAAAAGATGATGTCATCTCGTGTTCCTAAAAAGTCAGGGTGAGAAGGAGGGGGGAGTTTCTGTTCTTTAATCCCGAGGGTGGACACGTGCCATCACCCCTTCTAGCAGTGTGCATTTAACTTCATTAATTTTTAATGATACTCATTAATTGAGGCAGAAAAGAGTAGCAAATTGGTGGCACAACACCTCTTTTGTTTGGATTTCAAAATAAAAAAGTTGTTTCAAATGAGCTGTGTAAAAACTGCTGCTGTGTGGTGGGAAGGGGCTGAGCGGGGGCCACGGAGCCATCTGTGATTGCTACAGCAGCTTTAATGCCTCTCCTCTTTGAACTCTGCTGTGGCAGAAGCACCTCAGCAGCTTTTGTAGAACACAGAAATGTGTCAGAGAAAGAAAATGCTGCTTTCTTTTCTTTTTCCAGGGGTTATTTAACCACAATTTTGCACGGTTATTGCTCCGTGTTCTGTTCCACTGGATGGGGCTGGTGCTGAAGCTGTGCTGGTGCCTCACCCTCGGAGACCTCTCCCAAAAAGCTGATGGGGGTTCAGCTGAGCCCAGCAAAGCTCCAGCAGGATGTGCCACCAGGGAGAGCAGGGCAGGTGTTTTGGGCAGCTGTGGCTCCTGCTGTGCTCTGAAACCACACACTCAAACTCATGTTTCACAGAGAAATGTGACAGCAATGCCAGAGCATCCCTGAAATGAGGCAAATTTAACTCTGCTCTAAAGCACCTCTCAAACGAAAACAGAAGTTGGTTCAGCAGCAGTGAGAAAGGGGAACAGGAAGTTTATTATTAGATGTGTTCTCTTGGTTATTGTGATTTAGGGAGGTGAGAAACGCTGAAACTCGAGGGAAACTGAGAAAAATAAATCTAATCTGGATAAAGAGAATCCATTTCACCAGCTGTAAATACTTCAGAGCAGACATGCACCCAGAGGATGTTCTTGTGCAATGGAATTTGTTCAGCTGGGGATATCTGGGTGCTGCAGATCTGAAGCACAGCACTAGGATGGAATACATGGTATAAATGTTGATTATTTCTAGGAGACTAATTAGAACTTCTCTGGGTAATTAGAAATTTCATTTGATTGCTAAGAATCACTGGGAGTCTAATCCTGCAGTTATCACAAAATGAAAGGTTTGGAAAATGATGACTACTGCTCAATTCCCGAGGGAGCCATTAGACTGAGGATATATACAAATAATCCCTGAAACGTGGGAAGAGAATAAAAAATTTATGTAAACAATAAAGATACATTTTTTTTTCCAGGAGCTCAGAGTCGCCTCCAACCGCAACTTTCCTTGTAAGTTCAATTATTGCCATAGACGCGATTAGGAAATTGGTAAACTGCTAACAACGGAAAGTTCTGGTGTTGCACCAGTTTCAGGGGGAACCCAGCACATGGAAGTCAGAGCCAGCATCAAACAACAGAAGGAAATCCTAAAACAATGCAGCTAATCCAGCTGGTAGAGCAGAGGGTTGTGGAAGAGGACGGGGCAGCGCGTGCGGTGGTCGCGCAGGATCCGCTCGCTGCCGTCCTCGGGGTTCACCTCCCGCAGGAGGGGGGACCCTGCCCTGCTGCCCATCCCCAGGGGTGTCTCCTCATCATCACCCCCCGGCAGTTCTTGTTTTCCAGAGCCTGGCGCCGGGGCTGTGGCTCCTGCTGCAGCAGCACTTTCTAAATCGGGCTCTTTTCTCCCGGCTCCGCCAGGAATCGCTGAACTGGTGGCAGGAGGTTCATGCTGCAAACAATGGGGTGAAGCACAGGCTGCTTTTCCTATTGTTCCAGCTGTGGGAGCTGGGCTGGATCCCTCTGCACCTCCCTCAGCTGCAGGACACTTTGTTTCTGCCTTTGTTTCGGGGTAGTTGCTGTCGGTCTTTCCAGCAAGGGCTCCCCCTGAGCTGCCAAGTGTTCCTTCTGCATCACGTTCCGTTGGCTGTCAAGGCAATAAATGAATTATTTTATAGCTGGAACAAACTGTGCACACAAAAACAGGAGAGATTTGTTTCTCCAACAGCTCAACTCCACTGGGATAGTGGAAAGTGGCCCTGCCATGGCAAGGGGTTGGAAGCAGATGATCCTTAAGGTTCCAGCTCAGGTGGTGATTCCATGATTTTCCTTCTAGAAGCCAAGTGAGTGGGTGCTGAGGGTTTCCTGCTCCTGTCTGGCACGTTGGAATGGCACAGGGAGGTTGCTCTGCTCCCCCAGGGTTTCCTCTGCTCTAGGAAATGCAGCAGCAGCCACTCACCACACCCAGCCTGATTCCCAAATCTCCAAATCCAGCAGCCACAGGATCAGCCAGGAGATCCCAACTCTTGCTGCAAGGCTGGAACCTTGCAATTAGGGAATTACTGCCTGCAGAGCTCATCTGGGAATTGCCTGGGGAGAGGAGGAACAGGGAGAGCTGCTGGACAAACAGCACTTCCCCAATTTCACCTTACTGGGAGTTTTGGCAAAGAACTGCTGGTAATTCAGAGATTCCTGTCAGTGGAGAGTCAGGATCAGGGAGGAATCTATCCAAGAACAGCTGGATTCATGGATCCAGAGTCTCTTTCTCACATCCCCAAACCACTGCTCACCCTGAGAAACACCAGTCAGTCCTTTCCAAACTGGACAATTCTCCCACATGAACACAATCATGGAATGCCCTGAGCTGGAAGGGACCCTCAGGAACCATCAGCCCCACAAAGGAGCAGCAGTGGGATGATTTGAGGTATCTCAGCTGCCCTTGGGTCCCAAAACAGACTCATCTGTTCTCCAACACTTAAATTTCATTTTTTTCTGTCCAGCCCACAGCAGCTGGGGAAGTTAAGCCGGATCCACTATCTTTGGGAAACTCCTGTGGCCTCCAGCCCAGTTCCAGAGGCCATGTGCTCCCTCTGAACTTGCCTCCCAATAAACCAGCTACACATTAACCCCAGTTCATGGCCACAGCAGTGACCTGCTTGTTCCTGCTTTTTGTTTCCTTTAAGAAAAGTTTCATCTGAAGTTTGGATGCAGTGCCTACCCAGAAATCCCAGTGAATGTGGAGGATTTGCCTCACATTTTCCTCCTTACAAAATGAACATTTGGATTTCTTCATCTGTCCATCTATTTTGCCAAGGGAGGACAGTTTAATCCTGTGGCAGATCCCAGAAAGAGCCTGTCTTGTTCTAGACAGAGGAAGAAGAGCCTGAATGAGGCTGAAACTACAAGGATTGAATTTGAGACCAGTGTTTAAGATTAATAGCCTCATGTTTAATTATCTACACAACAGGAACCCACCAAGTATTCCAATACATGGACTGAATAAAGATGAGGCAGGATTCTTCCCAGACAAAACCCTCTAGGATTTCTCTACCTGTACAAGGCTGAGTGAGTGAGCTATTCCTGCAAGGAAAAAGCACTTTTTAAAAATGATTGGATCACAGTTCTGCATCTTCCAAATGAAACAGAGGAGGTTTCAATGCTTTGGTCACATTAAATGGCACAAACACAAGCTTCACTTCTGAAAATTCACATTTACACTTGCAAATAACCCCAGTCCTGGCTTTTCCCTGCCTCCTCAGGACAAAACAGGAACCAAGCTGTTTCAGTGGGATTTGATAGGATCTTGCTGAAGAACATAAATCAGCCTGTGCTGCTCCTGGATCCTTACCTCCACCCTGATTTGAATTCTGTCCTCAGTAACATCCAGCACTTCAATTAATGGCTGGCTTTCCAGTGCTGATTGGGAGCAAGGGGAAGGGCAGAAAGCAGTGCCTAGAAATCCATCAACGTTCTCCTCACTGACAAACAATCTTTCCTACAGAAAAAGAAAGAAAACAGCAGGTTATGTTCTTTTTGTGCCAAACTTCAGGGATATTTGGGCTAAAAACTCACTGCAAAGAAAGCCATGACAGCAATTCCCAAGTTTCACAGCACACTCATGTCTTGACAGCGAAATTCTAAGCCAGACAATCAAAGAATGAGGTGAAATCAATTAAGACCAGTGCTTAGCTAATTTTGCCTGAAAATACAAATGTGCATCGTATCAAATATAAGAGAAATATTATTTCTCTCTTTGGATGGGTGACTACTACATAGATTTAGAAAATGATTTGTACCTTATTCTACCATTCTCACCTGTCTAACACCAGGAAGGTGTTAGACTTTTGTGGGTTTGTCTCCTGTCTGTGCTAGGAGAACACAAACACCTCCTGGGAGAGGCACTGCAGGAACTTCACTCCAAGATCAGATCTGAAACACTCAGGGCTGGATCCATTTCACACCCAACCACTGAGGCTGCTCTGATCTCCAGGCAGACAAGCCAGTTGGAAAAAAAAACAAAAACAAAGGAGAAGTATCCACAGGCAGAGACACAGCCTGGGGTGTGTTTCCAGGCTGTTCATAAACAACCTGAAACATGTTGCTACAGGTTTAGAGATTGAAATCAGTTGCAGGTAATTAAAGGTCCTAAAATATATCCTGGAGGGGCTGTTTCATAGGAACTGCAGAGCTTTCTCTGTCCTTGTGTTATTCCTACAACATCTGTGTAGGCTGAGGGTAAGGACAGACACAATAAAAATGGTCTGACCTAGAGGACTAGTTTAGGTTCTGGGAATTACCTTCCTTATTTAATTGGAAATAACAGGGACAAGTTGCAAACCTTCCACATTAAGTCACACTTTTCAATTTCTTGGTCCAGTTCAACCCTCTTGTCAATCCAATGAAAGTTAAATTCAATTATCACTGACATCTTGCAGACCGAGAAGCAAAAAAGGCAATTCTGCACATTTTTGGCCCCCTGTGGATGGAGCCTTATGCACAGCCAGATGTCACATTGTGTCTGAGGTACAAAATTTAACTGTCATCTTGAAAAAAAAACCAAAAAACAAACAAACCAGGATTGAAAAAAATAAGCCAGAGTCCTATTTTTTCCACTAGTTAAATTAGAAATCACAATATGGAAAGTCATAACACACATACTGCTGGTTTTCCAAGGCAGAGGACTGGATTCATTTTCTATCCAGAAAGATTACAATCCAGGCAAAGAGCCAGCACTGGATGCTGGGATGGTTTGGGGAGAGATTAAAGAGCAGCAGAGCTGCCCTGACTGAAAACCCTCTCAGAACATCCCCACTTCTTGCATTTCTGCATGCAAAGCCTAAAATTCTAATTCCCTCGTGCTGCATCCATTCCTGCCTGCCAGAGAGGGATGTGCCAGAGCTTTAGGCTGTGGAAATGCTCTGCAGAGCTCAGGGGAAGGTGTCAGAGCACAGGACCCAGGCAGGGGCTGCAGACACAAAATCTGTGCAGCACCACAACTCCCACAAGCTCCTGAACTCCATCCTTGGGAGGCTCAGAGAAGAATTCCCAGCTCTGTCCTGGATTGCTCAGCCCACAGAGCACAGACAGACAGCTCAGCCTCCCCTAGAGGGCATTTGGGATTTTGGTGCCCTGCCTGCACTTCCAAGGAGAGCAAAGCACAATCCTCCTCACCCAGCTGAAAAAGAAAAATCAGGGAATCAGCGTGGTTTGGGTTGGAAGGGACCTTCCAGCTCATCTCATTCCCTGCCATGGGATATATTTCAGGACCTTTAATTACCTCCCACTAGATCAGGTTGCTCCAAGTCCCATCCTACTTTTCCTCTATAAAATGAGGAAAATAATCTCTTTTCCCCCTGAATCTGCATTTGGCACCCGTGGCTGAGTGAGGGACACTCACTCCTCCTCGGAGTAACCAGGACTTTGCAATTTGGCAACAAACACACTGAATCTTTCTGGAGAATTTCTTCCTGATTAAAAGCAAAAGAATTGGTTTTCTTCACAGAAAATATTGTTTAAAAACTGGATGGGAAGTCTATTATCAGGAACCAGAGGTGCTGGCACTGCCCAGGCTCCCCAGGGAATGGTGCCAGAGCTCCAGGAGTGTTTGGACACCAGGGATCCCAGGGTGGGATTGTTGGGGGGTCTGTGCAGGGACAGGAGCTGCACTGGATGATCCCTGGGAGTCCCTTCCAGCTCAGAATATTCTATAATTCAGTGATTAATCAGAACTTTAAATGAGGATAAAAAGTAAACTTGTGATGTTGCTCCGTTATTCTGACTCATTACTGCAAACCCATTTTACCAAGTTTCATCCCAGCCCAACACCAAATTCCCACAAGTATTTACCATTTTATCCCATCCCCACCCCATGGCCTGCCATAAATCATGGGATGGGTTTGTGATTATCATTAGCCTGTTCCACCAGCCACTGGAACTCAGGCTTTGCATTCACGGGCAGCACACACCGAGGCATTTATATTACTGCAGATGTTATCAGAGCACAGACCTCAGAAAAAAATGATTCAGGAATTTATTCTAAAGCCTGCTCTGCCTTCCAAGCCAGAGCAAACAGAGGACAACCATCTGCAGCTGATTTCAATGACCCTGTAAAATAATTCTTCAGTTTAAGCCGTTTATTTTCTGGTATTTATGGTGCTCTCTTAGCAACTTCGAATTTAATTTGTTTTTCCCTGCACACACTGTCATCTGCTGTTTGGTACACATTCATTTTTCCCTGTGACTAAACTGAGACCAAATTAACATAAACGTTAGCAGGGATGACTTTGGTTTCTGGAACACTTCATCATTCAAGGCTGTCCTTGTGTCTCTCACTCAGCACCGAGAGTGGAGCCCGGCCCCTCCCAGCTGCCCTCTGCTCTCACATGGGTCTGCTCTGCCTTCATTTATCCAAACTGGAGACAGTTTCCATCCAGAGTTACCTCCCCACAGGCTGCAAGTTTGAAAAGCAGGACAGATTTCAGGCTTAAATTATTTCTGTGGCTCCTGGAATGAGAGGATCAGGGAATCTCAGAATGGTTTGGGTTGGGAGGGGATTGAAATCCCTTCCACTATCCCAGGCTGCTCCAAACCCCATCCAAACTGGCCTTGGACAATTCCAGGGATGGGGCAGCCACAACCTCTCTCATCAAAACCTAACAATTCATGCCAATATGGAAAAGAACCTGGATTTCCTGACCTCTGCATTTGTGAGGTCTCAGCACAAACCAGCTCTGAGACTTGAGAATTTGAAGCTCAAAGTTTTGGTACCTGTAGTGAAATGGAAACTTTTCTGAGGTGCTCATGACTGCAAAGATGAAACAGCTCCAAAGCAGCTTTGATGAGCTCCATCAGTAGGTTAATAATGTTTCCTGACATAACTGTTTTGTGTAGTCATGTAATTCCCAAAATACAGCTACCAATTAAAGACTATCCAGAAATTAGTTTGTTTTATAGCAGAAGCAAACTAATTATGGTCCTTAATGTAGCTTGGGAAAGAGATTACTTTGAAAAATGTGAAATAATAAGTTTGTTGTGTTCTCCTTCTTTGTCCTTCTCTGACCTCCCAAAAAACTTGCCAAGAGCTTTGAAATGCTGAGCACAGAATTAACTGAACCAAAAATAAACTGTTGGAGGATTACATTCAACAGCCCCAGTTTCCAGCAGCATCGTCTTAGAAGTAACCCCTGACGATTACAATAAGTCTTTATAGTAGCTTGGAAACTGAAAATTATCACCCTGACTTTCAAAGAAACTGTGTAGCAACTCCGAATAGCTTGGAAATGAGGGCAGAACAGCTCTCCGGGATGGATTTCTCCATGAAAGGTGGCAAAGGTTTCTAACATCCATGTCTTGTACTTCCCAACACAGCTCTCAATGTTTCATGCTTGGTTGAACTCTCCAACCAAGGAAAACATTTATCCACAAGAGCCCTAATTCTGAGCTCAGTGAGCACAAGGACAGCCCATGGGGGAACTTCCAGCCCTTGGCCTTTTCCACACACCCCAGTGCCAGGAGAAACAGAACTCTGTCACCTCCAGCTCCACACAAGTGATGTAGGGAAATTTAGATGGGATATTAGGAAGGAATTCCTGGCTCAGAGGGTGGGGAGGCTCTGGCACAGGATGCCCAGAGAAGCTGTGGCTGCCCTGGATCCCTGGAAGTGTCCAAGGCCAGGCTGGATCAGCCCAGATCACCTTATCCCAGCCTCTTCCAGGGGGCACTTAACCATCCCAGAATCCCAGAATGGTTTGGACTGGAAGGGACCTCAAACCCCACCCATCCCACCCCTGCCATGGCAGGGACACCTCCCACTGTCCCAGGCTGCTCCAACCCCAATGTCCAGCCTGGCCTTGGGCACTGCCAGGGATCCAGGGGCAGCCACAGCAAATCTGGGAATTCCAGCCCAGCCAGGAATTCCCAATTCCCAATATCCCATCCACCCCTGCCCTCTGGCAGTGAAGCCATTCCCTGTGTCCTGTCCCTCCATCCCTTGTCCCCAGTCCCTCTCCAGCTCTCTTGGAGCCCCTTTAGGCCCTGCCAGGTCCTCTGAGCTCTCCCTGGATCCTTCCTTTCTCCAGGTGAGCATTCCCAGCTCTCCCAGCCTGGCTCCAGAGCAGAGGGGCTCCAGCCTCCAACAGCTCCACATCTTTTTTTACCAGCTGCTTTCTGAAGGAAAAAGCACAGCAGCCTCCATAGGATCTCCTTCACAAGGCACTGATGGCTGTGCCAAGCAGAAAAATCACATCCATGGAGAACATCCTGCATGGAGGCCTCAACACTCCCAGAAAAGTTCAACAAAACTTCCCTATCTCTGAGCAATTCCCATTTGGATCCCTCACACACAGCACAACACAGACTCAGCTCCAACCATGAACTCCTCAGGAATGTTCAGTATAATCTTTTTCAGCCTGTAAATGTTAAAAAAAAAAAAAAAAAAAAAAAAAAAAAAAAAAGCAATGCATAGGGAAGCAGAGGAAATATTTCCTCTGTTTTCCTCTGCTCCCTGCTGTTCTCTGGAGCCCCGTGGGGGTTTATGTGAGTTAAATCCTGATATTCTCCAGAAGATCTGACAGGGTCTTGTAGGAAAGGGATGGGCTGGCTGCAATTCCCTGCCCAGCAAGGGGTACCAGGGGGAGCTGAGTGAGGGCTGAGCACACATCCTCTGAACAAACCCATTCCAGGCCTCTGAGAAGGGCAGGAAGGGTGGGGATCAGCCTAAATGGGAATTCCTGCATGAACCACTCTTTTTCTAATCCCATGAAAATGAGCAGATACGACCCCAAAACTGCTGGCAGAATTAATTACCTGTCAAATGTTTTTCACATGCTCTCAGAACTGAACCCCCAAGTCTCAGCAGCTCCATACACCTCCAGAAAACTGATTTTTATTTCTGCTAGGAACTGAGCATTTAACCCCAGGAGGCCAAACATTCCAAGACACTCCAAGTGCTTTCCAAAGGCACAATTTCTGTAATTGCCCAGCTCCAGCACTACCATAAACCAGGACACACTGGGACATGTTCTCAGAAACTCTGCCTGGCAGGCTTACAGACTTTATTAATGGTTATTTAACTTCTAACCACTCTTTCTTCGTCATTTACTCCCCAGGCTATGTTGTCTGGAAATGAAGGAGAACTCTCTGAAGCAGGAGTTTCCCAGGCTGAATTCCCAGGATTTAAGCAAAAGGTGTAGAAGGTTATAAAGGGTGAACTGCAATGAAGAGAGCACAGCCCATGGCTGGTATTTTGAGGCAAAGAGCAGAGATTTTGGCAGTGGGGAAATCAGGCAGCTTCCTGAGGTCATGAGATTATTCCCTGGAAAAACAGGGCCTGGAGCAAGCCCTGCAGAAGGATCAGCACTGTGGTCTCTGGTGCAGTGACAGCACCAGGGCAGTGACAAAAGGTGGCTTTTAAACCCCTGAAACATGTGACCCTAGTCCCACAACATCCAAAGATAGGAAATCTTTATTTTTATAGGATTTCTGGTCACCATAACAAGTCATGGAATTTGATAAGATGGAAAAGACCTCCAAGATCATCAAGTCCAACTGCAGTGTGGACATTCTGGTTTGGCCAAGGAGTGAAACTCCTCACAGTTAAAGTCCAGGGAGGAGCAGAGCACTGTAAAGGTTTCCTGAAAAGAGGCATTTGCTAGGGTGGGAATTCCAACTGCTCAGCATCTATGGAAACTGAGCTGTAAATAGATCATCTTCCAGCACAGGGATTCAGCCACAGCTGACTACAAAAGGAAAAGCAGCTCCTGAAGTTCTGTTTCAAGCATGGTGTTCTAAGGACAAGCTCAACTCATTCTTCTACCAGTTGTGGAACTGGCAGTGAATGGGGATGATTTGGGCAGGCAATGAGGAATCTGTTCCATGAAATAACAGCAACCTCAGCCTCCAGCAGGAAGAACTTCCCAGAGCAGAGCAGAGCAGGAATTCCATGGCTGTTAAAAAAACTAGACAGGGTTGGAGCAACCTGGGATAGGGGAAGGTGTCTCTGCCTGTGGCAGGGGTGGAGTTGGTTGAGTTTTAAGATCCTTTCCAACCCAAACCATTCCATGATTCACTTTTGCCAGGCACCTCCTCTGGCAATGCTGCTGTGCAAGAGGAGATGACCAACAAGCAGATTGGGAGGTGCAGGATGAAATTCCTGCTCCAGGATGAAATTCCTGCTCCAGGATAAAATTCCTGCTTGCCTCAGCCCCAAAAGCTCCCTGCAGGCATTAACAGGGCACTGCTCTGCACTCTGCAATGACTGATGTGACTCGTTAGGTGCAAGAACCACAGCTCTGATTTACAGAATGAGACTCAAGGCAGAAAAACCCCCAAGGTGGCATCAGATAAATTGAAGAAATCAACATAAGTAGAAGAAAAGCGACCAGGAACAAATGGTTAATGGCCAGAAGGCAGCATGCAATAGTGGCTCTAATTAAATATTCATTTTTCTCCCTTCACTCTGAGTGCAGCTCTCAGGCACTTTGGGGAAATAGCAGATTTTAAAAAAAAGCAAACAGGACAAATGACTTCAGTTTATTTCTCCTGCTTCAGTTTGCAGGCCCAGTGTCCAAAAGGACTGGAGGCCAGGAGAATCTTTTGGAGTCTGCTGTGAATGAATGGCCAGGAAGCTGATGACTAATGCCCAATCTCTTTCTCCTACTCCACCCAAAACATTTTGCAATAAATAATAAAATCAGCACATTCAGGGGGCTTTTATAACTCACAAACCAAAAAAATCTCATTACTGGGTGGCCTTTTAACAAATTTAAATCACAAAATGTTCCTCCAATTGCAGCAACAAATCCATATACCAAACTTCCAACCATTAATGCGGCCACCCCCATGTCCACCACTAAACCATGTCCTCAAATGCCACATCCACAGGTTTTTTTGAGCATTTCCAGGGATGGGGACTCCACCAGAGTGCCCTCTGTACCTGCAGCCTCTGTACCTGCACAGAAAACAGGCAGGAGTTTACACAGTGGCTTTTCTGACGTGGCAGCAGCAGGCAGAGCCAGATCACAGCAGTGAACAGCAGCACTGAGTGTTCTGTGGCCCCACTTGCACAGACTTGCAGGCTCCTGCTCTGGTAAAAGCAAAGGAAATGCTCTGCAAACAGCTCAGTGTGGGTGGTTCTCCATAAATTCATCATCTTTGATACTTCCCTGAAATGATCAGCTCCTCCTTCTCAGGAATTGCTGTTAGAAAAGGTGTGTGGCTGCTAAAAGGGAAATTCAGCGTGGTGTCAGCTGCACAAACACTAATTGGATAAATATCTTTCAAAATCATCCACAAGTCATTTCTAGTTGTTAGGGATGGAGCAATTAAGCTGCTCCAAGCCAAGTCTATCCCAGTGGATGCACTTGAAGCCTGCCAGCTTCCTGGACCTGCACTCCCAGGGCACGTGATCCAAACTGCAGAGGATTTTATTGCTCTCAACTCCAGCCAGACTCCAAATCCCATGGCTGGAAGGTTACACAAGAACTGAACAGCTTTAATCCCTGCTCATGAGAAACTGTCTGAGAGTCTGAGCTCTCAAAGGAACGTGACTCTCTATAAAACTTTTGTGAGTCTGGACAGAGAGTGTCACAAGGTGGGGACACCGGATGTGACCACACTTTCTCCCACCACGGGAGGATCACTACCCAACAACCCATAAAATTAGAAAATACTAAACTAGAATCATATTCAGGCAGAGCAGGTGAAGATTTACCCCAGCAAACCAGGACAGTTCACAGCTGCTGCTTGCTGTTCTGCTCTGGTTGAACTCATGGGTGTTCCTGTGGCTGTAAATGGGAATTCTGTCCCAAAACACAGACATAGGGACTCTTCTCCTACACTTCATGTATGCACATGTGTGCAAGTCTGGTGTATCATAAAGAGCTTTCTTTGTGTGAACAGGCTGCACGAGCAATTTACAGGGCTTTAAAAGTGAACACTAAGGACATAAAGGACATAGGCGCCCTTTTCATTCATCACCAGAATCTCCCTGAAAAAAAAAAAATCTGTGTGAGAGGCAGAAGTCATTCCAATGGCAAGGATGAAGGTGTCAGCTCCATGGTGTGACCTTGCACAAACCAGGTCACGGCGCTGACATCCGGGAGCAGCTCTCGGAGGAAGCAGCAACTTCCAGCTCCTCCTCTCACCTCCCTGAGCCACCTCTCACCCAACAGCAGCGGGGCCACCTCGGGCAGTTGTTGGAGTCAGTGAGTCAGGAGTCTCTCTGAATTCTTCAGAGAGAAATCAGAGTGCAGGGATTGAATTAAAACCTTTGGATGGATTAAAGTATATTAGGCCGTTCACACATATAGTAGACGTTTAAGTACAAGTAAGTTTAAGTAAGTTTTAGGGTGAGTTCTAATGCTTCTAGTAAGTGAAAGGTTTCAAATGCTACAGTAGCAGTGAAAGTTCTAGTGAAGGTTGAAACATACTGATATCTGCAGTAGAGGCTCCAGGCCCACAGCTGTAGACAGTGTTTACACATAATAGAGCTCTAGTGAGAATATTGCTTACATTTCTTAGATAGAACAAGACAGATTGTATGCGTAGTGTTATACATAACCTGGTGTGCTAAGAAACCAGAATTCTAATAGGTTAAGGAGTGGTGGTCCAAGTTTGCATCTTAGCTTGTTGGAGAAATCCTATATAAGAACTTGTATTGGGAAGAGTTGTTGCTTTTAGCCACTTGCTTTTAGCCACTGGCTTTTGCCAGGGCTTCTAGCCATTCGCTTGTTGCTGCTGCTTTGCCATTGCTTTTTGCCATTTCTTGTCTGTGTACTGAGACTGATGTGCTTTGTAATAATATGTGCCTTGTAATAAATAACCTTTTAAACTATTAGCTGCTTTGCTTATTTAGAAGATTACCTGACGAAGTAGGAGCCTAAGAGCTCCAGAGCAGGAGCCTACAGAGCACTGGAGGCCCAAAGAGCCTCCACAGGCAGTGACACCCCGACCGTGCCGCTGTTACCTGCAGGGCAGAGGGCTCCAGGCCGAAGCTGAAGCTGTCCCAGAGGCCGGTGCTGCCGGGGCCCTTGGCGAGCCGCACCACGGCGTTGTGGGCAGAGACGCTGACGCTGCTCTCGGGGGGCAGCAGCGTGGCCGCGGCAGGGGCCCGCAGGAACAGCGCGAAGGCGGCGGTGGCGGTGCAGAAGCGCAGGCTGTAGTGCTGCGTGCCCACCTCCCCACGGAGGCTCTGCGGCTGGATGCCGGGCACCAGCAGGAGCAGCGTGAGGGACGCCTCGTCCTGCCGGGCACGGAAGGGAGGGCACGTGGCCATCGGGCTGGGGTGGCCCTCGGAGGCCAGCGGAGGGGTGTCCCCGGTGGGCATGGCTGGCTCGGGGATGGCGACGGGGGAAGCGGCAGCGGGGCAGGGCAGCGGCGGCTCCGGGGGCTCGGTGGGTGGTTCTGCGGGTTCGGTGAAGGGTTCGGAAGGGGGATCAGTAGTTGGACCAGCAGGAGGTTCACAGGTTGGATCAGTGGCAGCTTCAGCGGGGGAGTCAGCAAAGGGTTCAGAGGGGGGTTCACCCGAGGGTGCAGTGAGGGGATCAGCGGGTGGATCACAGAGTGGTTCTACGGGCAGTTCAGCGGGCGGATCAGCGAGAGGATCACACCGTGGGTCACCGAGGGGTTCGGCCAGTGGATCACACGTGCTCCGGGCCGCACCGCCAGGGCCGAGTTCCGGGGGAGGAGCCGCTCCGCCGCCCGTCAGTGCCGGCCCCGCCTGTGCCAGCCCCGTGTGTACCGGCCCTGCCTCCGCCGGCCTGCCTCCGCCGGCCCCTCGGCAGCGGGCTCGGCCCCCTCCAGCCGCTCCCCGCCCGGGGCCGCCGGTTCCCGCGGCAGCACCACGGGCAGGGTGACCTGCAGCTGCCGCTGGGCCCGGTTGAAGGCCGCCCGCCCGCCGCTCTCGTCCACGTCGTAGGGAAGGCGGAGCCGCAGGCGGTAGGCGGGACGCTGCGAGTCCAGCCGCAGCTCCCGCCCGCGGATCTCCAGCTCCGCCTGCTCGGCAGAGCGCAGCAGCGGCAGCTCCACCGTCACCACCAGCTCCCGCGGCACCGGGCTGGGCGCCGAGTCGCGGCAGTGCCGGTAGTCCTGCAGGTCCACGTAGGAGCGGTGGCGGATGCTCCAGCGCGGCGTGGTGGGGCCGGAGGGCGGCGGGGGCGCGGCGGGCGGGGAGGCTCCGGCGGCGGGCGGCTTCGGGGAGCGGCGGGCGGGAAGGGAAGGGCGGCAGCGGGGACTCGCCGTCGTCGGGCGGCTTCGGGGCGCCGCCGGGCAGCGGGGAGCGGATGACGGGCGCCTGCGGGACGCCCTTGTAGGAGACTCCTCGCAGCACGGTGGCGTTGCTGCGGTCCAGCTGCACCCCGCAGTTGTTCTCCACGGCCTCCAGCGCCGTGTCGCAGAGCAGGCGGCGGAAGCGGGCGCTGCGGGCGGCCAGGCGCAGCGCGGCGGGGTGGAACACCACGTCGTACAGGAGGCGGCGGCGGCCGGCGGGGCGCAGCTCCTCGCGGCCCGGGGCCAGGCTGTAGGGCAGCTCCCAGCGCTGCCCGCCGCGCTCGGCGCGGGCCCGCGGCTCCCCCATCAGTGCGTTGCTGCAGACATTGATGTAGCAGCGGCGGGAGCCCTCCTGGCTGGTCCGCAGCACGAAGCCCGGTGTCGGGTGCACGAAGCGCACCTCCACGCCACGCTCCCGCTCCAGCGCCGCCACCTCCTCCTCGTACAGCCGGCGCTGCTCGGGGTCGGTGAGCTCGGCCGCGAACTCTGCGAAGAGCTCGCGGAACCGCTCGTCGCGGAAGGCGCGCTGGAGCCGCTCCGCCTCCTCGGCGCTGAGGTCCAGGTCGTGCAGCGGCCCCGCGCCCGCCATGGCCCAGGCACTGCCCGGAGCACTGCTGTGGGGACGCCAAACAAGATGGCGGGCGTTGCTGTGGTGACGGTAAACAAGATGGCGGCGCCGGCGCGACGGTTGCCATGGAGACGCCAAACAACATGGCGGGCTGCCCCTCAGGGCTGAGGCCTCTCCATCGCGGCCTCGTCTTTTCCCTCCCCTCAGCGGCTCCCAGCCATTACCCCTGGCATCAGCAGGGCTGGTTTTCCACCGTTACCTCTTCACCCTTCTGCGAAGTTTATGTTCCTCCCCATCCCGCAGCTCCGCTGCCATCCCCTCACAGAGTTAACTCCCAGTCCAGCTCACACCTCTCATACCTCACCCAGCTTCCATCGCAGCCCCGCTGTCCCCTCAGAGCCGTGTCCTGCTGTCCCTCGTCTTGGGGCTGGGAACAGCTCCTGTCCCTCTGTCACACACTTGGGGTGGCCCCACTCTGTTCTCCACCCCACCAGCACCTGGAGCAGGTTTTGGCTTCGTTTCACTCTTTACCATTTTTCCTCCATCAAGATTTCCTCCTCCCAGCCTTCTCCAGAAGCTCTAAAGGATCACGTCCTTGCTTTTACCACTCCTTGTCCTGCCTGTGTAACACCATCTTCAAATTGGTGCTGCCATTATAAAACACCTCACAGATCTTTCCTGGGCATTTCCCAGACTAAAGAAAATCCTACTCCCATTTCCCATATCCTTGCAGATAACCAGCTATGCAAGTTCTCCTTATCTTTAATTCTTTTTTTTTTAGATTTTTTTTTAAATTCCTTTCCTGTTTGATACAGCTGGTTCCTTCTTTAGTTTCTTTTTTTTAGATTTTTTAAAATTTACTTTCCTGTTTGATACAGATGGTTCCTCCACTTACCTTTTTTATGCTTTGCCAATTATTTTCCACTCTGACTTTACAATTTATCTAAACTGACACCAGTGTCTTTTCCTGTAAAAGTTTATCTGTGTACAAAACAAATTGGTTTTGACTTTGACATTTATTATAAAAAGTCCATAATACATCATGAAACTAAGGCATGTCAAAAATAAGAGCTACAGTTGGCTTCACATGGGCTCACTGTCTTTTCAGTGCCACAGAAATTCAGAGTCCTTGAAGCTTGCTGAAAATACAAAAGAAAAACAATATTTAGAAGGTTTCTTTAAAAAAAAAAAAAAAAACAGTTCACAATGCTATTCTATTTCTTTATCTAGGAAAGACCTGATAATGTTTTCAACTATTTCAAGACCTAAAGTACCTCATGGTGTGGTATTTTTATATTCAAGTAGAAGTTAAATGGGCTGACCCATTATTAATTCCCTGGGAAGGCCTCTCCAGCAAGGAGATAAATTTATGCTTTTCCTAAAGGGTTCCACCATCATTACTTTAAACAGGTACATTTTCATCCACTTTAAGCCCTTTGATCCATTTTAATACTTTTTTGGTGTTATAGCTGGCTTTTTTTTCAGTCACTAGAATGAACAAGTGCAGATTTAAAAATATGTGAAATCAAAGCCTGAAAGTGGCTTCTGGGTTTGATGATTATCACAAAATGAAGCAAAAATCATTCCTAAATTTAATTAATTTATGTAACAACCATCATCCCCAGAAACAAATCTGCTTCCAAATGAGGTCACTTATCATTGGAAATCAGGCAGTGCAGTCATCCTTACTTTTACTTTGGGATTGTGCTTCCCATCATTGATATTTGTAATTTCTAAATTTATTGCTTTAGTTCTGGGCATTTGGATTTGTTACACTGCCTAAGCTGCTGGAACCAATTTTCTGTAATTTTTATCCTGATAATCAGCAACTCAGCATATAAAAAATAATCTATTTACCTGTCTTCAACTGTCTTGTTGGAGGGGTAGTACACCTTAAAGGAAAATCCACTTCTGGGAAATGAACCCTGTGAAGGAAAAAGGAAAAAAAAACAAATTTGTGTGAGGAAATTGCAGTGAAATTCCCTGAGTGAGGAAGTGTTGGAACCCTTAAACCTAAGAGTTTTGAACTTTCTGTGCTTTCTGGGACTGATCCTCAAAAGAACACTGCTTGTGACTTGAGACCTTGGAGAAGGCTTCCAAATTTCAGTGATGGAGTTAAAATCCCTGGTGTGTAATATCACATTGTAAAGAGTTTGAAATTTGAAGTTTTAGAATAAAGGAACAGGTATAGGACAAGATGGAAGTTCTTGGGCATTAGCTCTTCCTTCTTGTTCCTTCTTCATAGTTTTAGGTGGTACTTTTTTAATTGGATAAAAATCCCTCAGTGATTTTTTCACAGGTGTTTGGTCGTTGAGTCAACAGTATAAATAATATAAATGTTAGGTTTTAATTGGGGAGTTAGGCTTAAAAAACCTTGTAACAAGCAAGATATATCTCCATTTTCTTGCTTTTAGCTAGAAGTGCTGGAAAACTCACTGTACTATTTGGTTTGTTTTTTTAAAAGAGTTATCAGTTGTTATAAAGTTGTTTATTGTAAAGGTGCATTAGTTTTGAAAGGCAAAGAGTTATAAGTGTTAAAAGTTTATGTTAGAAGTTTTTGGTATAAAGTTTTAAACAGGAGTAAAGTTTTAATTAGAAGTTGTTTTTGTTGAGGCCCCAGGAGGGCTGATGTTGCTTAGCTTTTCTTTTTTTTGGGGTGATGATGATGGTGGAGAGGAGAAAAGAGAGAGTGAGAGTGTTTATTTTCTTATATACAAATTACTTAATAAGCTAAAAACACAAACTTGAACCATTTTTTTAAACTTATTAGAATTCTAGATTTTTTTAGCACACCAGTTTATGTATAAATAATGTATAAATATGTATATTTATGTATAAATATATGGTCTATTTTGTTCTATTTTAAAAATGTAAACACTATTTTTATTATAGTTTTATTATGTTTAAAACTATGTTCTTGGAGCTTACATGGAACCTTTTTTTTAAACTAGTATTTAGGATTCTGGAACCTTGTTTTTAACACTACAGGAACCTTGTTTTTATGATTATGTTTTTTTAACTTTCATTAGAACTTGTTCTTTTACATTGGAATTTAAGACTATGCTCTTGGAGCTTACAAAGAACCTTGTTTTTAACACTAGTATTTAGGATTCTGTTTTTTAACTTACTAGAATTTGTTCTTTTACATTGGTATTTAAGACTATGTTCTTGGAGCTTACATAGAACCTTGTTTTTAACACTAGCATTTAGGATTCTGTTTTTTAACTTCTTTCTGTTCTTTTACATTGGTATTTAATTACTTTTCAAAGTACTTAAAACATGGTTTTACTTACTTAAACTTACTTATTTACTTATCTAAAATTTCAACTTATACCTCTACTTCATGTCTAAGCGACTTAATATTAAAGGTTTTAATTCAATCTTTACTCTCTGATTTCTCTCTGAAATATTCAGAGACTTACAGGCTCTAACACTATAGATAAGAATGAATAAACAATGGAGTCCAAACACCAAAATGCACCTCTGGTGTTTCAATGGTGGGTAATAAAGGGAGAACAAAGCAAAGCAGTCAGGCACAGGTGGGGAGTGGAAGGTTGGGGTGCTCAGGGCTCTTACAGGGTTGATGCAGAGGCAGTCACTGCTGGTGACAGTGAAGGGGTCGTGTTTGTCAGCAGTGACCAGCAGGTCTGGCAGGGGATAAACCCTCAGGGAATAATCATAGGCCCAGAACACGGGGCTGACGTACAGGGGCAGCGGGGTCAGGTGGCCCTGGGATAAAATGGTCTTCACAAACTGCAAAAAAAACAAAAAAAAAATTTACAAATGCTTGATTTTGAGACATTTGGAATATTTATCTCCCCCTGTGATTAAATGGACTTCAAAAACTGCAAAAAAAACAAAAAAAAAATTACAAATGCTTGATTTTGAGACATTTGGAGTATTTATCCCCCCTGGGATAAAATGGTCTTCACAAACTGCAAAAAAAAAAAAAAAAAAAACCCACAAATGCTTGATTTTGAGACATTTGGAGTATTTATCCCCCCTGGGATAAAATGGTCTTCACAAACTGCAAAAAAAAAAAAAAAAAATCACAAATGCTTGATTTTGAGACATTTGGAGTATTTATCCTCCCTGTGATAAAATGGTCTTCACAAACTGCAAAAAAAACCAAAAAAAAATTACAAATGCTTGATTTTGAGACATTTGGAGTATTTATCCCCCCTGAATAAAATGGTCTTCACAAACTGCAAAAAAAACCAAAAAAAATCACAAATGCTTGATTTTGGGACATTTGGAATATTTATCCCCCCCGTGATTAAATGGACTTCACAAACTGCAAAAAAAACCAAAAAAAATCACAAATGCTTGATTTTGGGACATTTGGAATATTTATCCCCCCCGTGATTAAATGGACTTCACAAACTGCAAAAAAAACCAAAAAAAAATTACAAATGCTTCATTTTGAGACATTTGGAGTATTTATCCCCCCTGGGATAAAATGGTCTTCACAAACTGCAAAAAAAAAAAAAAAAAAAAACCCACAAATGCTTGATTTTGAGACATTTGGAGTATTTATCCCCCCTGAATAAAATGGTCTTCACAAACTGCAAAAAAAACCAAAAAAACCCACAAATGCTTGATTTTGAGACATTTGGAGTATTTATCCCCCTGGGATAAAATGGTCTTCACAAACTGCAAAAAAAAACAAAAAAAAATTACAAATGCTTGATTTTGAGACATTTGGAGTATTTATCCCCCCTGGGATAAAATGGTCTTCACAAACTGAAAAAAAAAACCACAAAAAAACCACAAACATTTGGTTTGAAACATTTGATGCACTTATCCCCTGTGATGAAATGGTCTTCACAAACTGCAAAAAAAAAAAAAAAAAAACCAAACAAAAACAAACCCCACAAATACTTGGTTTTGAAACATTTGGAGTCTTTATCCCACCTGTCATAAAATGGTCTTCACAAACTGAAAAAAAAAACAAAAAACAAACCCACAAACACTTGGTTTGAGTATTTAACCCCTGGGATAAAATGGTCTTTACACACTGCAAAAATGAAAAAACAAAAAAACAAAAAAAACTCAATACAATTAGTTTGAAGCATTTGAAGCATTTATCCCCCTGTGATAAAATGATCTTTACAAATTGCAAAAAAAACCCACCATAAACATTTGGTTTGAAACATATGAGGTAATGTGGTGATTTGTAAATGTTTTTTGAAATTTTTATTTGTTGAAACTCGGGTAGTTTATTTTGTATTTCACAAGGATTAATTAGTGTTGGATTTTTAATATTAATACATTGTTACACTAATGAAAAAGCTTATGTGTTGTTGAAACACAAATGTAAAGACAAAAAACTTTGGGAAAGTTTGGGGGTTTTTTATCTCCCCTGGGATAAAATGGTCCTTACAAAGTGAAAAAAAAAACAAAAAACAAAAACCAAAACAAAACAAAAAACCACAAAAAAAAAAACCAAAAAAAAAAAACAAAAAAAAAAAAAACCAAAACAAACAAAACAAAAAAAAAAAAAAAAACCACAAACAAACCCACAAACAACTTGGTTTGAAACATTTGCTGCAAGCTCAGCTTGTGCCAGTGTATGTTAATAGAATCTTTTGGAACCTGGAAATGTTTGGGGTTTTTTGAATCTTGTTCCTTGTGATTTTTAATGATTTCTAGAGTAAAGCAGAGACTCTCCTCCAGCACTGAGCTGCTCTTTCCTTTCTTGAATTAATACACAAAGGCCTTTCTAAAGCACATCAACCAGTATTTGAAGGTGTCAAAATTATTTCATCAATCAGGAGAATCTACTTACCTGTTCCTCCAGCCCAGAAAGTACCAACACTGCCACAACTCTCATTTTTCAGTTTTTATTTTCCTTATTGCTTTCCAGTTAACCACAAGACTCACACTTAAAAAGTCTTTTCCCTGGACTGAAAGAATTACTTGATTCCCAGATTATTTTCCTTTCTTACTGACTTATTTTCTTAATCTCCCTCTCTCATTTTTTTTTTTTTTCCACACTGATGGCTGAATTAAAATAGGCAAAAAAAAGGCAGAGGAAAAATGCAGTATGCAAAAAAAAAAACCAACAACCTGCAGAAAGTGCTGCAATTCTACATTTCCTTCATAATTCCTTCCTGGAAAGCCCTGGATGAGGACAGGGAAATAAAACCTCAGTGTCCACAGGGTGCTCACAGAGACTGAGCTAAAACAACTTTCTGAGGCAAGCAAAAAAAAAACTCCTGTAAAATAAATAAACCCAGACTCCATCCATCACTGCAACCAGCCAGGACTACCTGGATCCTTCTCATCCAATTAAATCAGCAAATCCCACCAGCTCCTGCTGTGGATTCATTAAGTGGAACCACAACTCAGAGCACACTGTGTGAGAAGCAGAATTTCAATTCCAAGTGAAGACACAAAACAAGCAGATGAATTTTTGAGAAGTGACCTGCTGCTTTACTGCAAATGGCACTGAGTAACTGATCAAATCTTCTAAAAAGGATAATTTGCATTAAAATTTAGGAATCAGTGTTTCTTGGCAGGACACTGATGGTTGGTGCTCTGAAGTTCTGTGACACAGAATGACTCGATCCCACCTTAAAGTATCATGGTTTGAGTTATTTTTGCTGTCAAAATGTAAAGAAAAGTAAAAATATTAAATGTATAAAACCTTCTTACAACACCTCTCATGCAATGAGTCATGAGAATGAGGATCAGAGCCCCCAGAATCCAGCCCTGCTGATCAATAAAATCAGAAATCCTGGCACAAAGGGGTAAATTCCACTCACTCACATGGTTGGGAATGCTGATCAATAAAATCAGAAATCCTGGCACAAAGGGGTGAATTCCACTCATATGGTTGGGAATGCTGATCAATAAAATCAGAAATCCTGGCACAAAGGGGTGAATTCCCCTCACTCACATGGTTGGGAATGTCCATGTTGCTGCTTGGGAAGCGAACACAGTTCCTGCACATTTTGTTGATCAAATCCTCCCGAAAAATGATGATTTCTTGGGTGCAGTATTGAATCCTGAGTGGAAAACAGCAGTGAAATTCATTAAGGTTAACCTAAAAATGATGCATTATGAAGTTGATCTCCCTCTAATACAGACAACTGAATAAAAATAATACTTCCCCTTCTGATTCAGGAAAAATCATGATGCTTTTGAACAGGATTTTTATATTCAGTATCAGTTTTTTTAGCACTGCTTCCTTTCTTCACTGATTTTTTTATATCCTAATGTATTAAAAACTTGTTACAATTCCTGCAAGTGAAGAATTCTATTCATTTGAAAAATTTAAGGCAAATTTTTCCCAAAATCTGTATGCTTTGAAAATGATACTTTCACATAATTTTGTTTAAAAAATCATTTTAAAAAATTAGCAGTTACATGGTTACCTGCAGGGATTTGTGGTGAAAACTGAAAATGGCACCAGCTGTCTGAATTCCTGAGTGATATTTTCAGCCAGGGGGGGTCTAAAATAAATACCAGAGGTATCAACAAAGACTCTCACCATCTTTAACTCCAATTTCACTCAAAATCCCAAGATTTGAGGAAGAGATGCAAACTGACCTTGGTAAAATAGAACCAGGCCCAGGATCTTCAGGACCAGGGACAAACACAAATCGACTACTGCAGGAAAAAAAAAAAAAAAAAAAAAAAAGTTCAACAAATCTCTTTTGTATAAACTGATCCTAAAAACTAGGTCTGATATTCTGAATTCAGAGAGCAGAGCCAGGAAAGTATCCCAGGGAGAGACCTTGGCTGCCTCATTAGCAGTTTCCATTTTAGATAAAATCAAACTTCTGCTCCCAAACAAACCTGCAGGCCTGGTACAAACCCAGCTTTTTATCTGATTACAGCTGGCTCACAGGACAGAGAAAATAGGGTAACTCTCAGCTTCTTCAAGTAATTAAAAGCTTCACAAAATAAACAGATTTTCCCCTTGTACCTTTTATGGATGCTGGGATATTCACATATAATATCTGCTAGAGCTTTCAGAGAACCTGGGAAAAACAGGACACAACACCTGGTTAGAAATAAGTCTTGGGTGAATTCCCCCTCTACTGCAGTGCAATTAAAAAATGAGGGTTTATTTTCTGCTCTCTTCATTTGTTTGCCATCATTATTTTAATTCAAGGCACATGTCTGGCTGTTTATAAAGACCTCCCTACCTTTCAGGGACTGGATTTGATTTTTGCCATATGGCGCCGATGAAAAATTTCCACAGAAGAAAAAGCAGGTGGGAGGTGCAGAGGAATAACCTGGGAAAAGAGAGGATCTGTGAGTGCATCCATCCACTGCAGCATCTTCCAGGAAAAGCAGAACTGGAACAGCACTTCCAGCTCTGCTGCTATTAATACACCTGACTGATTTTCTTATCCAGGCTGGTTTTAGCTCCAAAAGGTGATGGCAATGTACAAATATCACTTTGAGGGAGCCCTCTGGTATTTACAGGCTGAGTTCCAGCAGTGTTTGTGTGTATCCAACTCCTGACCCAGCCAGAGAATTATACAAAGTGCAATTACAATAAATAATGCCATTTTAAAATGTATTCTTGCCTTCAAGAGGAAAACAGCAAGCAGGTAGCAGTGGATTGCTATTAACCTCCATGATCACTCCAATTTAAGGGCTCTCCCAACATCCAATTCCCCCTTTGGCATTATAAAGCAACAGTAACTGGAATTGCCTGAGCAGTTTGAGTGCTCACAACCTCACCCATCACCCTCTTCAGAGCAAAGGGGGAAAAAGAAACCTGATTCCCATCCCTGAAATAAAAATAGAAACAGCTACTCAGGCATTCATCTCACATCCCAGTCACTCTCCATTTTCCTGACACACAGAATCACACTTGGATTTACTTCACTGGTTTTCAAAGGGGCTGGTAAATAGAACAGAATTGCTTATCCCAGAGAAGTGGCTCATCAATATTTTTCTTTGCTCTCCCCCTCAGCTGCTCATTTAGTTTATAATTAAGAAGGTTATCACTATTAAGGTCTCAAAATAGCAAATGCAAGCTCTGCATCTCTGCCAGGTGGGTTCAATCTCACTGACCAAAGTCCCTTTCTGCCCTCAGCACCTGCAATCCTGGGCCAAGCCCAGTTTGCCCCAAAGATTTGCCAGCTCTGATCCAGATCCTGAACTGGTTTTGTAACTTGTGCTAATTTGTGTCCAGTTCCCTTTTGGTGAGGAGCACTTTCCCACCCTGAATTCTGTTTTGTTTTTAAACCAGTCTCTCTCTCACACTTCCATTCTGCCTGAGGCAGGAGGGACAAGCTGTTCCAAAACTGCTGCACCACAAAGGAGCAATTCATAAATGCTTGTTTTCCCCACTGTTGTCCACATTACTGACAGAATCCTGGAATGGGTTGGGTTGGAAAGGATCTTAAATCTCATCCCATTCCAACTCCCTGCCATGGCAGGGACACCTTCCACTGTCCCAGGCTGCTCCAAACCCTGTCCAGCCTGGCCTTGGGCACTGTCAGGGATCCAGGGGCAGCCACAGCAAATCTGGGAATTCTATTCCAGGGCCTCCCCACCCTCCCAGCCAGGAATTCCTTCTCAATATCCCACCCATCCCTGCCCTGTGGCAGTGGGAATGCTCATCTCTCCGACCTAAGGAGTTTAAAACAAAAATACATTCTGGTCTTTAAAATAAACCCAGGGAGAACTTCCATGAGCAAAGGAAACATTCTTATCACAGGCCAGAAAATGGCTACTGGTTAAAACACCATTTGTACAAAGCATTTAGGGAAACCAATTCTAAAAACAAAGTTCAGAGTGAAAGCAATTCTCACCTACCCGAAAACATCATGTGAAGCTTTTCCAGCACTTCTGCTTGGTCCAGCCACACATCAGACACAAACACAAACATGGCATCTTCATTCTCCTCCTCCAGCTGCTTCAGCTTTGCAGAAGCCTTCACTGAAGTTGAGGAAGGCCCTCCAAAGAAGTTGATATTCCCATAGAAGGCTCTGCACCATTAAAATGCTCCAGTTAGAATCCCAGAATGGCTTGGGTTGGAAGGAACATTAAAGCTCATCCCATTCCTCTGCCATGGGCAGGGACACCTTCCACTACCCCAGGGATCCATTCTCTCAGCAACAAGGGATTTATTATTCCCATGTTACCTGGCTTTGCAATTGAGAAGGGCTTACATCCCAATTTCCATTAATATGCAGAACCCAAAGGCCTTTGGAAAAATTTTTTCTGCCAACACTACAGGTTTTAGTGCCTGCAAGTCCCAGAATTGCTTCCTTAAAATTACATTTATTTTAAAGCATTTGGGGAGGAGGAAGAATAACATACTTGAATGTCAGAGAAATTATGAAATAACAATGATCTTACTTAGAAACCAATAGGAAAACATGGAGTGAGGCTGCCAAAAGTCACTTTTGTACCTCGTGGTACCAGAAGGCTCAGTGGGCGGAAATCCAAAAGCGTTCACATGAAAAACTTCATCTTCATACCAACCTAGGGGGTTTTGGAACAGCAAAATAACCCTTCAGTTTTTTCTAACAGCATCATGTTCTAGACATTAGTCAGAGCTGGCAGCTGTGCTGCACTGCCTGTCCCAGCCTCCATCAATCCCTCTCTTGTGGCAGCTCCACAGAACCAGAGCAGGGAATGATCCACATGGAGAAAGGGCTGAGCAAAAACCAACTTCTTTTAAAGCCCAACCACTTCTGTGCATGGATTTGCTGCAGAGCACATGAACAACCCCTCAAGCCAATGAGGAGCAATGCAGGGGAACTGGAATCATTTGGCTGGAAGGGTCCCCATCCAACTGCTCCTTGTCTCAAATCCCACTGCTGAGAACATGCTGATATTTATTTACCCCCACTCTCACTTCTGCTCCCAACTTCTACTTAGAAACATAAAACACACTAGAAATCAGACTGAGATCATGTATCTTGCACAGAGGAACATTCCACATACAGAAATAGCCTTTTTTTTTTTTTTTTTTTGCTAAAACAAGGCTCCAAAACTGCAAGCTCTTACATCATCCTAATGAGAAGCCTCATTAAAGCACCAAAGCTTTGCCAGCACAAAGCAGCATTTTCAGATTGTTAAATCATTCCTTTGGTTATTCTAGGCTGTCTTCCTTATCCAGTCATAATTTCTCCTGGCATGCTGGGGCCAATCCCCAAAGCTGCTCCAGACTCTCACATCCCCCAACACCCTCAAATTCCTCCTCTCTGCCTCCAGAGTCCACGAGGTCACAGCAAAAGCTGAAGGCCAAAAATCTCAGTCACAAACTCACTGATGGTCACCTAAAATGAGACTTCTCTGCTCAGCCACATCTGGCAGCCACATCTTTACCAGAATAATTTATTGCAAGCTGAAAAATAAACCAAATCTGCTTTACCTTCTGCCAGGACAAAGCAGGATTCAGTGTACAGCCCACTGTGGAACTGGTGCAGGAAGGTTAAGGAATGTATTTTTCTTACATTTAAAGTAGGTTTTTAAACTAAAGTTTGCTTTCCAGCTGGTGTAATAGATTTGGACAGCACTGAAAGTTCCCAGGCTGCCTGAAGAGCTTGGGAATTCCCTGGTACCTGAACAGGTAAGTGCAGAGAGAGCCCAGGAGCTGGAACAGGCTCTGCTTCCATGGGGAGGAGAAGTGACCATGTCCAAGAGAAAGGCAGGAGCTGCAGCAGCCAAGGAATTGGAAATGAAGCAGAAAGGCAGAGCTGCAACTCTCAATATATAATTTTTAATGGTCAGCATTGATTTACTGTTCAATTTTAAATCCTCCAGGTCTACAGGAAACTCCTCCAGCTCCTCCATCACAGCAAAAGGATATTGCTTTACTGAGGTCTAGCTGGACCACTCCTGTGGGGTCTTCTAGGAAAAACTTCCCCTAAAAAACAGGATTCATTAATAAAGCAAAATACACCGAACACACAAATGCTTCAATCAGAATCATCTATCAGTCAGCATTTAAAAATAATTGGGCTGGGTTTAATGTTTTAAGCTGGCAAGAACTGAAAATAATGTCATTTATAGTAAATGTATCCCAGAACTTCCCTGGGAGCTGCTGCAGTTGGGATTGCTGGTGCTCCCTCCCAAAATCACAGTGCAGGACATTGGCAAGTCCAAACTCAGTCACTGGAAGCTCCAGCCTCTCAAGGAAGGACATGCCAAAAAATCCTAACTGCTTCTGGCTGCTGACATATAAATTTTATAGTGGGAAGACAAAGGAAGACATTTTCCACACTCACACTGGGTCAAGTGTGAGATATTTTTCTCCCTTTTAATGTATTATAGCACTGAATGAGCAGTGATCAGAGACTCCAGAATGAAAAGGAACTCACCTCCTTGAGCTGAGTGATCATCCCAAGCACAATCACTTCTCCCACTTTAGCTGTATTGCCCAAGAGAGTCTCTACTGTCTTCAGCTGGGATCAAAGGCAAAGAATCCAATCAGAATCAAACCAAACTCTCCAGGTGCCTTTTACCAAGCAAGACAAAGCCCCACACAGGACATGGCTTTACATAAATAAATGAACCAGAGGATAACAGGCTCATCACAAAAATCAGAGCCATATTTCTGAATGTGCCTTAGGAGAAGATTCCCAATAATGGCTGCTAGCATAAAGAACTGCTGTAATTATTGGGATTAAAACTGGGGAAAAAAATCCATTTTTTACCTGGAATTTGCTCTTGCTATCATCAGGATGAGCAACAACTGGTGAAGGAGTGAACAGCTCATGTCTGTGAGTCCTCTGCAGAAACCAAAATTGAAGTGATTCAGTTTAAAAATGAATGAGCACTGTCAAAAAGCCAGTTTGCTGCAAGCACTATACAAAACACTTCAGAAAGTTCTTACTCTATTTCATCCAGCAACTTTTAATAATTCAGTCCCTTTGACAAGAATTTGCTTCCAAGAAACAGATGATCAATAACACCGGATAATAAAACAAAGCCTAAAAAAGTGTCATGAAAGCATCTGTAAGGCTGCTAAAAGAAGTCATTTGTGACAAGCTGAAGGCAGAGGGTTCATGAGGCAGAGAGGTGCAGGGGCAGGATGTATTTTGGGAAGGAGATGTGGGATCCATCCCTGTGGACTCCTGCAGGGTTCCTGACCTGCTGCAGGATGGAGTAGCGCTCCCGGTACAGCTCAGCCTTGTCTCTGGCAGTCCCAAACAAACTCGGCCCAGGCAGGTCAGTCATGGACAGGCTGCAGGCAATTAACACAACCACAATTTTAAAAAGGGATATTGCACACATAAATATAATTCCTTGATCTAAAAGGTCTGGGAGGGTGCAAAAGCTACGCCGTGATTTAGTGTCATCCATGAGAGACATTCCTGTGTTCCTGCATTTCTGCATCCATTTCACTCCCCTCTAACTCACAGGCCTGGAGATTTATCCTTCCACCCAAAGAGACCTCTGCAGAAATCCATTTTAAAAAAAGCATTTATGCCTTTAAGGAGTTGTGAACAAAAGCATTATTCCTCCAGTTTCTCACCAGCTGCTCCTAATTTTTCTTTTTTACCGTTTGGAGCTCTCCTTAGAAACCCCCCAGGGCTTCAGGGAGCTGCAAGATACAGACTAAGAAATAAATACAGGCAACAGACAGATCAAATTTATTAAAAAAATAAATTTAAACAGCCCAATGTGAGAAAAAAAATAACCCCAGACTACCTCTAGTGATGTATGTCCTTAGCCTTACTGTCTTTTTTATTCATTAGGTGGCATAAACTTGTTTTATGGTGTTAAACATTTATTACTTTTCTCACTCAGGCTTCAGTGGAACAGACCCAAGAGGGAAAGATTAAAACCAGATTTATCCTATAGAAATAGAGGTTTTGTTCTTAGAACAGGAAGTGCTTGTAACTTAAAATACAGGAGACTTACGGCAGGAACTTCTTTCTTTCTGAATTATAAATAAAACGTGGAATGTCAAAGGCTCCAATGATGTTGAAAACATTTTCTCTGAAATAAGAACAGTTACAGCATTAACTGAATGTCACCTTCCAACCAAAACCATTCTGTGATTCCATGAAGTGGGTGAAGCAAACTAACAAATATGGTGGATAAAATGACATTTGTTTTGTTCACTATCATCATCATTTCTCTTTCTATTTTATATTCTGTTTTCTATTCTATTTTCTCTAGTTAAATAATTTAAAAGACTTGTCCCTGTGATCTGTAGAGCTTTTCCCTTCAGGACTCTGCAGAGACAATCTGTACATATGGATTTCTCTTCACTTCTGGAGCAAAATAACCAACTACTTTAAGTATAAAAAAGTCACACTCAAACCATCTGCATCATAATGATTCCAATGGCAAGGAGGAAAGTTAAACTCAGATTTTCTCCATCCTGAGAGGCTGTGGGATGGATGACAGGATCTAATTGACATGCCCAGCAAACCATCTCTTTTCATGCTTTGCATCACGATGTGAACACGAAAGGAAACACATCCATCAGGATCACAAAGCTCTCAGAAACTCCAGTAATTGCTCCACACTTCGTTATCACAGAAGGGAAATCAATCAGGGCCTCATAAACTAAACAGAAAAGCAGGAGCAGGCACCCCAGAGGAAAACTTTTCCAAAGTGCTTTCAGAAAAGAAAGGAACAAAAGCAACCTGAGATAACTTTCATGTAGAGCAGAGCAAATAAAGCAGGGACAGAATATTGGTTAATATTCAACCTGGAGCACACACAACACACAACCAATGAATTCCACAATGTCAGACTGTATTCAGAACCAGCCAAAAGAACAAATGCTCCAAGGAGCAACCTGGAGCAAAGGCAGAAGCACAGAGCAGTGAGTGCAGAAAATTCCTGGCATTCATTTCCCCAGGAGGAAGAAGGAAATGACAGCAGGTCCCAGAAGTTCCAACCCAATTTGTAATTTGTGATGTCACCCTACATGGCCTCGTCCGGGGCCCGGCTGCATTCCTGGACAGCTGCTTCCACCAGGGGCTGCTCAATCATATTGGATGACACTGCAAAGGAAAACCCCAAGGATTAAACCTGCAGCAGGGAAGGAAGTGGGTCTCCAATATTCCACATCAAATGGCTGAGTCTCCTCACAGGAACACACACAATGTTTTCTGTCATGACACACAGATGGAACACTTAATATTGCCACCAAAAGGACACATTCCCAGGGGAAAAAATATCCTTACTGTGCCCACCCTGAATTCCCTAAACATGGAGAACAGGACATTTATAGTTGATGCAAAGCTGCCAAATATATCACAAATGTGTTAGAGCTGAGCTTTCACATTATGGAGGTTAATTTGGTTCCAGAACATTATCACACGGATTTCTGCTATAAATATTCCAACACAATTCTGCAGACAGGCACATTGTTGTTTTCATGGATTTAAACTGATAATTTAGTTTGAAGGCCTCCCCACACTCACAGGTGTTCCATCAAATATATGATTATAAAAATATTACAAAAAATATAAATATTCCATCTAACCCTGCCCTCTGGCAGTGGGAAGCCATTCCCTGTGTCCTGTCACTCCATGTGTAAATATTCTCTCTCCATTTCAATATTTAAAATCACAGCTTCAGGTATAAAGATGTCCAGACAAACTCTTAGTAACTGTCACTGAAAAATGTTACTACTTTTGGAAAAGTCAGGATATTCTGCCAACTCTCTAAACGGCACAAATGTCTTCTGCTGACATTGCAAACTTCAGTGTTTAACCAAAATAAAAGGCCAAAAATACATTTATCTCCATCAACCCTTTATATTACAATGACACCTCAGTGCCTCTGCTGCCAGTAACTGTCTTGATAACATCAGGCAAACTGGCTCAAGAAAAAGAAATTGTTTACTTACAAGGCTGTTTTTCAACTGCATCAATGACATTTTCAATTATATCATCAAGTTCTCCCTCACTGGTGGACTGGAAAGCTTCAGTGAGATACTTCAGGGCATCCCTAAGCCCAGAGGAGAAAGCACAAAAAGCAATTAATATTCAATAGTTTACACAAACTGTGCTGATTTTGGCAGGTGTGCACATCATCACCACATGGCTTGTAGTTAAAAGCAGAAGTAATTAGTACTGCATAATAATACATTGGTTTAAGTCAAAGAAAAAAAAATCATTTGGATTGAAAGTATCAGGGAAAAGACATGGAGAACCTCAGCTTCACACAAAAAATCCCATGTTGGAAGGGAATTCTGGAGACAGTGAGGTGCAGCCTTCTCCTGAAAGCAGGGCTTGGGTTTGCTGTCCAGGGCCCCGTGGAGACAAGCCTTGAGTATTTCCAGTGAGGGAGATCCCAGCACTTCTCTACTCCATCAACTTCAAAGTTTAATTACTACTACAGTGAAGAATTAAATTAAGTTTGTGTCACTTGCCCTGTCACCGTGCACCCTTGAGAACACTTCTCACTTTTAGGAAGACTGGGACAGCTCCTCTTGAATCTTCCCTTCTCGAGGCTAAATAACCCCAAATCCTTCACATCCTCTCCATGTCAGGTTCTCTGATCACAGAATCTCAGAATGGTTTGGGCTGGAAGGGACCTTAAATCCCATCCCATTCCACCCCCTGCCATGGCAGGGACACCTCCCACTGTCCCAGGCTGCTCCAAGTCCCAGTGCCCAGCCTGGCCTTGGGCACTGCCAGGGATCCAGGGGCAGCCACAGCTGCTCTGGGCACTCTGTGCCAGGGCCTGCCCACCCTCACAGCCAGGATTCCTTCCCAATATCCCATCTAACCCAGGTGAAGCCATTCCCCGTGTCCTGTCCTTCCATCCCTTATCCAGAGTCCCTCTCCAGCTCTCCTTTTATCCCTGCAAGAGGCTCTGAGCTCTCCCTGGATCCTTCTCCTCTCCAGGGGAGCATTCCCAGCTCTCCCAGCCTGGCTCCAGCCCTTGGAGCAGCTCCATGGCCTCTCTGGACTCATTCCAGCATCTCCACGTCCCTCTCATTTTGGACTCCAAATCTGGATGCTGGGATGCCACCAGGGCAGAGCTTCCAGCTCTTCCTTACACACCACAGCCTCCAGCCCAAGAATATCTCAACAGCCCCCACAGGATCTGCCCCAGTTTATCAATATCTCTGAAACTGGAGTTATTTTAATTCTCAATAACACAGCATTTAGAAATCCCTCAACCCTAGACTAGTCTCACATTAAAGATAACAATTTTTTATTAATGTCACCTGTTGGCCAACCAAACTGGCATTTTGGTGATCAGCCTGACCTTCAAAATGTCTCAGCTCATGAAACTGTGGAGTCAGGAGTTCAGGATTTGTGCTCCTCACTAATGAAAGTATCAGGGCACTGTCCAAAATAATCACATCCCATCCATGACAAAAAAAGAGAATTTAATTGACATTAACACACAGGAAAGAAATGGAAAAAAAGAGTGATGGGAGACCGAGTCTCTTATAAATCATGACACTTTCCACTGCAAGCAGGAATCCCTTTCCATTGAACTTGGCATCTCTAAATAATACATCCTATTATATTTGGAAATACACCATATCTTTGGAAATGCCATTTCTTCCTCTAGCAAAGAATGCTGAGCATAAGACTGGCAAGTGGAACTCAGAAAGAGATCCCAGAGTTGTCAGGGTCAGAGACAGAAATAAAAACTCTACCAAAACACTGGCACCAGCATCAGGGGAGACCATGGGCAGCTTTTGGTGGCACCCACGGTCATAAGAGGGATGGATGGACGGACAGATGGAAGGAAGGACTCGCAGTAACAGGAGAGGCAAAGGCTTTGGAGAAGGCCTCGATGGGGCGGGAAGGAGGAGGAGGCGGGAAAGGCGGCACCACATCCCGTGAGGGGATGCGGAGCGGCCCGGCCCCATCCCGAGCCCGCCCGGGCCGATCCCCGCGGCTCCGGGTCCGGGTTCGGGTCCGGCTCCGGGCCCAGCGCTACTCACGGGCGCAGGACGAGCCCCCGCAGGCGGAACGCGGAGCTGAGGCGGCGCCGCAGCCGCTCCGGGTCCATGGCGGCGATGGCGCCAAACGCGGCCGGGCCGCCCCCTCAGCCCGGGCCGGCCCCGCCGCGGGAGGAGCCCGGCTCGGCCCCGCTCTGCCCGGTGGGGACAGCGCCGGAGCGGGACCCGGGCTGGGGCAGCCGCAGGGCGGGGATTGTCCCCTGAGCTGGCGCTGCTGGGGCACTCCCGTCCTGAGGGCAGCTCCGGGACCCTGGTAATGGGAGACTCTGAGGGGCTGGAGCGTGTCCGGAGAAGGGGACGGAGCTGGGAAGGCTTTGAAACACCAGGAGAGGCTGAGAGAGCTGGGAACGGGCTGGAAAATTCCTGAGGGAGCTGGGAAGGGGCTGGAGAATTCCTGAGGGAGCTGGGAAGGGGCTCAGCCTGGAGAAAAGGAGGCTCAGGGGGCCCCTGTGGCTCTGCACAATTCCCTGCCAGGAGGGGACAGCCGGGGAAGATTTGGGATCTGCTCCAGGGAACAGGGACAGGAGGAGAAGGAACGGCCTCAAGTTGTGTTTGGGGAGGTTTAGTTGGACATCAGGAGGAATTTCTTCTTGGAAAGGTTTGTCCATCCCTGGTACAGCTGCCCAGGGCAGTGGTGGAGTCCCCATCCTTGGATAGATTGAAACACCGTGTGAGTGTGGGATATGGGGATGTGGGGCAGTGACTCCACCTATGACTCCACCTTTATAGAGGACTTTTCCAACCTAAACAATTCCCTGATTCCATAAAAACCACTTGCTCTGACTGACACAATTACCCAATACAATTTTCCAGGGTATCACTTTGTTCTTTACAGGTACTGTAAATATCACAACATTTGTCCCTCGTCTTTCCCTGCAGGCCCAGCACAGGTTCCTCTGCATCTCCAGTACTCCAGAGCCTCTCTCAGTGTAGATTTTCTTGCCACAAAATACCCATCCATCAAATACACCTGACTGTGAATTGGTCCTGTGAGCACAGGATGCTCTCCTGGGCTGTTTTCACATAATCACACCATCCCAGAATGGTTTGCATGGCAAAAAAACTTAAAACTGATCTCATTCCACCCTGTGAAAAACACGGTTCACTGTTTTGGGAGAATTAAAAGGTTTAATAAAAAGACAATAGGGGACAAAACATAAAGCAAAGGGTTAAAACGGCCGGGTGTTTGGCATGCTGCCAGGAGCACACCACTGCTTCGGGAACACCCCTTTAAATACGTTTCATTATTTATTTATTTACTACATATTTATAGACTTTCATGCACAGTCAGCTGTTTCTAGGAACCGTTTAGCATGGCCACTTCTTGGGTCTGCCTTTTTAGAGCATGCGTGTTTTTTGGCTTGTGGTTTTATTTTTTTTCTTATTTTTTTTAATTTGGGTGGTGGTCCCAGCCGGTGAGTGTTGATAATTGTTGTGTCAGCTGCGGGGTCCCCATCACCTGTTCACAGCCTGTTATCTTGACTAGGCAGGTAGTTTAAGCAGACTATCTCTAAAAAGCTTATGTCTAACTTTTACTATTAACAAAGACTATATCCATATAGAAATGCTATTTTAACATTATACATACAGCATTTATCCCAATACTTGCAAAGAGCCAACAACATGTCATACATTTGTAACAACTCTCTGCCATGGGCAGGGACACTTTCCACTATCCCAGGTTGCTCCAAGCCTTGTCCAACCTGGCCTTGGACACTTCCAGGAATCCAGGGACAGTTCCAGCCACATTTCCAGGATAGTGGGGCAGCTGCCTTCTCTCCAGATGGAAAATACCTGATATTTCATTCAAACATTCATCTCTCAAAGTACAGCTTGATTCCACAGAAGGCTCACAAAGCAACTCTTGAAAGAGTTTGATCAAAAGACTGCAGGGATTTAAAGACAGACAGAAAATGTCAGCTATTTTCTATAGCCCATTCTCAACTGCATAATTTATAATCGCTCCTCATCGGGGAGTGAGCTCATGGGTGAAGCTGCTGCTGCTCTCTTCAGACAAAGAGCTGCCATCTGACAGGTCTCAGCTATTTTGGCAGGAAATATGATTCATTTCTCATCGCAGGCATGCAGCTAGGTGCAAATTATAAGCCAAATTCTTACATAAGTACCTTTATTTGCTAAAATTACTGCTTATTCTCCTTCTGAGAAAACCTGATCTTGCCATTCAGCTCCTGTCTCGCCACATGAAGGAAGGTGCACCTGGAGAAGGGATGTGCCCCTTGTCCAAAAATAGTTTTCTCTAAAGCTATGACCGACCAAGGAATGTAAAGCACACTCCTACAGCATCCTGCTGGATTTGGGGGCTCTCTTAGGTTGCCTGGAGCCTCCCACCAGAGATATAAAAGTATTCCAGCATGAGCTGCAGCCCTGTGTTTCACTGAGCCAGCTGGAGCTGTGCAAGCCATGCCCAGATCTTTGTCACCTTCTGTGGCTTTGCTGGACATCACAGCAGCTGGAGAGAGCCCAGTGGTCCAGGATCAGCCAGCATGGATCTACCTGGATCCATGGAATTGTTTTGTTACACTGACAAACAGCTCATTTTCATGTCTGTCAATGCACCAGTGGCAAAATCCCATCTCCTGAGACAGCACATTGCAGCTCTACCTGACCTAGAGATCTATAGATGGAGTTTGTTGTGCTTCCCATGGGTTTTTTTTACCTCTTCCAAATGCTGACTCCTGCATTTGAACCACCATCCCAATGCATCATCAGTACATGGCCTCATTTTAAGAGTTCAGGACAGCTGCTGATCTCTGTGTCACCACTGAGAGAATACCTGGAGCTGGGCCAGGGGAGGTTCAGGCTGGATTTCAGGAAAGGTTCCTCCCCCAGAGGTGCTGGGCACTGCCCAGGCTCCCCAGGGAATGGTGACATTCCCGAGGCTGCCAGAGCTCCAGGAGTGTTTGGACACCAGGGATGCTCAGGGTGGGATTACTGGGGTGTCTGTGCAGGGACAGGAGTCAGACTGGATGATCCCTGTGGGTCTCTTCCAATTCAGGAGATTCTGTGGTTAGTATTACCAGTTTATCAATGTGAATGATTAACGTCTTCCTTCCTAGACACAACAGAGGAAATGTATGTCCTACTGTCACAAGAAAATCTTTACAATTACTTTCTTGTACCCTTTCATAAGATGCTAAAGTGCACATTTCATCCAAATTATACTCTTCTATATCTGAAGAGCTGTACCTGTTTTATTTTGAATTACATTAATTCCAGCCGGACTCAGAGTTCAGCTGGAACTGACTCAGCTGCTGATAAAACAGAGTAAAAACTGGAACTGTCCAACTGTTTAATTAATATCAGCTACTCTTTCATAGCTGCTGTTTCTTGTCTCACCTTCAGAGAGACAGGGAGTTCTGCTGTGCTTGTATTATCACAGAATCCACAGGATCATGGAACGGTTTAGGGTTGGAAGGGACATTAAAGCCCATCTCGTCATGGGCAGGGACACCTTCCACTCTCCCAGGCTGTTCCAAACCCTGTCCAGCCTGGCCTTGGACACTGCCAGGGATACAGGGCAGCCACAGCTGCTCTGGAATTCTATTCCAGGGCCTCCCCACCGTCCCAGCCAGGAATTCCTTCCCTGTATCCCATCCATCCCTGTCCTCTGGCAGTTTGAAGCCATTCCCCCTTGTCCATCACCCCATGCCCTTGCCCGAAGCCTTAAACCCCGTCCCGCTTTGGGATCCAGCTCCTCCCACCCTCCTTGCCCTGTGGTTTGTGTTTAGCTCTCCTGCTCCCGGTGCTTCTTTCCTTCTCTCGCGCACATTATTCACATCCTCCCGCATTATTCACATCCTCCCGCACGCTTTATTCCGCCTCACAGCTCAGCCCGGCACTGCTGCCCGGCACCGGGGCCATTGCGCTGCTCCCCGTCCGCTCCCATCCCGACGCGCACCGGGTGCCGCCCCACACTTTGGACCCTCCTCGCTTCCCGTCCGCCCCAGGGGAGCGACCGGCGGCGGAGCCGCAGCTTCACCCCGAGGAGGCGGTGGCGGGACGCGAGTCCTGAGGCAGCCGAGCCGCTTCCTCCTCCTCCTCCTCCTCTCTCCTCCTCCTCTTCCTCCCCCCCAAGATGGCGGCGGACCCCGCGGATCAGTTCTGCGTGGCCGAGGAGCGCAGCGGCCACTGCGCCGTGGTGGACGGGAACTTTCTCTACGTGTGGGGAGGATACGTGGTAAGTAAGGCTGGCGGGGGAGCCGGGAAGGAGCGCGGGGAGCGGAGCCCCGGGCGGGGCAGGGGGGGTCCCCCCGCCGCCCCTCAGCCCTCGGCGGGCACCCGGGGCCGCGGCGCGGGCGCTGATTGGCTGCGGCGGCCGCGCGCCGTTCGAATGGCGGCGGGAGGCGCTGAGGGGACAGAGGGGATGGCACTGAGGGGACGGCGGGGATGGCGCTGAGGAGACAGAGGGAATGGCGCTGAGGGGATGGCGGGGACAGTGCTGAGGGGACAGCGCTGAGGGGACAGAGGGGATGGCACTGAGAGGACGGCGGGGGTGGCGCTGAGGGGACAGAGGGGATGGCGCTGATGGGGCAGCGCTGAGGGGACGGCGCTGAGGGGACAGCTGGGATGGCGCTGAGGGGACAGCGCTGAGGGGACAGCTGGGATGGTGCTGAGGGGACGGCGCTGAGGGGGCAGCGGGGATGGCGCTGAGGGGACAGCGCTGAGGGGACAGCGGGGATGGCGCTGAGGGGACGGCGCTGAGGGGGCAGCGGGGATGGTGCGAGGGGACGGCGGGCGCCGCTCCGAGCGCCTCATCCCGCCATCCTTTCCCTGCTCGGGCACTCCGCGATCAGCGCCCTCCTCCTGTCCTGCCCCGTGCGCGGCCGCCTCCGTCACGGAGCGCGTGTGGGGAAGGGCTGGCGGAGCCGGTTCGCTCCCGTCCATTCGCTCCTCAGCGCGTCTCCCTTCAAGCCTCAACAGCTGCAATTTGTGCCTCAGTTTTTCCAGGCTGTAATTCATGTTCTCGCTGCCGAGTCCCCGCGTTTTTTATTTATTAGTAGTTGTGTGGTGCTTACAGTGTGTTTTCCTCCCGTAGAAAGCACTGCTGTCACCTCAAAAACAAGCGGGTGGCAGGCTAGAACCCATCTTTTTTTTTTTTTTACATTAAAAAAAAAAAAGAACACTTCTGGTTCTGTCATAAGTAAATCTTTCTGTCACCTCAAAAACAAGCTGGTGGCAGGCTAGAACCCACCGTTTTATTTTTTACATAAAAAAGAGCACTTCTGATTCTGTCATAAGTAAATCTTTCTGCTGTCACCCTCAAAAACAAGTGTGTGGGCAGGCTGGAACTTGCAATTTTTAAATTTAAAATTTTTTTTTTTCATAAAAAGAACACTTCTGGTTCTGTCATAAGTAAGTTCTTCTGTCACATCAAAAACAAGTTGGTGACTTTTTTTTTTTTTTTTCCATAAAAAAGAGCACTTCTGGTTCAGTCATAAGTAAATCCTTGTTTCTTTTAACTCTATGAATTCAACCCAAAAGAAAGCTGAGAATGATACTGCATTACATACATCCACTTAGTTTTACCTTATTTTTCTGTTTATATTTATCTCTTCATCTTGTCTGTCTGAGCACATTGGCCATAAAATTGAAAATACCTGTTCTTGGTTTAATTCCTAGTGTTGTTCAGGTGGCACCTGTTATTTCTATAAAGATATTTCATATTCTATCTATATTTTTCATGGGCTAAGTAACTTTAAAATGTTCAGAGCTTGTCCTTCCGTACTCAAGCAAAGAACTCTAGTGGGAAACTCCTGGATTTAAACACCATAATATTCTGTATAACTAAATATCCCCTAAATATCTGGTAATCTAAAGTAATTTTTATGGTCTGGTCTTTAAAACTGAGGTTGAACTAAGGAGCTCAGTGTTTCCAAAGGTTTTCTAATAAAAAATTGTGTGTTTGTGGCACATTCAAAACAGACAACGTATATAAAGTTTAGCAGATAAATTTTGCAATTGTTCTTAGTTGTTTTATGTATTTATCTGTTGAAAATATTATGAAAATTGTTGCTCTAAAAGCAGCCCTTTGCACAGATAAATCATTTTTCACGTGTTGCTGGTGGACTCCTGCCCAGCAAACTTTTTATTTATGGCAGCAGTGTGATTGCTCAGAGCTGGTTCTGGGGCAAGTGCTCGACCTCTGACATATCCAGATTAAATTGACTCGACTTGTGCACGTTGCAGAAGCTGCCAGGAGTGTGTAACACAGAGTAAATGTACCAAAAATAGGATGTACCTGCCTGCCTGGCACCATCCAGACTGGCAAAGTCATAATAAAACATCATTTGAAGGCATCAATATCAGTAACTGAATTGTCACTAATTAGATTTCAGTTTTGTATTTAACTTCTTCACATTCATTTCATTTTGAGCCACTTTTTATTTATTTACTGACTCTGGCTGCTTGCTCACTGCCAGGCTTTAATTTCTTTCTAGTGCCAAGACAATAATTAATGCTGTAGTTGTTACTCACCATGAGTACTGCATTTTTTTTGGGCTTCCTTCTTCTGTTTGTTGTTTTTCCTCATCATTATTTCCCAAAATATTTTTCTTTCCTAATGGCCTCTGTTCAGGAGTCTTCATAAATCTTTTTTTCCACAGAAAAATTAATTTTCTCCTTTATATTTGACATCTTGGTCTTTCAAGTTACTGCTGCAAGTAACTTTTTGTGTTTTCAGTGCACTCTTTAGATTTTATTTTTTATTCTGCATTTTTCCACTGTCTCAGTGGAAACAGCTCCTGATTAGAAGTATGTAAAATTTGTTTTAATTCAGGAACTTCAAATCTGGTTGATATTGTTCCACATCTTTTCTTGGCAATATGTTAAGTTGGTCAATCTGTGCCTTTATTGAGTGGTCCTGAGGAGGAATGAAGTTGTTTATGTTTAAAATAAATTAGTTTTATGATCAGAGCAGTAACACTGGGGTGTGACTCCTGCTCTGATTTCCTTAAGATCAGTCAGTGTTGCTAAGAAACGTGGCTTTGGCATTTCATGTGCAAACAGGAGAAGCAGAACTGATTTAACATTTGTACATTCTCCTTTCAGTCCATTGAAGAAAATGAAGTTTATCTGCCCAGTGATGAGCTCTGGATCTATGACATGGACAGTGGGCTATGGCAAGTGGCATTTTATATTGAATTTATATCCATTTATATTGAATTATTACCTAAAGCTGGTTTTTCTCACTGATCTGCAGGGAAAAGGCTTCAGGGACGTTGGTCATGTTAAATAGCAGGTGTTTAATGTAAACACTGCAGGACAGATCTGTGCTGGCAAATTAACTCCAGGAAACACAATCCTTGCTGAAGTCTTAATTATTGTGTGCAAGGGAGTGTTGGAAATGGTTGGCTCCAGGCTCTGTTAACACAGGTGCATTTACTTGGCAGTTTATTTTGGCTTAGTTTTTTTACATTAACTTTGATGTTAGAGCAGTTGAACACTGGCTACTTGAGCTCTTGTTCTAGTTACAGTTAGGTATTTATTATTTTTGGTATTAATTCCATATACATTGCAACTCAAAAATAACTCAGAACTTCTCCTTTTTCTCTTTCCCTCCACTTTATTTTCTCTTCCCCTTTTTGTTTCCTTCTTCCCCCATTTTCTTCTCCTCTCTTCTCCTCTCTTCTCCTCTCTTCTCCTCTCTTCTCCTCTCTTCTCCTCTCTTCTCCTCTCTTCTCCTCTCTTCTCCTCTCTTCTCCTCTCTTCTCCTCTCTTCTCCTCTCTCTTCTCCCTTCCCTTTCTTCCCCTTCCCCCCTTTCTTTTCCCCTTTTTTTCCCATTTTTCCCCCTTTCCCCCTCTCTTTCCCCCTTTTCCCCCCCCCCCCATTTCTTTCCCCCTACAGGCCATGATTTGCTGTCCCTTTCCTGTGGGACAGGGCTGCCCACAGCCCCTTCACACTCCCTTGCTTTTCCCTGCTGTTCCAGTGCAGCAGTTTGTGCTCCCAGGGATCAGGAAAGTGATCTGGGTCAAACAGAACTTTTTTTCCAGGGTTATATTTAACCAGGATCTGCTCCTGACCCAGCTGAGCTCTCAGCAGTTTCCCACATGCAGCTGAGTGCAGGGCCCAGCAGGAGCCTCAGTTTTTCATTTCTGACATCCCAGCAATGCCAGATTCTCATTTCAGGAATTCCTGGAGTTAATAGTATGTCCAGATTTCAAATAATTAATATTTCAGCTCTACTAAAGCTCTTCTAATGTGAATTTCACCTCCAGAAAAGTCAAGATACTTTATAAACACAAAATACCCACCTGGAAGTTCTTTCCACCACAGGAGCCCAACTTCACCCGGAGCTCCTAATCCTGCTTATGGCCCAAACTGTATTTTCACCTTTTAAGTCTAAAAATTCTGAATAAATATGTTTAAGATTTGTTCCATTTTTGGCAGATTTGAAGGAGCTTAATGTATTTTTTTCAATTGCAGGACAATGCACCTGATGGAAGGGGAGTTACCCACCTCCATGTCAGGCAGCTGTGGGGCCAGCATCAATGGGAAGCTCTACATTTTTGGGGGATTTGATGACAAAGGATACAGCAATCGGGTATTGTAGCCTTTTTTTTTTGTTTTTTTTCCCCATAACATTGTATGTTAATAACTGCTAAGCTGACCTTGCTGTTTATCTGGTGAATTTATATTTGAATTAAAGAGAAATTTGAGAAAAAGCTTTATTTTTCTAAAACTTTCTGTATTTATGCCAGTGCTTTCCCAAGTGATTTTTAAAAATATTTTGACAACTTTAATTGAAACTAATCTCTGAATATCACTTTTATTCTTGCTCTTTGATAGCAATTCACTGCTTTAAATAATCAGGTAATAATTAAGATTAAAATAGAGCTACCAACTTTCCTTGGAACTGAAAACTGAATTAACAAAACAGATGAAATCAGTTGTTTTATCATTTAATATAAATAAAGTCAGAGTTGAGTTCTGAGTAGAAAATCAGTGAAATGGAGCCTCTCTTGAAACTTCCTGCCAATTCTCTCACTTTAATTTTGTTTTTGTGGTGTATTTGCCATTGTAAGCTCAGTTCCTCTTTTGCTTCCAGGCTTCTAGGGGTGGTGGGTTACTTTTTTCTGGTGGTGATTTGTGCTTTATACTGAAAACATTGTAATTTTTTTTTCCTTTCAAGCTGTATTATGTCAATTTGAGAACAAAAACCGGAACCTACAGGTGGAAAAAAATCACAAATTTTAAAGGTCAACCTCCCACACCTCGAGACAAACTTTCCTGCTGGGTGTACAAAAACAGGTAACACATTGGAAATACTTAATTTGTGTTAATTGCAGAGAGAAAGTGTTAAAAAGTGAAGAGAATTTGGGTTTGGGATGGAGGAAACTCTGATTTTTGCTTGACTTGATGGGGGATTTTGTAACGACTTTGTAACAGTTTCCTCCCATGTGAGCTGAACTAATGGTAAATAAAACCCCACTTTAGGAGAAGGGTGAGGTATTTAGGGAATGTTTTATACTTTATAAATCTATTATGCATCTATTACATGATTTTAACACATTAAAAAACAGTATAAAATTACTTTCTCTGTTCTAGTCATTATTTTAAGCATTAAATTATTACCTTAAATAAATCCATTGAGTTTATTTCCAAGGATTTTAACAGCTGGCAGCTGCAAAGGCTTTTCAGTAATTATCTTCATCCTGCAAGGGCTGAGTCAGCCTGGACAAGTGACTAAATGTGTTTAGAAAACACTTGGCTAAACAGAAGTACTCCAGATTTTTGTTTATTATGGAAAATGTCTGGATAATGAAGCAGAAGTGATCACAAGCAGGTGCCCTGTCAGTGATTTATTATTAAATCTGTTGCAAACAAGTCAGAATGTGATTGATAGTCAACATTATCAAATGGAAATGATTTATCTCTTTCTGGACTCCACATCTGAAGAGGTTTTGCAGAAGCTGTGCAATGCCCCTGGGTGCCACATCTTGCTTTTGTAATTCTAATTTAACTGCAAGAGATAGGAAAATCCAGATATTTGAGCAGCTCCCTAGCTGTTAACACAAGACTGTTCAAAACTAAATGCATTTATTCAGAGTATTGTGCCATCTGCATGCTGAGAAAATCACCTGTTTTAGATGATAGAATGGAACCTTTTGATGTAAAAAAGATAATTTATGAATGGCCCTTTCCTGGGTGGAATATTGGGCTGGGAGGTGTGTGAGGATCCTTGCAATGGGAGATTCAGTAGTGCTTAATTGGAAAAAAATTATTTTAAGCCCAAAAAGAAACATTTGTGTCCTGTGGGACAAACCTTGAGAACATTTCTTGCCAAAAGTTGGACACAGAAGGCAAAAAAATGCAGCAGGAGCACAGGAATTTCACTAGGGCAGGGCAGAGAAGGAGGCATTTCACTGTCCTGGCTGTTATTTCTCATTTTTGCCTGAAAACAGCCCTGGAAATAAACTTTTGGGGAGAGGAACAGAGACTTTGAGGTGTCTTGAATAATTTCCTGGTGTGGGTTTCAGTCAGGATTGTTGAGGGTGTGGCTGTGACCTTCAGCTTGTTTGGGTTTGCATCATCAGGTGCAACAAAAATACTCTCATTGTTTTTATTATTCTAGTGCAATAGTAACCCAAATCATTCTTACAGCTTATTCATTTTAATCTTATTTACAGAAGAGCTCAATGAAGTGGTTTTGTTGTTTCAGGCTAATTTATTTTGGAGGTTATGGCTGCAGGAAGCACAACGAGCTCAGTGATTGTTTTGATGTCCATGATGCATTTTGGGTAAGAAATTTGTCCCCATTCCCATTCATTTGTGCTTTCTGTTTGGGATTAAAAAAAAAAAAAAAAAAAAGATCCTTTTTATCATTCTTGATGAGCATGAAAATCTGATTTTTCTTTTATTTATAGCATCAGCAGAAATGCAAATCTGGAATCTTTTTAAGGTTTGGAATTCCAGATATTGCACATTGAGAGTGGTGGTTGTTCCATATTCCAAGTTCCAGTGCTGGGCTTGGAGTGCAATGAATTAAATGCTGTCAAAGCAGGAAAAAAGCAGGATTTCAGTCTGAGGGCATGTTTTAAAGCTGAAACTCCCAGAACATTTTATCATTTATTTCTTTCAAGTAACATTCCTGAATTCAGAGCTTCCCAAGTCTAACTGACAAATACTCTGAGTGAATTTATTGAATTTATTCTCCAGAAAGATGCCTGAATTACCAACTTCCCCACAGTAATTTCTTATAATTAATACAAAGATGACTGAGCAGAATATTGACAGGAAGCTCCTGACATCAAATGTTAAAGATTGACACACAAGAATTGGTTTTTTTACAATTATTTATTTCTCAGTGTGTTACAATAAAATTTGGAAGATGAAATTTGCTGCAGTGTCTGATGCTGGGGCCCAAAGCCAATTTTCAGGTGTCACCAGCCTGAACATCCCTGAGTGCTGCTGACCTTCAACTGAATCTAAGCTGCTGCAGCATTGTTAAAAATATCACATCTCTTAATGAAATTGCCTATTTTAGTGTATTTTCTGTTTGGGCAGATTCCTTCCAGGTTTTCATCCTTAATTTAGAATTAAAAAATGTATTTTTTTTATTTCTTCTTTTAGGAAGGACAGATATTCTGGGGATGGCACAATGATGTTCATGTTTTTGATACAACCACACAGACCTGGTCTCAACCAACAATTCGAGTGAGTGGTTTTTAGTCTCACATCCTGACACAATTTGGATTTTACTGAGTTTTGAAGAATTAGTGTGCTCTAGAAATTGGGGACACCTCCCACTGTCCCAGGCTGCTCCAGCCCCAATGTCCAGCCTGGCCTTGGGCACTGCCAAGGATCCAGGGGCAGCCACAGCAAATATGGGAATTCCAGCCCAGCAAGGAATTCCCAATTCAGGTCCTGGAATTCCCAATTCAGGTCCTGGAAGGGCTCTTGACCTCTCCCTGGAGCTGCTTCTCCAGAGGAACACCCCCAGTTTTCCCAGCCTGACTCCAGCCCTTTGGAAAACCCTGTCCATGTGTAATTACCATGGATAACCTGTCACTGATAACAGGAGAGCTCTGCCTTATTGAGATGAAAATACTCTATAAAGTTCATAAAATCCAGGTGAGTTTATGTAAGAACTCAGCTGTATATTTTAAAGAGTGTCTGACAGCATTTTATGGTCCTTACAAGATTCTAAACCTTAGAACCTTACAAGGTTCTAAAATCCCTACAAAACCAAATGCAAAATCTAAAATTACCATTGCAAATTAAACCCAGTTTTGCCACCTTTAGTTCAGATTTACACAGGAGGACTTTTTGGCACGTGGATATAACATCAGATTTTTAAGATGTGATTTGCAGAGGTTTTAGTAGCAGTTCCTGATGATTTGTAGATAGGAAATAAAAGTGTCCAGGAGATTTGCTGGTGTTCTGAAGGATTATTTTGTGCTTTCAGGGTGGAGATCCACCTCAGCCTCGAGCAGCTCACACATGTGCTGTGCTGGGAAATAAAGGTTACATCTTTGGAGGACGAGTGCTGGTAATTCAATATTTTCTTGTCAATCATATTATTTTCCTGGCCGCTTTTTTTTTTTTTTTTTTTTTTTTTTTTAATCATTTTGTAGTAGGAAAAAAAAATCCCAAATGTTTTTGGCCTTACCTGGATGTTCAGGGCTCTGAATCCAGGATGCTGCTTGTCATCAGGCTCTACAAAAAGAAGAATATTTCTGTCTGTAATATTAATGATTGTCCCAAAAGAGGTAAAAACAGATGATTGTCTGGTAAATAATAGATTTTATAACTGAATTTTGCCATTTTTTGCACATAAGTGACTGAAATACAGATGTCTGGAAGAGGTAACAGACAAAAGGATGCAGTCTGTGCATATTTAATGTAGGGTTGGGTTGTGGCTGTGTAATTTTAACTCTTCCTGACTTTTTTTAACCTGAAAGAGCCATAAGCACCACCCCCTGATTATCTACCTAAAATCCATGAAGCCACCACTGGTAAGCAGGGAGATTCTCAAACCTCTCAGCAACACTTGGAATTTGTCCAGTGCTAATTAAAGGAGATTTTCTACTCAGTTCCTCTCTGCTGAAGCACTGATGTAAGAAACAGATCCTGTAAGGCAAGTTAAAAATCCTCCCAATTTCAGTGACTGTGCACTCTTGTGTTTTATTTTTAATTCAAGTTTTTAGCTCTTTTCACTACAGCTGGTTTAGAACCTTTAATCCTACTCAGCTAGAGGATGAGCCTGGATGTTTTCTATCTCCAAAAAGTGACAGTGAAGAAGCTTCTGAGAGCCCCCAGTGCTGTGTTCCTGTAGTTCTGGTCTATAAAAAGAGAAGGAATTAGTTTGGGGATGAAAATATTCCAGCTCCACCTTGGAAAGCTGCCACAGCCTCAGCCCTGTATTCCCAAACCCTGGCAAACAAAGCAGTGTAGAACTGCACTTAATTCCCCATTCCCTGATTTTCCTGTTGGAACATTCCTTTGGCAAATCTGCACTCCTTCCAGACAGAAACCAGCCCCACACAGCAGGCAGGGGCAGAGTGACCACACCATGTCCAGCCACTTCCCACTCTCAATTGCCTCCCACACCTGCAGGAAGTTTTTATTGCAGTGCCTCTCCAGAGCAAACAGAAAAGAAAATAATTAAAACTGATCCTGTTTGTTCTTGCCATTGTGTGACCTTTGATTCAGGATCTCTGGAATTGTTACTCAAGCTTGAGAGAGCTGCACTCAGCACCTCCCAGAGCTGCAGCCTTGGACAAACTGGGTTTGCAAATAGCTGAAGGAAATAAAGATATTTGAGGAGATTGAAAAATGGGAGTTTTCCATGCCCTGAGTGAGCCCTGTGCCTCTGCCCTGGACTTGCTGTGTCCTGTGTGCTCACAGCTGAGCCCTTGCTGACCACAGCCAAGTCCTGCTTCTCCCTCAGGGAGCTGAGAGGGAAAAATCCCAAAGGTGGAGATGTGAAGGTCCCTTGGATGATTTGCTCCTGCCCTGCCAGTTACTCCTGAGCACCCCCAAAGCCTCCTCCCCTCAGGGCTCTGTCACTGAGGGCTCTGTGCTCCCCCTGGGGTTGCTGCACTCTTGAACTGCTCTGTGACTCCAGCTGGGCTTTCATGCAGCCTCTGCCAGTGAAATTCTGATTTAGCTGGAGCTCACCTGTCATTCCTCCACTGCCCTCAGAGGATTTGCCCTCAGGCTTCTGTTTAACTCTGTTTGACTACAGCATTCTGAGCTCAAAAGGTTTTTCTCTTCAGCTTCCTTAAAAACTTGCTAAATTTCAGTGAAACCACTTGGGAACCCGTGTCAGAGAAGAGTGAAATTGTGGAAAGCTGTGTTTAATTCTTTAGGAGAGCAGCAAGTGTAATTTTCACCTTGGTGATTATTATTGATCCATTTTCTATCCTAGAAATAAATGGAAGGAAACATAAAAAGGTGAGGGAACATTCAGTGGGGCTTGAGGAATTAATGTAAGTCATGAAAAGAAAAAGCTAAAGACAGCAGAAAGACACTAAATTTCCTGACACCAGGAATAATTCCTCCCCAAAGGATGAAGTTTTGCTTTTCTCCAGAAATTAAGGAGCAAACACGGGGTTGCTCTGCTCCTCCTTCTCCTTCTAGTTCACCATAATACAAATCTTCCCAGGGAAAAGGCTCTGCAAGGAACCAGAAAGGGCCAGGAAGTGTCATGAGGCTTCTCCTATTCATCTTTCTGGGAGGAAAGGGCACCTTTTTCCAAACTTGGAGCTAGACTGGTAAAAGAAGATGATGATGATGGTGATGATGAGAATCAGTTGTACCAGGAATCATTTGAAAACAGGCTCAGAAGTGTTATGTGGACTCAGTTCCTTCAGGTAAGCCCCTGGAAAAACAGACATGGGAGAAAGTGGGAAGGAAGGAGAGTTAGTCCAGAAGTTGATGTGAGTCTTGTGTTTGATTTAAGTGGAATCATTTCATGTTGAGAATGAAGTAAATAAACCAAAGTCTTTGCAGCAGCTCCTCACACAGCTGGTGCCTTAATGTAAGCATGTTGATATTTCCTGTCACCCCTCCTGTCAGCAAAGCTCAGAAGATCCATGGAGCTGCAATCCTTCTCTTGGCAAAACTTGGAGCTGGAATAGCTTTTGGTTGGAAATCCAGGAGGGAGAGCTGCAGAATTCCCTGTCCCAGCAGTGAGCTGGGAATAATGTCACCCTTAAAGCCTTTCATGGTGCTAATCCTGAGACAAAGCAGGTCCTGCTTAACATGCACTGGGCTGCAAAGAAATGGACTTGCCAGAGATAAGCAGAGTGTCTCAGGAGCCCTTGGAGCTCCAAGGGAAATACCAACCCTCTTAGGAGGCTTGGTGCTCTTAAGCCAATTAAAAATCATTTTAAGATTGGCAGCAGAAATGATGTCAGAGAGCAGGAAGCAGAAATCCATGAGAAATGACAGGAGAAGTGTGTGGCAAGTGATGATCCTATAAACCTGGGTGGTTCCAGCTTCCCAGGGAAGGGTTGGGTAGAAAGGTGCTTTTATTTGTTAAAGGCCTGAATTTTGGACAGCTGGTGGTGTTTGGAATTCAAAATGAGGCTGCTGTAATTCTGCATCTGTCCAGTTGTTGAATCATGAGAATGCAAAGATTATAACACATTGATTTCCCAGGGAGCAGCAAACAGAGAACTTCTCCATCTTCTGCCTAATGCCTAGGAAAGGAAAGCCAGCGAGGAGGTCTTGAACAGGATCCTCTTGAAACCTTAATTTTCAACATAACAGCAACTTTGTTTGATAGGTATCCTTCATATCAAATTGTATTGCTCCAACATGATTGGATATTTCCAGTTGTACAGGCCAGGGTGTTGGGTTTGCCTCAAATGTGCAGAAGATCCCAACTGCATTTTGCTTTTTGCTTGGATGATTTGATCCCCTCACCCCCTTCAAAGCCACCAGAAGGAGCAGGAAACTGGATAGAGCTGCCATGGAAGACAGACCTGTTCCCCTGGCTGTCAGCTGGACCACACTTGGTTGTTTTTAGTTCACCCTCCTGAGGGATAAAGTGGCTCAGGCAATGCCCCAAACCCTCACAATCTGCTTCTCTTTCTCCTGATGCCCTCCCCAAAATGCTGGTTCCCATTCCCTTCCCAGGACAGCAGGGTTAGCACTTCTTGGCAGAGGAGGTTGCAGCATTCCTGAAAACTTTGCTGTTCCCTGGAGTCCCTGAGAGACTCCCCAGAGCTCTGCTGGCCAGCTCTGGAGTCCCTCAGCCTCACTGCCAAGGGTACAACCCCCTCCTTTCAGCCTAGCTCTGCCTCAGAGGATCTGCAAGCTGGAGAAAGGCTTTTTCTAATAGATCTATGGACTGCCCAGGGAGAAAAGGAGTTGGAAGGTAAGGCAAGAAACATTTCCCTACTTCCCAGATGATTTTTGTAGTCTCCAGGGGAATCACAGCTCCCAGTCAAGCAAAGAAATCCTTTTATCACCTTCTGCACCACCCCAAGGCAGTCAGACTCCCTCCATCTCAAAGCCCAGGCAGATAAGCAAGTGGAAAGATTTCCCATTTTTATGGCAAATCCAAAGGGTCCTAAAACCTTGCTGGTGGTCATTTTGTGAAAGGAGAAAAGGGAAAAGCACAATTGAAGGACATTTTCTGGAAATATACAGAGTACAGCACAGGATACTCAGAGGAGCAGTGAGAGACAGGAGGATACAAACTGCTGATCCCAGTGTCAAGGAAAATAACACCAGGCAACCATAGGAGAGTCAAACACCTTCTGCATTTCCCTGCCAGGAGTTCTGTGGATGGAAGTTAAAAACATTTGCAGGAACTGGATAAATACCACAAAGTTCTTCACTTTTAGAAGCTAAAATTGGCCCCATAGTGCTGGTGCATGACTGGAAATATTTCTGCCAAGCACTTTCCTGAGAGTTGCATGGTTTTTGTGAGGAGAAAAGCTTTTTATCTGACACATAAATCAGATTTATATTAAGGCACATGGGTACAGATTTCTTCACACTATTGGTACTTGGAATATTCTGTCCCAGGAAGGCCTCACTGAAATACTTTGTTTATTGTTTGCTTCAAATAACCCAAGTGGGATTTTATTTCCTTGTTTTAGCAAACCAGAATGAATGATTTGCACTGCCTCAATTTAGACACTTGGACTTGGTCTGGAAGGTAAGTTTGCCTTTGTAACACTTAAAGCTGAATTTAGAAGATGGAAACATATTGTTAAATAGATTCAGAGCTATTCCTGCAGCTTTTCCAAGAGGACAATGAGGGTTTGGGGACTTGTAGCAGCTGCTGGATTGTGATTTCAGTGGAATTGAATCTGATAGTGGTTACTAAACTTTTCCTGCTCTGCAGCAGAGCATTGGTGGTGCTGTTTAAAGCACAGCATGGAGTGATTTAACACCCTCATTTTCAGGCTGGGTACATTTATCCATATGGAATTCCAGGTTTTAGGGCTTTGTGAATGTTGGGTTTACTGTCTATAGTTGGGCTAATTACAGCACAAATTGGGAAAAGACCATAAAAGACCATGAAATCCTAAAAAATGAAGATTTCTCAAAAATTCAAATTATTTCTATATTGTGATCCAAGAATAGCTCATAACACTTATCCATGATTTAGTATAGTATATATAAAAATATTTATATATTTATATATTGGATCACTGTAAATTTAGGAATCTTCTGCTCAGCTGTTGCAGCACCTCTGCAGAGTCTTTGAGAGACTGAAAAAAAAGGATTGAATACTAGAAAAAAGAAAAAACTTTAGATATTGGGGGAAAAAAGAAATTTTCATAGAGTCTGCTGCTGTTGGCACCTTTGTTCATATTTATTTATTCATTATTTATTTCATCTTCTAATCACAAAAGGAGCCAGTAATTGTTTATTAATAAATAATGATTTTATTTACTAACTAGTCAAGTTTTTTTTCTTACTCAACTCTACACAACTTTCATAAGGAATTGCATCACAGGAACCTGCTAACCCAGGATGATCATCCAGCAGGAGATTGCAAAATTCCTTTCAGCAGAAGTTGCTTTCCCTACCTTGAGCTTTACTAAATTGTCATTCAATATTTGGTTATTTCTGGTACTGGGATCATTTCTTGTGCATGAAAATTGATATTTTATCAATTATCAGTATCTGTTTGATATTTTTTAATGCTCAAAGCCCCTTGGCCAATTTTAGAAGCTTCTTTTCTTCACTTGGATTCAAACAATCATTGCAACTTGGCCTTAACTTGAGTGCCAAGCTTAGCAGGGCACTTTTGCAAATCCCTATTTAGTTATCTCTGATAAACTGGGTTTTTGGGATATCAGGATCTTTACTGTTCACATTCTCATGCAAACCCAACTAAAATAAAATCAATTTCAATGCAGCTCAGCTGAAACAGATTCCAACTATATTTTTTAACATGAGATTTTATTAATAATAAACCTCCATATGTTTTGTACTTAGGAAATCCCCTCTTTACTAATATTTATTTCAAAATCTGGGTGAGCTCCAGGTTGAAGAGGTGTTAGCTTTTGGATCAGAGGTAAAGCCACAATCCTTGTGTCATTTAAAATCATTTTCCTTGGAGTGGAGTGCCTGTAGCCCCTCAGGATTGATCCAATTTTATCTCAATTCACTGTTTCCCTTCATGTACATGGCATTTATTTGGGTATTTAATCTTTTTGTCCCTGGGAAAATACCCAAGGTATAGAACAAAGAAAAATGTTCTGCCTAATTAATTGTCAGCATTGTTGGAAAATGTGGGGTTTTTCTTTGTTTCCCCCAGGATTAATATCAGTGGAGAGAAGCCCAGAGATCGCTCCTGGCACACGCTGACCCCCATAGGGGATGACAGACTTTTCCTCTTTGGTGGCCTAAGCTCTGATAATGTTCCTTTGAGTAAGTAATTGAGAGCAACCTAATTAATTATAATTCTATTGTGCATTTCAGGTCACACAAACAGGGTGTGGGATAGTTCATAAGAGCTGCTTTTGTAGAAAAGACAATTTGTTTCTATGAAAAAAACTGAAATTAGCCAAAATTATATTAAGATAAATAATAATTTCACAGATAAATCCACTGGGAGGAGATGATTTTCTCAATTTACCCAAAAGAAAAGGATTGGGTTTGTTTTAATTCCAGATTTCAGTGCAGTGAGGGTTTGGTACAACATTAAATTGCAAAGAGTGAAAAGATGCAGCTTTGAAAATATCAGAAGAGCTGATATTACTGCTACCTAAATAAACATGCTCTTAGAGCTGTTTGTGTGAAGAAAAAGAGAATTTTTTTGTCCCAAAAACCTCACTAATGAGTGTTCTCACATTGCAGGTGATGGTTGGATCCACAGCATTGCAACAAATGGATGGAAGCAGCTCACCCATCTGCCCAAGAGCAGGCCCAGGTAGAGAAACATAAATCATGTGTGCTGAAATGGAATCATTCTTCAAAATGAACCCATTTTTAAAGAATATTTTAGAATATTAATGCAGTGTGGTTGAATAGTTTGCTTTAACATCTTTTTTTACCTTCATACCTAATTTTTAATTTGTGTATTTGATGCTTATTTGCATGAAAAGATGTTTTTTGTGGTGAAGGATCTGGGTGTCCAACTGATCTGGTGCTTTGTAGCATAATTATTGATATATAAAAAACATTAAAATTGGAGGAGTTAACCAAGGAGAATAATAAAAACTCATTAATTATTATAATTAATTATTATAATTGATTATTTTACATTATTAGAAATAGGGGAGGAGATAACCATGCAAAAGTTGATGCCTCTTTCAGGGTCCAAAAGCAAAACTGAGTGTTAACCCAGTGTTTGAAGCACTATCTGTGTTTCTAAGTTCAAAACTATTGAACTGATTTGCTGTAGATAGTAAATATTCAGATTTTCATTGAATTCATTTCCTGCATTCACCCAGGAGTTCCCAACACGATTTTGTACCATTTTTTCTGATACAAAAATCAGTCCAGTTCTGCTCTGCTCCCTGCCTTGTTACTGAAATATCTTTACCTTTATTTTTTTCCTGTTTTATTCTATTCTGGGCTGTCTTTTAAACACAGCAGCCACAGCTTAAACCAACTTTTCTGCCTTCTTACCCTTCAGACTCTCAAATAAACTCAGACCTCAGCCTCACCAAAGATTTTCATTTTATGATCAGTGATATTTTTGTGGTCTTTAAGGACTGAGGAGTCTTTGAACACAACACAGCAGGAGCAGCCAGGGGTCTGTGCTCAGTTCTTGAGTCTCCCAGACCTGCCCTGTGGTGGGATTTTTCCTGGGATGTGCTGGGGAGCAGCAGCTCAGTTGGAAAAACCTCTGTGCCCTGCTCTGGGAGGATCAGGCATTCCTGAGCCCCAGTGGTTCCCAGGCACCTCCAGGGGATTTGGGGATTTGGGTTCTAGGGCTGAGGACCTTTCCTGGACCTAAATCTTTACAGAACTAAAGGGCCTCCCTTCCTTCAACCAAACCCCAAAACCTCATTGACTTTTTTAGGAATTCTCAGAATTTTATAGTTGGAAGGGACCTCTGGAGATCTCCAGTCCAACCCCCTGCCAAGGCAGGGTCACCTGGAGCAGGTGACACAGGGATGTGGCCAGGGGGGTTTGGGATGGCTCCTGGGAAAAAGGATGGATAAAAGGAGCCACACCAAAAGCCTGTCCATACATTGAACTGGTTACATGTCAAGTATTTGTACCAGAATTTTATTTTCTGCAGAAATCAGAAACCTATAAATCAGTTTAGTTGCTCTTAAAAGTTAAAATGCAGAGCAGTCATACGTCTGTGTGTACTTCTTTTATATATTTCTCTTATTTTGTAATAAAATTCATGAGTGTCTTTTCCTGATGCTGCTGCAACTCTGATTCCTTCCCTAAATTCTGTAGAGAATAATTTCCTTCACCCTCCAGTTTTAGCAGTTTCTGAGAAATCACCTTCTCAGGGATTCTGAATTGGTAGAAAACACTGTTCCTCTCTCTGTCCATCACTTTTACTTCAGCCAACATTTTGCATGCTGGGTTTAAATAGAGAACAAACTGTTTCACCCCTGGATTCCCAATGTTTTCATTCCCATGTAATGCTGTTGCTGTAGCTGCAAGAGCCCTGTGTGATTTCAATAACGTGCTTTGTTAGAATGTTTAGGTGATAAGTTAGAGCAGCCCATGGGAGGACACAAACTCTCAGGCAGTAGGAAAAGCCTCAGGTTGCAGCTAGGATGTCAGCAGAGCCCAGGCAGGAAAGGCTTGCCAGTGTTCTCCGTGACCAAGCCCAGAGTTCCCCTAATGCAGAGCAGGCACAGACAGATCTGTCCACAGGTATGAGGAAGGGAAAAGGTGAGGAACCTCCTAAGGACTGATGTGAAGGGACAAAGAAAGTGGGGACATTGATTTTTTTTTTTTTGCATAAAACTTCAGTGATGCATTTGATTTTGGTTCTAAAGTCCATCAGCAGTGGTGTAGACCAGAAAAATCTGATGGTGAAGAATAAACCCCACAAGGGGGTGGCTGCTGAAGGGGCAGAATCTTTCTGAAAGATTATAAAGTCAGGCTTTGCTTTTGTGGGGTCTTTGATGTAAGTTATGACTCCCAGCAAGTGATCCCAGGACTCTCTGGGGGAAGGGTAAGACTGGAATAGGATAACTGGAGATCCAAGTGCTCAGGGGTCTGTGTCAGCTCTGAGAGCCCCCCAGGCTGACAGCCATGGGAAAATTGTCCTTCTGAACCAAAGAAAGTGGAAAATTGCAAAAGATAAAGCTTGGTTTGTAGAGTTGCCTAAAAATTTTCCACTGTGGTGATAAATAAGACAAAAGTTTATATGCCCAGAGTAAGAAAAGTCAAATAATGACAAAATATATTGGTCTGTATGAAAATAACTCTCATGAGGTGGGGAGTCACATTGGTGTCTTATTTTATATTATTAAACAAACAAGTAGAATTTTAAGGTGTAATTTTTTACCAGTGAAATAATGGCTTTGTCTTGCTGATAACTCACAAGTCCTTTTTCTTGGGCTCTCATTGTGTTTCTGGTTTGATTTGCAGGTTGTGGCACACAGCCTGCCTTGGGCAGGAGGGAGAAGTGATGGTATTTGGGGGCAGCAAGGATGATTTGCTTTATATGGACACGGTCAGTAAACTGAACAGTAAATCCCATCACTGGGATAATTATAATTGATACAAAATCATGGAATGGTTTGAGTTGGGAGGGACCTTAAAGTCCATTTAATCCACCCCCTGCCATGGCAGGGACACCTCCCACTATCCCAGGTTGCTCCAAGTATCATCCAGCCTGGCCTTGGACACTTCCACAGGTGGAGAGTCCAAAACCTCTGAGCAAATCAATTAATAAATATATTTATATATAGGATTTTAATTGGAAGGAAAAAAACAAAACCAGATTGAGTTTGGCTCAAACAATTTGCTCAAATTGGTAACTGAAACCATTACAAATTATACATCACTGAGGAAATGATTATAAATTAATTATCATTTACACACTGCTGATTCCACTGAGGAATCCCCACCTGGTTCTTGACCAACAGAATAAAAAGGAATTTGTAATTCAGATTCCTTATAAATAATTGGTCAAGTTTAATATTTCTAAATCATGCACGTGGTAACAAATGTGACATTAATGGAGAAAATTGCTGAGGTAAAGAAGTTGTTTGCCATTCTAAGGTTCTTTTTTTTCTCTTGATCAGGGTCACTGCAGTGACTTGTTGATATTTCAGACTCAGCCCTATTCCCTGCTCAGGTGAGTCAGTTACAGAATCCCTGAATGGTTGAGGCTGGGAGGGACCTTAAATCCCATCCAGGGCAGGGACACCTCCCACTGTCCCAGGTGTTGTTTTTCCCATTTAGAAATGGGAACATTTAAAAATATTTCAGCCATTTCCTGCAGGAATTGGGTGAAATACCCAATTACCTGCTCAGGAAATGCTTGAACCCTTCAGTGTGTGATGCTGCACAGCAGGTTAATCACTGGTGCTGTGCATGTGCACCCACAACACCTGTAATTAACACCTGTAATTAATGCACATCACCAGCTTGTATTAGGTCTCATTTGTTAGAATATAAACCATTTTCTTAAATTTTTAAATTTTTTTCTATCTCCCTCCCTCAGGTTGTGTCTCGACTGCATTGGGAAGAACGCAGCTCTCTTGGAGAACCACATTCCCTGCTTGCCATCCAAACTTCTGCAGGAAGTGCTTAAAAAAATCACTTTTTGGGCTGCCATGACCCACAGGCAGGAGAGGAAAGCTGAGACTGAGAGACAAAGCCAGCTCCACTCCACATGAAGCAGGGCAGGGAGCTGCTGGGACACCTCAGAGTGGTTTGTTCAAGAACTTTGCTGCTGTTCCACTGCAGCTCTGTGTTCAGCTGGGTTTCTGAGTGAAGTTTGGCAACAAATCCTTTTTATGGGAATCTCTCGTTTCCTGCGTTATGGAGAACTGATACAACTTCATTTCTAGATAATTGTTCACTTCTGCTGTTGTGGTTTTGACCACACAGCCCTCACAATTTTTTTTTTTTTTTTTTTTTTTTTTTTGGAAAGGGAGCCATTTCAGCTGGATAAAATATGATTTCAGTCTAAAAATCCTCCTTGGCCTTACCCCATCAGCCTTCCCAAAAAGAAAATTCAACTTTGTCAGTCTTAAAGGTAACAAATTTACCACCACCACCAAATGTTGATTCCACCAGTCTCTGACCAAAATCCAACCCTGGAGCCCCACACCTCACTCTCCAAGTAGGAAAATCCATCAGGGAATTGTGGAATTTGGAAGAAAAAGCTGCAACGAGCAACATCACCTGGTCTCTATAGGAAAACTTGAGTTCATCACCTGGTTTTACTGTTTCTGTCATCAGGAAATCCTTTTGGAAATAAGTTGTATATTGTATTTTGGATGTGCAAAGTTTATATTTCATTCTTGTTTAAAAAACCAACAACAAAGTTGCTTATTTATTGTTTAAAAAAAAAAGCAAATGTAATTCTGGTTATTTTTCTGTTTCAAATATTTAGTTAACAGGAGCACAGTCATTAAAATTTTATAGAGAGTTGAATCAAGAGGCATTTGGACACATTTTTGATGGTTTTAAAATCTGTAAAAATTAATTATTTGGAGAAAAAGAGGTATAGGGGAGCAAATTTGTTTCAGAAAGGAAGTTTTGAGACTGGTTATTTTAACAGCCTAATTTTATGTGCTGAACTCCCTCTCCTCTTTTCTGGGGGAGGGGGAGTTCAGATGCCCCCTCTGAGCCCCAAGATTTGATTTTGGTGGGTTCAGGTGCCCCCATTATGAATTTGTGAGGCTCAAGTGCCCCTGAGGTTAATTTTGGGGTGGTTCTCATGGCCCCAAGGTAAACTTTTGGGGTTGTTCAGGTGCCCCCAGTGTGAATTTGGGGGGTTCAAGGGTTGATCAGGAGTTCCCAATGTTAATTTTGGGGTGGCTCAAGTGCCTCAAATGTGAATTTGGGGGCTTCAGGTGCCCTCATGATTATTTTTGCACCCACTGTTGATTTAGGGAGGTTCCAGTGGGGGGCACTGTGTTAGTTGTGGGGTGCCCAGATGTCCCCAGGGTGAATTTTGGGGCATTTCAGCTGCTCCCAGTGTTAATTTCAGGGGAGTTCAGGTACCCCAGTGTTCATTTCGGGGTGCCTGGGTGCCCTGAGGGTGAATTTCGGGGTAGTTCAGGTGCCCTGAGGATGAATTTCGGGTATCCCAGGGTGAATTCTGGGGCAGGTCAGGTACCCCAGTGTTAATTTCGGGGTGGCTCAGGTGCCCTCAGGGTGATTTTTGGGGTGCCCGGGTCCCCTGAGGGTGATTTTCGGGGTGGTTCAGGTCCTGTCAGAGTGATATTTGGGGTGCTCGGGTGCCCTCAGGATGATTTTTGGGGTGCCCGGGTCACCTCAGGATGATTTTTGGGGCGCCCCGGTGCTCTGAGGGTGATTTTCGGGGCGGTTCAGGTCCCCTCAGGGTGATTTTTGCCGTGCCCGGCTCCCCTCGGTGATTTTGGGGTGCCCGGGTGCCCTGAGGGTGATTTTCGAGGCGGTTCGGGTCCCCTCAGGATGATATTTTGGGTGGCCGGGTGCCCTGAGGGTGATTTTCAGGGTGCCCGGGTGCCCTCAGGATGATTTTTGGGGTGCCCAGGTGCTCTGAGGGTGATTTTCGGGGCGGTTCAGGTGCCTTGAGGGTGATTTTCGGGGCGGTTCAGGTGCCTTGAGGGTGATTTTCGGGGCGGTTCAGGTGCCCTGAGGTAGATTTTTGGAGTGCCCGGGTGCCCTCAGGATGATTTTTGGGATGGTTCAGGTCCCCTCCCGGGCTCCCCTCACGCTGAAGGCAGCGGCGCCCCCCGCGCCTGCGCGCTGCGGCCGGAAGTCGCCGCGGGCCCGGCGGATGTTGCGGCGCGGCCGCGGCTGAGGAGGGACGGCGGAGCGGCAGCGCCGGGGCCGCGGTAGGAGCGGGACGGGCCCGGGGGCTGGGAGGGCTCTGAGGGACGCGGGGCGGGCTCGGGCCGGGCCGGTAACGGCGCCGGGCAGCGCTCGCGCTGCCGCTAAGTCGCGACAGTTGAGCGTATCGTGAAGAGCCCGCCCTGCGCTCGGGCATGTCGCGACAGAAGAACGTTTAGTGAGGAGCCGCCGCCTGCTTGAGCGGTGTGTGAGGGGGGTGGGCACAGCGCGCTGGGCTCGGGGGCTGCGGGGAGCTGAGGGGGAAATGGCTGAAAGGACACGGCCCAGCGTGTGTGAGGGGTAAAATGAATAATAGAATATTATACATATGTGTTGTATATAAATATTATATGTGTGTTATTTCTCCGAGGCGGTGAACACACCGCTAGCTGGAAACAGGGAGGTTTAACGGCGCTGTGGGTAAGGCTCGCTAATCTAAATTAGAAATCGTAATTAAAGCTCACAGATAACCCCCGAAGGTGCCGCAGCGTCTCCATGGCGGGAGTGATTAAAATTAAACAGCAAAAATCCCTCAGGAGCGGTGTAGGAGAATATCGGAGACACAATATCCAGCCCTGGAGTGCAGGCTGTGATTGTCCCACTAAGGTGCTTTTCCCTGGTTTTGGCTGCACAAATTTGGGCTGATTTGGCTTCCCTGAGCTTTGGATCTGTGTCTTGCCAGGACAGTCTGGGGTTTGGCTTTCTGTGGGTTTGGAGCGGGGCCATTGGTTCTGTGGAATTTTGTGTGGGGTAAGTGACATTGTCCTGCACTGAGCCCTGTGGGAAGGTTTGTGTGGGGGACACTGAAAAGCTCCAGGATTTGCTGCTATTGTAGGTAAAGCTGTCAAATTTATCCCCCTTTTTATTGTTTGGGGTTTTTTTGTTTGTGTTTGTTTTTTGTTTTGGTTGGTTTTTTTTGTTGTTGTTTTTTGGGGTTTTTTTTTGGGGGAGGGGTGGTTTGTTTGTTTGTTTGTTTGGGGTTTTTGAGTTTATTTTTACATCATGGGTTGGAAGGGACCTTAATGCTCATCTTGTCCATGGGCAGGGACACCTTCCACTATCCCAGGCTGCTCCAAGCCCTGTCCAGCCTGCCCTTGGAGCAGGGATCCAGGGGCAGCCACAGCTTCTCTGGGCAAATTAAAGTACTTATAGATAAGATTTAAAATCTTTTTTAAAATGGATACTTTGATTCACACTGGCAACTGAAACCATTATAAACCGTGCACCACTGAGGAGTCCCCATCTGGAACGTTTTATTCCAACCATGTGTACTTTCTCCTGGTTTTTCCCTCTGTTTTTCCAAGCCCCACGCTGTGCCAGGAGAGATTTAGGTTGGATTTCAGGAAAGGTTCTTCCTCCAGCGGGTGCCTGGGGAATGGTGACATTCCCGAGGCTCCAGGAGCGTTCGGACACCGCTCCCAGGGATGCACAGCGGGATGATCGGGGTGTCTGTGCAGGGCCGGGAGCTGCGGGAATTCCGTGTCCCCGTGCGCGCAGCACATCCCGAGATGGCCGAGGAGAACGAGGAGCTGCCGGCGGACGAGGAGCTGCCCGCGCCGGCCGAGGAGGGCTTTGAGCAGCTGGAGAACGACAGCCCCGCCGAGCGCAGCGGGCACGTGGCTGTCACCGACGGGCGCTGCATGTACGTCTGGGGAGGATACAAGGTACAGCTCCTCGGGCCGGCCCCCTCCGCGCTGGGAATCGGGTCCCGTCCATCCGGGAGCCGCTCTGGGGAATTTATTCCTCCCCCAGAACACCGGCGAACAGTTTGTAGCACTGCGTTCAGGGTGTTTTGCAATAAATCACGGGTGTTAAGCCTTGGCAGATACACGGGTTTTTGGGGTGGTGTTTGCCTTTGGCAAAGGGTGAAGGGAATATTGTCTGATTGGATTTGTGCACCCTGGGATTTTATTTGCACAACTCTCCCAGGTTTGTTGTTGTCACGCTGGGGGATGTGTGTGCTGCAGCACCACAAAATCATTTCAGTGACAAAACCATTGTCAGTGAGCTCAGTAAATAAACTCCTTTCATGGAGGGGATGGGGGACTGCAAAAGGAGCTTTTGGCTCATTTCTGCTCCCTGGCTCAGGCCATAAAACAGAGGTTTAACTTCATTTACCCCATCTGGCTGTGCTGGGAGCTGGTTGTCCCCAGCAGGTACTAACTCAGGCTGATCCCTGCTCTCTGTGCAGGTGGGAGGCACAGGAGTGTGGGAAGCACAGGCTTTGCTCCTGCTGTGATCTGTGCTGTGATGAGATCCCAGAGGGGCTGGGAACATTCCCAGAGTCTGTGATTCCCTGTGTCAAACACCCTTTAACACTGCTTTTCCTTCTCTGGCCTGTCCTGCAGAATGCCCAGGTCCGGGGGTTTTATGACTTCTACCTGCCTAGGGATGAAATATGGATCTACAACATGGAAACTGGAAGATGGTACAGTAAATCATTCATTTGGGGAAAAATTGGATCAGTCCTTAAACTGGTGTGGAAAGCACACTGAAGGACTGAGCAGGGAGATAATTCTCTGATCTCTTTGTTCCTACCTATCAAACTGTTGCAAAAATGTGTAAAATATTTCAGGTTTGGCAGGTTTTTTCTGTGAAAGCATCCAGTATGTTTTTTCCAGGATGAAGTAGGAGAGGCAGCCTAGATAGGAGTGAGTGACCACCAGTGTGAAGTGGTTTGGGATTCCTGGGATAGAACAAAGCAGCTGGAAGTTGTGTTTGTACCAGTTTTGGTGCCAGTGGTGGTCAGGGAGTCCCTGCAGAGTTTTTGGCCTTTTCAGTTGTTGTTTTTAAAGGCTGATGCAGCCAAATAATCCCACTTTGCAGGAAGTGGGATTTCAGCTGTGCTCCCAGCCCTCCCTGGGGTCAGGGACAACCTTGGGCACGGGCTGGAATCTCCTCTCTGTGGTTAGGATGTTTACAAACAGGAAAAATCCAGGAGCAAAGTGGAAACCTGCACTTTACCCAGGTGAATCCTCTTTGCCTGAGGATTCTGAGCATTCCAAACTCCTGAGCTGGGCAGATGGGATTCCTTATCCCCAAAAAACCCATGTATTAACTAAACTGCCTTTTCCCCACCCCTCCATCATAACAGGGTATGAATTTGTGAATTGTTACACCTGCAAAGGTGGGAAGAACAGATCTGAATGTCCACAGTGTTGTAATTAAAACCCTGCAAACAAACCCATCCTTGTTCACTGGGAGCAGGTGAAACATTCTGGGCTGGTTTTACAGGAAGAAGAGCAAGACAGAGGGAGATGTTCCCCCCTCCATGTCTGGCAGCTGTGCTGTGTGTGTGGACAGAGTGGTTTATCTCTTCGGGGGGCACCACGCCCGGGGCAACACCAACAAGGTCAGCAGTTCCTCAGTCCCTTCCTTTCCCAGGGGATTGTGCCCTCAAACTTCCCAGCACTGCAGGAACAGCCCAGCTGGCATCACTCCTGTCCTTGTGCAATCCCCCTCAGCACTTGGATTGTGTCCCTGCTCTGACACTGCTGCTTTTAAAAGATGGGAATTGCCAGAGTTGTCTGAATAATATCAGGAACTGGGGTGGTTGGAAGTGTTTCTCTTCCCTGGAGTCTGTGGTAATCCCAAAATCATTTAGGTTGGAAAAGTCCTCCAAGATCACTGACTGACCACCACCACTTCAGCTAGAGTTAATGAATGGTATTTGCTGATAGTCTGGAAATGTGGTTTAAATTAAATAGTTCTGGTCTATATAAATATGTAGTTTATATAATTAAATATAAGATCATATATTTCATATGTAACTATAAACTAGAAGGAGTTTCAAGGAGCTTTTGCACACTTGGGAAAAAAACCTCATTTGTAAGGTGTGATTTCTTCCCTTCCTGCTGTGGCACTCTTACATCTCAGTTCTTGTACCTAAGTGTAGCAGCTGGTTCTCTTCCTGAAGAATTACATAAATGCAGAGAAGGGGTGATACTGTCAAAAAGGTCACTTTGTAAACTTTTTAACCATTTTTTTAGTTGTAAGACAATTGTGCTCTGTACACATTTTCATTGTATCCCACAACAGCTTTTGAAGCTGAAACTCAGTATCTGTGACCCTGTTAGTGGTGTAAAAGGTGTTTGAGTCTGCAAAAAGGTCAGGATTTGTGAATCCATGTTTTGTTGCAAATATTTTCAGTGCTCTACTCTTCAGCTAGGAAAAGAACTTCTAATTTATTCCTATTTTTATACCAACATGTGTTAATTTAAAGTTGCTATTTTAACAGCAGACTTAAGCTTTGAGCTGACCATGAGTTAAAAATATCTCTTTATTTTCCCAGTTCTACATGTTAAATGCCAGATCCACGGACAAGGTGCTGCAGTGGGTGAGAGTGGAGTGCCAGGGGGTGCCCCCCTCGTCCAAGGACAAGCTGGGGGTGTGGGTGCACAAGAACAGGTGAGGCCCCAGGGAGGGCTCTGCTCTCTCCTGGCTGCTCCCTCCTCCTCCTCCCTGCAGCCACTGTGGGGCTGGGAATGTTCCCCTGAGAGGAGAAGGCTCCAGGGAGAGCTCAGAGCCCCTTGCAGGGCCTCAAGGGGCTCCAGGAGAGCTGGAGAGGGACTGGGGACAAGGGATGGAGGGACAGGACACAGGGAATGGCTTCACTGCCAGAGGGCAGGGATGGGTGGGATATTGGGAATTGGCAATTCCTGGCTGGGCTGGAATTGCCAGAGCAGCTGTGGCTGCCCCTGGATCCCTGGCAGTGCCCAAGGCCAGGCTGGACACTGGGGTTGGAGCAGCCTGGGACAGTGGAAGGTGTCCCTGCCATGGCTGGGGTGGCACTGGGTGGGATTTGAGGTCCCTTCCCACCCAAACCATTCTGATGATTTTGGAGTTTAACTCTTGTGCTGCTTTGGCCACTCCATGGAGAGAGCTCCCAGCTGGGACATTTGCTGTGGGATTTGTTGCAGAGACTCAGCAAAGGTGGGAACATGCTTGTGTGTCCCTTCCAGCTGGGGATACTCTGTGGTTCTGTGGAATTGCCCACAGTGCTGCTTTTCCAGGTCCTTGCTGTGAGAGAGCTCCTCATTAGCACAGCTGATAGGATCAGTTCAGATGTGAATCTGTGCAGGGCTGCACTTGTGGGTGGTTAATGAGGTGCTGCAGATTTCTGGCACTCCATAATCCTGCAGGAATTTCTGGCAAAGCCATGCCAGTTCCTAACACAGACTAAAAAGCCCAGAGATAAAACTTGGAGGAAATTCCCATTTAAACTGCAGGAGTACAGTGTGGCAAAGGCAGAGTGCAGTGACCAGGCTGCACACCCTGGCAGCTGCATAGATCTGGAAGTGGAGCAAAGTTTGGGAGCCTGAGGCTGGAAACAGCTCCAGAGGGATTTGGTGTGGAGGCAACAAACAGAGCCCCACACCTGGAAAACCAAAGGAGCTTCCCTGGTTTTCTGAGCACAGCATTTATATTTTTTTATAATTGATAGTAAGAGATGTGACATAATTTCTCACAGCTCTTAATCCATGTTTTCCTCCAGGCTGATATTTTTTGGAGGCTATGGCTATTTTCCTGAAGGGAAACAACGTGGAACATTTGAATTCGATGAAACCTCTTTTTGGGTAAGTAACCCTGGAAGCCATTTCTGTTTCAGCTTTTTAATATTTAATCAGTGCTTATTAAAACTTGTTGCTTCTTTATGGGTTTGTTGTTTTTTTTAAGAATTCAGGTCTTCCTAGAGGGTGGAACGACCACGTCCATGTTCTGGACCTTGAAACTTTCACTTGGAGCCAGCCTATAACCACGGTAATTAATGGTTTGCTGTCAGTTAATTAAGTCACAGCTCAGTAATGTTATTTAGGAGTGTTCTTGAATCCATTTCCAAGAATTTAAACCATTCATTTAGACAGTTCAACTCTGCAGAAAGAGGAAATTTGCCTTTTCTTTTGATCTGTCCTCATCCATTTTTTCCTGTGGCTTGCTTTGGTTGCTGCTTCAGCTGCAGGACAGTGGAATGTGTGGTTTGCTGTCACCCTTACTGCCAGGGATGGTTTGGTGCCTGTCCCTGGGGTGCTGGATTGTGGTCAGGAGACAATTAAACACTGCTAATTGCAAATGCACACATTTGGAGTGTCCCAGGAGTGCTCAGAACAGGGAAATGGGCTGGTGTTGCCACAGGGTTGGAGGAAAAGAAATGTGAGACAAGGAACTCCAGATTGCCAAAGAATTGCTCTGATTGCTTCATACAGTTCTCAAGTAGTTCAGAAGCTCAATAAAAATGGTGTTTAATGGAATCCCAGAACAGTTTGGGTGGGAAGGGATCTCAAAACTGCCATAGCAGGGACACCTTCCACTGTCCCAGGCTGCTCCAAGCCCTGTCCAGCCTGGCCTTGGACACTTGATGATTTATGAATTTAAGGATTTCTTGTGTCACTATCTCATTTACAGTCTGTCTTCTGTGGCTGAACCCTGCGCTAAAAGCAAAATTTATCCACTTTGAGAGGGAGAAAATAAACCCCATTTTAATGAGTTCTCTGACCTTCCATCCATCAAAAAACCCAGGTCTGCACACAGGATGATTTACAGGCTGTGCTTTTCACTCTGTTCCTTGCTGGGCTTGGATCTGAGTTGAGCTGAGCCTGTGCTGTGCCCTGTGCCTGATCTGTGCTGTCCCTGTCCCTTCCCAGGGCAAGACCCCGTCCCCTCGAGCCGCCCACGCCTGTGCCACCGTTGGGAACAGGGGCTTTGTGTTTGGAGGCAGATACAGGGTAAGGCCAGCCCCCTTGAGCCTGTGCTGCCCAGAGCTCCCCAGGGCTTTGAACCACGCTCTGCTCTGTTGCAGGAGTCCAGAATGAACGACTTCTACTACCTGAACCTGGACACCTGGGAGTGGAACGAAATGTGCGTGCTCAGACTTGACCTGTGTAAAATTCTGTGACTATAGGGATTAAAGTTGTCCTTGGGTCACTGCAGGATTCTGCAGATACCTGAACAATAATCAGGGCAGGGAAGAGCAGCAGGATTTTGGTCCCTGGTGGTGATTTGGGTGTTTTTATTGCAATCCAGACTCACCCAAGGCATCTGCCCCGTGGGCCGCTCGTGGCATTCCCTAACGCCGATTTCCTCGGATCACCTCTTCCTCTTCGGAGGGTTCACCACAGACAAGCAGCCCCTGAGTAAGTCATTCCAGAGGGATTTGCTGGTGGCTTTGTGCTCTGCAACAGCTCTGCACAGGAGCTTGAATGATTGCCTTGAATTCCTTCTGAATTCCACCCCTGTGCTCCATCTCCTCATTCCACAGAGCAGGAGTTGCTGAGGGTTTGGAGACACCAGAGCCTCAGCAATTCATCTGCTCTAAAATGTCTCTAAAGGTGCAGATTGCAATTAGTGACAGCTTTACAGTTCACCCCCATAAATCTCTGTTATATTAAACACCTGTTGGCAAATAGGAGCCAATTTTTATAAGGTTTTTCCTAAGATACTTGATTTATCTAACAGAAATGGGATGTGCTACACCAGAGTATTTGTATATTGCAGCAACTTACAGAACTGACAGAATCCTGGTTTTATCTGGGGTTTTGCTTGTTTTCAGGTGATGCCTGGATTTATTGTATCAGCAAGAACGAGTGGGTACAGTTTGAGCATAACTACTCTGAAAAACCAAGGTATGGCAGAAATTCCTTGGAGATCTGATACTATGGGCTGTGGAAGCACCTGCTGGTGGCTGGCAGAGGACACTGGTTCCTCCTCACAGCTCTCCTTCCCCATGTGTCCCTGAGGTGCAGGTTGTGCTCCCAGAATTCCAGGTGAGGGCCACACAGGGCAGTGAAACAGCAGGAAACAGAATTTAGGGTTTGGTCCTGAGATTTAGGGTTTGATCTGGCTGCAGAGGACTCTGAGCTGCCAGTGCCAGCACCAGAGCTAACTGGAGCCAGTGTCCCTGCTGTGCCACCACAGGCAGGGGCTGGTGTCACCCAGGTCCTGCCAGAGGCTCATCCTGTGCACACCCAGGGCTGGTTTTGCCTTCCTGCTGAGGAAACAGGAGTTGGTGACCTGCAGTTTAAACCCCAAAACCTCTGTGCTGCACGAGTGTGGTGTGGAGAACACAAGTCCTCCTCCCTCTGGTTGGGGAGTGCTCTGAGCCAGGTTAAGGAGTTACAGCACTGATGCTTCCTGCTTTTCTCCCTTTGGCCTGGCTGGGATGAGGGGGGCTCTTCCCAGAGCTGGGCTTTTGGGGTAATGCAGTGCTGCTTTCTGTTCCCAGGCTGTGGCACACGGCCTGTGCCAGCGAGGAGGGTGAGGTGATCATCTTTGGGGGCTGTGCCAACAACCTTCTGGCCCATTCCAAAGCTGTGAGTTGGATTTGAGCTTCCCTTTCCCATGGGATCTGCAGGGCTGGATCACTCCAGGGTCCTGATCTCATGGGGATCACAAAGGAGCACAGACAAAGCCTGAGGGGGAAATGCTTTGCTCCTGTCCAAAGTCCCTCAGTGCAGATGCCTTGAGGCTTCCTGCAGTGTCCCTTGCCAGGGCAGGTTGGAATGGGATGAGCTTTAAGCTCTCCCACCCTGGAATTCCCTGCTTCCATGATGGTGTGAGCCTGGGCTGCTCTGGCTCCTGGTGAGAACCCACACAACCAATTCTCTGTATCTGTCTCTCTCCCACCCTCCAGGCTCACAGTAATGAAATCCTTGTGTTCTCCCTACAACCAAGATCTCTTGTAAGGTAAGAGAGGAAGACTTCAGCATGGAGCTGTTGTGTCCCAGCTTAGCTGGCAGGAGGAAATTCCTGGGAGGGTGGGGAGGCCCTGGCATGGCTGTGGCTGTCCCTGGATCCCTGGAATGTCCCAGGCCAGGTTGGACAGGGGGCCACTCTGGGATGGTGGAAAGTGCCCCTGCCCGTGGAAAAAAGGTGAAATGGGATGGGATTTCAGGTCCTTCCACCCCAAACCATTCTGGGATTCTAAGACAAGTGGAGCAGGGTTACCATTAGCCCTATTCATGTTCCTAAAATACCAGAAAACATTTCTGCCTCTACCAAACACTGCCAGAGCAGCAGCCAGGGGTGAGGGTGGAGGATTCATCCCCTCAGCACCTGCTGGAGGCACAAACTCGGTGCTGACAGCAGCCCTGTGTTCCCAGGCTGTGCCTCGAGGCTGTGATTTGCTTCAAGGAGCTGTTGGCCAGCTCGTGGCACTGCCTGCCCAAGCACCTCCTGCACAGCGTGAACCAGCGCTTCGGCAGCAACAACACCTCGGGCTCCTGAGCCCCGGGGCACTGCCAGCTGTGTGCTCCACCCCTGTGTGTAGGTAGTCGCTTCTCGCCCTCCCGTGCATGTGAATGGCCTAGAGAGAACCTATTTTTGTGTGAGATGTTCCAATAAATGTATTTAATGCCAGAGGAGATGAGCCTGAGCTTAAGCTGCAACCAGGTCTGGGGTTGTGCACCCTGAGGGGGTGAGGCTGACCCTGAGAGGGGGGGGATGTCCTTGGGGACAGGAGCTGGGAGTGCTGAGCACAGCTCTGGAGCGTTGCAGGTCATGTTCAGTCCACAGCTTCACGTTTTGCCACAGCTGTTGAAGGTCAGAGAAGCAGGATCTGGAATTTAGGAGCAGGATCTGGAAGTTGTCCCATTGTCGGTCGATAAACTGTCGTAAACCTTGAGATGTTAAAGCACCACTACTCTCTGCTTGGCTGTAGTTTGGTTTTTTTTGGAATTTTTTATGTTGTGGAACTTCAATTGTGAACCTTAGGTAGCAGATATTCTGCCCTGCAAGTGTAACTGGGAGTGCTTGTGCCTGTTCCCAGCCCCAGGAATGTCCCCAGGCTGCAGGGCCATGGAGCTCTTGGGGCACAGGGACAGGGCCAGCCCGTGCTGCTGTGGGGAAGGGGGGGATCATGTTTTAAGCTGTCTTCAAAAACCAATTAAAAACGTTGACTTCTAGAACAATTCCTGTGCTGTAATTCCTGAGAGATCCTGGGGGTTTCTCCTGACTCCACAGGGGCTGGGGGAGCTGGGCCTGCACCTTCCCTCTCTGCAGAGCCAGGGAATGTTTGGGGGAAACAGCCCCACCTTCCCAAAGGAAGCATCTCCCTGGAACTGAACACCCCGGGCTTCTCTGCCCCAAATTCCAGACAACAGAGAAGCAGCAGCAGGGGAGGACATTCCTGGCCAAATGCCAGCAATTTACTTCCACCTTTATCTGCAGTTTGTATCAGAGTCCAGCTGGAGCACCAGGAATGCAGCTCCTGGCTGCTGGAGTTCAGTCCTGCTGTGGGTCTGTGTCTGTCTGTCCCAGGCCCGAGTCTGGTTTGAGGGTGAGACTCCCAGCATGGAATCACTTCTTCTTCATGTTCTGCAGGTGAGGTGCAGACACTTTCACTTTCCCAGGAATATTTCTTGACAAATCTGTGTCCTAGGAAACATGGGAGAGGAGACTTGAGCACAGCAGGAAAAAAAACCTTTCTGGAGCACTGGATCCCTTTCCTTGGCTCTGGCTGGGACAGAGGGACACAGGACACCTCCAGCCTCAACTCCAACTCCTGTCACTGCTCCAGGAATTCCCCTTCCCAAACCCAGAGGGTTTCTTGGAAGATGCTGCTTTTGTCAGACCAGTGCCACAATGCAGAAACAAAAGGCCCAGTGCTACCTCTGAGGCTCAGTTCCTCATGGTCCTTGAGCCCAGGCAGCTCAGCTTTCCCAGAGAAGCTGGGAAGTGTCCAAGGCCAGGCTGGACAGGGCTCAGAGCAGCCTGGGACAGTGGGAGGTGTCCCTGCCATGGAGTGGGGTGGTTTTAAAGATCCTTTTCACTCCAAACCATTGCAGGACTCTCTCACCTTCCCCAGGAGTACTGACAAAAACCCCAACAGCACACTGAGTTTTGGCAGCATTTCCTCCCCCCATGGCACCTGTGGCCCTTTTGCTGCTGCTGTTGCTTTGCTCAGCAGCCAGTGCAGCACAGCCTCACCTTGACACTGCGGAACAGATCCTTCTCTCGTGCACTGGCTTCTTTGGACTGCATGAAATTGTGCAAGGCAATCTTGGCAGCTGGAAAAACACAGGGGAGAGTGAAACAGGCTGGAAAAGCAGGCTGGCTTCAGCAGGCAGAGCACAGGAACGGGCTCAGGGCTCCCAGACCATACCTTTGCCCTTCTTCTGGGTGCCAGGAGTGAGCTTGACTTTATACCTGCCCAAAGGAAAGGTTTCTGTCAATAAAACCAACTCAGCACCTCCCCTCCCAGGAAGGAGCTGCCACTCACTTGTAGTTGGTCATGGCTGTGTAGGGAGCACAGATGGGCACAGCAAAGAGCAGGATGTCCTCGGGGTGGGGCTGCCCAGTCAGGGAGTCCAACAGGGCCTCGCTCTCCTGGGACACAAAGAGCAACACTGGGACCAGCCCTTCCAACCCAAAATATCCCATGGTTCCATGAGCATAGAATTCCCAACTGACTGGTCCTGTTTCATCACTAAAATCCCATCCTTTGCTGGATCTTCCCCAGTGGAATTACAGGATCACCCAAAGCTTCCCCGTTATCCTCCTGCATTAAGGAATTCAAAGGAATTCACTTATTCCCAGCCCTGGGCAACACCCACAGCCTGTAATTACACAAAAGTAATTACAGAAAAGTTTGAAGCAATTTTATATGTAAATAAATTTCTAAACTAAGTAAGAACCTCTACTGCTCACTGTGTCACCCTCCAGCCCAGAGCCACCAAGGCAAGAACAAAGGGCAAACATCCATGGGGGCAGCTCTGGGTTTGTGGAGGATGTGGAGATGAGCAGGGCAGGCAGAAAAGGAGGTCAGTTTTTAAAAACACAGTTAAGGGGGTTCAAGCAGTCCTGGAGGGCTCCCACATGTCCCAGTCCCAGCAGGAACACCTCAGCACTTACAGAACTGAGCATTTCTTTACCTCCAGTCCTGGCTGCTCCTGGTCCTGCTCCTCCTGCACACACAAACAGAGGACAGACACGTCAGGGCTGCAGAAACCACAGAGCTGCTGCTTCTTCCCTGGCTCCAATAAATTCTTTAATCAGCAGGCCCCAGAAAGCCCCATTCTCCCTGCAAGAACTGAACTCGTTTCACAACCCAGGTAAGAGCAGCACTGTGCCGTGGGTGGGAGGGTGGAGTGTTTCTCTGCAACCTCTCATTTGCCTGGCACAGGCCGCGCTGGGAGCAGGGAGATGAGGCTCAGACATCCCAAACCCCACAAACAGGGCTGGGAGCTCAGTTCCAGCCCAGCTGAGGGGGAGGTGCTGGATGAACGGGATCCTCTGAGCCCCAGCTCTGTGCTGGGAACAGGACGAGCACAGGGATTGCTGCAGGGCTTTGGGCTGCTCTGGGAATCCATGGAATCCTCAGCCCTGGCAACAGCCAGAGTGCCCAAAAATCTACAGAGTGCCCAAAATCCATGGGGAGCTGCTCAGCCTCAGTGGGAAAGCTGCACAGAGCCAGGAGAGCCCAGCAAGGGACAGACACATGGACAGCTGAGGAGAGACCTGCTCACCTTCCCCTCCTGCTGCTCTCCTTCCTTCCCATCCCACTCCTCACCTTCTCCTCCTGCAGCTCATCCAGGCCCAGCTCCTGTGCCTCATGCAGAATTCCTGCTGCGAGGGTCTCCTTGCCCCCTCCGGCTGCACGACGCACAGGTTTGGTTTTCTGCTGTTGCTTCTTGGCTGCCTCTTCTTTTGTCTTCCCCTTCTTCCCTTTTTTCCCTTTGTCCTCCCTGTTGGAGCCTGCAGACTGTAGTGACACAGGTGGTCAGGGCTGGTGGCCAGAGCCACCACACCCTGGGGAAGGCCCAGCTCCCCCCTCACCCCCAGCAGCTTCATGATGAGCTCCCGGTCCTCCTCGTCCTGGTCCCTGTACTTCTCCTTCATCTTCTTCATTTTACTCTGCAGGAGGAAACACCACCAGCTTCAGAAATGACAACTTTTAGCAGTTCTGCATCCACAGATCCTGATCCCCTGTGCCCCTTCCTTCCCAGTATCCCAAACTCCTTCAGAGCAGTAAGCAAGGGACTGGTTCCAGTGAGCTCCATGTTAACCCCCACCACCATCATCCTGAAACCACTCAAAGCACCACCAGGCAGCCATGAGTGTCTGGGAAATCTGGCATTTCTGTCCATACTTCCATGCTAACAGCTCAGCCCAGGGATCCTCCTGGTGCCTGCCCACCTTCTGGCCCCTCTTGATGGGCTGAGGGGCTGGAGCAGCCTTGTGGCTGCTGGGAGCAGCTGCAGCTTGGCTCTCTGCCTCTGTCTCCTTCTGCTTCTCTTCTGACAGCTCCGAGTTCTCAGAGTTCTGCTGCTTCTTTTTCTTCATTTCTCTAAGAACAATCACAACAGCCTCATTTGTTGTGATGAGAGAGGCTGCTGCTCTCCTGACAGCATTCCCACCCTGCTTCCCTGCCACAGGGAAACAAGCCCTCCTCAGAAAAACCTCTCCAGCCCACGAGTGAAAGTGTTCCCAGGCAGCATTCCCAAAGGACAGGAGCAGCACCTCACCCTGGAAATGCAGGATGGGCAGTGGGCATGGATCAGCCCAGGCTGGGAGTGGCTGCAGATGAGCCTGTGCCCAGGACACGGGGAGGGAATGGGGAATTTGCCCAGAGCAGCAGTGGATCCCTGGAAGTGTCCAGGCTGGACAGAGCTTGGAGCAGCCTGGGACAGTGGGAGGTGTCCCTGCCCATGGCAGAGGGGAGAATGGGAGGGGATTGGAACTCCCTTCCAACCCAACCCACCCTGGGATTCCCTGGCCTCCCCCTGGTTCTCACCTCCTCTCCTTGGCAGAGAGGTGCCTCCGGCCCTGGGCCCTGCTCTCACTCTGAGGAGGGAAAGGCAGTTTAGGGCAGCTCCTGCCCAGCAGCTCCCCCTGCTCTGGGCCCCCCATCTGAGCTGGGACCTTACCAAGCTGGGCTCTTCCTCTTTGGGGATGATTTTCTGCAGGGATCTGTGGGGAGATGGAAAAGGAGCTCATCAGCAGATACAGGGCAGCTCACCATGGACACACCAACCACAGCACAAACTTGGGCAGCTTGGCTGTGACCTTCAGCTCTCTGGAGCTTGGCAATCCCAGCTCTGGTGACTGGAAAAGGCAGGAATGCTGGGATTCACTTTAGAAAACAATCTCAGCTCTCTGCCAGCTCCTCTTACACAGCCTAGGCACCAAGGGAGCCCCATGTGCAGCTTCCAGGCACACACCCCAGTAACACCCCCAATCCCTGCTCCCACATCAGGGACAGCAGGGAGAGCATCCCCCAGCCTCCTGCAGCCTGGGCACAGCACAGGCAGCTCAGGCCTCCCAGGTGTGGGTGCTCTGAAAGGAAAATGAGGCAGCATTTCCATGCCTGAGCATGGAAAGAAGGGAGGAACACTCATCCCAGCCTTGTTCTGGCAGTTTTAGGAGACCCTCAGGTGCCCCCAGCTCTGCTTCTCTCACCTCTGGGACTGAAGGTGTGACAGGTCAATTGTGGTGTCTGGATAATTCACCTCTTCCTCCTTCACTTCCCCCTTTGGCTCTGGATGTTCCTCCTCAGATTCTCCATCATCCTCCTCGGAGTCAGCCTCAGGAGCAGGAGTGTTCCCTCCTCCCTGCTCCAGCTCAGCAACACCCCCATCATGGGGACTGTCAGCTGTGGCTTCTGCATCCTCCTGAGCTTCCACATCCTCCTGAGCTTCCACATCCTCCTGGGCTTCCACATCCTCCTGGGCTTCCTCACCCTCTGGAGCTTCCTCACCCTCAGCTTTTTCCTCCTCACTGCTGCTGTCTCCTCCATCTGGGGCACCCAGGGAGAAAAACACAGGAACACCAAACTGATCCATCAGCCCAGGATGGCTTGGGTTCAAAGGGACCTTAAATCTCATCCATTCCCACCCCTGCCATGGCAGGGACACCTCCCACCATCCCAGGCTGCTCACACCCCATCCAGCCTGGCCTTGGGCACTGCCAGGGATCCAGGGGCAGCCACAGCTGCTCTGGAAATTCCATCCCAGTCCCTTCCCACCCTCCCAGCCAGGAATTCCATCCCAATATCCCATCTCCCTGCTCTCTGCCATGGGAAGCCATTCCCCTTTGTCCCATCAGTGACCCAGACCCTGAGGGATCCCCCAGCAGCACCCACAGCACCCAGCCCCTCCCACTGTACCTAGCAGCTCCACCTCCTCAGCCACCAGCTCACTGGCACTGCTGGAAACCGTGTCCAGATCCTCATCCTGCACTTTGACCTTCCTCTCCTCCCGGTGTCTCCACACACAGCTTTCATCCACCTGAAAACCAGGAGCCTCTGTGGCATTCTGGTCATGTTCACACAACACCTCACTCAGCTTTTTCTTCTCCTTTTTTAACACTTTTTGCCATCAAAAGGCAAGAAAATGAAACCAGACCCAAGTGTGCCAACCTGAGAAGTCAGGGTGACACACAGAGCTGCACTCCCAGATTCCCTGAACATTTCCAGGCTCCAAACAGAGCTGGGATAACAACCCTGGCAAAGGCAGGAGGGTCCAGAGTCTGTCTGAAATGAATTGTTTGAAATGGGCTGAGATGGAAATGAAAGCAGAGTCATTATCAGCAAGAAGCTTTTTATGGGACTTGTCCCAATGGAAAAAGAATTAATTTGGAATATACTGATAAACCAGATGAAGAAAATAACCCTCCTGCAGCTCAAAGCAAATTACAAAAGCCAGCAGGAGCTGCATGGGAAGAGCTGTACCTTAAACAAGAAGCTGAAGCCCATCATCAGATAGGAAGGTGGAAGGAAATTCTTTTTCCCTGAAAAACAAAGGCAGTGTCCCATGAGGAGGTTTAGCAGCCATGCTTGCAGGGTGTACTCCCAAAGTTCATTTTTACTAGACACTTTAGGTGACCAAAAAATTACATTGGGGCTTATTTTATCTCTGGGTTGAGAACAGGAGAGCTCAAAAGCAGCTGAGTTAATGAACTTCTGCCCAGGGCTCAGCTGCTGCAGCTGCCTGATACTCAGACTAAGCCATTCCCAACAGATTTCTGGGAGAAGAGTGGGATCTGCTGCCTCTGCAGGACAGCCCAGCCCCTCTGGGAAAACATCCCATTCCCACTGTTCCCCTGTGCCTCACCTCGGATCATGAAGCTCCCAGTAGTGAGATATTCTCCCGTGGGGGCAGTTTTAGAAACCTAAAAGGAAACCAGGAAAAACTGCAAAAAATCTCTGTGACAGAAGGCAACATCAGGTGACAACAGCAGCCAGAGAAACACTGGTTCAACAAGAGCTGAAGTGGGAACAGCTCTGCAGGACCCCATACCCAAGGGGCTCCTCTCCCTTGCAGGGAATTTTCCTAAGGGATGTTCCAGTGCAATCACACACTACCAGTGTGTTTTAGGAGTCCAGGGTGAATAACTCAGGAAATGAACTCAGGATCTCCTCAGGAGCATAAAGGGAATAAAACCACCACAACTTTGGTGTGACCTCCACACTCTGTGGAAAGAGAAATCTGATCTGCACCCAGCAGCTCCTGTCTGTGGTCACAGCCCAGCTCCCTGATGTTCCCTGAGTGTTGCAGGCACTGCTCAGGGATGCTGTGCTGGGAGCTCCTGCCTGCAGTGCTCACCTGGCTGTGGGAGACCCACCAGGCGCTGGTGACCACGCGGGCGTCCCAGGCAGCGCTGTAGCACAGGGCCATGGTCCCGGCCTCCGTCAGCGTCCGCGGGGGGACGGGCTCACCTGGGGACAGCCAGCACACCAACCCCTTCAATCCTGCCCTAACCCAGCCTGGCAGCTCCCCAGGAAGCTCCCCAGGAATCCCCCCCATGGCAGCTCCTGTCCCCCCCAGGTACCTGAGGGGTTCTTGATCACGCAGCTGGTGGCTCCGTGCAGATCTGCGTGCACGTAGATGTCCCCTGGAAACAGGAGATGGGTCAGGCCCACACTTCCCTGGAGCCAGGGAAGGCTCTCATGTTAGCTGGAAGTGCCAGGTCTGGCTGCAAGGGGCAGGGTGGGGACACAGAAGCCTTTTAGTCCATCCTTGTCCCAGGGGATTCAGCTCCTCTGCTCCTGAAGGGAGCCCACCCAAGCTGCTCTTGCCCCATGGCACCAGAGGTGCTCCCACCACCAAAATTCCCTTTGATCCAAGGCCCAGCTCAAGGACAAAGCAGAGAGACCTTCCCATGTGACCCCTGGACATTCCCAGAACTGGGAAATTCCCACAGTTCACACCCCCCCTCCATGGCCTCACCTGGTCTGAGGTAGCGCTTCACGATGAGCTCGTTCTGCTGCTGATCCCTGCCAGCAATGACCAGGTAATTCTCAGAGCTGATAAACCACAGGAACTTCTCAAACCTGCCAAATTCCAGCAAATCCACGGTGTGAGAAACACCTGGAACTAACAGCACATTGCACAGGTGGTTTTTGATACCAAGCTCAGAATATCCATCTCAGCATCTACAATTTATGACACTGAAAATATTTTTACTTCCATCCACAGGGACACAAAAACAAGGCATGGGACAAGTACAGCATCACTGGCAGTGAGGTTTGGAGGAAGCACCATCACCACAGTCCTCCTATTTATTTTCATTTTAATAATTCAGCCATTAGGTGATCAAAACCTTAGAGGTTTTGTTTCATTTGTTTGTTGTTTTTTAAAGCACAGAAGCCCAGAATGGTTTGGGTTGGAAGGGACCTTAAAGATCATCCAGTCCCACTGGACCACACCTCCCACTGTCCCAGGTTGCTCCAAGCCACATCCAACCTGGCTTTGGACACTTCCAGGGGCGTGGCAGCCACAGCTTCTCTGGGCTGCTGTCCCTGGGAACCATTCTGGGATGCTCTGACTTTGAGAAGCAAAAAAAAAAAAATCCTAAATAGCTCCACTCCTAAGCCAGGGAAGATCCACCCTGACACAGGACAGAGAGAAGGACAATGGAGTTGTACTTGCCAATAAACCTTTCTGGCTTTCTGGATGGTGGTGACTGTCTGCACTTCCCTCAGGGTTTGCTTCGTCTTCTTCTCAGCTGATTTAAAAGCCTGTTTGGACAGAAAGTACCATCACCATCCAGCAGGAACCACACAATTCCCAACTGAACACTGGGGAAGTTGGTGGGAATGGCTCTGATTTGATCACAGAGGAGGCTCCACCCAGCCCTGCTCCTGTGAGACAGCAGCTCTTAAAACTCCACCCTGGGGAGCTGCTCCCTGAAATGCTCAGCTCTTGGATTGGAGGGATTTCCACTGATTTTCCACTCTGTCAGTACCTCCACCTGCTCTGAGTGTTCCCAATGCTACTGGTGGAAAAGGAGGATCCATCAGGGACCTGCAATCCTCCACTGAGCTCAAAATGTCCAGAAAAAAACAGCCTTGGGTGATTGTTCTTCCCTTTCATGTTTTGTTAGGGCTGCTCAGATCAGGTCAGGATTTCCCACTGACCACTGCCAGGGATTTTCCTTTTAAATCTCTTCTAAAATCCAAGGGAAATAAATACCTTTTCTGCAGCTTCCACTGTCTTCTGAGTTTTCTTGGCTGCATGTCTTTTGTGATCATAGTACCTGTGAAACACAACTGTTTGTCCCTGAAATCCCTGCAATCCCCTCCCTTCTCCCAATCCCTTTTATCCCAGGCCTCTGCATTTCATTCCATGGGCAGGACTGGACTCTAAATTCAATCACTGTCACAGCCACAGAGCAGCTGCTCTGCACCAGGGAAATTCTCATCTCAGAGCTCAGGACAAGCTGCTATTTCAATTTTTAACTCTTATTTTTAACAAGATGTCCCAAACCCCTTCTTCCTGCAATATTATAACCAACAACTGCACACCCAGAGAAACTTCTCCTACAGAAACACACATTTCCTGAAGAATCTTACCTTTTGGCATTGGCATAGGCAGACAAATTGAGATCAACATCGACCAATAAGGGTTTGTTTTTCTGAGGTTTCTTCAACTGTTTGGTTTTATTCTTTTTCTTCTTTCCCTTTGGTTCTTCTGTTTCTTCCTTCTCTATGTCAGCATCATCCTCCTCCTCTTCCTCTTCAGATAACACATAGGGGTTCCTGAAAACACATGACATCATAAAAGAAAGATAAGAAACTGATTAATTTTTAATCTTTGGTGCAATGTGCTCTTAATTTAATTCTCTCGGAAGTCTGGGAATGGCCCAAGGAGCCTCTAAACCCTTTTTCACTGTGCAGACACAGGAAGCCCTGGAATGCTTCAAGTGCCAACCCTTTTTTGTCTTGGAGTCAGCCAAATTTGGGGGGGGGGAAAGAAAACAAAAGCAGAAGATAAAGAGCTAAATTTTTCCAATCCAAAGAACTGAGTGAAAACAAGTTTGTTCTATAAACTGACATTTCTAAAAGTGACATGAACTTTGCTGCATCCCAGCTTTTATACCAAAACTTCTGCGTATAAAAAAGACATTTTGGGGTATTTTTAGATCTCCAAAGCTCCTGATGCAGTGTGGGATGAGCAAGCACTCACCTGAGCAGCATGGTGATGTGGTTGGTGTGCAGCTTTAACTCTTTGATGGCCGTGGCCACGGGGTCCCCCTGGGCCTGGGCCTCCCTGACGATGGCGCCGATCTCGCTCCAGTCGATCTGGTTGGCCAGGGCGCTGCGCACCACCTGGATGGCCCTGTCCACCACCTCCAGGTTCATCTCTATCAGCTCCCCCTTCAGCTGGTCAGCTTCCTTAGGGACAGGAGGAGCTTGGAGCCACTGCAGCCCAACAGCTCAGCAGTGGCTTTTAGCAAAATGGGAGTAGTGGTGAAGAAATCCGAGAATGGATTGAAGTCGTGACTGTGTTGGGTTGATGTGGCAGAAATGTGAATTCTGTCACCATCAGTGCCCCCTGATCTCCTGGCACACATTATCTGCTCATGGGCAGCTTTAAACCAGCTGGGGCAATCATCTTTATCTTCCCCACAGCCCATCCTCCCTCCAGGAGAGATCTCCTGTTCATGGCCAGTGAGTCCCAGGGCATGGCTGATAAAATTCCATCATCCCATGGGAGATGCTCCAGCCAGGGCAGGAGCCAAGCCTTTCCTACCCAGAGAAAAACTGACATTTGGGACACCAAGGCACCTTCTTGCCACTGGATTCCAGAGGAAAGCCAGACCTTTCCACATCATCCCTGCACCTTCAGAGGAAACTGCACCTTCTCCAGGAGCACTGCTCCAGCTGAGCCACATCTGCCACTGCAGGAGGATGCAGCCACCATGGAATGGGACTGTGCCAACACCCTGACTGACTGACGGATGTCAGCTTGGATTCTGACTCTGGCAGGGTTTGGGATTGTTCTTTGTAATCCTGCATTTCTATTTTAATTTTCCTAGCAAAGAACTGTTATTCCTAATTCCCACATCTTTGCTTAAGAGCCCCTAATTTCAAAATTACAATAATTTGGAGGGAGGGGGTTTACATTCTCCATTTCAAAGAGAAGCTCCTGCCTTTATTGGCAGACACCTGTCCTTCACACCAAGACAGTGGCACAGAGAACATCAACTCCTGGAGGTGTTCCAGGCCAGGCTGGAGTACCTGGGGTAGTGGAAGGTGTCCCTGGGATCCAACAAATCATCCCCTGGTAGTGTGATTATGCATTTTTTAAATTAAAACCCAAGATCTGTCTTACCTGAGCCTGCTGGAGAGCTTCCAGTCTGTGCTCGTGGTCCTTACGGACATTTTCAAGTTTCTTCAACGCTTGTTTTTCCTTTGAAATACAAGATGGCAAAAAAATATAAATATAAATATAAATATAAATATAAACCCAAATGACATCAGGTAATCAGTGCAAGAAGCAAGAGAAGCCTCTGGAAATCTGGGAGCATCCCAGCTGCCCAGGCCTGGATCAGGACACACCTGCTGCAAGGCCTTCAGGTCAATCTTCTGCCCCTCCAGCTTGGAGTAGAACTCATCTGTGGCCTGCAGGAGAGAATCAGGTGGGAGAATGGCCAGGCTGGCCTGAGCCAGAGCAGCCACAGGAGGCTCCCTGCAGACAAGGGGCTGCCAAGCACTAAGAGAGGTGACAGAGGCTGAAACAACCTCCAGGAGCTTTCTCCATTTCCCCCAGCAGGACACTCAGGGCTGTGTCTCTCTGCAGACACAGAAGACAGAAAGTGGCCAAGCAATGGCTCACCTTGTTTTGGTAAGAAAGGATGGAAAAGAAGCTGCTTTGGTTCAGATTAAATGGCTGCAAAGTCAGATTTGTCTGCCCTGAATTCCTGCTGCTTCACTGGGCCAGGTAAACAGCACAAAGACCCAGAATGTCTAAAAACTGCTCCTGGTGTTCCAGCTGTGCTTAAAGCACAAGATGAGGAAGGTTTGGGGCTGTTTAGATCATCAGATGGGCTTTGGACAAGGGATGGAGGGACAGGACACAGGGAATGGTTTCCACTGTCAGAGGGCAGGGATGGATGGGATAGTGGGATATTGGGAATTCCTGGCTGGGAGGGTGGGGAGGGGCTGGGCTGGAATTGCCAGAGCAGCTGTGGCTGCCCCTGGATCCCTGGCAGTGCCCAAAGCCAGGCTGGATGTGGCCTGGAGCAGCCTGGGACAGTGGGAGCTGCCCCTGCCATGGCAGGGGTAGCACTGGGTGGGCTTTGAGTCCCTTCCAGCCCAAACCTGTCTGGGATTCTGTGATCAGTGAAGCAGGTGACAGAAATTCAGGCAGGAGCATGGAATGGGAATTCTGGAGATCAAGGTCAGGAACAAGAGGCAATTAATGACTCCAGATGTTAATGAGTCGAGGACCAGAAAGGCCAATGCCCAAGGAAACACCAAATAAGAGGCCTGAGGCTTTCAGAGCAGTACCAGGAAAAGTGTAAATGTGATATCTGCCACAAGTCTTTACTCCAGAGACAACTCAGATCCCAGAACAGAACATTTGGGATCCTCTGGCTGGAAACTTCCACCTCCCTCACAGGCTCCACATTCAGCTCAGGAGCCAGCACTGCCCAGCTGCAGCCTCTAAGTCCTGTGTGAGCTGCCTTCTTCCCATCAAACACTCATCCATAAAATGAATCATCCCTTCCAAGGTCTCTGCTCTCATTAACAACCCTTGCACTCTGTTTTAATTACTCTTTGTAGCAGCAGTCAACTCAAGCACTTAAGTACAGCATCAGCAAAAGCACTGTACCTTATTGAATGAGTCAAATTCCAAGTAGGGACATTTTGAATGTTGAGAAAACAAGAAAGGATGAAATTCCTCATATCTGTAAAATACACATTTGATATTATCACCTGAAAACTAATTTCTGATATGCAGACTAGCAGAAAGAAAGGGAAGAACTACTTCAAATATTTACGTGTAGATATCTTCTGCTGGTTTGTCTGGCTCCAGACTTGGCTTTTTCTCCCTTTTCTGGATAACATAACCCTGAAAGAATACAAAAATATCATTTGGGTCTGGAAAGGTTTAGCTATCAGCAACAAATAATTCCAGCAGGGAGCCCTGTGCCTGACCCACTGACTTGCCTTGACTCCAGTTTCTTCTGGAAAAACAAGTGAACTTCTTCCAACCCTCAGGACATCCCATAAATGCAGAGTTTATGTGCAGAATTTATTACAGAACCTTTTAAAACCCAAGTGCAAACCTCCCAGGATTTACACAATCTGCCTGGGCATTATTTAATTGCTGCCCAGCCCATGGAAAGAAGCAATTTTTATTCCAGCTGACACCCAGGAATAAAATCCACAGCAGGGAACAGCAGGGATTGCACATCCTGAGGAATTCCTGCTTGCCATTTATTTATTCCTGCTTGCCCTCTGCAATCCCAAATAACTGATAGCCCAGCCCAGACCCACCTTTCCACTGAAGTTGTCAGTGAGGGCCATGTATTCTTCTGCTTTCTCTAGAGCTGAGAGAACCTTTTCAAGGTTTTCTGAAGAGAAAACAGCAGAAATATTTCATCCCTGGTGCTTCAGTCCAGCAGTTACTGCTCATTTTAAACAGGAATCTAAGTTTACATCTGGGAAATTTTTAATATCAAAATCTACTTAGATGTTTTTAGTATATAATTATTCAAGTTTCAGGAGGAAAAAAGACCCCACAAATACCAGCACTTTATGAAACTAAAGCTGTAGAGGCAAAGCATAAATCAGAAGCTGTGAAAAGTTATTTTTTACAGCACCAAAATGCAGTAGAAAAAAAAATCCTCTGGATTTATGGCAAATATAAAACACACGAGGATAATAAGACTGCAGTAAAATATTTTCTGATTTTATTACCCAAATCTTTAATTTCCCAGTAAATGTAAAGCTGCTACTTTACCAAATCCCCAGTGTTTGCGACAAATAAAAACTTGGATGTTAATTCTTCTTGTCAAACATTAGCACAACCAGAACTCACCTCATGGGTGAGGTGGTGTCTCACTATAAAACCATTTACACTACAGGAACAATTTGATATTTTATCTCCAATTTATGCACAAATCCAGAGTATTAATGCAAACAAGGCTGGTGCCCAAGCTAAAAACATTAAAAATAAAACTACATGGTCAGAACCACAGGTTTACTCATCTCTTTGGGAAAAAAAAAGAAACCACTACACAGACATAAAAATCCCCATATTTGTGGCCCAGCCTTTAAAATATTCCACCTTTATTTTCCAGATGTTGATCTATTTTGACAGTTCCTGAAAATCCAGCTTCTATAAGGCAGTGCTCGATGAGAGTGGCCCCATAAGCTGTTTAAAAGAAAGAAATAAAGAAGGGTCATCTGTAGAAAATATTCATAGTCTGCATTTAAAAAAAATTAAATCTGGACAGGAGAGTGTGAGAAGTGTCAAAAATCAGGGAAGGGGCAGGAGGGATGGGTGGATAAAGAGGAGAGGGTGAGAAACAGCCAAAATTCCCACAAAAGGAAAAATTGTGGGGATTTTAGAGTGGAACAACTGTGCCTGGTAACTGGATCAGTAACACCACATGAGGCCAAGGTTTCCTACAGGATAGGAGCAGAAACAGCAAATTCCAGCATGGACACAGCAGAACTGGGATCAGTGGGGGACAATAATTAGCAATTATACAGTAATATTATTATTATATAGCAATAGCAATTATTTAGGAACTCAGGATAGAGAATGAGAGAGAAAAGAGATGGGGAAATTAATGCTTAGGTTTGATTTGAGCTGTTCAGGAAATTCTCTGCTTGAGCAGTGTTGCCAGGTCAGGGGGAAAACCAAACTTGCTCTCACTGAGTCACACAAGATAAACTTGGTTCTGTGCTCAGGAAAACCTGACTTTACACTTACAGCTCCAGGATGGTGCAAGATGCCCCAAGCCAGACTCCAGCAGAGCCAGTGCCAGGTCTCATCTCTGCTGCACCAGGCTCAGCTCTGTGCACATGTCTTGGAATCAATAAATCCTTGTTTTCCAAGGCAGCCTGGGACAGTGGAAGGTGTCCCTGCCCAAGGAATGAGATGAGCTCTGAGCTCCCCTCCAACCCAAATCACTCCAGGATTCTGTGATAAATTATTCAAATTTCCAGCATGACAGAGCACACATTGAGTGACCTCACTCCACCTTCTGCCCAAGCCCAGTTACTCACGAAGGAGGGGGTTAAGGACCCTCTTCAGCTGCTCCCCTTTGGGTGCACTGGATATGATTTCAGTCAACCTGCAGAGAAAATGGAGAGCTGCAATTCCAAATAATAACGTGTTTGAAAACAACATTGCATTGCTTAGAAGCTACAAAACATTTCCAGCCTTAAAAAATGAAACTAAAAATGGCCTGTAACATGTGAGGAATTACCCAAAGATTTTCACAGCTCTGTCAAATTTGGGTTTATCCCAATAAATGGAATTCCCAGAGAAGCTGTAGCTTAATAAATGCATCATTTATGAGCTCTGAATATGAAATTACCTGTCCAGGGCTGGCACAGGCACAGGAGCCTTTGCACTGTCCTCAATAAATACATTGTTTATGAGCTCTGAAATTGAAATTACCTGTCCAAGGCTGGCAGAAGCACAGGAGCTTTGGCACTGTCCATGATAAATAGATAATTAATGAGCTCTGAAATTGGAATTACCTGTCCAGGGTTGGCAGAGGCACAGGAGCTCTGGCACTGTCCATGATAAATAGATAATGAATGAGCTCTGAAATTGGAATTACCTGTCCAGGGTTGGCAGAGGCACAGGAGCTCTGGCACTGTCCATGATAAATAGATAATGAATGAGCTCTGAAATTGGAATTACCTGTCCAGGGTTGGCAGAGGCACAGGAACTTTGGCACTGTCCACCGGGTACCGCTCCCGCACCGCAAACCGGACGTCGTCGGCCTCGTCCGTGCGGAACCTCAGGATGTTCAGGATCAGGTACTCGTGGTCAGTGAGGACAATGTTCCCCTGGGAGCACAGGGCACACACTGATTTTAGAAAAAGTTAAGATTTTAGCTAAAAGATTTGCTGGAATTAATTGGAGCAGATAGATAGACAGGCCTTGCTGGAAATAATGAAGAGTTAGTGTTAGGTAAAAGAAGCTGGATTTGAGATGGTTATCTCAGATTTAAATAACTAATTGCTTGTCATTTTATGTTTGCAATGAGAAAAGGAGAAACTGATAAACAGATCTAAAGGAACACAGACAATTGGAAATCTTTTACATCTCAAAACCAATTCAAGAGTCATGGAGGGAGGAAATTGGAGTTCTCCCAGAGATCATTTGTGCTGTCATCTATGGGAGGGGTTGAAAGTTCAGGGTGAGGAAGACTCACCTTAATTCCTCTTATCACAACCCCTCCCCATAAAAAAGACCACAGACCCAATGAAGAGAGCAAACCACTTGTGCTTAATAGCCACTCAACTAATTACCACAGGAAACAGGGAATGGGAGGTGCTGGTGTTATGAATACATAAACACTCAAAACTTCTGTAAATAAACAGACCTGTAACAGTGTGGGAGTTTTGCACCACTCAATCAATGGTTTGTCTCAGTCTCTTCTGCCTTCACTCAGAGCCAGGATTAAAAAAATTAAGCTTTTTTTCCACTTCTCTCCAAGGAAATATTTCCCCAAAACAGCTGGGGGAGGGACTGCACAAATCTGTTTCCTAGAGGAACCCCATTCAGAGGTTTTCTCCCTAAATTTGCCCTAAATCTAAATACACTATTGGTGCCCAACATGGGGCTGGAGAAAGTGGAAAAAAACCCTGCTCTGATTGCATTTTGTTGTACTTACTCTGTATTGGGGTGAAGCAGTCAGTAGCCATGTTGTTTGAATTCATGTCTCTTGGGGTGGAGGCCTCCATGTGTCTTGGGTCCCTAGGCTTTTTGAGGTTTTAGTACCTTCCTGCCCCTAGGCTTATTTTCTTATAATAGCTCCAGTAGTGTCCCTAACATGTAGTTTCTACAGTAGAAGGGCACAGATTAGAACAGCTATTGTGCTGGGCTGGGTGATAATCATTTATAGGAAGTTTCTAAAGGACACTGTGCTAGGTTACAATGTAAAGATGTGCCCAAAAGTGTGGATTCTATCACCATCTGCTGAAACCAGGTGGGGCAGAGATCCTTATCTCTGTGGGAGATATCCTCGGCTCATGGGCCAGCTGTTAAAAACGAGATGGGGCAGTGTTCTTTATCTTTCCCACAACCCATCCTCCCTCCAGGAGAGATCTCCTGTTCATGGCCATTGAGTCCCAGGGCATGGCTGATAAAATTCCATCATCCCATGGGAGATGCTCCAGCCAGGGGGGAGCCAAACATTTACTATCTAGATAAAAACTGAGATTTGGAACACCAAAGCAGCCTTTTTCCACCGGATTCCAGAGGAGAGGAGCTACCAGACCTTCCTACAGGATCACTGCATCAACAAGACCACTTCATCTGGACTGCTATCACCACCTTAACTAACAGGGTGTCAGGTTGTATTCTGACTCTGTCAGTGCTTTTCTTTTGTACTACTGTGTGGACACTGCTGAAGGCCTAGGGAAATTTCAGCCAGGCCTTTTCTCAGATTCTGAGTCTTTTTCTCAGGCCATGACACCTTCTCAGCTCAGGCCAGGATTTTTCCCAGGGTGATAACTTTCTTGCAAATAGAAAGGAATTAATAAACATAAGATTAACACCTGGTGTGGACTGTGGGACAGTGCATGATGTATGTGACAGGGGATGTTTTCTCCTATTGCCCAATTAATTGCTGTCCCATTTGAGATTCACCAACAATTCTAGAAACATAGGTTGGGTTTTAATAAAATGCTTTTTTCCTTCCACCCAAGAAGCGTGTTGCTATTACCTGCCACTCGCAGCAAACAGCGACGCTATTGCACGTATTTTATCTTTCTCTGTTTTTTTCTCCTACTCAATAGTATTTGTGCCCTGGGGTGTGCCCCAGGTGTTGCTGAGAGCCCTGCAGGCAGGCACTCACCCTGTCGTAGAGCTCCAGGATGAGGTGGTAGGCGGCCTGCTCGCTGCCGAACTGCAGGTCCACGATGCGGTCGATGCCCAGCTGCCGCACGCTCACCAGGCGCCGCGTCCTCAGGTGCTTCCGGCACTGCACGACAGGCTCAAGGTTGAGCTGCTGCATTTTTCAAATCACTGCTGCTTTAGTGTAGTGTAGCTTTTTAAGGACTGGGGCTTCCCAGCCTCGGAGGTGCTACCAGAAACTTGGATAGCTCAGAGAGTTCAAGTAGCTCACTTGGCTACCTGCCAGCAGAGGAACAAAGGCTTCGAGATCTGCAGCTGAGGTTCCAAAGACAGTTTATTCTTCGAAGGGGACAGCATACAAAATCCGAATACATCAAGTAAAAAGGGGTTTATATACGTTTCTGAGGGATTGAAAAGTTAACCAATTAAACTACCAGTTAGTAACACTATCCAATTACCTTTCAACTTTAAGTCTAAAAAGAACCAATCACTTAACTAACTTAAAAACCAACAGGAATCTTAAAAGATAACAGGGCTTCAGTAAAGGGGTTGTATCATCCTAAAGGAATTTCTTTGTCTCTAAGGTATTACATTCCAAGGGCCTATTTCAGGGGATTTGGTATCATCCACAGTGTAGCAATCTAAATCTCCATAGCCTGTCAGCTCTGTTTTGTTCAGAAAAAAAAAAATTCTCTCTAGGCCTGAAACTCAAGGAGACCTGACTGTCTCAGGCTGTGAAAAATGTAAACAATAGTGAATTTATTGGGGGGGGGGCAAACTTGGAATAAGTGACTTCATTACCTGAAGTTGTAATTGGACAATTAATGTCTGATATGCAAATAGACCAAATTTGTATCTGTCTGAAAAACTCGTGATTGTTGTCCCACCTGGGTGTAGCCTCTGCAAGACTCCTGCACTGCCCTTTGATGGTCTTTCAATAAATACCCACCTTTATCCTTTAACTCAGTCTAGCCTCTGTTCTAGGTAGCCTGCCCAAGCACCACAGGAGTGGGAAAAATGTCTGGGAAACATCTGAAAACATCTGGGAATGTCTTAGTTATAGAGCCCTCCTGTGGCACCAACCACTTCCTATTTAACTCAAATATCACAAAAGTGTTGGTGCTCACCAAAGCAACACCTTCATTTTCATAATTATAAATATAATTGAGCCTAATTCTTAACATTAAGACATGTTCTGCATGCTGCTTCTTTGTTGGAGCAGCTGGTTCCAATTGTAAGAGTTTCTTTTGTAAACAGAACTGAGATTTTCCCTGTATCCATCTCTGCTCAGAGAATCTCTGCAGAGGCATTTCTGGCTGCACCCAGAGGATAAAGAGATCCATGGGAGCCACCCCAGGCTGGATCCCCATGGATCTACCCATGGATCTACCCATGGATCCACCTGCAGGAGCCCAGCCTGAGAGCCTGGAGCAAGGCCTGAACCCCCAGAGCTCAGCAGGTTGAACAGAGGACTCTGTACCAGAGGGGGCTGCATCAAGCAACTAAAAAATCAGACAATCCAACTGGAATGACAAGGATTTTGCTGGAGCAACATTCCAGAAGGTCTGGGAGGTCCAGAAGACATCCAGGGCATCATCATCAGTTTTTCACAAATTTAAATATTCACTGTTTCAGGCACTGAACATCAGTGATGTGACCCCAAGCCCACGTTTGCTCTTCCCTTGTCTTCAGCCACCTGCTGGATCAGGATTCACTGGGATAATCCTTCCCTATTTTCTTGACTCTAAGGACACATCACAAACATTCCTTCCTGATATCCAGACACTTTATTAAAAAGCAAACTCTGGTGAGTTTTACCTTCATGGCAAAGCTGGATGGCATCATGTTCTTTGGCCACTCAAACTCCGTCAGGTGGATCCGTATCCCGGATTCCAGCAGCAGCGTGGCCTTGCAGTCCGGCCTGTGGACAAAGCAAATTTTAAAAATCTAGTTTTAATTGCAGACAATTTAAAATATCTAGTTTTCACACAGCATTCCCAAAGAATTTTTAAATAAAGTTACTTAAAGCTCTTACTTTTGCAGGCGAATGAGATAAGTCTTGTTATCCACATCATAAACGTTGTTCACTCTCATTCCCAACAAGCTGCCAAAAGGAAAACAAGGAATGCTTTGGAGAATCCAAAACACAACTGACTGGAAAAATCCCAGTGGCAACTAAAGTACACAGAAAGGCAAGTTATGATAAATGACCAAGTTATGATAAATGACCAAGGAGTAACCAAAGGGGCAGCAAAGGAAGAGTAATGGAATGAGCTGGAAGCAACAACCATGGAGAGATGGAGAAACTGCTCTTAAGACACAGCAATTAAGAGAGGGAGAAAATTAGATTGAGGAATTTATATAAATGGATAAAATGCAGGAAGCTGCCAGTTCCTGCCCATGTTTCTCTTTGGGGCAGAGATGCAAAATGTACTGGTTATACTGGAGCTCGTCGGCCAGCACGGGGCACCAGTAATCCCAGTATGGGCACTGAACTGGCCTGGGGTGTCAGTCACTCCCTTCAGAGTGGGGCTGGACATGCAGAGTGCCCTGGACACCAGGAATGTGTCAGAGCCCCATAGGGATGGGAGGAGCTCTCCCAAGGAAAATATAGTAATTATGGGGGTTGACATAGGATTATGGGAGTTAAATATGAAAATATGGGAGTTAAATATGAAAATATGGGAGTTGTTCACATGGAGAGGAGAAGGATCCAGGGAGAGCTCAGAGTCCCTTGTAAGGGCTAAAGAGGGACTGGGGACAAGGGATGGAGGGACAGGACACAGGGAATGGCTTCACTGCCAGAGGGCAGGGACGGATGGGAGACTGGGAAGGAATTCTCGCCTGGGAAGGAGATAAGACCCTGGCACAGGGTGCCCAGAGAAGCTGCGGATCCCTGGGAGTGCCCAAGGCCAGGCTGGACGGGGCTTGGAGCAGCCTGGGATAGTGGGAGGTGTCCCTGCCATGTCAGGGGTGGAATGAGATGGCAGAGGGGCTGAGGGGAGGGCAGTGCTGAGGGGCAGAGCGGGGCCGGGCAGAGCTGAGAGAGCAGGACACGATGGAGGAGCAGAGCCCCCACAGCCCTGAGACTACAGCGGGGCGGGGAAACTGGGCCAGGACCAGGACCAGGCCAGAAGGAGGAACGGGGACAGAACTAGAACCAGAGCTAGGACCCGGGGCAGAACCAGAACCAGGGCCAGATCCCCGGGCAGAACCATGACCCACCGGGCCGGGCCCCGTTCCCCGAGGCCGCACGGGCCGGGAGTGCCGGTACCTCTGCCGCAGCTCGGCGAGCACCGCACGGATGTCGACGGTGCTGAAGCGGGACTTCATGGCGCCGGCGCCGCCCGCCGAGACCCACAGGGATCCGGCCCGCGGCCTCTCCGTAATCCCGGCTCCCTGTCCCTCACAGCTCCCGGCTCTGCGCGGCCGCCCCGCGCCTGCGCACACAGGCGCTATGGGTCGCGCCCGGCGCCAATCCCCGCCGTTCCGCGGCCGCGCATGGGCCGAGCCGCGTCGGGGCGCTGCCGCGCGCGACCGGCAGGAGGCGCTGTGAGCGCTAAGGGGGCGGGCGGCGAGCGGGACCCGGCGGTGACAGAAAAGGGGCCGGGGATGACAAAAAATACTGCAGGTGACAGCAAAGAGACCAAAGGGGCTCGGGAGAGGGCGGCAAAAAGGAGGAAAAAAGGGGAAAGGGGGACAAAAAGGGGCGCTAGAGGGTCCCGTGTATGGGGGGCAGGAAGGGGGTCCCGCGTGTGTCCGTGTCGGGCAGCAAAGGGATCCCGCGGGACCCCTTCAGCAGCTTTTATTTAATAATACACGTTAACTTGTATTATTTGAGAGCAGATTTGTGTTGGAGATGTGTTTGTGGGTGTGAGTTGAATGGTAAGATGGTTGGGGTGCGGTGCGGTGTAGGTGCAGTAGGAGGCGGTGTTGCTGCGGTTGTGTTGTTGGGGTGTTTGGGGTATGTGCGGGGTGTTTGGGGTTAGTTGTGGTCGGGGTGGTGCAAAAGGGGAGCCCGCGTGTCTCTGTGTTGCCCAGGCTACGCTGGCGTGGCTATTCACAGGCGCGATCCCGCTACTGACCGCCACGGGAGCTTTGACCTGCTCCGTCTCCGACCTGGGCCGGTTCACCCCTCCTTAGTCAACCTGGTGTCCCGCAGCTCCCCGCGGGTCACCATATTGATGGCGGCCTTAGCTTGGACGCCCGCTCGGCACAGCGCACGGCAGCCCAGAACTCCTGGGCTCAAGCGATCCGTCGGGCTCAGCCTCCCCGGCAGCTGGGACTACAGGCGCGCGCCACCGCGCCCGGCGTGAGCACATCGCTCCGCCGCGGAGCCGCTTCGTGCGGAGCCGCCCCGCTCCGCCCCGCGCCCGCCTCCTGCCCCGCCTCCCCATCCTCCTCCTGTTTGTCCCGCTCCTCCTCCTTCTCCTCCTCTTCCACTCTATCCTTCTCCTCGTCTTCTTCCTCCTTCTTCTCGTCCTCCAGTTTCTCCTTCTCCATTTCCTTCTCCTGTTCTTCCTCCTTCTCGTTCTTCTCCTTCGTTCCCTTTATCCTTTTCCCTCTTCTCCTCCCTTCCCCTTTTCCCTTCCAATTCCTCCTTCTCCTCCCTCTCCCCTTCTCTCCTTTCCTCTTCCCCTTTCTCTTCCTCCTTTTCTATTCCCATTCCCCTTCCCATTCCCCTTCTTCCCCCTTCTCCTTTTCCTTACTCCTTCCAATTCTTCTTCCTCTCCTTTCCCATTCTCCTTTTCCTTTCCCCTTTGCTGCTTCCACCTTCTTCCCCATTTTCCCTTACCCCTTCTCCTTCCCATTCTCTTTCCTGCTTCCCCTTCTCCTTCCCTGTTCTTTCCCTTTCCCCTGTCCCTTCTCCCTCCCTTCCTATTTCCCCTTTTCCTCCATCCCTGTCCCACCCCCAGCACACATTTCAATTTGCCCTGCTGAGGAAGCAGCCAGGCCAAGAAAAGAGCTCCCTTTCACCATCCTTAGCACAAACCCAAATTCTTCACTTCTTACACAATTTGGGCATTGTTACCAGAGATTCACAGTGGGATTTAGGATTGGAGCACCATATCCACACTGAACTTCCACCAGCACAACTGCAGCCCAAAATCCCACCCTCAGCCTTCCCAGCGCTCGGATCCCATCCACAAGCCACCAGAGCCAGCTCTTCTGCGCCTTCCCTGACATCCGTCCTGTGTGAGCTCTGCCTGGCCACACAGCGGCAGTGGGGAACTGAGGGAATGTCCATGAGCTCCTCTGGTCTATGTTTCAAAACGCTTGGATAGGCAGGAATGGATTTTGAGGATGTTTAAGCTGCAGAGAAGCCCGAACCCCTCATTTGGAGCCGGAGGAGGCGCACCCTGGTGCTGTTTCCATTTTTAGTGAGGCGCAGCCTGGAGCTGTCTCCGGGACAGCTCCGGACCCAGCAGATCAGGGATGTCCTGCTTTGAAAAACTCCTCGGAGAGCAAAGCTTCCCTACTGCCGGCGTTTTCCTGAGAGTGTAAAGCTCAGAGCCGAGGACGCAGTGAGCTGTGACGGAAAAGAGCGGAGCAGAATCACGAGAGGCTGCGGGGCGCTGGAGCGGCAGCGTTGGAGGGAGGGCTGGGACTGACTGGCAGGGAAATCCCGCACACGAACCCGGCATTTCCCAGTTTAACAATCACATCTGCTGGGATCCCAATCCCAACACATCCCACCAAAACCTGAGCACGCCTGCGAGGACGAGGCAGGCGCGGCATCTCCAGGAGGAGCATCCCTGGGAGCGCTTTCGCCTTTCCCTGCTGCTGCGGCTGCTCCGTGGCAGAGAGCTCACAAAGCGGGCTGGGTCCGAGGGGAAAAGACCCCAAAAGAGGCTGGGGGAGAGGACGAAGATGCCAAAAGAGGCTGGGGGAGAGGACGAAGATGCCAAAAGAGGCTGGGGGAGAGGACGAAGATGCCAAAAGAGGCTGGGTCTCGTGCTGCCACCCGGGCTGCGCTCCAGGGGCTGCTCACAGGCGCGGTCCCGCTACCGAGCGGCACGGGAGCTTTGACCTGCTCCGTCTCCGACCTGGGCCGGTTCACCCCTCCTTAGGCGACCTGGTGGCCCCCGGCTCCCCCAGGGCCACCATATCGATGCCGACCTTAGCCTGGACGCCCGCTCGGCACAGCCCTGCAGCCCAGAACCCCCGGGCTCAGCGATCCGCCAGCCTCAGCCTCCCCGCAGCTGGGATTACAGGCACAAGCCACCGAGCCCGGCTGCTGCTCCTCCGCTCCCCATCGCTCCTCGGCCTCGGGAATCCCCGCTGCTGCAGCAGCAGGTACAGCACAGCCAGCAACATTCAGCTCTTCAAGCGAGCATCCAACACAGTACTTTGGTTTAGACACGCAGGGTTATGCTGTTGTTGAAAATTGAAGTTCGTGCTCCTGCTCTAAGATGTGCCCAGAGATAGCTCAGGAGGATTTGCAGAATGTCTGAGTGTTGCTATTTGCAGGGAGTGGTGAATAATAGCAACAGACTTCTTCTTGGTCAAAAGAAGCACTTTGTTGAAAACCCGACCTATATTTATAGGATGGTTTGCAAATCTCAAGCAGGACAGCAGTTCACTGGACAATAGGACAAAACATCTCCTGTCACGTTCATCATGCACTGTCCCACAGTCAACACCAGGTGCTAATCTCTGTTTATTAATTCCTTTCTATTTACAAAAAAGATACCACCCTGGGGAGAATTCAGACCGGAGCTGGGAAAGTGTCCCAGCCTGAGAAAAATCCTCAGAACCTGAGAAAGAGAAAAAGACTCAGAACCTGAGAAAAGACCTGGCTGAAATTGCCTAGGCCTTCAGCAGTGTCCACATCTGAGAGGCAGCCTGATTCCTGCAGGTGTAATGAGCTGAATGATTCTCAGCAAAGGAGAGAAAAATAACAAAAAGCTCACTCAAGGAGTAAAATTCAAGAGCTTCCTGCTTTTATCCATTCCCTGCCTAAGGACACTTTCACTGAGGATTTTTCATCTTCACTCTGTGTTTTGCCTCTGTCTCTCTCTGCCCCAGGTATCCCATGGGAATAATGGCTGCTCTCTCTCCCCATGGATGGCCCATGGAATTGCTTCTCCAGTGCAGAGGTCAAGGCAGGGCCACACCTCTGCTCAGACATGTCTGAGCTCTTCTTCCAGCCTGCCCAGAGCTGCTGCAGCAAAGTCCAGGGCTAAAGTCCACAGGGCAATCCCATCTCAGGGAAGGAAAATAAGATTTTCCCCAGTGCTGCACAAGCCTGAAGCCTTAAGGGTGTCAGGGCTGCATGGGGCAGATCCCAGATCTTGTTCTGGCCTCTTTTTATCTCCTTAAGGAAGAGCTGCTGGTGACAGCTGGAGTTTTGGCTAAAGGCATTAGGGTAATGATTTAGCCAAATGATTTAGGGGTCAAGGCATGAGGAGAGGGAGGCCTGGCATCCACAAACAGGGGAGAAAGGCAAACCACACCCACAGAAAAAAACACAGAACACATTCCTGCCACTGACACGGGGATTCTTCTTCCTGTCACAAACACACACATTTTCCCTCACATGAAAAAACCATAGCAGGAGGGACTTGAGAGAGCAGGGGCATGAAATGATGTGATTTCCCAGAGGAAACCTGATGGGAATGGGCTTGGCAGGCTGAGGAGGGCCAGGCACAGTGAGGATGCAGAGGGTCTGACAGAGCTGTGCCCTGGGGCAGCACCAGAGCAAAAGCTGAGATGGAAAATGAGCTGGGCACAGCTCAGGAGCTCATTCCTGAGCCCAGGGGGGGCCCTGCCCTCTGGAGCTCATCCCATGGGCAGTGGATGTTAAATACAAGTAAAATCTTACAATTAAAAAAACCTTATAAAACATATATTCTATTTACTACTCTAACTAAGCTAACCTGTTAAGTTCCTGTGAGGAAAAAAAAAAAAAAGAATAAAAATCAATTTACATAACAATATTCTTGTGAAAAAACAACTCACACCTACAAAAAAGAAAATTCTACCCATATAAAAGACTTATTTCTCAAAAACAAAAAAACAAACTATCAAGAAAAGGAAAGTTTAATAAACATGTACACTAACAATTACCAGCCCCTAAACTAAGTTTCAATAATTACTAACCAATTAAATTTAGCACAGTACCTGCTAATATTCTTATAAACTATACAAATAAAAATTCAACTATTCTACATTAAAAAACCAAATATCCTGCTCATCTCTATAACAGCAGGTGGGATCCCACCCAGCAGGAGCAGCTGCTCCAGGATTCTGCTGAGCTCCCCATGGGAGCTGTGGCTTTGTGCACAGAGTCAGGGCTAAGCCAGGCTCCAGCCCCACAAAGAACCAGCCTGGGGATCCCACTGAGCTCCAAAACTCCTCCTCCCAAGGGCCAGGCCACAGCAGAGTCACAGGAGAGAAGCACAGAATACCCTGAGCTGGAGGGGTGCAGAAGGATTGAGTCCAGCTCCTGGCCCTGAACAGGGCACCCCAAAATCCCACCATGGGTCTCCAATTATTCTTATTCTTGTTAAGGCTTCAGTATATTTCAGGCAGGTGGTGATCCAGGATTTAGGCAGGTGGAGATTTGGCCAGGCAGTCTCAACCCCCTCTTCATTTCTTCTCTCTGCTCCTGAGAACACCCTGGGAAAGGAGGACCCAGCTTGTTTGCCAGCACTGCTGTAAAGGCATTTTGAAGTACTAAGATATATAAAAAAACACCTAAATATTCTGCAATCATAGAATCCCTGATGGTTTGTGTGGGAAGGGACATTAAATCCATCCCATTCCACCCCTGCCATGACAGGGACACCTCCCACTGCCCCAGGTTGCTCCAAGCCCTGTCCAGCCTGGCCTTGGACACTTCCAGGGATCCAGGGGCATCCAAAGTTATTGAAATCCTGTTCCAACACCTCACCATCCTCTGAATAAAGAATTCCCAGTTCCCACTATCCCATCCATCCCTGCCCTCTGGCAGTGAAGCCATTCCCTGTGTCCTGTCCCTCCATCCCTTGTCCCCAGTCCCTCTCCAGCTCTCCTGGAGCCCCTTTAGGCTCTGAGCTCTCCCTGATCCTTCTCCTCTCCAGGGTGTCAGACTGTTTTTCCTGCTGGGAGGTCACTTTGGAGATCTCTTCCTCACTTCCAAAGGGAGCTGGAGGAATGAATACCTGGAGACCAGGACAGGGTTTTCTCCTGATGATACCTGTGGGATTTTATTGATTCTTCAGGATCCTCAAGGCACCATTTCAGCACACTGGGGCTCACAGAGACCTGCTGCAGTCAGGAGATTTTCCATCTCCCCTTCCCACCTCCACTGCTCCGTTTCATTCATGGGATGGGAAGATGCAGGGATCTCTCTGCTGCCCCTTTACTGCAGCACACACACCTTGGGAGGTTTCAGCTTCCTGCCAATCCCAGCTGCTGCTGCAGCCAGGATCACAGGAAACAGGGCTGAGACATCCATGGGAACCCTCCCCAGCCCTCCCTGCCCACAGGCAGGAGTGACCAGGGCCAAGTGCTCTGGGAAAGGCTCCTCTCCCTGACTCACCCAGCACAGGACACTCAGCCCATTGTGTCACATATCTCCATGACAAATCTACCCCTGGAATGCCATTGTTGTATCGAGGATGTAATTTGTTTTCACAACAGGAGAATTTATCTAACACAGATACTAAACCCAGAGCGTTATTATATTCCCTTTTCCTTCCTTGGAAAGCCACAAAGGTCTTTGAAGGATCAGTGCAACAAAGGCTTTTCCCATCTCTGTCAAAAGCAAAGATGGGCTGCATCACATCAAAACAGGTTTGGCCTGCTGGTCCAAAGTGATTGGAATTTGATTTATATTCAAAGAGATAAAAAATTCTCTGATTGATGAGTACCAGCTTCCTCAAGGCTTGGTTAATTTGGTGTTTCACATGGAGGGCAGCCCATGGAAACACAGCTGTACAAATCCATGGAAAGCAGTAAATGCAAACCTTGGCACCTGCACCTCCTGCAGGTTCCTTATGGATAAGGAAAGATAAGGAGCAGCCAGGCCCAGCTGAGCCACCACAAGGTGCCACAGGAACTTGCTGCCCTTCTCCCCAGGCTGTAACCCCTAATTACTTTACAGCCATCATTGTTTTTTACTCTCTGGGCTGAAAATCCCCAGCAGGTGCACAGGACACCCCATCAGCCAGCGCTCGCTTTTAAAACATTTACCTCACTTTTAAAATATTCAACTTACTTTTAAAACATTAAACTCACTTTTAAAATATTAAACTCACTTTTAAAATATTAAACTCCTGCAGGCTACCCAGTAACCCACTGGGGGTTGCCAAGGACCTGAGAAGAGTTTTAATTCTCAAGCAGGTGTGTGAAACTGAACCCTTCCTAAGTGCTCACGTTTTTCAGGTAATTTAGAAAATATTTGGGTATTTTAAGTGCTTTTTTTTGGTATTTTGCCTGAAAAATCAATCAGCAGTGTAAGCCTGAGCTGTGTGGAGTAGGCAGTGCCCAGAGGTGCATTTCTCTCCGTGAGGTGCCTGCAGGGAGTAGATTTATTTCCATCCTGACATGAAGAATCTGCTTTGCTCAGACTTCACCTGTGGTGACACATTTCCACCCCACAGCACCTTAAATCACTCTCCTAAAAATAAGAATCTGTTTTTCCAACCAAACTCCCATTTTTTAGGCTGTGTATGTCCTGGCTGTCCCAGGTGAGCTGCAGGGAGCCAGCAGTGGGATCCCTCAGACAGCAAAGCCTTTTTTTGTTTTACTGAAGTTATTTCCATTTGCTTCCTGTTTAGCCTCCTTGCTGTGCACTCACGGAAACCAGCAGGGCTCTCCAGTGAAATGTTCCAAAAGTAGGTGGTGCTCTCTCCCCAGCTCCTGCCCCCTTCCCTCGGGACTGGAATGGAGCTGCCAGGATTGACGTGCACAGGGTTTATTAGTGACTGATTGGAGATCTTAACTACCCCAAGTGCTGAGTGCTCCAATGTCTTGCTGTTATCTCTCCTCCTAAAGAGCAGGAATAATAATAACTCCTTTAAAAGCACAGACTGGGAGGTTGGGAAGTTTTCCTGCAGGGCAGGGAGGATCCTTGGGAATAAATCCCAGCCCAGGTGGAAAAGCATTTGCCTGAGTGAATCCCATTTCTCCTGTGAGGAAGAATTTGTTACTGAGCAGTGACCAGGCACTGGAACAGAGTGCCCAGAGAGGAGGCTCCTCCCCTGGAGACATCCCAGAAGAGATGTTATATATGAGTAAAACCTTATTTTAAAAAGGCCTTATAAAATCAAGCCTTACTATTTCAACTAAGTTAACAACTAATCTGTTAAGTTCCCATGAAAAAAGAATTCTAAGAAGAAAAATCAGTTTACAAAACAATAGATTCTTTTAAGAAAAACAATTACACCTACAAAAATAAGAAGTCTCTCCCATAAAAATCTGGAAAGAAAAAATGTAAACTATCTAGAAAAAGAAACATTTAATGAACATATACACCAACCATTTACCAACAAATAAACTACATTTCAATAAATTATTAACCAATTAGATTAAACTAGATAAATTAGATAAACTATGTAAATAAAAATTCAACTTTCTACATAAAACCCAAATATCTCATCCATCTCTATATTACAGAGGGAGAGGAGCAGAGCAGGAAGTGTCCCTGAGTCCCTGCCAGGGGTCTCCACAGGGCTCCAGTGCAGGAGCAGCTCAGGGAAACTCTCAGCAGGTGTTGCACAGGTCCCATCACTTGTCCAGGGAGGAAAAGTTCAGGAAAGCTGTTTGCTCTCCTGCAAGGTGAAAAGGGCAAAGCCAAGCCCTGTGAGCACCCAATCCCCAAGGATGGGGGACAATGCAACAGCAAAGCAAAAAAACCCCAAGATTCAAGGGGAGAGACCTGAGGAACAAAAAGTGGAGCAGCTGATGGAAAGGGCCTTTTCCCACCCTGCAGCTCCTCATTCCTGGGGTTTCACAGCTCCCAGAGGTGGCACAGCACAAAGAGCTGGGCACCCCAGCCCCATGTTCCACCACCTGTGCTTTATTTCCACTTAATCCCTGAGATCCACGCTCCTCACTTGGTGGGAGCTGGGAGAGAGCCCCAGAGGAGCCTCTCAGCTCTTTGAAAGGAAAGCAGAACAAGCTCAGCACAGTCACACCCTCCCCTCAGCTCTGCACTGTCAGAACAAAAGCACCAAAAGTCATTTCCTGACAGCACAAAAAGCTGCTCTGAGGCTGAGGGAAGAACAACTGATTCCAGCTCATGGGCAAAGGAAGGACCTTAAGCTCCTGACATCACCTTTCTCTGTTATTTTGAACGCTTGTGGTCTCGAGGTGCCTGATTTAATGAACTCACCAGCACAGAAATGGTCACACAGAGCAGAGCCAAGTGAGAACCCACCAATATCCACATCCTGAGGTTAATTTTAGCCCTGCAAATATTTAGCTCTCTGTTTAGATAAATATCCCATGCTAGAGAGGAGACTGAACCAGCTGCATCCAGCGGGATCAGGGCTTGCTGCAAATCCCAATCCAGTCTGATAATTAGTGGCATTATCTGCTGGTTTAATCATCAGAGCGTGAACCCTGGCAGTGCCCTGGGGTCAGCAGGCCGTACCCTGGCACAGCCTTTCCAGCAGAGGCCATGGATGTGTTTTCCTTGGCATCCTCCCTCCTGGCTCCCTGCAGGAAAGAGCAAAGCCTTCCTTGAAAACTCCTGTTGACATCACAGAATTGTGGAAAATCCTGAGCTGGAGGGGACCCTCAGAGATCCAACCCCGAGGGGAAGAACCTTTCCCTGATCTCCAACCTGAACCTCCCTTGCACAGCTCCAGCCGCTCCTGTCCCTGCCCACCAAGAGAACAACTTGATCCCTTCAAAATTCTGCAGCATAGGAAACCCCCTAAAGACACCAAAGTGTTCCCTTTAGCAGCTTCTGGAGGGATTGCTTTCCACAGGCCAGGAATCAGCCACATAAATCAACCCCAAATTTGGTATTTTTGAAGGGAAAGGGAAGTCAACGCTACACAATCCCAAGGGAATGTAGTGTGCTCTCCAAGAGACCCCAAAGGGATCAAGTACATCCCAGCGGGAGGTGTCCCTGCCCACGGCAGGGGTGGAAGGTGCTTTCCAACCCGGAGCAGTCCGTGATCCCAGGATTTTGCGGGATTTGTGTTCCAGGTGCCGCTTCCCCCATGCACTCAGCGGGCTCAGCAGGAACTGAGGGGGCTCCCAAGAGGAGCAGCCCGGCACCGCTCCCGTGTCCCTGGCACCGCTCCCGTGTCCCTGGCACCGCTCCCGTGTCCCGGCCCCCGGCGCAGCCCGGGCGCGGGCGCGGCCCCAGCTCGAGTGCGCGCAGGAGCCGCGCCGGGCAGCGCTGCGGGCACAGGGCAGGGCCGTGCCCCGAACGCGGCGTGTCCCGAGCGCTGATCCGTGGAGTTCCACCCGCGGGAACCACAGGGAGCGACCCAGGACAACGAGGAGTCATAAACCCGATGATGCATCGCTGAATCACGGGACGGCCGGGGCGGGAAGGGAGCTCAGAGCCCGGCCCAGTCCTGCCACGGCAGGGACACCTTCCACTATCCCGGCTGCTCCGAGCCCTGCCCAGCCCCGCCTCGGGCAGTGCCAGGGATCCAGGGGCAGCCACAGCTGCTCCGGGCTCCTGTGCCAGGGCTCCCCGCCCATCCCAGGCTGGGTTTATCTCCCGCTCAGGGCTCACTGCCGGGGCCGCTCCCTCCCCATGCCCCCGGCTCCTGCCCCTTTAAGACGCGCCCCGCGCCCCGCACTGACGCGCGATCGCGTGGCGCCTCTCCCCACCGCGGCCCCGCCCCCTCCGCGCGCCGCGCCTGCGCCTCCCCGCCCCGCCCAATCAGCGGCGAGGCCCCGCCCTCAGCGGAGCTGCCGGGGCGGGGGCGGCGGCGACGGCGCAGGCGCGCGAGGCGGGCGGGAAGGCGCGGGCGGAAAGAGGGCGGGGCCGCGGCGGGGCGTGGCGGGGCCGCGCGGGCGCATGCGCGGGGCGGCGGCGGGGCGGAAGCGGGTGCGGGCGCGCGCGGCCCCTTTCCGGCGGCGCGGGCGGAGGGAGCGGCGCGCGGGGCCCTCAGGTACGGCCGGGACGCTCCCGGGCCATCGCGGCCACTCCCGGCACTTCCCAGCGCTTCCCCGGCCCTCAGGAGCCTCCCGCCGCCACCGCGCCGGCACCCATGAGCTGAGGCGCCGCGGCGGGAGCCGAGGCAGGAGCGGGCGGAGCCGCCGCCGCGGGCCCGGCGGAGCAGCGGAGCCGCCTCCCCGCCGCCCCATGCGCGGGCCGCGCTGAGCCCCGCCCGCCCTTCCCCGCCGGGCCGGCGCTCGCCCTCTCGCCCTCCGTTGGATGCCGCCGAGATGGGCAAGGTGCTGTCCAAGATCTTCGGGAACAAGGAGATGCGGATCCTGATGCTGGGGCTGGACGCGGCCGGCAAGACCACGATCCTGTACAAGCTGAAGCTGGGCCAGTCGGTGACCACGATCCCCACCGTGGGCTTCAACGTGGAGACCGTCACCTACAAGAACGTCAAGTTCAACGTGTGGGACGTGGGCGGCCAGGACAAGATCCGGCCCCTGTGGCGGCACTACTACACGGGCACGCAGGGGCTCATCTTCGTGGTGGACTGCGCCGACCGCGACCGCATCGACGAGGCGCGGCAGGAGCTGCACCGCATCATCAACGACCGGGAGATGCGGGACGCCATCATCCTCATCTTCGCCAACAAGCAGGACCTGCCCGACGCCATGAAACCCCACGAGATCCAGGAGAAACTGGGCCTGACCCGGATCAGGGATAGGAATTGGTATGTGCAGCCCTCCTGTGCCACGACGGGGGATGGACTCTACGAAGGGCTGACGTGGTTAACGTCCAATTATAAATCCTAATGGGAGAGGAACTATTTAGTCTACAAAGAATTAAAGAAACAAAAAAAAAAAAATTAAACAAAAAAAATAAAAGAAACAAAAAAATTAAATAACCACGTGGCTTTCCAGAAGAATGATTCTCTACTGAAAAGTGAAAACAAAACCGCATCCATAGGATTATGATCACCTTTCTCCAGCTGCCACCCTTTCCTCCTGCACCCTTGGCTGGATTCCTGTTCTAACTCCTCCTGCTTGGCGTTAGGATGCTCTAACCTCCGAATGTGACACGAACACAGGCACTAGATGCTATGGCAGACTTCCAGCAAACAGGGGAAGGACACATTATAGACTTGCTAAGTAACTTTTTTTTTGGTTTTTTTTTGTTTTTTGTTTTTTTCCTTTTTCCTCTCGATAGCCCTTTGCTGGTTTGATTATTTTGGGGGATGTTGGGGGAGGGGGTCCATTTTCAGTGTATGCTTTCTGGGTCTACTTTTTTGATTATATATATTTTTTTTCTCTCCTCTCACTTTGCTGTAGATTGCTACTTTTTTGCATTCCTGCAGGATATGTTGCTAGGTCGACTTCATCTAGTAAACTGAAAATTGTTGCTTAAAATCAAACCGCAGTCTGTCTTTTTATATTAAGGACTTTTTTTTTTTTTTTTTTTTTTAAAGTTCTGTTAATCTGTAACTAAACAGTGACTCAGTCTGGCTCCACGGCTCAGGCTAATGAGGGGAATTCTTGCTTGCAGTGGCAGAGAGTGGGAATTCCACTGTAACGTGTTCAAAGTGCGTGTCGGGCGCTGGGAAATGTAAGAACTGCTTTGGAATGTCAGCTGGGAAGTTCTGACCCATACATCATGCATGAGCAGGGATGCAAAACCAGCTCCCCACACAACATAGCAAACAAGGCATGAACGATGCTGTAGTTCCAGGGTAGGCACTGGGCAGTTTTTTTGTCTCAAATGAGGGTTAGTTGCAGTTTTTTACTACTTGGTGTTGGTCCTCGGGCCGAGGTTCTTTCCAGCAGATGCAGCAATAAAATGTTGCAATGAGTTTGACTTTAAATCAGATGTTATGGCAAAAGTCCAGCTCTGACTTGCCTCTCATTTCCACCTCAAGGCAGCTGGAGACACCTAAACCTTGAAAGGATTCCTGATTCTTTCCAACAGAAAGAAGGAAATTGTTGTTGTTATTATTATTGTTCTTTTTCCATGCTGGAGCCTCATGAAGGGGTGAGTTCCGTGCTCGAACCCGGCGGGTCTGACATCAGGAATGGCCATTTTGAGGAAATCACTTCTTGCTTTAGTTTTCCAAGCCTGGACTGAGCTCCTGCGAGCAGCTGGAGCCTCCCTGTGTCCCGGTTGTTGCTGTAGTCCTGTAGGAAGGGAACTATGTTGGATGTCTGAGGCCCATTGAGTAACTAATGAGAGTGGGGAGGGGAGAGAGAGAGAAAGAATCGACGCTGAATGTAAACTTCCATAATTAGTTCTTAAAGGGCAAAGCAGCTCGTTAGCCATGTCACAGCCTGCAGCTGGGACTGGCCAATCAAACACCCCACCCAGAGCGAGTATTTGCATAAAAACTCAATCAAGTATTAATTAACGCTGGGTGCACAAACTGTTAAAGCAGCTGGTTCTTATTCAGCCTTAAGGATTAACTTCAGATTTCCTCAAGGAGTTAAAACTCCATTGGGGAATTCTAGGAATGTATGCTACAAAACCAGAAGAAAATGGCTTTTATTTTCCTTTTTTTTTTTTACTTAATTGTTTTCTCTTTTCAAGAATATAAGTTTTACATGGAATTGGGGGCATTACACTACATTGCTGCAGTGGTGACTCTGCATGCTGAGTACTTACTTGTACATGGAGCTCTTACCAAAGATGTATGGAAAGATAAAAATCCTGAATTCACTTCTGAAATCCAATGCTTTGGAGCACTTCAAAGTCCTTTTAGAGTATGGTTCTGAAAAAAAAGACTTTTCTGGATGTGGGTTGCAAATGGGACTGGATGGGTCCTTGGTGCTAGAAGATAGAGCATTGATGGACTTTGTGCATTAGAGAGAGTCTGCAGAAGCTTAATGTAGAAATAACTCTTCCATCTCAGCCCTAAAGAAGAGGAAGTGAGATTAGTTTATTTTAATCCAAGGCTTTTTGCCATTGGAATATCATTGCTCTATTTTCTAGCTTTTATTTTTTCTTTTCCTGTTGCTGTAACTTAATGAACAGTGTGGTGGTATAAAACCTTAAAATTACAACAATATGGTTACTGTTTTCTTCTGGAGCATCAATAAAATAGCCAAGCACAAAGTAAATGCCTAAACTGGAAAACTTGAAGCTCTATTAATGGTTCTTGAACTTTCTTAAGCGTACTCTCAGTCAACATGAAAACTTCAATATCTTCATTTTTTGTCTGAATTGGTTTCCTGTGTTTCCAAGCACTGGGGCAGCCTTTGCATTAAGTTGACTTTGCAATTTTGTATCCCCTTAGAAGTAACTTTGTAATTGTTTTGTAGGTGAAAGAAAATTGCTTTTGCTTCTGGATTTTTTTGATTTTTTTTTTTTTTTTTCTTGGTGGGGGGAAGTGGGGAGGAAGAGATGGGGGAGAAAAAGTTACTGGAAGGTGTGGCAGAGCCGTCAGAAATAAACGGCCATGGCCACTGAACAAAAACCCACAGGTTTCACATCCAACACGTCCTTTCTAGGCTGTAGCTGGAGCTCAGCACGAGGTGGTGGCTGTCACTAGGATAAAGTGGGAATTCTGTACGAAACAAACCAGTCTGGAGTTCCAAGTGCATCGATTTGTGTTCGTGTGAATTTATGGAGTAAGTTTTGAATGGCGTTCAATCGTGTCCGACCAAGTGACTGAGTTTGTGGCCTGTGATCTCCCTGACTGAAGTACCCAGGAATTTTGTGTTCTCAATATGGCTGTAGTGTTGGTAAAGAACTAATAAGCAGAAAATAAAGCAATTATACAGCGGAGCTCTCCTGGTATGTTACTTATATTGAATTATGAGAGAAGCAGAAAGGGGCAATGTGGTGCCAGAGCTGGGCGTTGTGCTGCCATAAAGAGGCTCTGTTCTGGATCTCCCAGATTGGAAGCCTGGCTGTAATTCCTTGGAGAATTAGATGAGAGACTCTAAGTGGAAAAGGAGGATGCTGCTTTAATATTCCCACTTGAGCAAACTTCATTGTCAGGGTTCTCCATCCTCGGTGCCAGCCCCACGTAACCTGGGGAGGTGAGGGCACAGAGGGACTGTCACTGTCCTGATCCAGGGAGGAAATTCCCTGGAAAGGGCAGCCATGGGGCCAGTGTGGAACATGCAGGGATGGACAAAGGGGCTGGTGAGTGACTAGGGGAGCTTGTGGAGTGACAGATGTGACGTTGGGACTCTGTGGTGCCTGAGTAGGACACGAGTGAGCCGATGAAAGGACTTGGGCAGGTGCTGGGGCTGTGGGGGGCTGGGAGCAGTGGGATACAGATCCTGTGACAGCTGCCATCCCCTGGGACAGGCAGCGGGGTCACAGCCGGAGCTCTGCTGGCAGAGGGCACAGCCAGGGCTCTGAGGCTGCTCCCACAGCTGCAGGTGCCAGGCCAGGCACAGCCCTGCAACTCTCTCCTTGCTGCAAAGCTTGGGGAATGCTCAGGAGCATCATTACCTGGTCTAGTGAGCAGCATCCCTGCCTATGGAATGAGCTGAGCTTTGAGGTCCCTTCCCAGCCAAACCATTCCATGATTCCAGCCAGGTGGGCACTGGGGCCATGGGGCCACAATTCCCTGCAGAGCCTTCCCCTTCCAGGGTGTTCAGGCTCTGCCTGGCTGTCAGTCCAGGGTGTGGCTGTGTAAATGAACTTACTCTGACTTAATGAAACTCCTCAGAGCTGGGAGGCAAGCAGGGGGAACCGGTGTGTCTCTGGCTGGAGCAGTGAGTCACATTTCAAAATGCCGGCGCTTATCGCGTCCCATCGGAGCGCGCCGAGCCCGAGCTGGGACCACGGCGTGACTCAGCCCTCAGCAGGGCTCTGCCCCACTCACAGAGCCTGTCCTCATGGACAGGCCTTGGGAAAACTGTGCCCACCATTTCTAATTGGAAATTAGCCCTGCTAATGCAAGTCCCTCCAAAGGAATGTGTCTGGCTTTAAAACTGTTGTCAGAACAGCTGGGCACAAGGGCTGGGAGAGCCTGGTGGAGCTGAGGTGATCTCCCTTCTCCCTGGGCTTTGGGAATGGGAAAAAGGGACTGCAGGAGCAGAGAACTTGCTGTGCATGTGGAAGTAGCCTCAGTGTGAGCACTGTGACTCAGACTTCCCCCTAACACACTGCTGTGCTTTTTATCTTGGATTTGCTTCTAATATCTGTCCAAAGTGACAGGCTCAGTGTGGGGAATCTGAAATCCCCTCAGCTTTGGTGCTTTCTGGAAGGTAAAAAAAACTTTCCCCTCGTCTCATGGGGAAGCATCAGCTCTCAGGGGCTGTTGGTGAGTGAGTGTCACCTCTGCTGAGTGACTCAGTTCCTCTTCTGAGGTCCTGCGCTCCGGCACTGCTCGTGTTTCGGAATTATGTCTGAGCAAAGGCTCTCAGGGCTTCAGGCCGAGGTGGAGCCCCACAGTCCATCTCCCTTTCAAAAGTGGGAGCACCCCAAGAGCAGAATGGTGTCGTTTTTCACCCTGTGTCAGCTCTGGAAGGTGCAGGGGTGAGTCAGAGCCCAGCAGCTCTGTGGAAGGTGGTTTTTACAGGCGGGAAATGGGTGCACAGGGGGTTGTCCAGGAAGTGGCTCAGCTCTTGCTTAAGAACAGGTATCTCTGGCCTCCTTAAGAAAGGAGGGGAAAAAAAGTCAAGATGTGAGTCACTGCTGAGTCTCACAGTGGTTTAACAGGCTCTGGTCCCTGTTTGCCTCAAGTTTTCCCTTCCAGAGGCTGCGCTTCACTCCTCTGTTCCTGGTTTTTTTAGTTGCATCTTCCAAGGCGGCTTTAGTTAGGAAAAATGCTTCAGCAGGATTTAATGGGTGTCCTGTGAGATGGAAATTGGTGATGCTTGGAAATTGGTAACACTTAAACCACTTCGTTTTTGTTAGAGGTTTTCAGGTGAGAGCAACTCCCAGGGGTGCCACCAACAACTCCTGGATCTGTACAGGACCCCTGAGCTCCAGCTGCCTTTCAGTGAGTGAAAACTCCCTTGTGGTTAAACAGAGAAGAGGGAGCCAAGGTGTAGAAAAGAGCCTGAATTCTTGGCTGTGAGGGTGGTGAGGCCCTGGCACAGGGGGTGCCCAGAGCAGCTGTGGCTGCCCCTGGATCCCTGGAAGTGTCCAAGACCAGGTGGGACAGGGCTTGGAGCAGCCTGGGACAGTGGAAGTTGTCCCTGCCCAGGACACTGGATGAATTTGCAGGTCCCTGCTTGAACCATTCTGGGATTTTATGATTCTGTGAACTCCTAAAATTATCCCCGTGCTTGTGCCTAGAATGGATTCCTTGTTGATTTTCCACTGCCTGGAGCAGGCACTGGCTTCATCCTGAAGTTTCTGGTGGAGCAGGAGGGGAGGTTTCCTCTCTTCTCATTGCAAGGCATGAAATGATGCATTGCATCCAATGGCTGTCCAGCTGTTTTATGAGAATGCACTTTTGTTTCACATTTTGGGGGGAAAAGGGGAAAACCTCAAGTAGCCTCTGTAGTTACAAGAGAGTAGGACATGGGGTGGGCTGGCTGGGAGACCTCAGAAGCAAGAGAAGCAATTTCCCAGGATTATCTTGAATTTTTGAGAAGACCACATCCCTTTTTTGTGGCTGAGCTCCAGCAATTGTCATCTCACAAGGGTCCATCAGAGGAGGGCACCTGCCTGGGTCATCACTGCAGGGGACAGAGAGGAGCAGAGGGAAGCATCCAGTGCCAATCCAGCCCCAAAATACCTCTGCCATTCCTGCAAAGCTGCTACTGGGGAAGGAACTCATTCCACGAAGGCTGGGAGTTCCAGGCTCTGCCATGCCTGGTGCTGACAGCTCCTAACTGGAGCAAGCAGCACTGCTGGCTTGCTGTGCTTGCTCCAAGGGAGACTTTGCACTTTGTGGGTGGAATGTGGGACTGCAAAGTCCCTATGCTGTTGATATTTGTTATTTTTGCCCTGAGGAGCTTTGTACATCTTCCCTAGGAAGCAGGGGGCTCCTGTGGAGCAGCAGGACCCCGTGGCTGGGGACTTCCCAGCACCATGCACCGCTGGAGCGGGATGCAGTTATCCCATTAGCTCATCTGCCAGGATGCCTTTCCCCACAGGGGCTGGATTAGGCTGGAACTGACCCAGCTCTCCAGGAAGCTTTTCCTATCACGTTCTTGTGGCTTTCAGGCTGCTGCCCTGGCTGTAACCAACCCCAGCACCCGCCTTGCACTGCCAAGAGGGAGCTCTGGCAGGCCAGCAGGGAGTTGGCTTTACCTTTGCCTCCAAAGAATGTCTGTTCAGCGTTCAAATTCCATCCTGTATATTCTGAAGCCATTCATCTTTTCAATATAATGAGTTTTTTGGGCTGTGATGACTCAGAATGGACCGGGTTTCACATCAGCATTTGGGTGGGGAGGTGAGGGGCAGCAGCAGGACAGACACTGCTGGTGTGCTTGGTGGCTCCTTGCTCATGAACACAAAGGTTTGGGATGAGTTTCCCTGGCATTTGCTCACTGCAAGAAGAGCCAAGCTCAGCAAGGGCCGGTGTGGAAGCCGCTGGCCTCCGGCGCTGCGTTGTGGAAGGAGTTGAATCTCTGCCAACAAGCTGTCCCTGGATCTCTGGCTCATCTTACAACCTTGGACTTGTTAATGAATCCAAAGTCCTCCAGCCCTTGCCTCCAAACATTTTGAGTATGTGGCATTTGAGAGCCAGGGTCACCCTCCAGGCTGGGCTCTGGGTGCTGGCCATGCTCCTGCTGCTCTCCTGCAGCTCTGCTTCGGAGCTGCTCCTGGCCACGGTGGCTGCAGTGCTCCGGCCTCTTTAGGGAGGGCTGGGAATATTGCAGGCAGCAGGGCAGAGGTGTGTTCTCCTTTAAGGAACCCTGCCTGCAATCTCAGGATCCCAGCTCCTGCTGTACCTGTTTGGCTGATGCCTCTCTGAGAAATCCTGCTCTGCATTTTCCCTTGGATGTGAGGTTACACTTCTAACCACAGCACCAAAACTTCCCAGCTTCTCATTTCATCCTGGCCAGTATGATGATTTTTGGAGGGGGATGCATCTCCCCACCAGGATGAGCTGCAGCTTTTCCACTTTGTTTGGAGTTGCCTGTGGGTTTCTCTGACCCAAGGCCTCCAGGTCAAAGCCTGGAACCTCCTGCTCTAATGCCACACTTGCTTTTTGCCTCCTCACCATTCCAGTGTCCCTCCAGCCCTGCTCTGCCATAGGGGAGAAGGGGCTCCACAGTTCCCCCTTCCCTCTCCAGGCTCCCCAGCTCCCGGAAACGCTCCCAGTAGTGAAACTGGTTGATCACGTTGATACTGGAGGAGTGCTGGCATCCAAGAGGGATCTGTGGATTAACTGGTTCCGATGTTTGCCAGTTCTCGGCAGCCTGATGCATTATTCAGCACAGGGCTCCTTTCGGGCCTTTGGAAAATCTGAAGCTTCCCAACACTTGAGGGTTTATGAACTGACGTCTCTCCATGCAGCTTCCTCCTCCCTTGGATTGCCAATTAACCGCGGGCAATTAAACAGCAGACCCGGAGTGTTTTGCCGCCGGTTCCGCAGGCTGCAGAGGAGGCTCGGGGCACCCGCAGCTTCCTCCTGGGCTCTGTCCCCCCTCCAGCATCTGCCCCTGGGAATCCAGGTGCTATTTAAGGCATGGGATCTGTGGACTCGTTTAACATCTGCCAACTCCCCGGCATTCCCAGGTTGCCAAAAATGTTGGCGGCGGCAGCGGGGAAGGCTCCGGGACAGCCGCAGCTGCGCGGCTGTGGAGCAGCCCGTTCCCAAACCTGCAGTTCAGGCCGAAGCACCTGCAGAAGGCAGATAGGGAGGGACAGGTGACTCACGGAGATCAAATATCCTGCTGCACCCGCCTCGTGGGCAGCGATGGCTCAATACACCAAGGGCACCCACAGCCGGCTCCGGCATTCCTGCTTTTCTTTTGCCTCCAGGTGGAGAGGAAAACTGGGAAACGCAGAAGCTGTGGTAGTGGGATGGCCCTGGGGGAGGCAGGCGTGGAGGATGAAGGGACAAGAGGACAGAGAGGCAGTGCCTGGGAGAGGCTCGCTCTTCCTCAAACACATTTATATCCATCGGTTTCGATGGCAAAACGCGGATCGCCGCATCCTTTCCCACGCCGCAATCCCGCCGCTGGCTCGGTGCCAGCGCAAGGCGCTTGTGGGGCCATCAGGTCCGAGACAACGATTTTCCATCTTCTCTGATTGTTCAAGGCACTGCAGAGTTGTTGTCAGAGCCCGTTCCCCGTTTTGGAAACATAATTGGAATTATGCAAATTCCGGTGCGGCACCGGTGAGTGAGTGACGCGCTCCTGGCCCGGGCTTGGGCTGCTGGAGCGTGGAAAGCGCGTTCATCCCGGGGGAACAGGGGGCTCGGCCCCGCTCCTGCCGCACCTCCCGAGCACCCCATTGTTCCTGCCCCAACACCCCGTGCTTGCTCACGCTGGTGCTCCCAAAATTCCTGATGTTCGGGGGCTGGAGGTGTTTTGGGGATGCTGAGCTTCCCAATGGCAGCTGGAGGGGCTGTTTGATGGGAGCAGAGTGGCATCTGGAACACAAGGCTTGAGGGACTGGAGCAAGACTCTGTGAGGTTTGGGACTCTGCTGCCCTCGAGACACGGAGATGGAGCCTGGATCCAGCAGCGGTTCCCAACTGGAATGTGCTTGGGGCATTTTCTGGCCTGGGAGCTCGGTGGTGCCCTCGGGCACTCTGACACCCGGCTGTGCCCGTGGGAGCGGTCCCTGACACGGCCCGGGCTCCTCGGAGCGGGACCCTGGCAGGGGCTCGGGCGCACGGACAGGCGCCCGTGCTGCACGAAGAATTGCGAGAGGAAAAGAGGGATTTTGCCAAAATAACAGCACTTCCCCCTCCACACACACACACCCATCTCAGCCTTTCCATCCGCGCGTCCCGCAGCGGTTCCTCTTTTAGCACCACGTCTCCTAAAAAAAAAAAAAGTGTTGACTGCAGCTTTTCTGGAGGCTGCAGCGCTCCCGCCCCGGTGACTGCACAGCTCTTCCCAGCCTCCTTCCCGCTGCGGTTCCTGGGCTGAAGGCAATCTTTTCCGGTCTGATCGCATGGCCAAGGAATGTACGTGCACATACAGTGTGTCTGGAGTCTGTTACTGCCAGCAGCGAGGTTTTTGGGAGCAGCAAGGAGGGAAAAGCGATGCCCAAGTTGCTCCTTCCCCGGGTCTCTTTGGATTTGGGACGTCGATCCGGCTGCCCCGTCCCCGACCTCGGCGTGGGTGCGTGGCAGCGATTTCTGTCTCTCCACGGTCAATAAGGGCTTGGCCAAGTGGAACAAAAATATTCAATCCTGTTAGTTTGGAAGGTAATCCCAGCTAATAAATAAAAAAAAGCCCGGTGATCCAGCGTGGCCAATGAGCGCATCATCGGCACTCCCCCAGGGACGCTGCGGAGGGGGATGAGGGTAATTAACAAAGCAATTAATGCAAGATAAGAAGCTGCTTCCCAAATACACAAGGAAATCCAGACTCCAGCTGTGCTGGCATTGCCTGTGCTGGCAAAGGCCTTGTCTGTGCTGGATGGGGGATGCACGTGGAGTGTTGGTTCACAGGATCTGTTATCCAGGAGAAGCAGCAGGTTGGGGTTTGGCATCCTCCAGCAGGTCCCAAACCTCCCCATGAGCTTTGGTGGGACCTGTGATGCCCCCTGAAAATAAAACTGGAAAAGGCCAGCTGGAGCAGGAGGACCAGCAGCTCTTCCCAGCTGCCAGGGCTGGGTGATCTAGGGCTGGAGCTCCCTGAGCATCTTTCCAGGCCAGCTGCTTTGTCAGCTTGGAGCTCTTGGAAAGAAGAATGGGATGATGTTTCTGCAGCAGAGCCAACATCCAACACGCTCAGCTTGGCTGCAGTCCGTGCATGGGGCCGTGCTCAGGCCCGGAGCTGGATGGAAATGCCTTTAAATGTGGATCTACATTGGATCTAAATCTATTTCTGTGCTGGGGGTGAGCTCAGGGAAAGGGGAAAAAACCCCAAAGACTGCTACTGGATACAATTGCAAAGATTCATATATATTTATATATATATAAATAAATGGAAAGTTTTATCTCTATTTATGTTGAATGAATCCTAGATTTTGTGGATCAGATAAACCTGATGACACCACACAGTATAAAATCCCAGAATGGTTTGGTTTTGAAGGGACTTTAAAGCTCATCAGTTCCAACTCCCTGCCATGGCCAGGGACACTTTCCACTATCCCAGACCTGTCCAACCTGGTCTTGGACACTTCCAGGGCTCCAGGGGCAGCCACAGCTTCTCTGGGCTGATGGGGGCTCATGGCAAGGAAAAAAAAAAGGCTCTGATGTGGCTCTGAGTGCTGCCATGTGATTTTTTGGGCAGACACACCATCCTCACTTGGTTTGTGGGAGACTCAGGAACTGGATCTGGGCATTTCTGCCCTTTCTTTACACGAGTGTGAAGCCCTGGGAGCACCTCCCCATCTCCCAGCTGTGTCTTCCTGGCACCAACTCCTCTCTTCCCAAAATATCCCCTTCACAAAGCACTCACAGCTCAGGCTGCCCCAACAGCATTCTCAGGGCGTTGCCTGCGGGCCTTCCCACTGAATTATATATAACACTTGGGTTTGGGGTGGGATTTTTGGGAAGGAAATCTGTTGCCAAGCAATGGAGCTGTGGCCTGTCTCTCTCCTCCCAAACTGAGACTTAGAAGTGTGTGTAAAATATCTGAGACATCTCAAGTGGGGTTGCAGGAGGCTGGATCACGGGAATGTGGTGGAAAAGCTGCTGCTGGGGTTGGGAGAAGGTTTTCCTTTCATTTTCCAGAGCCAAAGCTGGAAGTGGAGAGTTGTTTGATCCCAGAGGCAACAAGAAATATAAGGGATCATGAGAAATCCTCCAAGGGTCCTGTGGGAGTTCTCCCTGTGGATTTATACCCTGGACAGCATATATAAAAAACATTGGGTTTTCTCCCCAAAAGAAAGTTGGGATCAGCCCCAGCACAGAGATGTTGGGGGGTCAATCTCAGCACCACCAAATGGGGCACGAATTTCACCACCCACTTGTCAATCCATGGCACCCACAGTGGGTGTGGATGAACCAGAGGGTCAACACTGCCCCACATCCCACAGCTGGGGCTGGCAGTGCCCACTGGCCTCCCTGGGAAAGCTCCAGTGGCAGTGACAGTGCCAATCCAGTGACTGATTCATCCTGATGCTGATGAGCTTTGCCTCAGCCCTAAGTGGGAGCCCCTGTTCTGCTCCAGGCCCAGAACAGCCCCACAGGAGGGTTCCAGCTGACAGCAATCCAGAGGGATACAAAGTTTTCCTGATGTTTTCCCCAGCTGTTCAGCCTGGGAGGGAAATCCCACCGGCGTGCTTTCCTCATTAACCACTGTCACATTTTCCAGGCTCAGCCTCGGTGTGCCAGGCGCTGATTTGCATCACCAGATCACAAGGATGTGACCTAATTAAATTTCAGCTCTTTTCAATATGATTTTCATACTCACACAGGGTTTTTTTGTTTTTTCTTTTGGACCTGTGGAACCAGCTGTCTCGGCAGGGATGTTTCAGGCTTGGAATGGAAGTGGAGAAAACATCTAATTTCCCACTGGGAGCGGCTGCGGAGGCGAGCTCTGGGGTCTCTCCAAAGCTTCTCTCTGCTCCCAAAGTTTGGTTCACAAGAGTGAATTGTGCTATTTTTTTTAAGGCAGATTTTTTTAAAAATTATTATTTATGCAGGGGGGAACATGTTACTCCCATCCCTCTTCCCATACAGATGGATTTAGGTCACATTGGGAAGAGGGGTGGGAGAACCTGGAGTGAACCACATCCCTCCTGGAACAAACCTTCCCAGGGCTCAGCATTGGGTCTTACAAGATTCCTCCAGGTCCCACCAAACTCCCTCAGCACAAGGCAAACCAAACCACTCCATGCACCCAGGCCTCCCCAGGAGTCTTAATCCCAAAAAAATTATTTTGAGTCTTAGTTTTCCCTGGGAAGGACCTGTTCACCAGTGAGGGTAACACAGGAGGGTATCCTGGCTGGATTTTTGGCTGAACGAGCAGAATCCCCTGTGTTTTCCTGTTGCTATGGCAAGGGGGAGAGCTGGGATTTTTGTGCATGGGTTGGTAAATCTGGCCCGTTCTGCACGGCTGATTTGCCCTCCAATTAATTAAGGGCATTCTTCACTTCCCCTCACAATTAACATAAAGAAAACCCAATTAACTCCTGCACGGTGGGCGCTGAGCACTGCCTTGGGCAGTGTGAAACCTCCCTGCTCTCCTGCAGGAAAAATCCAAAGATTGTCAGGCTGACCACAGATCCCACAGCAGAGCCCAGAACCCGTGGTGTTGCCATCCCTATGGAATCACCCAGTTCCCCCTGAGTGAATCCCATCCTTGGCTTTGCCAGACCTGTTGGTCTTGGCTGTGAGCTGGGAATTGGGGTGGAAAAGGAGATTTGGCTGGAAAAAGAAATTTCTGGCCATCTTCAGGCAGGCTGGGGCTTCTTCCTATAGCTCCTGGGCTGTGATGGTCACTTTGCTGAGAGCCTGGAGCAAAGGAGGTACGAAGGGCACTTCTCCTGATCCCTTGGTCACTCATCTTTTTATAGCTGAAGCCATGAGTCTGGGAGCAGTCTGGGAGCAGAGTCTGGGAGCAGTCTGGGAGCAGAGTCTCTCTGTCCCTGGCATCCCCGCCCCGGTGGCCACGCCCGTAATCCCTGCCATGAGGTGCTGCAGGTATTTCCTGCTCCTGGACTGCTCTGACTTGCCCTGCCCGGAGCAGCTCCGGCTCTCCCGGATGGATTTGGGTCCTGCAGACCAGTGTGGACAGAGCTGTGATCTCTTCAGTCTACAAAAATAAGTCCGGGAGGAGGGAGGGGATGGCAGTGCCGTGTCAAGATAAAGGGTGAGCAGTGACACGGTCTGAGCTGCCTCACCAAATCTTTGGATTTGCCGCCAGGATTTGCCTCTGGAATTCCCACACTACCACATGTTGAATTTGGCTCACCCAGAGGATGCCTGGTCTCTGAGCAGGGAGGTGACTTGGTGACTTCCAGCTACTGTCCTACGTCACTTTCTCACTTCCATTGGCTTCTGAATTTTGGTTTGGTTGGATAAACCCACTCTGGCTGGTTTATCAGTTCCCAGATGACTTGAAGAAGATCCAGTGTCCTCCCCAAGCCAGGAATGGCCAAAAATCCCAAGTGCTGGCACCACCACTTTTTTTTTTTTTTTTTCTTCCTAGTTCACTTTCTAGGTGTTTGTATCTGGTGCATTGGGCAAACCCTGGGTTTGGATGCAGACAGAGCAGCCTCCTTCCCACAAAGGCACCTGGAACATCCTTCACCGCCAGCACCGAGCTCTGAGCCTGAGCAGAGCTGGTTTGTCCATGAGGGGTCAGTCCCATGTCCCCCACACCCTCCCCAGGGCCACCCACGGCGCTGGGACAAAGCGATCACACCAACCACGGTTACACCGACTGCAATTCCTCAACATCCAACCCCGACCACGACATCCAACCCGGCCCTCAGCCCTGCCAATAATCCTCGGGGACAAAAGACCCCGAGGGCAGCTCCCGCCCCCGCCCATAATTCCTCCCCTTCACCCTAATCCCCGGCCCTTCTGTCGCAGCGGCCAAATCCAATTAACCGTGCAAGGATCGCGCTGCAGCGGCGCTCAAACGGAGCCGCGGAGCCCTCGGGATGGCTGGGGTGGGGTGGCAATAGCGAGGGGGTGGAGGAGCCATCCCTGCCTTGAGTGGGGTTATCCCAAAAAAAGACCTTCTGAGAGCAGGGATTGTGTCTGGGTGAAGAGTGAGAGAGGGGAGGTGGTCTGGGACTCGTGGCTGTCACTCTGCTCTGGGGGAGTGACTCTCTTTTCCAGTTTCCAGATGGTTTTGTTGCAGTACCAGCTTCCAAGGTCCCACTCCAAACACCCCCGTGGGTCCCACTCAGCCTCCAAGACTAAATTTCCACTTGCTCAGGGTTTGCCATGAGCCTCTGAGGTTGGAGAGGAAGATGCTCTGGGCCACCTCCAACCTGGCATGGAGGATGGCTGGGGATTGGAAGGATGTTCTCCAACCTGGTCGTACTCCCAAGGGTCCCAAGATTTCTTTTTTTCCCCATGATCTTGTTTGCCAAGAAGAAAAAAAAAGACTCAGTATGGAGTATGCTCAGTATGGAGGCAGCACAAATTCAGGATGGTCCCAGTGAACCCCCACCAGGACCAGAGTGCAGCCAAAGAAAAACCCAACAGTTTGGACTTGCAGCTTTTGCCAGGGATTGGGATATGAAATCAGATCATTTTGGGATGGTGAAGCTCCTGGGATTAAAAGGAGGAGGGGGGTAAGGGGAACTGGAGGGTGTAAAGGCAGCAAAACAATGGAGAAGGGTTTTGGTGGGGGCATGGAGATGTGCCAGGGAGATGCTGCTTTTCCAGGCACAGATTGGGTAAAAGGTGAATAAATGATGGTTGGCCCCAGGAGCTGCAAAAGGACCAGGCTGTGCCTTAAATGAGGCGGAGAAACAGAGGCTGAGCCCAAGGGGACGAGGTCCAACCAGCCAGGGGACGGCTGCAGGCAGCACATTGACCACTGGAGCTGCTCCCAGACCTGAGCTAATGTTTAGCTTTGGACTTTGCCAAGTTGTCCAAGGGGCAAAGGAGGAGGAGGAGGAGGGTGGGTGGCCCAAGGGAAGTGGAGAGTGGCTGCGGGCCAGTGCCCAGGGCTGTGACTCCTGCACAAGCTCTGGCTCAGAGGGAGCCACTTCTGAGTGTAGCTTCTGCTGGCTTAGTCCTGGTTCAGCAGGACATTCCCTGACAAGGCCCTGCTGAGCTCCTCCATTCAGCTCAGCTCTTGCTGATGTATTTTATTCCCAACACATCAGGCTCCAGACAGCATTTGCAAGGGCACTGAGGGGACTCTGCTGTGGACAGGGTGAGCAGCCTGGTGGCACCGCTGACAAGGCTGCAAATGCATCCCCAGCACTGGCCCAGGGCTGAGCACGTCCCATTGGCCTGGATAACCCACCCTGGCAGGTGCCTCATCTCTATTTAAACCCCCCTCTCCTGGGATGTAATTAAGGACGTGTCTATTAATTGCTGTGTCACATCAGCACGGATCGTCCCTGCCGCCACCGGCGCTCCTGGGCAGCTCCCACTGGGCACTGCCACGTGGCTCCTCTCCATCTCCATCACCTCCACCCTGCAGCATCCCAAACATTCACATTTTGAGTTCCACCTTCCCAGGCAATTTTGCACAGCAACGTTCTCCAATCCCAGATTATTCTAATGACACTGTGGAAGAGCTATAAATAGGAGAAAGGCGTTTTCTGCCTCTCCCCCACCAGCCTCTGTCGGGAGTACGGGGAGGCACCGGCAGTGGGAGCCTCGGAGGTGTTTGCAGGGAGCGTTTGGAGAGTATCACACCTCCCCTTTCCCTTCCCAGCCCTGGATCTTTAAATATCTGGCCCAAATCCACACAAGCCTGTAGCTGCTTAACTCCTTCCTTGCACTGAAATCCAAAGGAAATTGGGCACCTGGATGGGATGAGAGGGGGTGGTGGGTGCAGAACACTGCAGTGTGCCAAACCTGCAGGAGTGACTCAGCCATGTGTGGGTGGGGGATCCTCTTGGCTTCCCTGGGGACCTCCTGGCTCCAGTGGGAACCCTCCAGCTCCTGTGGGATTCACAGAGCCCACCTGTCCCATCCCAATTGACTTCCTGGCCTGCCAGGGATCTTGGATGTCTCAGGGCCCTGTATGTGCCAGAAAATGCTGTGGGAAGCAACATCTGAATCCACACCGCTCTCCCTAAAATGCACGTCCCAAAAAAGTGATGTACTCACCCAAAAATGGTGCACTCCCCAAAAAAGTGATGCCCTGTCACAAAACCAGCCATGCTGGATTTAGCACCTGAACAGGCTCGGCAGGGTGAAGCAGAAGCCTGGGGGCAGCTGTTCTAGGTTATTTCTGGTTTGTTTGTTTGTTTGTTTGTTTGTTTTTTAATTTAAGGCATCCTTTGGGATCCTGCACTCTGGATTTGGGAATCCCCAGAGAAGTGTGGACAGTATTCCTCCACATAACCCTGCTAGCCCTCAGAGTCCACCAGGCATCAGCTGGGTCAGGCTGGCACTGCTGGTCTGGGCAAGGGGAGCAAAACCCTCAGAAACTGGCACCAACTTCATCCACAGCTTCAGACTGGACTCCCAGAGCCCGCACTGGGAATGGCTCCGTGCAGCACTCTGGGCTTTAAACCAGTGCTGGCAGGAGGGCAGGGATGAGGAGAGGCAGGGAGCAGCAGTGAGACACCCAGCCCCAGCACAGACACTGTTTGCCCTCTCGGGACGCAGAGATCCAACCCGGAGGGAGATTTTTAAGCGCCTGCTCCAAGGGTTCAGGGCAGGATTGTGCTGATGCGGGATGGGCAGAGCGGGAAGAGAAGCGGCCCCGATCGCTGCCCCACAGGGAACAGGAGCGCCGGGAGCCGGGATTGCGCTGGAGCGAGCGGAGAGCGATGAGTCAGGATTCGGGCACAATGGGAAGCGCGGGCTCAGCAGGGCCGGGACACGCAGGGACAGGGACATGCCGGGATGGGGCCTTGAGGCTGCCAGCGCTGCATCACCCTGAGCAAACCGGAACAGAGGGAAAAACGTGGCTTTCTTCAGCCTGGTGGCAGGAAGGAACTGGGTGAACTCATGGCAGGGCGCATGGAGGGGGCTCTGCCACGCGTCCTCCCTCCTGCTGGCAGCGGGACTCGGGGCCGTCCTGCACTTCCCACCGCTGCTGGCAGGGCACCAGGGACCGCGTCCCAGCCTGGCTGCTTCCCCCAGGCACCCCCACTGCCCTCCTGCCCACTGCTGCCTTCTCACTTCCGCTGCCTTTCTCCTGTTGTATAGATTTCCTTTTTTTTAATAACCCCCCAAAAAGCAAATCCAGGAGCAGGAGAACAATAAAGAAACAGTCACACCAAAGCAGGAGCCTGGTTTCACCTCCTGATCTGAGTCACCCCAATAAGCCCTTGGCTGCTCCCACATTCCTCATGGGAGCTGGTGAGGGCAGAAATAATTGGCACAGGATAATTGCAGGGCTGAAGATGGAAGTGGTGCCTGGGCACGAGGTCCCATAGCTCACAGGGATGGGAGAAATCTCCCATGGAAAACCCAGGGTGGATTCAGACATCCATCCCACACGGGAATTTGGGAAACATCTTCCAAAAATGTCTTCACAGGTCAAAATAATTTGACAGAATTTCAGCCACTGCTTTCTCTTCTCATTGTTATTTTCTTCCACTTCACGTGGGATGGTGGCTGGAAGAAGCTGATCCTCAGAAGAAGACACTAAATCACCCTGGAGGTCCTGCCCACTCCCTGGGGCTCAGACACCACAGCTCTGGCTGCCCAGGGGTGCAGGAACAGGAGCTCCAGGGCCTCTGTGCAGCACAAACCTCATGGTTTGCATGGCCTCAGAAAAAAAAAAAAAAACCCTTTCTTTTTTTGTTTCAGGATGTGAAAGGAGACCACAAGACTGCGGTCCCATGGCTTCCCCACCCCAGGATGACAGGACACTGCACCAGGAACAAGCAGATCAAACTGACACCTCTTTAGGGGGAAGATGGGATCCCTCTCCCAGCATCCCACACGCTGTACAGGCACTCGTGGGGCAGTGCTGGGAACATGTGCTGGGCCAAGGAGCCACATCCACACCACCACTGCCACCAAGGAGTGTCCCCATCCCCCAGGTCAGGCTGCCAGAACACCTGGGGTTTGAAATAATGAGATCCCTGAATGATTTGGGGTGGAAGGGACCTCAAAGCTCATCTTGTTCCACCCCCTGCCATGGGCAGGGACACCTGCACTATCCCAGGCTGCTCCAAGCCCCATACAAACTGGCCTTGGACACTTCCAGGGACCCAGGGGCAGGCACAGCTTCTCTGGGCACCCTGTGCCAGAGCCTCTCCACCCTCACAGCCAAAAATTTCTCCCTAATATCCAGTGTAGCCCTGGCCTCTGGCAGTGGGGATACATTCCTCCTGGCCCAAGTCCTCCATGCACTGCCCAGTTCCAGGGCCCCATGGGGTGGGGGCAGGTGCAGCAGGGATGGGGGAGGCCCTGGATGTGACCTCCTGTCACTGAGCTGCTGAGTGACTGCCACCCTGCCGTTGTCACTGTGCTGTTTGCTCCTTGCCTGAGGCTCAGGAAATGGCACAACAGCAGCAGCAGCCACAGAACCAACCCATGACACCGTTTAACTGAACTGTTTGCCCATGGCCTAGGAGCCCACTGCAGCTGGGAGGAGCAGAACCACAGGAATAAAAACCCTTTTCCTTAATGCTGCAGGCAAGAAGTGTCCTTTTCTAAGAGGAGAATCTATTTGTCCAGGACTACATGCCATGGAAAATGATTACACAGCTGGGGAGGACACTTTCCCAAGCAAAGCCAGCAGCCCTGTGGGATGTGTGGGAGCAGCTCCTGGCCTCACACAGTCCCAGGGGCTCTCAGCAGCACCAGGAATCACTCATGGATGGCCAGATCTGGACACCATCACTTTCTGGCAGCTACCCTGCATGTCCTGCTTGTCCTGGAAAAGGGAAAAAAACCCCATGGAACATCATGGGTGCTGCAGTTTGTGAGTGATCCCATGACAAGATGCCATCAGTGACTGATGTGGCTGGTGCTGAGCTGGCATTGCACACTGTGCAACTGGAACAGCTCCACTGGCTGGCACAGCCAGCAGTGAGCAGCCCAGCAGAGCCCCAGAGGCACCACGGCATGGTGGCACTGCCACTGCTGTCACCAGAGGGACCCTTCAGGGCCAGCCCAGCACAGGAACACCACAGCTCTCAGAAAATCACACATGACCTCTGCACCCACAGCCCACACAGCTTCCCATGGCTTGAGCCGGTGTTGAAACCATGCCAGGAAATTATCCACAATTTAAACATGACTTCAGGCAAACACCTCAAACTCCCAAATGTCTCTGCCTGTGACACCAAACTGGCTCCCACAGCAGCAGCACAGAGAGGTTTCTGCTCTCTTGTGAGGATGCAAACCAATCTCAGCAAGGTGAGGCACAGGGTGGGTTTCCAGCTGGAATTTGGTGGGTCTGAGGCTGCTGGTTTCCACCACAGCCAGCCTGGAGACAGAACCCAGGGATGAGGCTCTCTCTTACATGGAGAGCTGGGACAGATTTGAGCTGGCATGGCAGGAGGGATGGCCAGGGATAGGAGTTCTCCAGATCACCTGCTGGGCCAGAGGCCAGGAAACAACCTGTCACAGCCAGACTTCTCCAAGTTTAATGGAAGTGACACCCAAACACTCTCTCTCTCTCTCTCTCTAAGGAATCAGGACAAATCCAGCTGGGACAAACAGGACAAGAGAGGCAGGCAAGAAGCAGGATCACCACCTCCCTCATATCCCATTTTCTGTGAGGGTTCCACACCAGCCCCTCCACACACAGTGGAGCTGAGCCCCGGTAGGATCCCATCCCCCTTCCCAAAAGCCCTTTTTTCTCTCCCAAAAGCAGCTGTTTCACATGGTGGCTCTGGGGACAGGCAGTCCCTCCCTGCTGCCCTGGTTAGCAGTGGTTTCCTCTCCACAGCTGCAGAGCAGCAGCAGTTGGGTTTTACATCCCCCTCGCCGGGTGGTGACGCAGGGGGTGACAGGACCGAGGTCCCTGTCACTAGGGACAGTCACAACCTGAGCAATGCAGGCCCAAAGCTGATGGCACAGCAGAGCAGCAGGGAAGAAAAAGCACAACCTCCTTCCTTTTTCTTCTGAAGAAGAGATTCGAGCCCTGTGCAAAAGGAAGTGCTGATACCACGTGTCCTGTAGATAAAAGTTACTCCATCAGCTCCAAACCCTTGGGAAAGGCTGCTCTGGTCCCCTCTGCATCACCCTCACCACCAAGCCAGAGTGTCCCAATGTCACACCATCCCTTTGTGCTTTGGGACATCATCCCCACCACGGCTGGGACTTGGGGATCTTTTCCTCATTTTTCTGGAGTAAGAGCTTCCACCCGGAAAGGCAGCTTGGTGTAAACATTCCAGTAAATCCCTTCCTGCAGGCCACTGGGTAATTAAGGAGCTCTTTTCATAACAAGGTAACAAATAACACGTGTGGTTTGACAAATTAGATTCTCGCGTTCGCTAATCGCACTCGACAAGCCAGGACAGTGTTTTAGGATGTGGGAAGTTTGTAAGGAATTCTCTTACTGGGGATAAAAGGAAGCATGAAAAAAAAACTCCTGAGAGCCTGCAAATGAAGCTTTTCCCAACCCACCAGATTTTTAGAGAAAACTCAGCCACAGTAACTCCTGCCTCTGTCACAGACCCAACTTCCACAGCTGCAGAGTGAGAATTCCTGCAAATTCCTCCTCTGAGCCACCACTGTGCTCCAAGAGGCAGAAACAGCGACAGCCACAAGGAACCTGCTCACCAGAATAACCTGAAGGTGTCAAACTTGAACACTGTGGTTCTTTACACCAGAAAAGCACGGGTGAAAACAGAAGGCAGAATGACTTTGCACAAGCACGTTTTATCTGTGCAGCAACCACCACCACGACAGGCCCAGTTCCTGGAATGACCTTCCAAGGAGGGAATGAGCTGAATGACACAAGAACCACAGGATGAATGAACAACCCACCACCATCTGAAACCCATCTCCCAAAGCGCCAAAGTTTTATTGAGTGGAGCCGCTCCCAGTTTTCCCTCGGCGGTTCCAGCGCGGTGCCCTCGGCTCGGCAGCGCCGCTCGCCCAGCAGAGGCAGCAGCAGCACAGCCCCCAGCGCTGCCCCGGGGCCGCCCCCGCTCCATCCCCGCCTCCCCGGGCCGCACACACGGCCAGCCCGCAGCGCTGCTGCCGGAAGGCGCTGTCAGACACCTCGGCTGCCGGCTCCGCCAGCGAGAAGCTGCTCGGTGCAGATGAGTCACAACTACAGCGCAGACAGTCCCTCTGCGGTGTTATCCCATCCCCTCTTCTCCAGAGCTCTGCCAGGGGATAGATCCTGTGCTCAAAGATCTCACGATGGGCAATTCTGTCGAGAGATTGTCACAAAGATGACAGATTTTTTTTTAAGAGGTCCGGTTTTGTTCAAGAGCTGAGCCTGCACGTTGTGTCACCACAATATGCAAAACATTTTCTTCATGCTTCATCAGTTAACCCCAAAATGATCAAAGCAATCCTGGCAGCTGCTGAGTATCACATCTGGAGCCTGGTTTTGGGGAGAGGGCGGCACAGCACAGCCCAGAGTGCCAAAAGCAGCACTGGGAATTTCATTTTTATTACTTTGGTGCCTCCAAACTCGAGTTTGGAGATCCCACCCCACCAGCACATGGAAGCAAGAGAAGTGTGAAGCTCGAAGGCAGTGCTGAAGAGGAAGGCTGGCACCTGGAGCACCAGGTTGGGGAACAAAGCAGCTCCTTTGTACAGCAGGGATTTGAGATTTTTAGGGCTGTGGTTCCACAGGGTCCCTAATTTCAGAGTCACGCCGGAGCTCCACCTCTGGAATGCTCATGCTGAGCCAAGGGAACAGCAGCTCTGGGAATTCCTGGCAGCATGAACCATTCCTGGTGCCATGAACCATTCCAGTGGAAGAGGGAGCACTGAGATGAGCTTTAAGGTCCCTTCCCAAGAACCCAAAGCACCCTGGGGTTCTGTGACCTACCGTGCGCCTCCTGTGGATGTTGACGATGTGGATGTCTGCGCTCCGGTACTCCTCGTCGTGCCTGTCCAGGGGAACTCTCTCCAGCTCAAAGTCCTTCTGAAGCAGCTGTTCCACAAAGAACAGTTCCACAAAGGCTCCACAACCATTCCAGACACTTCCCTCCTCAACTGAACTGCTCCAGCACTAACTCAAAGCTACAGACACCTGCAATACTCCAGAAAAATTTATCTGAGCCTGTGGTAAAACACTCCTGGAGGGATTTAAAAGATGTGTGGATGTGGCACTTGGGGTCTAGACTCTGAGATGAGGTGCTAGGACATAGGCTGGACTCAATGATCTTAGAGGTCTCTTCCAACCTCATTATTCTGTGACCTTGGCAGTGCTTGGGGGATGGCTGGACTTGATGGTCTCAGAGGACTTTTCCAACCTAAATGATTCTGTGAATCCATGATTCTGCTTCAATCCCTGAAATGCTAAGCCACACCACAGCACTGCCTGTCTGCCAACTTTCTCAACTGAAAGGGAGAGGAGAGGAAAAAACCAGCCTAAAATCCCCCAGCATCATCTCTGGGATGTGCTCAGATTGCCTGGGCTGAACCTGGCAAGGAAGGAAATAAATCACAAAACCAGAAACAGCAACACCTGCTGTGTTTATTGTGGAGCAGCACCTCAGCAGAGCTTACAGCCCTCCTCACTGCCAGGGGCCCACAGGAGTGTGAGGCACTAATCATCAAACAGGTGCTTTGATTGACATGCACCAATATCCTGGAATTCTCACCCTTTCCCTATTTTTGCAATATTATAGTTATTATACATAACCCTGCACAAGAGCTGCTTCTCAACAGCCACCACAGGTGCAGAGTTAAACCTGCACTGACCATCACCCCCTCACAAGTGTTCCCTGTGTTGTTTTTCCTCACCTGCATACAAGATACAGCTGGAATATTCAATTAAAATACCTATTAATATGCTCTCATTAGAAAAAAAAAAAAAAAGAATTTTTTCAGAAGCACCTCTATCACTCAAGAGAGAGCTCTGAGTTTCTGAGCAAAACTTTGTATTTTCCCTCTGCTTACAATGGAACAGCCTAAAAGAAAAAAGTGCTTAAAAGCCACTTACTTCAAAGTATTTTCTCTCAATTTCAGGGTTTTTCCCCATAGTCCTCTGTTCATAGCAGCACAGGACACAAGTGTCAGGGCCTGTCAGGTCCTTCAGGGTCTTCAGCAAGGGCTCCAAGGACTGCCCAGAAAAGGTTAAACATTTTCCACATGGATTTCAAGTTCATTTCACTGGTTATGATACCCTCTAAAGTCTTCACCCAAGAGAGAACCTCCCAGTTTTGCTTTCCAGGGAGTTATTTTTAGTGCTTTAACTGGGACAAGAAGAACATGGGGGGAAAGCTGGGAAGCAGAGGAGAAAGGGGGACTCACAGGAGAAGAGTTTCCCAGACTGACCAAGAAAACTGAACTGGAATCCAAGCCAGAAACATCCCACACTGCTGAGTGGGCACTTCCTTGAGGCACACAACAATGAGTATTCCTCAGTGCATCTCAAAAGTGAGAGTTTTCTCAATTATTCCTGGAGGATGGCTCAGATCCAGACCACAATGGAGGGAAATGGGACCAGCAGGCAGGGATTTGATGCCAGGGGCTGGTAAAGCCATTGGAAGGGCACTGGGACATGGGGTTTTTTCAGGTTATTTCCCTTTTCCTGCAGCTGCCCTCAGCTCTCCCTGCACATCCCACAGAGCTCCAGCTCAGGACACGAGGCAGGCTACAACAAGCACTCAGCTGCAGCAGGATTCCTCCTCTTGCCTTCCCAAGGAAAGCATGAGGAGAACACAAAGAGCAGATGCAGCACTTTTAAATTTAGTTTACCAGTGATTTCAACAGCTTACATTTTGCTTCACCATTCCCAATGTTAGAAAAAAAAAGGGGGGGGGAGATAGGCACAACTCAATTTGGGGTTTTTAACATAAAAATAGTCCCAAGTTCTATGTCAAATGGCCTTACATCTATCAAAAATGCCTTTTTCAGTCTTGTTCTTCATATTCCTACAAACCACAGTGACCATGAGCACAATATTTATCTGAACACTTCTAATACTAAACACAATGATCCTATCCCCTCCCCAAGAAACCTTTCTGTAGGGGTTTAGCAAAATCCTCATTTACCTCCTCATAGTAAATGCAATCAGCCATGAGTATATAATCAGGGGGAGGCTGAAATTCTGTTACATCTTCACCCCTAAAAAAGAACAAACAAGAAAAAAAAAACCCAATAAAAAGTGAAAACAAGTTTTAGTAGTAACACATACTAAAGGACTGAGCATAAAGTTAACTTCTGTGTTCTCATATTAAGTTTGCCTCTCAGTGGTGTTTTGAAGTTATTTAGCAATTTAACAAAGCTGGTGAAGAATCATAGAATCCCAACATGATTTGGGTTGGAAAGGACCTTAAAGCATCCTGTTCCCCTCCTGCCACCGTGATAATTGATAAATGATTTGTGTTATTCATAGAAGTTCTGGAGTTTGTATAAATCAGAATACTTAAAATAAGAAAAGAACATGGACCTAGATAAAGGGAAATATATGATTAAACCCATTCTGTTTAAATCCCCATTATGAATTTTGTATATTGAATACTGTATACCAGTTTGTATAAGAGAAAAAAAAGGGTTTTCCACAGTCTGAAAGTTTTTTTTGCAGAATCAGTTTTCCTGCCTTTGTGTAATCAATCACAAACTATCTGCTAAAGATCAGGCTTCCCACTTCTTCTGTTTTTTATCTACCAAGACCAGGTGGTTACATGACCAATTGTCCCAAGAGCTGTCCCACGGGAGTTTGGAAGTTTCTTTGCCCACCACTGCTCACCTTGCAGAATTATTATAACAAAACAATAACAATTATTGATTACTACAAGGAAAACCAGACTATAAAAAGGGAGCTGCAAACCAAGTTGGATGGAAGCGTGGAGTGGGCGGTGACCCTCACGTTTTCCCCAGCGCTGCTTGCTCTGTCTATATAAAACAAACCAATCTAAATTTTGCTGAATATCGAGTCTTTGTTTCTCATTTATAAGACCATGGCAGGGATACCTTCCACTGTCCCAAGCCCTGTCCAGTCCGGCCTTAGACACTTCCAGGGATTCAGGGGCAGCCACAGCTGCTCTGGGAATTCCACCACAGCCCCTTCCAGCCAGGAATTCCCAATTCCCAACATCTAAACCGAGTCTTTTTCAACCCGAACCCAGAATCCCCGTTAAAGCTGAACAGAGACATTAAATAAAGGCTCATACAAACCATTTCAGTACCTTGGCTCGGACGGACCCTGTGACCAGGTGCTTGTTATTCTCAATATTAACCAACAACAGCTCTTGCAGCTCCTCCAGGTCTGTGACCGTCACGTTCGCCCTGGAACACACAGGGAACAGTTAGGGAACAAGGCGCTGGCAGGGGACACTGCGAACAGCACAGAAAACAGTTTAAAGGAATTGAAAGGGTCTGAGGGAGAAGAACAGCGGCGGGCAGGGGCTCCCGCTCACCCCAGCGTGGCTGCCATGATGCCGACAGCGCCGGTGCCCGCGCCCAGCTCCAGGACGTGGCGGCGGGCGAGGGGACAAGCGCCGGTCTCCAGGAACTTGGCGAGCACCAGAGCAGCGTCCCACACCACGCAGCCCACGCCGCCGGCCGCCCTCTGCTCCAGCCGCAGCGCCGGCCCGGCCCGCCGCTCCAGCTCCCTCACGAAGCCCGCCATGGCCGCGGCTCTGAGGCGGCGCAGCCCGCCATGGCCCCGCCCTACCGGCTCCAACTCCCTCACGGAGGCCATGGCCGCGGCTCTGCCCCGCCTCGGGCCCCGCCCTACCCGCCGCTCCAACTCCCTCACGGAGCCCGCCATGGCCGCGGCTCTGAGGCGGTGCAGCTCCGCCTCAGGCCCCGCCCTGCCCGCTACGCCAACTCCCTCACGGAGCCCGCCATGGCCCCGCCCCGGCCCCGCCAGGAAATGGCGGGAGCGCCGTGAGGGGATGGCGCTGCCCGCCCGCTCTGGGCGGCGGGACAGGCTTCGATCCGCCGCAATGGAGGCTTTTCCAGCCGGAATTATTCCAGGATTCTGTCAGCCATATCCAGCTGGAATGATTCCAGGATTCCCCAACCGTGTCCAGCCGAAATGATTCCAGTACTCCGCCAGCCATGTCCGTGAGGGAGCGCCGAGCCCTCAGGAGCCTCCCTCATCCCTCCTGCTGAAGCCTCCTGAAGGTTTTGTTACAAACCGCCCTCACACAATTTCTAAGCTCTTAACAAACCTACACAACTTAATAAGCTTACAAAAAGTCCTAACAAACCTACAAAAAAGGCCTTGCTGAACTTATAATTAACAAACTTACAAAAAAGCTCTTAATAACCTTACAAAAGGTCTTAATCAACCTACAAAAAAGGCCTTAATAAACTTGCAAAAAAGTTTTAATAAGCCTACAAAAGTGTTAGTAAGTCTGCAAAAAAGGTCCTAATAAAAGTGCAAAAAGGCTCTAATAAACTTTAGAAAGGTCTTAAATGTACAAAAAGGTCTTCATACAGTGACAAAAAAGGTCTCATGAAAAAGGTTTTAATAAACCTACAGAAAAACCTACACAAAGGTCTTAACAAACCTACAAAAGGGTTTTAATAAACTCACACAAAAGGTTTTAATCAACAAACTGAGTTGATTCTGTGCTGACATCTTGAAATGCAAAGGTTTTATATTTTCCCCCTTTGGATATGGGGAAGAAAGTTTTTTATTACTTTATTTATTTCTTTTAGACCAGTGTGAGGCCTCTTGTCAGCAGATTCCCCTTGAGGTGAGGTTCATCTTCTTTGGAAAGTTTTCTAAGGCAATTGCCTTTTCCCACACAAGCCAAATTCAAACCCAAAATTCATATTTTTGCCCCTCCAGCATTTTTTTGTTGTTGTTTTTACCTACCCCTCTAATTATGAAGTAACTGAAATGTTATTTATTGCTCTCTTGAACCACGCTGGTGGGAATCTCACTGCCTTTGACCACTTTCCATGGCCATGTTATATTTTACTGTGGAAAATTCAAAATGGTTCTGGCATAAGCACTTGTACAGGAAAGCATAAAGCTGACATCTGTATATTCTAAAATGTGGGAGAGAATTTTTTCCTCTTCAACAACACATGAAAGTCTGAAAAAATATTATTCCTTGTTTAGCAGTAACTGCTGGTGGGGACTTCAAAAGAATCAATGCAAAGAATCTGCAAAAAAATGGCACTTTTCCAAGTCACCCTCCACTTCCTACCTGCACTCCCAGTTTGTTCATATCAAATTTGGGACTTCTTGAACCTTATTTTAGCAAAATGAAGCAGCTCTCCTGTAAAAAGTGTGTTTTGTCCCTTGTGTGAATGGATTCCAACCCTCTGTTCTTCCTCATGGAAGGAGCACGGAGGGGACAGGCAGTAGAAAAGGACTGTTCAAGAGACTGATGGAAAATACATCATCCCAGGAGAAAATTGTGGGGTTCTTCCAACTCAGGGTATCTCTAATTAACATCCCTCCTCAGCCATATCTCCTTTCCTAAAAGGAGAATTTTCCAAATGGAATGCCCAAGTCAATGGCAGCAGCTTAGGCAGATGATGAGAAGCTGGAGAGGGATTTGGAAGCCTGGGATGGGCCCAGCTCTCACAGGCAGAAGGAAAACCAAAGTGAGACCAGCAGCATGGAAAACTGGGGCATTTTGTATTTTCAAAAATGCAATTCCCAACCTTGTCCTTGCAAGGAACACGCACTGCTCAAGCTCTTAAAAATTAAGACTGGGGTGATTTATTAATCTTGTTAAGAACTCTGATACAAAGCACAGTAAAAGGCCACAAACCAGTAAATAAAATGTGGCTTGTGAAGGCCACTTTATAAATGCTGCTACAGAACTATCAGTAAAACAGACTCACCCTCACACCAGTTCAAACACCGGGGTTCGACTGGCAAAGAAAAGTTCCATTCACTTATCAGTTTAAAAAGTTTAATAAAGCTTTAAGTGTTTGCTGGTTTAAATGCTACCAATTTCCAAAGTGGATTCACGAGTTAAGTGTAGATCTAAAGGAAGTTATTAGGTCTGGAAGGCAAGACTGATCCAAGCCAGAGGAAACGCTGCTGGCTGGATCCAATCCCAGGAGTAGCAGACTGTGTTATAGGCCTCGAAGTCAACTTCAATTTATACATGTCATTAGCATATCTGTAAATATACAATATAAACAATTGTACAGGAGCATAGCTTTGTTCTCCACAACAGCAGACAAACTCTTTAGCTTAAGACACCTTCGCCTATTGAAACAAAAAAGGCACAACTGAACAGGATGTATGTGAAGTACTCGGGAGCCTCCCCGATATCCCACACGGGTACTCCTCCTTCATCCTTCCTCCAAAGAACCAAGACCAACCCAATATTTTGGTATTTAGATTTCAACCGTTTTTTTTTTTTTCTTTGTCTTCAGCAGCAAATTAATAGCAATTAAGACATGGTATGAGAATATTCCAGAACAGGAGCTGTCACCCAGGAACCTCCAGCCTTACACAAAGGCTTGTGGCCAAGAGGTTTCGAGTCTGTGATGCTCTGTATCCTCATGGTGTGTGATCATCCCACTGATGGGTTTCCTTAATTAAAAAAAGGCCACTAGTGCTCAAATTTGAAAAAAATTCCACAGACGCACCTTTTTTTTTTTTTTTTTTTTTTTTTTGGCTCAGTGCAATTAAATGATGTCAGTTTAAATTCACTTAGTGTAGTTTACAGTGCAAAAGGTCTGTTTTGTGTCCTGGCAGAACGGTCGGCACTGAGGATGTGAACCAAGGCAATGTTGCTGCTCACCTGAGGGTAATGCTGTCCAACCACACAGGTTGGAATGTGTGTAGTCTAAATTTTTTCCAATTTAAACTTTTTTTTTTTGATCAGCAGCACTTTAAGAGCATAATTTGTGAAAATACTAAAATACACTGCCTTTTTTTTTTGTTTTCCTTTGAATAAATTAAAAAAAAAAAAAAAAGAGGAACTTTACAAACAGTATTCCAGTGTCAATGACTACTATGGCTAAGGTCATTGAGGAGTTTCTGCATTTTCTAGCAAAGACAGTCTGTGCAAAGGCGGGTGGGAGAGCTCCCTTTTGTAAGTCTTTGGTGGCAGTTTTGGTAGCTGAGGGCTGGAGTTGTGCCGGGGCGGCACGGGGGGCACGGGCGGCTGCTGTGCCAGGTTGTTGTGGCTGGCGCTGAGGACGCAGCAGCGGCGCAGCACCCGCGGGGAGGGGGTGCTGGGAGGGGTGGCCGGAGAGCTGGGGCCCGAGCCCGGCTCCCGCAGCCACTCGGGCTCCCGGGGGAAGCGGCCCAGCGGCGGCGGCTGCAGGCTCAGCGGGCAGTTGATGAAGTGCTCGGGCGGCCGCAGCGGCACCGGGGGCGGGGTGTCGGGGACGGGGTCCCGGGGGGGTGGAGGAGGAGGGCTGTGCAGGGGCTGCTCCAGGGGGGTGCTGTAAGCAGGAACGCGGGGCTGCAGCTTTGGAGGCGGTGGCTGCCGAGGTGGGATTGCTGGAGGATCGTCGTCCGACTTGGAGTTTGCCTGCGGTGTCACGGAGGAAGAGGAGGTGTAAGGAATGGAGAGCACAGAATCCCAGAGTGGTTTGGGTTGGAAGGGAACTTCAATCCCATCCCATTCCTCTCTCTGCCTCTCTTCCACTATCCCAGGCTGCTCCAAGCCCTGTCCAACACGGCTTTGGGCACTTCCAGGGGCAGCCACAGCTTCTGTGGGCATGCTGTGCCAGGGCTTTCCCACCCTCACAGCCAGGAATTCCCAGTTCCCAACATCCCATCTAAATCTCCTCTTCTTCAGTTCAAAGCCACTTCCCTTGTCCAGAAGTTTGGATAAAGAGCAATCTTCACATAGATGAGGAATTCTCCTGACCTCTGCTAGCGGGGCTGTCAGAAACACGGCAGCTGGACTCTTGATGGGAATATGACCACTGTGTTCTTGAAATTCCTAGCAAAATTGGACACTGGGAATCCAAAACTTAAAAAAGGGAAACTGGAGCTCTGCATCTCAAAGTCTTTTAGAGTGACAGAGCCCTGGTTTAGCTCAATGGTTGAATTTGACAATCTTAAAGGTCTTTTCCAAGCTAAATGATTCTAGATATTCCCCAATTTATCACCAAAGTTATTTAATCCAGGACAGCAATACCTTAGCACTGGAAGCATCCTGATCCATCTTTTTTCGTGGAGGAAGTGGAGGAGGGTTCTGAGGCTCATCACTCAGTTTAGGGAAGCTCCCCCAGGAGCTGAAGAAAGTCTCTGGAGAGGGAAAAGCAGATCTTTTACTCCTTGTGCAGTATCTGAGGAACATATTCTGGAATATCAAGCCAATCTCAAAGCAACTCAAATAAGATCTTTGTGCTCCACAGCAACATGAACCAGTAACTTCAGCAGCATGAAATCCTTTAATTCACTGCTTTAATCAGATCAAGCCTCACAAAGTGTTCTCCTATGTCCAGTATCAAAGAAAGGCATCAACAGTCAGCAGGCAATGCTGAGGGACAGAAAAATAAATCCAGGAACTCCAAGTGACTTTTTAAAGAGGGAGAAAAAAATCCTCAAATTAAGAAACAACACAACCCCCAGCTTGTATTGGTGGTTTCTGTGACACCTTTGCTTTTCCTCTAAGGAGTGCATTGAGCTCTGTGTCTGCATCAGACCTGTGCTCTCCAGCTGGAAATTAAATTAATAGTATTTTTAAAAAGGTATGTGGAATAAATAAAAAGCACAGCTGAAAACACAGGTGAATGCAGGATATCCCTCACAAGTGTGGTACAAAAAGTGTCTCTGCCTTCCCAGTAACAGATCAGTTATTTTCATTAAGTGGAATTAGGAAGTTATCAAGTTGCTTTATTTGTAGCTTTAGTCAAACAGAACAATCATCAAGGACATTCCAAATAGAAGGAAAATCATGTGAGAGCCTGGAGATAAAAACTCAACCCAAACTAAACCAGCAGTTTAAGTCTGAGGCTTTACATTCTTTACTGGACATGTGATCTAAAAGGAACCCTTCTGAATGCAGCCCACATTCTCATCCCAGATTTCAGATTTCTATCCCCACTGAGCTCTCCTGAATCCAGGGAAGGCAGAGTTAAATATTTAACAGAGTTCCAACACTCACTCGACTGAGGCAAGTTCACAGGAGCGAAGATGCTGTTGTTACCTGGGAAATAAAAAAATCCATTAAACAATTTAAAGGCAGAACCACTGCACTGCAGCACATCACAAATGCTCGAATAACCCGAGAGATCAGAAAACCCCCCAAGCTTATCTATGGCAAACGTGAATGAAAATTTCCCCTGTAAAACATTCCCGAACTGGAGAATTTAAGTCACGCCAGGAATTAATTTAATTACTTCAAATTCTGCAATTTTCAGGCACACACCCCCATACATTTGGGAAGGCTGAAGGACAGCACCAGTGATTCCTGAGCCATGTATGTACCATAAGAACTGTTGAGGTCGATGTCGAGGAACACGCTGAAGTCGGAGGACGCCGACACCGGCGGCGTGGAGGGCGTGTTGGGCGAGGTGGGCGCCGACACCGCGGCCTCGTGCTCGGACTCGGTGATCCTGCTGAAACTGATCTTGCTGGGCTCCTTCTCCAGGGGCAGGGGGTGGCTCCTCAGCGTGCCAGAGGTGGAGCCGTGCCTGCCCGTGTTGGGCCTGATCCCCGGGGATTTCAGGGGATACGTTGTTTTCCTGGGCTGGAGACAGGGGAGCTGTTAGCACTGCAACGTTCCCAGCATTGCAGCATTCCCAACATTGCAACATTCCCAACACTGCTGCCATTCCACACTGCTGCATTCCCAACACTGCAACATTCCACACTACAATATTCCACACAGCAACATTCCACACTGCAGCATTCCACACTGCAGCATTCCCAAGGCTCTGTGAGGTAATTTTAAAGTATTTCTCAAAGAGCTTTGTAAAGAGTTTCAAAGAGTTGTCCCAGGGGTACAACTGATGTGAGGTGCAGTGTTATTTACACAGCAGGACTTTGCTGGGAAGTTGTGGATGCAGCTGAAGAAATCTTTTTTTTTTTTTTCCCACAAGTGTGAGGAATGAAGAGTTCAGGTTCTTCTGCCAACCAGGACAAAACACTGGGAAAAACAAGTCACAGCCTTGGGAAACTGAAATTTCCTTCAAGTGTCCCTCAGAGCTACACCAGAGAGAAACAGCAAAACCACAAAGGGTCACCCAGGATCAACAGCAGGAAATGTGTTGTCCATGTCCTCCAGTTTATCCAGGACAAAATTCCTGCACTCAGGTCCCTGTGTGGACAAACCCAGCCTGGTTAGGCTTGGGTGTAATCTAGCACAGATCAAAGCTGAGCCTTGCAAAGTCAATTATGTCCCCATCTTTCAGTGGTGTCCAGCACATTACAGCACCCACAACTGGATTGTCCTGAAATTCCAGTAAGATTTTCTCTTTGGAAATCATGAGCTGTGAAGAATTCCTGCCCAGCTGACTGGGCTCCTATTTTTAGAAAAGATTTTAATAAAATTACTGTCAGAAGCATTTTTGCAACAGCAATTTCTGGCATTTTCTTGCCACATTTGTAACATCATCTTACTCTAACAAAAGAGGGCAAAAATGATTTATAGCTCTCCCAAAAAATTAGACATGGCTCCAGTTCCTCAGGCAATTACAACATATAAAAATCAAGTCCTCTAAATTCTGATTTTCCTGCTTAAAAAAGAACTCTGAGCTCCAGGAGCTGGGATTTTTTAAACCCAAAATTGCTACTCCTTTAACTGTATTTTCTTCATCAAAAAGGGTTGCACCTGGTAAAGTCTGCAGTTTAGCAATAACATCAAATATTTAGACAAAAGAAAAATAGTAATTATCTTAACAAAATCTGAATATATTACGTATAAAAGTAATATTTTAATTAGCATTAAGACTTCTTGATATTGTGAAATGAAAATTATTACTCCATATTTTATCATATGGTAAGAAACACAAATTTAACAACAACATTTCAGGTTCTGGGGGAAAAAAGTGAGTTTTAAAATAAGACAAAGGTTATATATTTTAATAGTGACAAACATCAGGAGTAAAAGGATTTCTAAATCAAGTTTAGGTGGGAAATCAACTCATGATAAGGAATTCTGAAGAAAATCTACCTGGTTTATTGAGGTAACCATATATTATTTTCATTATTTTCATAGTGGTCAGTGAATTTGAGCTATTTAGTTTTAATTAAATAATCCAGGAATTGGACTTAATGATCCCTGTGCTATCCTTCCAACTCAGGTTATTTTTCTCTGATTCCATAAAATTTCAGGAAAGAACTCACAAATCGAGGTGGCTGCTTGCAGTTCCGAGGTTCAATCTCTAAGGACTTGTTGAACAGATAATCTGTAAACTCTTTTTCTGGTATCTTCCCCATGGGATTGAGATTTTCAAAGAATTTCTGAATGAAACAAGTATCAATAATATTTAAAAAAAAATAAGCACACAGAGAAAATTTTAATAAAATATTTATAATTCAGTGATACAAAATCAAAATTTTCACCACTTTTGGCTTCTCTTTTGTGTGGTTCTCTGCTGGCTACCAGCCACTGCTCCCCCCTCTTTTGATAATCATTATTTATGCAAAATTAGAAGATTATTTGGCATTTTCCTCCTCTCCAGTCCCCAAAGAGATGTTGAATGCTTACCCTGATTTCTGGCTCAATCCTTAAGCAGTAGGGCTGGTTTTGATACTGCTGGATTTCTCCTGTAATTTCAGCCACTTTTCTCCTCTTACTGAAGTTAATTAATTCTTTCCCTTGTCTTTTAAGGAAGTCAGGATTCCCTTCTTCTGTCTTCAAGATATTTGTTAGGTATATTCCTGATTAAAAAAAAAAAGCTTTTTTTTAACCCTACATCTGCAGCAAACTCAACTTCAGAATGACACCACATAAAAAATCTGATGTCACTTACCAAAAAAAGGCACACAGGGAGGGTTGATTGACTTGAGCTTAGCTAAATACTTCTTAAAATGATCTTGGCTTAATTCTACTGCTTCATCCAAAACTCTTTTTTTCCTTTCCTGGAGTGCCTGAGATGTCAAAAAAAAAAAAAAAAAAAAAAAAAAAGGGATAGAAATCTTCTCAACAGCATAGTTAACAAATACAAGGCAATTCCCTTGCTCTCTGAGCAAACTTTGGGAATTGAAATGAAGGTTTCAAAGAACCCCTTGTGTCAATGGTTTGCTCTGGATTACAGCACCCAACAATTCAGTCATGTGGATCCTGAGAAGACATTATTATTTTACCTTGAAATTATAAAATTTGGTCTTTAATAAAAATTAAACATTTGATTTTAACTTCAAGGCTTTGTGCTGCCTTTCAGAGCCACACAAAACTCAAACCATTTTATTCACATTCTTTTTCTGTTTTACTCCAGGGAGGCTTTGCTGCCAATAATGGATTTCACTGAGGGACTGTGTGTGACCCAGGTCTCAATTCTGATTTAATTCCCTCTTCCATGCCCTAAACTCACCTCAAATGTGTGATCCAGCCTGTACACTGAGACAGAGTTCACAGCACTGACAATCTCCAGAACACCATTGAAATTATTGAGGTCTTGGAAAACCTGCAGGATTTCTATGATCCTGCTCAGCACAGCCACTCGCTCCTCAAAGTTCTCTGTTTCCACAATGCACCTGATCAAAAATTGGGATTTGAGAAACACTGAGAAATAAAACCTGACACTTTGTGAGTTATTAAATCACATTTTTTCATGAAAACCCATCCAGCATGCAGATTTTGGCTCTCTCTCCAGAATCCCAAGTACAAATTTATGTAATCACATCTCACATATGTTCGAGTTGGAAAGTCAAGGGAGGATTTGGCAGAAACAAAGCAGCAAACCCTGAGCATATCCAGGGTAAAAGTGGTTCATGCACTGCACTGCACTCACTTTTCAAACCACAGAGTGAGGTTTGTAGTGTGACGAATCATTTTCAAGAGATTTGGGGAGTTAATTTCCTTATCTTCCTTGGTCCACACACTGCCAACGAGTTCAGAAGGCTGCACAGCCCTGGGAATGACAAAACAGAGCAAAATGCTCAGTACAAGTAAAAACTATCATTTCTGTCTTTGCATTAAAAGATTATTTCTCCCTGTAATCACAACTTGATATTTCACAAATCCAATCCCACCTAATCTACTACAAAGCACAACTTTTTGATGAGTGCTTGAGTACAGAAGGAAATAAATTTTTATCTTAATTGAAGTTGGATGATTTTGAAGAAGCATTTTCAGATAAGAAAATTACAAAGGAGTGAGTTTAATTTTCTGAAAGGGCAAGAAAACAACTTCAAGAGTTCAAAATAAAAAATAGGAAGGTGAAGCACTTGCAGCAACCAGTTGGTTTCAACCTCCTGTCACTGAAGCAAGAACGGGATTTTATAATTTAATAATTAATAATGATAATGACAATAATGATAATAATAATATTTATTTATTTATTTATTTTATATATAATTTAATAATTTATAACTCTGCCTTAGAGTAACTTTTACCATGGGGTATTTTTGATCAATTGTGTGAATGAGGAGTGCAGGAATAAACTGGACTTTTGAACAGCAAATTAATGTGATTTTGCAGAAGCGTATTTATTGTTTATAATTTACTTTAATTATACATTTTTAGGACTATTACTTATGTGGGAACACATTTTACAATTGGTAATTTTAGAATATTGATTTTCTTTTTTAATTTTTTAAAAGTTTGTAATTGGCAGTTTTTAAAATTTTTGCTACTTTTTGTTATTTTGAATTTTTAAATTTTGGTATTTGATGTGGGTTTTTTTTATTTTTTTATTTAGTATAGTTGATGTTTTAGTGTCTTTGGGGGGTTTTAAAGAAGTTATTGAAAAACTTTTGAAATCTTTTTTTATGTTGTGCACTTGCTGTAAACACTGGTCTAAACTAAGAAATACACAAAAAACAGCGAGTGTGTGAAAGAGACATGAGAACAAACAGCAAAATGTGCAGAAATAACTGAACAACAAAACACAGCAACTAAATATAGTTGTTGTCTGGTGCTTGTCACTGTCTGTGGGGTCTCCTGAGCCTGAGTTCCTCACAGCAGGACATGGATGTGGTTTAAAGTTCCAAAGAAGATTCAGGAGGTTTTCTGAGGTTTCCAAGGTTGTTTATTGTTTCTTATCTAAGGAATTCTTTCTCTAACAGAGATCTGTTCAGCATGAGATCCAGAGCACACTGCCTGCCCTTGGGGCAGGACTTATCTTTTATACTATAAATTACATTCCTAATGTTTACAATTACTTTCCAATACATGACACCTTTATTACACTGTCCAACTCTGTCCCAAACCAATCCAGTAATGCCAGCCTGGCACTAACATGGATGGCATGGAGAAGAAGAAGAAAGAAAAGACACACCACACCCAAAATCCTCCATCTTAGCTTCAAACCCCCTAATACAAACACTTCTAAAAGTTCACTTTTCTACCTTCTAACAATCTAATTTATACTCTACTTATTTTCTGTGACTTGTAATTCTTCCTGCAATGTTGGCAAATTTCTCAAAGGACTTAAGTCCAGTCCCCAGGACCCCTGGACACCATGCCAGGGCCTCTGAGCCCCCTGCCAGGGGGGTCTCGAGGCATCGAGGGCAGCCAGGGGAACACCCTGGGCTCCCATAGGTGCACACACAAGGCCTAGATTTCTACAAACACGTCCAGGGTGTTCCCTGGCTTCCCTGGGGGTCTCAAAACCCCCCTGGCAGGCCCCCAAACACTCCCAAATGAGACCTAGGTGTCTCAGGGGCTGGATTTAACCCCTTGGAAAAATCTATCAACACTGAGAGAAGAAATGCAAGCCACAAAAATAAGTAGAGCGTGAATTAGATTGTTAGAATGTAGATAAAATAGATTTCTAAGAATGTTTATATTAAGGGACTCATGACCAACATGAAGATTTGGGGCGTGGTGTGCTTCTTCCTCCTTCTTCTTCATGTCACCCATGTTGGGTGGCATCCCGGGAGTCACAGATTGGATGAGGACAAAGCTGGACAGTGTAACAAGATTGTATTGTATTGGGAAATTATTGTAAATATCTAGTGGGTAATTTAGAGTATAAAAGATAAGTCCTGCCTCTGCCAGGCACCATTCTGCCCTGGCTGCCCTGCTGAACAGACTGCTGTTAGCTGGGCAAGACATTCCTGAGACAAGGAACAATAAACAACCTTGAAACCTCTGAGAATCATCTCCTGCAGTCCCTCATCGGTGGGCACAGGGCAAAACCTGAGTCCAGACCACCTTTACATCCTCCTGAGGTGATCTCAAGCCTAATGAGACAGGGGTCCAAACCCCATTCAGCCTTACAACAGAGAAGCACTGATTTCTTTTTTGGGGGTGCAAGAAGGCACGAGAGCGAGGAGTGGGAGCTGAGCCTGCCTGTAGAGGTCGGACTCGAGCAGGGTGAGCTGGCGGGCGATCTCGATGGGGTGCAGGGTCATCAGCTCCAGCGCCTCGCTGTGCCCCACGCGCCACAGGTGCCACTCCAGCGGCGGCGGCGCGCTCTCAAACGTGATGTTGTGGCTGACCCCGTCTGCCTGCGCCTTCTTCCTCTTGATGATCTTAGCAATGGACTCCACCCACTTCTTCATGGATTTTCCTGGAGGAGGGAAATCATTACAATCAAACAAACCTCGTGCATAAATTTTTTTATGCTGTTTTAATTTAAGTTTTAAACTGACAGAGGGGATAATTAAACTACGAGTCCAAGCGAGGGGGAAAGTGCATTATTCTTGTTACAAGTATTGGTTTTTAATAAATTCAGGTTCTTTCATAAAGCCTCTCCAGCAGCTCCAGATCTCTCTCAAAATCATAAAAATGGTGCTCAACCCAAGTGCTGGAAAACATTCAATATTCTGGGGAAAGAGGAAAAAAAATATGAAGTTTCTTTTTAAGGACTTCCATGGATTATAGAGCAATCTCTGGGGAGAGTTTGTAAAGAAATGTATTTGGGAACTGGAGCTCAGGCTGGAGGGACTTAGGATGAGGGATGACATCATCCTAAGGATGGGATGATGTCAGGACAGGACAGAAGGAAATAAATTCAAACTGTCAGAGGGCAGGGATGGATGGGATATTGGGAATTGGGAATTCCTGGCTGGGAGAGTGGGGTCCCAGAGCAGCTGTGGATCCTTGGAAATGTCCAAGGTCAGGGCCTGGAGCAGCCTGGGACAGTGGGAGGTGTCCCTGCCATGGCAGGGTGGGACTGGATGGGCTTTAAGCTCCCTTCAACCCAAACCATTCTGGGAATCCATGATTTTAAAGGACTTTTGGTAATTTAGTGAAACCAACTCCCTCAAAAATTTGAATGTACATTCAGAATTCTGCATTTCTGAATGTAAATTAATCAGGTTTGTATTTTTCTATTTTTTTCTTATGGGTTTTTGCACCTATATCAGCTGACAAATAAACACATGTGAAACCAGTTCTATTTAACCACATCCTCTGACAGTTTTGGTGTGGGAATAAATGAGACTGTGTCCAGGGTCTTTTAATTGTCTCAGAATTATACTGTCCAATGTAAGGCCTGGCACCCTGAAAATGAAAACCTGGAATTGCCAGGATAAGGATTAAACATGCCAACAACTGCTGCCCTCCACAGAGGCTGCCAAAAAAGTCTAGTTCATAAAGAATGGGCCCAATATCCTCTTCTAAAAGGATAATGATTTTCAGTTGGAACTTTATATAAATGGGAAAAATCAGGATGGAAAAAATGCAGTAAGCAAAAGGGAAGGAATTCTCTATGAAGAAGGGGAAGGTGACTGAATTACAGATTCAGGCAAGGATGACCATACTGTCCAGAAGGAAAAAATTTAAACCATTATTAACCTAATGCTTGAAGTAATTTTTAGGAGCTGTTCAGGCTCCAGGCCAAAGCTTGTAAAGGGAAGCCTCATAAACAGCTCAATTAAAGGCATTAAAAATTACTCATGTGTGCAAAGGTATTCTCAGGCCTAAAACCCTTCAGGATCAGACTGGGAAGTTGTTCCAAAATGTGGGAAGGGAACAGGACCCCCTTACTGCACCTCTGACACTGGAAATGAAGGTCTCCAGCCTCTCCAGCAGCTCCAGATCCCTCTCAAAATCATAAAAATGGTGCTCGACCCAGTGCCGGAAAACATTCAATATTCTGAGGAAAGAGGAAAAAAATATGAAGTTTAAAAAAAGGACTTTCATGGATTATCCCATGTCAATGAACCACAACCCTACAAAACTCAACTTACAGCTTCATGTAGTTGGTGACTCTCAAAATACCCAAGGACAAAGGAGCAGAGCAAAGACTGAGCTTGGCAGGTGGTTAAAACCTCATTTATAGGTTTTAAAGAATGGTTTTAGCATAAATATAGCTTGGTGCTATTTTAAAATCTAATATAGAAGATGCCAGTGTTGAGATGGTTTCAGAAGAGGAAGAAACTTAGGAAAATCAGATAAAATTGGTATTTCTAATTTTCCTTGTAATTTCCTTTTTTTCTTGGTGTGTTTTTTTAAATGAAAAAGCTAATTAAGATCTCCCACTTGTTAAGAAGCTAATTTGTCACTCTTTCTTTCCTACACACAAATTTCACCTTCAAAGTTGTTGTTACTGCCTTACTTATACAATTTTTAATAACCCAAAAGGCCTGATTAGATCCAGTACATCCTTTAAGGATAACACTAAATTTCCTTGTGATTTTTCTCTACTCTTTCTTAGACAAATCATTAATAAATCAGTTTCTAAAAGTGAACTCCAGTTGCTTTTCAGCCTTCAGCATTCAGGATAAATCAGAATAAAAAACTGGTTTGTCTCTTCTTCAGGTAAACAAGCTGAGCTCACACCTTCAACACTTTGATGTAGCCAGGTGCAATTTATCACCTGAGCAAAAATCAGCCCTACCTTGGGGACAAATGAAGGACATCCTCATGCACACATGGAAAATTAAAATTTAACTCTCCTCTTCCCAGCGTGCAAGGTAATAAATAAGGTTTATCCCATAAAAGAATTGCTGAAAAAAAGATCATTCAGGTTGGAAATCAGTGACACCTTCCAAGAGGTAAAGTTTTAATCCAGGTTTCCTGTAACAGGATTTTATTTAATCCATCTCTGCCCTTGAGATGCCATGGTGAGAATGCTGGGAAAGCCAGAGAGTGCCTGGATCTGCACTTCCAGCTGAGCACCTCCTCCTTCCCATCACCTCACAGGCATTTATTTGTGCCCAACCCTTTCCATGCCTGACCACAGCATTTTCCACAAGATGGAGAGTGGAGGGAAGCAGGGAAGGAAGGGATAAACACCTTCAATTCTCCACCTTCTTCCCAAATTCCAGTCTCTGAAGCAGAAGTCAATGTTTTCAACAACACTGGAATGCACAAGGTGCTGAGTTTATCCACCCAACAGCTCCAACTCACTCATTTTCAGCTCTAAGAGAACTTCAAGCTACTGGAAATACACAGCATGGATCAGAAGGAGCTCCCAGAAAACAGCAAAAGCAGGGAAATCATGAGCTGAGAGGCTGCTCTCCCAGGAACTGATAACTGTGGAGACTTCTGGTCCTGCTGAAGCCACAGGAGCTGATAAAGTGGGAACAGGAAGGGCCTGAGAAGCTGCCCAAGGCCAGCAGCACACAGGAGTATCAAGGTTACACTCAGACTGTGGGACTTGGATCATGTTCAAGAAGGTGGTGGCAGGTCTGTGTCCAGGAAAACTGCAGGGTTACCCAGGTATTTATCTTTTTAATCTTTTATATATATATGCACACAGGTGTCTGATAAAAATGGGACCCCTGAGTGACTTTGTGAACACCTTGGAGGTACTGGCATGTCAGTGTGAGCCTCTGAGTCAGCTGCTGTTGCCCCAACAGGAATGTGTGGGAGCAGAGTAATTGAGTGTTCTGTGTAATTAGTAGTATTAATTACTATTAGTAGAATTAATATTAATAGTAATATTAACATGGCACTAATAGGAACATCTTGATGTTACTCATCAGTGTAATGAATAGAAGTTGCTCAAGCAAACACTGGTTGTGATCTGTGTCTCCTCCTATCTCAATCCCCAATCAGGACAACAATTACTCTCATTCATGCTAGAAATGCTTAATTGTTCCCCAAATTAGCTTGGTCAGCAAGACCTTGAAGATTCCCTGCAGCCCACTGCAATGAGCAGCACAGACAAGAGTCTCCCTGTCTGTGAGCAAACACATCCATGGGCTGGGAAAAGGAGGGAAACAGCAGCAGGGCTGGAAAACTGGGAACAGAGGAATTATCTTCCCAGGGCTGGGAACAAGGAATGCATTGAGAGCGTGGCCAGCCCTGCTCTGAGCTCCATTCCCTCAGCCACAGTGCCTGGGGGTGGGATCCCAGCTGGGCCAGTCCAGCACTGCTGGCACTGACCAGGGCACCACTGGCATACTGAGCTGCTGGCAGCATGGCCACAGTCCCCAGCAGAGATTAGGGACTGCAGGAGCTGTGAGCAACCAGGGCACTGCAGCTGGCAGTGCCAGGGCAGGGCTGGGGGCACCACACAGGGCACAGACACAGACACACACACAGACACACACACAGACACACACACACAGAGGACACACACACACACACACACACAGAGGGCACACACACACACAGAGGGCACACACACACACACGCACAGGGCACACACACACACACACACACACACAGGGCATACACACACACAGGGCACACATACACACACACAGGGCACACATACACACACACAGGGCACACACACACACACAGAGGGCACACACACACAGAGGGCACACACACACACACAGGGCACACATACACACACACAGGGCACACACACACAGAGGGCACACACACAGGGCATACACACACACAGGGGGCACACACACACACAGGGCACACACACACACACACAGAGGGCACACACACACACAGGGCATACACACACACAGGGGGCACACACACACAGAGGGCACAGACACACACAGAGGGCACACACACACACACAGGGCACACACACACAGAGGGCACACACACACACACACACACACAGACACACACACACACACACACACACACACACACACACACACAGAGGGCACACACACACACACACACACACACACACACACACACACAGGGCACACACACACAGGGCACACACACACACAGAGGGCACACACACACAGAGGGCACACACACAGGGCACGCACACACACAGGGCACGCACACACGGCACACATGGCACACACACACAGAGCACACACACACACACACACAGGGGACACACAGAGGTCACACACAGAGGTCACACACAGGGCACATACACAGGGCACACACACACCCAGAGGTCACACCCCACCTGAGCTGCACGGGCTGCACGTATTCCTTGCGGAAGCGTTTGAGGTCGGCGCTGATGGGCTGCTCGCCCTTCTCGATGGCCAGCCTGTCTGCCTCGGTGGGCTCGGGCTCTGGGATCTCAAACCTGGGCAAACACACAACACAAATCCTCTCTGCAGAAGCTGCACTTTACATGTAACAGTGGTGGGAGTTTTGCACCACTCAATCAGTGGTTTGTCTCTCTTCTGCCTTCACTCAGAGCCAGAATTATAAAACATACAAAATAAATGGATTTTCTCGTGTTTGGGCTTGGTTGTTTATTAAATCTTATCTAAAGTACAAAAAGCTCAGCAGCACTTCTGGCTACCTGCTAGAAGCGAGGAAAATGGGGGAAGATCCAGCTGCTACAGGGTCTCTTATAGCTGAACAGCCCAACAGAGAATTAACACCTATATTATTTATACTTTTAACCAATAACCAAATTCCCGTGACCCTCAATGTGACACTGACTGACCAACCAGAAACTACTCCTGAAAGCATGAAGAAGAAGAAAGATGAACACAAAAAAAACCACCACCCAAAATCCTCCATCTTGTCCCATACCTATTACTATGGTATGAAAACCTCAAATTCCAAACCCTTCACCATGTGAAAACACACACTTCTATTTAACTGCACACCTGTGATTTTAACTCCATCACTCAAATCTAGAAGCCTTCTCAGGTCAAAAGCAGTGTTCTCCTGGGGGTCAGTGCCTGACAGCACAGAAAGCTCAAAATCCCAGGTTTCTGGGATCCAACATTTACAGAAATGTGTTTATATAAATTCAGTGTGAGGAGAATCAGGTGCTCTTCTGCCATCCAGTTTGCCTGGAATTCCCTCCTCCCCAGCTCCACACCCTGCTAATTCACTGCTCCTGTGCTCATCACACCATGTCTAGACTAGGATAGAAGGTTTTTAAGGATCTGCTGTCTTGATTAAGGGAAGATTAGATGAGAGCTTAAGAGCAGCTTTAACATACTGCATTACAATGCTGTTTACCTTAATTCTGTGCCATCAAACAAAGTGCCTGGAACACTCCTGTCCTTATTTCCATTGAGATTTGGGTGCACTCAGCTCTCCCAGGAGCCAGTTTAGCAGTTCCCAACACCACCTCCCACAGCCCAGGCACACCAGGTGCTCCAGCTCAGAAACCTCATTCAGGTTTCTCATTTAAACTGGGAAAAGGAAGCTTGCACTGAAAACCTGGATCATTGTTTTAAAGTTACTGGTTGACAAACTTCACTGAAACACTAAAATTTGATACTGGGATCCCGAGCAGGAAAAGGAGCAGTTGGAATCTCTGATCTTTGTGGGTCCCTTCCAGTTTGGGATGTTCTATGATTCTGAATACACAAAACTCATCAGGAACAGCACTGACAGGACAAGGGGAAAGGATTCAAACTGAGAGAGAGGAGGGTTAGATGGGGTTTGAATAAAAAATTCCTGTCTGTGAGGATGGGGAGGCCCTGGAATAAAATTCCCAGAGAAGCTGTGACTGTTCCATCCCTGGCAGTGCCCAAGGCCAGGCTGGACAGGGCTTGGAGCAGCCTGGGACAGTGGGAGGTGTCCCTGCCATGACAGGGGTGACACTGGATGGATTTTAAGGCTCTTTCTCAAATCATTCTGAGATTCAGTTCTATGATTCCAAACCTCCTCCATGCCTTCAGAAAGGAGGATCATTCCTTACCTTTCTATCAGCAAACTCAGCAGCTCCTGGGGCTTGCAAAAGGAGCGGTAGGTGGTCAGGAAGGTCCGGACAAAATTAGGATCTGGAAGGATGGAACAGGAAAACGGCAGAAGTAGGTTTTTCTCCCAGGTGCAAAATATCAGAAATAAAATACAAATAAAAAGTTTAATGTGCAGAAAAGATACTGAGGTTGTGTGTGTTGAAAAACACTGACAGTGCTTGGGAAATTTTCACTCAGTTCTTTGGTGTATTTCCCTGAAAAACCCTGAACTGCACATGCAGAATCCTCTTAAATCCTCTGTGTCAGCCTTGCCTGAGGGATGAGTGTCCCTGGGCAGCTGCACTATTGGGGAAATTTAACAAAAACTGCACTATTGGAGAAATTTAACAAAAACTGCACTATTGGGGAAATTTAACAAAAACTGCACTACTGGGGAAATTTAACAAAAACTGCACACCAGTGCCACCAGCACCAGCTTCCCAAAACTGAGACCCAACACTTCCTCAGCACCAGCATTCATGGAACTCCTCCACTTTCACTTCTGTGCCTTTCAAACAGTGAAAGGCTGAAAAATGCTGATTGTGGATTTTATCCATTTCACTCCAGACACTTCACAGAGCAGCAGGCTGAATGTAATAAATATAAAAAATACAGCAAATACAATAAATATAATCTTCAATTTTTTCTTCCTTCACAGAGCCTCAGCCTGTAACAGCTCCATTGCTTTGGCCATGATGAAACATGGGTTTTTTGGGTTTTTTAGGGGATGAAAGGTCTGCACACCCAAAATTTTCTTGCAGCTTTGCCAGGTGATTTAATAGCATATTTTTACTCCCTGCATATCTTATTTTACATTTCATTACAAGCAGAAAAAAGCCCAGCAAACTAAAGATAAAAGGATTAACTACCTCACTATAGCAGTTTAGATTTGGTATTTTTAATATACTTTTTTTTTGTTGTGTTGTTGTGACATAGGATTAGGAGTAAAAGTAAGGCAGGTTTAAAACTTAAAGGGTGTAATAATATGGAGGAATAATAAATTTAGAATAAAACTTTTAGACTAGTTTTTTTTTACACTTTAAAAAAAAAAATAATATACAGAAATATTTGTTAGCTATTACCTTAAGAATAATTTAAACTTAGTATTAATTAAATTATAATTATTTTTATTATTATTAACTTATTTTAATTTTAATTTAACTTACAATTAATTTTAACTTTTTATTTTAACAGAAATATTTTAGTTAGTTATTAACTTAAGAATAATTTAAACTTAGTATTAATTAAATTATAATTATTTTTACGTAAGTTATTATTATTAACTTACAATTTATTTTAACTTCTATTAACTTAATAATTTTTAAAAAATTTACTTTAAGGAGAGGAGTCCTTTTTTTGTTAGGCTATAGGGATTTTTTTACAAGAGGAGAAAAACTACTTTTTTCATGGCTTTATTCTTTACAAATAAAGAATATCTTTATGAACAGAAAATATATATCTTTACATATACATTTTTATGTATATATATCTTTATGAATAGTAAAGATATATCTTTTTATATGTATCTTTATATAGATATCTTTATAAATAGTAAATATATATCTTTATATATCTATCTTTATAATTATATATATTTATATATATATTTATGAATAGCAAAGATGTATCTATATATATTTATGAATAGTAAAGATATATCATTATAGATATGTCTTTATATATACATGTCTTTACAAATAGCAGTTGCTTGGGAATATGTAATTGTGAATTAGAATTTACAATTTCACCACTGTAAATTTTCCATTACAATACAATAAATTTTCAATACTCTGGATTGACTATTTCTCCAGGATGATATTTCAGATTTCCATTCTGTGCTCACAAGGTTGTGAGACAGCTGAGTGTGAGATTCTACTGAGAAAACTCAATGATAATTTTGAATTACGATTCACAATTGAATTACAATTCACAACTGAATTACAATTCACAACTGAATTACAATTCACAACTGAATTACAATTCACAATTGAATCACAATTCACAATTGAATTACGATTCACAACTGAATTACAATTCACAATTGAATCATGATTCACAACTGCATCACAATTCACAACTGAATCATGATTCACAATTGAATTACAACTTACCATTTTACACAAATTTACAATTCCCAATTTTACTGTTGGCCCTTTTCTAGGTCCTAAAGCAGCACACTCAGCCAGGTAAGAATAAAACCAAGCTCACCTGCATACATGTGGTAGGTGAGCCTCTCGATGAGCTTCACCACCGTGCCCCCTTTGATGATGGGAATGCCGTTCCTGCTCTGCAGATTATCCTCAAACACAATGTTCTCCTCGGAATCCTCCACCACGAAGCGATAGACGCTGGGGCTGGGCAGCCTCAGGGGCTGCTCGTTCTCCTCCTGCAGCAGCACCGAGTCCAGCATCCTGTCCAGGGTGCTGCGGTACTGCAGCGCCACCAGCGCCGCCATCCACGCGCTCTTCTCCTCGGCCGACCTGGCTGCGAACAGCACGCTGCTGTCATCCTTGGACACCAGCTCGAAGGCGTGCCTGTACTCGGCCGTGTCCTCCCTGTCCACCACCTGCACCTTCCTCATGACAATCTTCTCCTTGAGCCGGTACTCGGCGCTGCTGTAGCCGGGCAGCCGCGACTGCCCGTGGTTGGTTTTGCAGCTGATCAGCAATCCGTCGAACAGGAAGATGTGGCGCTCGTGTTTGGCCCCGATTTTGGTCAGAGCTCCTTCCATGATGAACTCATTGCAGCACTGGCCGATGTCTTTGCCTTCCCAGCCATCGATGTTTTTTTGGATCTCGTTCATTTTCTTGATGGCCAAGTGTTTGCTTCGGATCTGCCGGTGATAGAAGCGGCAGATTGGCTCCCTTGAAGGAAGGACAGAAAAAGTCACAATGGGCACATTCCACATTTGCCATCCAAAAAGACTAAAATAATCAACAGAATTAATTGCTTAAATCATTATTTTTTTGCCCTAATCAAATTCCAGCTAAGCCACATGCACTGCTTTGGCTGGGAAGGGTAAAATATTCACATTATTCTTACAAGCAGGGCGTGAAGATTTTGGGCTGGTGCTCCATCTACAAAGCAAACTGGCAACAAGACATGCCATGAGAAGGAAATACAGAGATTTTCTGCCAGGAAAAGGGGATTTCCCTCCCTGCAGGGAGGCTCTGGGGGTGCTTACCCAGGCCGGCGCCGCGGCGAGTGCTTGCTGTAAATGCGCTCCATGCTGCACTGCAGGTTCAGGAGGGCAGTGATGGCCTGTTTGAGGCACTCCCTGTCCTCTTCATCCTCACTGCATTCCTGCAGTTGCTGAATAGAACAAACATTTATTTTCTTTCAGATTTGCTTCATTTAAGAAGACTGAAAAACCTTCTCTTACATGGTGTTATCAGCAGCACTCGGTGAAATTGGTGATTTCAAGTCAATGACTTTTTACAGAGCCCCACTGAAAAGCAGATGTGCATGAAACTAAAAATATTTGTCAGAGGTTCAGGAAAAATCAGTGGATATTAATCAAGTTTAGAAAGATCACATTTTACCCTTTAATGCTAATTGTCAGGTATTATTTTGCCTGTTATCAATAACATCCTGTTTCAAACCATCTTGTTTCAAGAGTGTGAAGGTTTGAAATAGCCAAGGATTCAGTGCTGGTTTATGGAATTCATGAGTCCATCTCAACAATTCAAATTTAAGACAGGAGGAGCAAGATTCTCTTTGCTTCTTATCATCCTGAATTCTGCCACCTTCAGCAAACTCAAGAAAAATCAATTTTGCACAGAGCAAACAGAAAAGAAAGTCTGAAATTCAAGATCTGCTACTACAGAAAAATGTAAAAACAGTGAGAACAAATGTATTTCCTTTGTACAGACTAAATCCATCTCCCCCACTCAGCAGCAACTTCCTGAATTAGGAAATTCCACAGATTTTCATATAATCCCCATCCACTTGGTAATAACATGCTTTGAGCAAAACCTGAAAGTTCCTTTTTTTTGGTTCTTTAAGGTGGTACCTAAAAAACTATGGAAAAAATAAAAAAGAGATTTTTCCTTTTTAACCCTTTTCACATCCAAGATCATCTGGACTGCCCATGGCTGGAATGAGATGAGTTTTAAGGTCCATTCCAACACAATCCAGTCTGGGATTCTGTGAATTTTTGGAAGGAAAATTCAAGCTAATAAATTGGTGGGCAAAGTTATGACAACTTGCCATGCAGTTTGGGATAATCTCTGTTTTACCTCCAGACTTGAAGAGAAATCTTCCTTACACTCACTGGCATGGCAGAATCCTTCTTTTCCTTTCCCCACTATGTTCCCTCAGCAAGGATCCCTCAGTTTCTTCTAAAAGTAACTGAGAGAACAGGATCTGACCACACTGGTCCACTCCCATGTTGTTTAAATTACTGAATTTTTCATTTTCCATGCCCAAACAATCTCCCTATTCAAGAAAGGAAGAATTTTGTGGCTCAAAATTTCTGGGAAGCTGAGAGACAGTACAGGGAATGGAAAAATCAGATGTCTACCTCTGGAAATTCTATTTTTCCTTCCTGCCAGAAATGCAAAGAACATGGAAATGGTGAGAAATGCAGAATCCTAAAGGTGGGAGAAGCAAGTGAGGGATAATTTCAGATTGTGCTGGATGAGAACACAGCAAGTCAGAGCAGGAATCAGGGATAATCCTGTGCCTCTGAGGAGGAAGAATTCCATGCTGGACCTTGATCCCTGTGCTCAGGAAAAAAGAAGCCTCTGATGCAGATCCTGAAAGTTTTTCTACCAAGGAGGAAAAGTTCTACAGCTTGAAAGAATTTTCAGGCTTTTCACACTTTAATTTTATTAATTTTAGTTTTGCTGCTTTGCAAAAAAAAAAAAGCAAATATTGAATTGTTTCTGTAAATCATTATTTTATTCACCTCCCAGTTCAGAGGGGTTTTTGGTAACTTTTAAAAAGTCTCAATCTAAGCTTTTCTCCCTACTGAATCTGTGAAAATATGAGTGTTTTGTTGCTTTTTTGCTTTAATTTTGCTCTTCAACCACAATTCCTAGAGGCAAATGCAAGGTAACAGAGAAGCAGTACCATCAGTTATTAATGTTATTTATTAATATTGTTGAATAAATACTTTTTTATGCCCAAAACCACTCTGCTTTCTAAAAATCCTTGCTGTAAATTCAGGTTTCTTTCAAAGTGCAACATAAAATTTAAATTTTGAAACCTGTAACTAATGGGAACACAACAAAATACTCTAGATTGACTATTTCTACAGGCTGATATTGCAGATTTTTCACAAGGTTGTGAGACAGCCAAGTGTCAAATTCTACTGAGAAATCTCATACACTGTGGAAAAAAAGTCAAATTTAGATGTTTTCACTGCTCAAATTATTATCTTTCATGCAGCACCCTGCTGTATCATCCTTTAAAATAAACAAAAACATGACAAAATTATTTTGCCTGGCTTCATTATCAAAAACAGGAGGAAAACTCTGCTCAGTACTGCACCTGTGGTAACTTTTCCCTATAAAGGGGGAAAACACAACATATTTTACACTTGTAAAACCAGTTTGAGGTTCAGATTTCCCCAGATCTGTGGCAGCAAGTGATTTTATCCTTCAATTTCATCCTGATGCACTTTCCCAGCTCTAAGACACAATGGGTCATTAATGAGCCTGACCCTCAGCATGGGGCAGGTCACTGACCCAATTCTGCCTTTTCAACCTGAAACATTTCCAGCAGTTCCACAGAATTATCCCATGCAGGAGATGATCATGGAAAGGGAAGTTCCATTCTTTTGAAATAGACTCTTCTGATTAAGAATTTCCTCTGATATCCAATTTAAAGCTCTCCAGGCAGAGTTCCCTGGGAGCAGAGCTGAACCCTCCTGTCCCCACCCTCATTAGAAAATTAAGGTTGTTGGGGTTTGGTTTTTTTTAAGCTTTTCTGAACTGTTTTCTAAATTGAATGTCACAAGAAATGCTTGAGAGTTGAAAATTTACTGAAATCACACATATTTAGGTATTGGAAGCTGTCCCTGCCTATGGCAGAGCTTGGAACCAAATGATTTTTAAGGTCCCTTCCAATCCAAACCATTCAGGGATTTCAATCCTTCTGCAAAATATTGGCAATCCATTCATTGGAGATGGGTCAAAAATAAATCATCTCCTGTTTTTACTTATTTAAATCAGGATATACAAAAAATCACAGCAGACATAATGAAAACAAAAGTGAAATTAAGTAGAATTTTAAAAAAATGAGTTTGTGCTAAATATTAATTACAGACCTGTTATTAACACAACTCTTAGAAATATTTAGGTTGGATTATAAATAAATTCTATTTTCCTCCTTCATACAAATAAATCCTTTAAAACACAAAGGAAATTCCTATAACTCACCTGTACAGCATCAGATTTTACAGTGAGAACCTCACAAAGGAATTTCTGTTGCTATTTCCAAATGTCAGCTATAGCCACAGGCTGTTTTACCCATTTAATTGAAGTTCATCCCTGTTAGTTAATAATTCATTTACCCTTAAAGCATTACAACCTTTCCCCACACAATGGGGCAAACAGAACCTTTTTTACATTATCCTCAGCTAATTCCAGTTAGGACTCAGGACAAATGGTTGAATATTAAGAATGGATTATTCTGAAATAATAAACTGAGTTGCAGTTGGAGTGACCTGGGACTGAAAATTTTGACTGAATCCTGCTTAGCTTTTTCTGAATGGACAGAATTTCAGAACTCATAAAAAGAAGAAATGAGATTTGTGTATTAAATTTTTAACTATATTAGAACTCAAGTTCAATAAAGATTTAATAAAATGTAGTTCAAATGTTCATATGAAACTAACAGATGCTTTTTAAGATTTTTAGATGTTTTTACTTTTCAGAAATGAAGTAACCAGTGTCAAATAATTTCCATTTTCAAAGGGAGTAAGTAAAATGTAACCACCTATTTTAAAGCTCAGATTCTCCACATTAATAATTATTTTCAGTCAGAAATGAGAGTGTGGCTCCATTTACCTGCAGCAACTCAAAGTAGTGCAAGCAATGATAGACTGGGATCAGCATGAGGCGAGGCAGGACATACTGGACAGCTTCCTTAAATCCTTCAGCTGTGGACTGGAAAGGAAAAAAATCCAGAATTATTTATTTCTGAAATATTCAGAATATTCACTGTGCTCCCAGTATGTCCAATATCCCATAGAAATATGGAGGCTTCATTGGGTACTGAAGAAATCAGTATCACCTCAGAAAGTGAGACTCAAAGTTTATCACTTAAAAAATGAGAAATATTTTCCATTCCCAGTTGACTAAGGCAATAATTCAGATTGTAAGATAAGGAGAGATTTTTCCAAGCAGGGGTGAAATTCCTGCCATCTTCCATGGCATAAGTGCTGAGGAGAAATGAATTACCTCAGGGTCAGAAACAATGCCAGATTCACTGACACCTGACTTGAATATCTGGAATAAACATCTGGAATTAAATATCAATTTAATCTGGAATAAAAAAATTGAATTCCAGCTTTGAGCTTTAAATTTAGGAGGGAAGGAGGCAAAGAGCTTTCCTTACTCACTCCCCAAGGAGAATTTAAGAGTGAGATGTTCCAGTTCACCAAGGCTCAGAGGGATCCCATCCTGCAGAGATCCCCCAGTACCACTAAACTGGGCTGAACTGGGAGCACCAGTGACCCATCCCTGCTCAGCAGCTTCTCTAAGGGCATTTCTGAACTTCAGCACATCTTTAATTAATAAATCTGCTACACAGGCAGAAGGAAGTAGTCAATAAAAGAATCACAGATTATCCTGCTGGACACAAATGACTGAGAAATTATTGAAGAATTATTCCAGAACAAGCACCAGTCACAGCCTCAGTGCTGAAGGAGGCTTGGATATGCACAGGAAAAATTAAAATATGGTGTTTGTGTGCCTGTGGTTGGCTTTAAAAGGCAAACTAGAAGTGGCAGTGTGAGAATTAACCTTTTGTTCTCATACAAGATGTGAGGAGAAAAAAACCTGCAAAACACTCAGGGATAGGTCAGAGCTGTGCCCTGTTTTTACAGCAAGTGGCAAAGTCAAAATATCTCACACTGAAGAAAGGGCAGGACCTTGAGGATTTCTTCCTTAGCTGGAAGCAAAGAATTACTGACAGAATTCAAACCTTTGGAATATGAGCTAAAGCCATTCAGTATTTCTCATCTGCACTCACCTGGAAGTGGAGAGCCACGGCAGGTTTGGCCATTAAGTTATTAAAATGCTCATGAAATTGTGGAGAGAGAATGTCCTGGGACAAGGTTTCATATGGATCAAAGGCTTGCTCCTAAATAAAAACACAGAATTTCACACAGGAGTGAAAGATCCAGGCTATTTCTGGTACAATCATTTCTTTAATAAGCTGATGGAACTTTTCAAGAAAATATTGATTTTGCAAAATAAATATTGAGTAAACCACAATCCTATTTCACTTCCAGCTTTTAAATGCCCATAATTTTCTTGGCATTCCTCAACCTTCCCATCTTCATGGCCAACACAAACTTTGCTGTACTGAAGCAGTGGGAACCAAGAGAAGTTTTTGCTTTTCACTCCATTTCACATGGAGTGGCAATTTTACCTCCTCTCTATCCAGAAAGATATGAAAATTTGGGAAATTTTCCAGGGAAAATATCTCATCTGGGACAAAGCAACCAGTCCCAGGGGAAAGTCTTCAAGTGACATCAAGGGTTTAGATGCAAAAATTATGGTTCTGTTTGGAGTATCCAGCTGTGATTGCACAGGATCAGCTACAGCAGGATGGGATGGAAGCCTGGCTGTGCAGGAATCCCAGAGGAATCATTTCTGGCTGTGCAGGAATCCCAGAGGAATCATTTCTGGCTGTGCAGGAATCCCACAGGAATCATTTCTGGCTGTGCAAGAATCCCACAGAAATAATTTCTGGCTGCAGGAATCATTCCTGGCTGTACAGGAATAATTTCTGGCTGCACAAGAATCCCACAGGAACAATTTCTGGCTGTACAGGAATCCCACAGGATTCATTTCTGGCTGCAGGGATCCCTGCAGGAATCCTGGAATCTCACAGGAATAATTTCTGGCTGCAGGAATCCCTTCAGAGATAATTTCTGGCTGCAGGAATCCCTTCAGAGATCATTTCTAGCTGCAGGAATCATTTCAGGCTGCACAGGGATCCCACAGAATCACTTCTGGCTGCACAGGGATCCCACAGGAATCATTTCTGGCTGCAGGAATCATTTCAGGCTGCACAGGGATCCCACAGAATCACTTCTGGCTGCAGGAATCCTGGAAGCCCTGCAGGGATCATTCCTGGCTCCCAGCTGGGCTGTGCCAGGACCTGTCAGGCTGATCCCAGTCTCTGCAGGCTCCTGGGGCTGATTCACTCCTGAGTCACTGCTGCCATCAGCACATCCCTCTTTTCACCCCAGTGCCTGCCAGGCTGCTGGATTTGGGAATACCAACCCCAACTGAACATTGTCTGAACATTGGTGAAGCCTCAAGTCACAGTGGAATCCACAGTGCAAACCCACTGCAGGAGCCAGGCCAGTATTTCCTGACTCTGTGCTGTCATCTGGAATTTTTTTTTACATTTTTACTGCATTTATAAGTGGTTTTAATTTCTTCCACTTAAGACTTCAATCAGTATTTTTATGTTTTGGGCTTGTTCTATGAACATGAGATTAAAATGAACTGCATTAGGGATCTTCCCTGACAGATTAATTATTTAAAAAGGGTTTTAAGCTTGCAGTGCTACAGAAGTGACTGAAATATGGCATTCTGGAATATTGAAATGGATGGCTTTTGGCTGAAGGAGGGCAGGGATAGATGGGATTTTGGGAATTCCTGGCTGGGATGGAATTCCCAGATTTGCTGTGGCTGCCCCTGGATCCCTGGCAGTGCCCAAGGCCAGGCTGGACACTGGGGCTGGAGCAGCCTGGGACAGTGGGAGGTGTCCCTGCCATGGCAGGGGTGGCTTCTGGGTGGAATTTAATGTCCCTTCCAACCCAATCCATGCTGGGATTCTATGGAAGCCTCACCCTGATGATTACACATGATCCAGATAAATGATCTCAGGGCAGGATATGGCCCTGGATTGCTGTTTGCCCATTTCACCCCCCTGGTGTGTGCCCTGCTCCCCACCTTTATTCCTCTGTGGATCCTTAAAACTCCCCTCATGGAAACACAAACACCAGAAAACAAATTTACAGTCCACTGACAATGCCCTTGTTTTATCAGCTGCCTTGAGAAGATCCCTTCAAAGCAGGAACCCTCTGCCCTGCTCTGAGGCTCTCACAACCATCTCCCATTTCGGATGGCAGTTTCTTAATTTTCCTCCACACCAGTAAAAAATATTTTATTTTCCCCATACAGAAAATTAATGTTTTATTTTCCCCACACTTCCTTATCTCAAAACCACAACAATATTTATGTTTTTAAACCTTCCAGGGACTTGATGCAGAAAAAACAGACAAAGCAGGAAGATTCCAGCTTGCAAGGGTTGTTTGGTTTTAATTATCCTTCCCAAGAAGTTGAAGGACCATTTTAATGGAAACACTAAATGAAAAGCCTGGCAGAGAGATAAGCAGAGCAAATAAACACTTCACTTTCCTATCTCTCTTTAATGATTCCTTTTGCAAACACTGACAGAAAGATGATCTCACCCTGTGACATGATCAAATCAACAGCTCAGTTATTAAGCAGGTCTTGCCCCATATTAACTGAATTAATAAATTCAAATATATTACCTTCATAAAAAGCTTGGAAAAATAATCTCTGGACTTCATTTCCCCTTCAAGTTTTTCAGTGAATGAAATATCAGATGAGATTTTCACTCATTGAAAAGGATTTGTTTCCATTAAAGCACAGGATGACTCAGAGCAGCTTTTGCAATAAAATCAGATTTTTTTTCCAGGATAATGCTGCACTATTTCAAATTTAAGAGGTTTTTTTACAGTTTATATATTATAACTACTTTAATCCATTGATCAAACACTTTTCCTTATCATTATAAAGCAATTATGCTTCAACAACTGCTAAGACTTGGTCAATTGGACTTTCCTACATGAGTGGTTTATTGAAGCAATGCCAAGAAAACTTTATGGTCTATTCCTAAAGCAGTAGCACCTGGGCCCAAAAATCACTATTTTTTTACAGCCACAAAAATGTAGTAACTCTTCAGGTGGTGCTGGGGTGTTCATGCAATCCTCAGATACTAAAAATGGAAGATATATAAAAATGAAATGGAAGTTTTATTTTTTAATAAACATAATTTTGAGATAAAACCAAGAATTTGCCATTCACCATGTGGTTCACCTGATACATTCTCTGCCAGCTCAGAACAACTCATTGGTTTCCTCTCTGATTGCTGTCACATTTTAGGGCCAAAACCTGGGATTAACACACATCCCAAGGAAAAGCAGATTCCATTTAAACCATGTCCAATGACTGCAAAACTTCCATCCCCACCTTGGTCATCCACTCCAAGAGGTTTCTCCCCAGACAATTAAAATTGTGTGGTTTATTCTAAGTTGAATTGTCCTCTCACCTCTCACATGCTGCTTTTTCCCTGGGCACCTCCCTGGTGAATTCCAGAGCCATTTTGCACCTGTCTGCAGGAATTCTGACTAAACTGAGCTCTATCCCACTCCAGCCTTGTGACTCCCTTCTGTATTTTAGAACAGTTTTACTATGGAGTATTTCAGAATTTTAAAAAATTCCTTCCAGAATTTCAGCGCCCATTCAAAACAAACTGAGAAAATAATTAATATAATATGATATAATATTATAATTAATATGTAATATATAATATAATATAATATAATATAATATAATATAATATAATATAATATAATATAATATAATATAATATAATATAATATAATATAATATAATATAATATAATATAATATAATATAATATAATATAATATAATATAATATAATATAATATAATATAATATAATATAATATTTTAATAACCTTCCAGTGTGAGCCACACCCAATCCCAGTGCAGTGTTTTCCCTTATTCCTACTCTTTAATATCTATTTTAGAGCTCACTGGGTATCAACAGCACTTCTGCTACAATCCTGAGCCATGAGCTGCTGCTTTCATACTTCATTCATGGATGTTTCCCATTCCAGATGTCAAACAATGCATTTGAATTAAAACTCTGTTTTGAGTGATTTAATAAAAATAAACACAAAAAAACCCCCAAACCACCCCAAATAAACACCAAACCTCTGCCAGGTCCTCAAAGCAGCTGCCAGCCAGAGGGTGAGGGCTGCTCTCATCTGTCATTTCCACAGTGTCCTCAATCAATCCCAAAAGCTTCACTGTCAGCTCGTGGATGTCTGAAATGTTGCTGAATATCACATCAATGTCCTGCAAACACAAAACATGGCTGAGTCCTGCCTGGGCTCATTTATTTGGAGCATGTAAATATTGAAATTTTGTCTGAACCAGAAGGTAAATGGAGAGGAGCCAACAAAAAAGCAAGGAAAAGTTAAATTCTGTGATCTTCCCAATCCTCCAGGATTCCCTGAGCACTTCCAGCCTTGCTCAGTTTGCACAGGACCCTTCCCAGGAGTGCTGTGCTCCCAGGACAGGCTGGGAGCTGGGCAGGCACTGCTGCCCTCCTGCTGTCACTGCTCCCTCCTGTCCCACAGAGCACAGCAGCAGGAGGTGATGTACAGGAGGAATTCACAGCAGCTCCAAGCTCAGATCCTCTAAACCACAGCTGCAGCTAAAGCAGAGCTGGGAATGGAATGAGAAACAGAATTTCCTTCCCAAATTCTATTTGTAGATTTTCAGTTGCCCACACTCAGTGAGGGAGCCCCTTCCACTGTCCTGAATTCCCCCTCTGAGTTCCCTGCTCAGAAATTTCTCTGCCCCTGACCTCCTGCCAGTGCCCAGACTATGGCAACCCTCTTGTGGGAAAATGAAATCTTGAAATTTCCCATTCCCAAAAGAATATTTCTCAGCTCCCAAACATGCCTCCCTTCTGCTCCCATCACCCTCACTGGGATTTTACCCCCACATCTGCACAATTCCATCAGCTCCTGAGGAATCTCCACACTCAACTGGAATGGGAATGGCTCCTGCTGCCTCTTTTTAATTTGCTGGTATCACCTAAAAACCCCAGTTCAGGTTCTACTGGTCTTCTTCTTGTCCCACAGGAAGGATCCACCAATCCTTCCTTATCCCTCCTGAGAAGAGGATTTGCCACACAGATAATTTCAATCAAATATTTCAGTCGTTTATCAAACAGTGATTCCCTTCACAGTTGGAGAATCCACAGCCAGGGTTTTTTTAACTGGAATTTCTACAGATAAGAGGTAGCCTGTAAATGTCAGTTCAAGCACTCACTGCACATGCAGGTAGATGACTTCATTTTTGTGTTCAGCAGAAGTGAAACTATTATCTAAATGACCAAAATAATCCAGCTCCTGCTGACATCTGACAGGGAATTGTGTCCATTAAGCTCCACTCCCATGCTATTAATGGCAATTCTCCCATTGGATTTCACACACAGACAATGCTCATTATTCACTGACAGCCAATAAATCAAATCTGATTTCACCTCCAAGACAGTTAATGCAAAATGGGTGAGTGCTGGCTGCTAATGGGGCAATTAGCATTGCTCATCACTAAAGGACTCACATGAGGTGTGAAGAGTCTCCTGTTGGACAGAAAAGCTTCCCGAAATACTTTGATGATCAGGTTGAGCTCCCTCAGGTATTGCCTTTCTTCTGCAATCTCGTTTCTCACCAGGTCGTAGTAGTTGAGCTCCCCAGAAGAAGAGGGCTCGTCCTCACACAGAGAAACCAACCCAATCTCATCCTGATCAAACATATCCATCAAAACCTGCCAGAGAAATCCAGAGAATTACACCCAGACAGATTTTCACACTTGGCTCCAGCTCATTTATTTCAATGTGTTCAGAGAAATCCTTGGAGTTTTTAATACAATCCTTGCTGTGTTCACTTTCACAAGGGAGTAATATTTCAATTTTGGCAGCAGGAGGCTGCAGCAGTTGCCAAAAGCCATTTTCCCCCTTGGAAGTGAGCACGACCTAGAAAACAAGTTACAATTCATGCAGAATCAACTTGGAAAACAAGGCATCTTGCATAAGCCTTGGACAAAACCTCCTGCTGAAGATAAAACCGAACAAAAATGTTTCTCATTTTAATGGGCATGAAAACTAAAGGTCTTTTCTGTGTTATGAAGGAGAGCTGCCACAACAAAGTGACATCAGGAGGGTGTAACAGCAGAGAAATAAAGGACAACATCATTTTCTGTCCTTACACTGCTTGTGAAGGCTCCTGCTGTTCCCAGACTTAAATTTTTGCTGTGACAGGTCTGGCACAAACAAGGAGAGAAGCTTTGCCTTTGAGTAAAACTAGGCTCTGCCTCTGATCCTCCTTTGGACACACCTTCCAGATTAAATAAAATTTCACACATCACCTCTAAACACTGCTTTAATGCCAGCCCCTTACCTTATCAGCACACATGGACACTTTAATGTCCTGCTGGGAGATCTCAAAGTGTCGGATGTTGAAAACATAATTTCCAGCCAGCTTTAAAATGTCAGCTGAGATGTATTCCAAGACAGCCACAATATAGAGAGAGACATGGTAATCCACCTTGTAGCCCAGGACCTCCTGCAAAGTGAAAACAAGAGCAAACAAATGGTATTTATTCCAGAAATTCATCTAGAATGACAATAAACACAATGAATTTTCCACTGAAATGCATTTTGTCTGTGGTGATAATTTACAGTAATGGAACACCCAGGGCTGAGGACATCAAATGGAAATTGGAACATCTGCTGGAAGGAGGTGCTTGTAAATACTTGTGTTATTTTGCAGTATTTTGCAGAGGAAAAGCTACAGAGCTTGAAAATATCCCTCCTCTAAAAATGACAGTCCTAAAAATAGAATTCATTTAAGGAAGGGACTACAGTGAAATTACTCCTGTATCTAAATTTCCAACTCTGTCTGTGCTTATTGCAGGACTCTGGCCTTAATGTGGACTCTTGAGAACAGAGCAGGTTTCACTTTCAAGGAATCATGGAATGGTTTGGGTGGGAAGGGGCCTTAAAGATCATCTCTTCCCCCCTGCCACGCCAACTGAGCACTCTGCACTCCATCAAATAATGGAATTTTAATAATGGAAGCGTGAACAGACAAAAACCAGGCTGAATGAAGCACATTATCTCTGGGGACATGCTCCACGTCCTGCACAGCTTGCACCATGCAGCCTTTTAGCTGTCAGGAAATGCAGGTGACTTTGTGCATTTGTATAAGGCAGACTTGTTCTCATTATGTGTTGGTACATCCTCTAAAAATCAGATTCTGGGCTTGTTTTCACACTTCTAAACCAGATTTCACCAAAGAACACCAGTGGTGTTTAGGAAGATCTTATTTAATGCTGTTTTCTCTCTTGACATCCCTTCCCCTCTCATTAAACCTCAGAACTGAGATGTTGTGTATGTGAGCACAGCAAGGAGACCTGAAAAGGTGCTTTAATTTCTGCTCATGCTCCAATAAAGTTTCCTCAGCAGCTGGAAAAACCTTGGAGATCTCTTGATTTTTAAACCTGACACTCATCAGTGACTGAAAGGACACTGACACATCTTGGTTGAACAGGATCTACTTGTTCCCTCTTCTTCTAGTTTGGCTTCTGCAGCATTTTGAAACAAAGAAAGGCATCAAAGCAGTGCTGCTGAAATAGGGAAGGTATTTGAGTTTTGTTTATGATAAAAACTAATTAATCCTATTTCAAAGTAGATCATAGATTAACACAGTGATGTCTTGAATGTGATGAATTTAAGGATTCGCTTTTTATTACACACTGCAATAAATTCAGCTTTATGGCGATTCTTTATAGGAAGAGAAACTTCAATTTCACACAAATTAAAGAAATAGATGAAAGGTGATGCTGGGGGGCAGAAAAGGTGAGAGGTACCTTCAGTAAAGGATGGATTTTGTCCACAGGGAGCAGGAGGGGGTTTCTCCTTTTGCGCTTCTCGATGGCTGATTGAGCGTCAGCGATGGCCCACTTGTCTATGGGGTGGGGGAACGTCTTCTGAACGCGCTCCTGCCAACACAGACAGCGCTGACACACCCAGCCAGCACAGGCTGGGAACCCAACAGCACAGCACACTGGGCTGGGGATCCAACAGCACAGCAAACTGGGCTGGGGATCCAACAGCACAGCAAACTGGGCTGGGAACCAAACAGCACAGCACACTGTGCTAGGAACCCAACAGCACAGCAAACTGGGCTGGGGATCCAACAGCACAGCACACTGGGCTGGGAACCCAACAGCACAGCACACTGAGCTGGGAACCCAACAGCACAGCAAACTGGGCTGGGGATCCAACAGCACAGCACACTGGGCTGGGGATCCAACAGCACAGCAAACTGGGCTGGGAACCCAACAGCACAGCAAACTGGGCTGGGAACCCAACAGCACAGCACACTGGGCTGGGAACCCAACAGCACAGCAAACTGAGCTGGGGATCCAACAGCACAGCAAACTGCTGCCCCCCAGCACACACAATTCTCCTCCTCCTCAGTGTTTGTAACATGTTTTGTTAATTGTTTGCTCCCCACCCAACTCAGATTCTCTCTTTTCAGCAATCCCAGACCTCCCTTCCCTGAGCTCCAAGGATTCCCTCAAATCTCCTAAAATCCATGATCTTTTCAAGAGCAGCAAGAAGGTTTCAGTCTCCACTTCCAGTGGAAGGTGTTCCTGCCATGGCAGGGAGTTGGATATGATGGTCTGTAAGATCCCTTCCAACCCAGAATATTCTGGGATTCTGTGAGACCAGGAGCAAAAATACAAACACCACCAGGAAGTACTGAACAGTTTACAGCCTACAAAGAACTCCAAGTTGATACTGTTCCTATTTGAGAAAAGAGTGTAACTTGCCCTATATCAGATCCAATCCCAAGAGCTATCAAGGAACTATTAAATTTTGCTTTTATTTAGTGATAAAATAATCTTCATGCATCACTGTTTTTAAAAAAGGGATAAATTAATAATTAATGTTGAATAAAAGACATCTAATAAGAATCTAAAACCCTTTGAACAATTATTTTGCCAATACATGCTATACATACATATATATGTATACATACATATAATTAACATAAATATACACATTATACATACATAATATATAAAATATATATAATTATATATATTTAACTATATATAATTTTCTTCCATTTCCATATAATTTATACTAATACAGACATATAATCCTTTTAACACAGATATAATTTATATTCTTTTATATATATATATAAAATTTATATCTATTCTTTTTTATATCTATAAATAATTATTTCCATAACAGATATAGGGAATCCCATACAAAGACATCATTTTGGATGAGGCTGAAAATCCTGGACCGACAGACTGATGTAATTAATTAATGTTCTACAAATCTCCATCAGGTCACAGCCACATGGAAGCATTTTTTCTCCCTCCAGACTCCATTAAACCCTCATTTTGGAATGATGACACAAAAACTGACAGCTGCAATAATACAAGAGCCTCAGTGAGTCCAATGAAGTCCCAGGAACACCCAATTCTATTCCCTCAGCTGCACAATCCTCAACAGTAACCTTTCATTGAAATATTTAAATTTTTCCTTGTATATTGATGTCAAAAAAGTAGGAAAAATTCTTAAATCCACTGTGCATTCGACAGCAGAAAATCATTTGAAGCATTTTATATTAATAAAAATATTGCTGAAAGGAAAAATTCCCTTAACTCCTCTCCTGAAGCACTGAGTAAGAAAATGAGTTTCCAATTAAATTTGCTTATAAAATCTAAATAGAAATCAGAGAATCCCAGAATAGTTTGGGTTGGAAGGGACCATCCTGCCATGGGACACCTTCCATTATCCCAGCTTGTTCCCAACCCCATCCAACCTGGCTTTGGGCACTTCCAGGGCTCCAGGGCCAGCCACAAAGTCCTGGCAGGAAGCCTTTCCAAAGCCTCCCAATGAACTGCAGCCATTGCAGAGGCAAAGGCTGCACTGGCAGCCCCAGCCCTACCTCCACATCCTGCACAGTCCGTGGCTGGGCGATGCACAGCTTGTTCAGCAGCTGCAGGATCAGCTCCTCAATGTAGTACAGGGAATCTTCCTTTGCTGACAGGTTGGGGTGAACCTGCTGCTGGACCTGCCCAAAGCAATTCAAACAATTAGGATTTTTTTTTTTTTTTTTCAGAGAAAGTTGTGTGTAAAAATGAATCCCAGCAAAAGCAGGGTAACTCTGGATTGCAGTGCTGCAAATTCATACACTTTTAATATTTCTCACAAGTTTTTTTCTGCAGTTAAGGTGGTGATTCCTATTCCTGCCAAGCTGGCACCTCTGTGGAATTACAAACCCTGTGTTCTGCCATTATCATGGCAAGGAGTGTCAAGCCAAGGCAGATTTCTGGCAGCACTGGAGTGAAACCATCCCTGTGGGTAGCTCTGAGTTACTCATGCCTGAATGAGTAACTGCAGTGATGTTACCAACCCTAATGAGGGACTGATGGAGTCACTGACTGGGTGGCTGAACAGAGGAGCAGCACAGACCCACCAGGGAAAAGCAAGGAAAAGCTGACTCCCACCTCTCTCCAAGGCAAGGCAGGATAATTCCTTTGATCTCACTTCATGGAGATTAAGCCCAGCTTTGGTTTCACAGGCTAAACTGAACCAGACAACCTCAGCATGTGTCCATACAGAAAGGGCTACAATTAACTCATCCTGGGTCAGCAGGACTCTTTTCCTACTAAAAATCCTCCCAATCAAACCATCCCAGCTTAAAAAGAAAAAAAAAAGCACTCAGGAGCTGGTCTCCACACTCAGTTTTCCCTGGCAGCCTCTCAGTCAGGAAAGCACTCACTAGATCTCAGACTATAGCCAAAACACTGGTAAGGAATACAATCCAGGGAAATTCCCTCCTCTCCCCATAGAAATTCCATGTAAATCCCCTCAAAAAAATCATGTGATATACTCACATTAGTATTCACAGGAGAAATGGGGTGGCAGTGTCTTGGGACAAGACAGAAACATCTCTGGGTTGAATCCTGATGCTCTGCAATACAGGTACAGCCCCTTCCAAAGCCCATGCAGCAGCTCCCAAAAACTGGGGGGCTCTGAGGGCTTCCTCCAAATTAAGGAGAATCCCAGAGTGGTTTGGGTTGGAAAGGACCTTAAAGATCATCCTGTTCCACTCCTGCCATGGCAGGGACACCTTCCACTGTCCCAGGCTGCTCCAAGCCCTGTCCAGCCTGGCCTTGGGCATTTCCAGGGATCTGGGAAACCTCCCCATCCTCAGAGCCAGGAATTCCCAATTTCCAATATCCCACCTAACCCTGCCCTCTCTGAGTTTCTTGTTATAAAGTTATTTTATAACCCTGTAAACGTAATTTTGCCTTCTGTGCTTCAAACATGAATCTCTGCTTTTCACAACTGATTCCCAGCCAGGGATACAAGATCCTGAAAGAAAGAAAGAATCCTCAAGAAAACCAAACCCACTCCTTGAAAACTCCCACTTGAGACAGCAGGTTTTCAACAATAGCCAGGGCATTTCGTGTTCTTCCTGAACATGAGAGTTTAATTCACAAAACAATGGCAAACCAGGAAGTGCTGGGTGAAGGTCCTGCCACGTGTCCCTCAGAGAGCACCACTACAGCAAGAGCAGGACCCAGCAAGGAAATCAAGTGAAATTCTGTGTCCCTGCAGTGAACCCTTAATGATGCTCCAGAGAACTGACAAGAACAGGAACAGCAAGAGGAGGAGGAAGATCAGGAGAAGTTGGCAACTCCCATTCCCTGGTCAGACTGCAGCCCTTCTCCTCCCTCCAGGCACTCGTTTCAGAATTCACTGCACAAAAAAAAAATGATTTCATTTGTACCTGACTTCAGTCCCCAGGTGTAAACAGCTCATGCCACACTCTCCTAAACTCTCCTGGGAGCACAGGGATGTCCAGGGTGCCTGAGGAGCAGCAGAGGAGCACAGAGCCCTCCTCAAACAGTGTCAGGGAATTTCAGTTTCATTTTAGGAACACAAATCATGGAATCCTGCAATAGCCTGGCTTGGAAGGGACTTTTAACCCCATCCTGTTCCACCCCTGCCATGGGCAGGGACACCTCCCACTGCCCCAGGCTGCTCCAACCTGGCCTTGGGCATTTCCAGGGATCCAGGGGCAGCCACAGCTTCTCTGGGAATTGCATCCCAGCCCCTCCCCACCCTCCCAGCCAGAAATTCCTTCCCAATATCCAACCTACATCTACCTTTTTCCAGTTCAAAGCCATTCCCTGTGTCCTGTCCCTCCATCCCTTGTCCCCAGTCCCTCTCCAGCTCTCCTGGAGCCCCTTCAGGCTCTGAGCTCCCCCTGGATCCTTCTCCTCTCCAGACTGAACAACCCCAACACTCCCAGCCTTCCCTCAAAACTGTTCCCAAATCCCCCAAATCATCTCCATGGCTCTCTCTAAATCCTGGAGTCAATTTTCCTTCAAAAGGAGCAAAAGCAACAACAAAGCCCAAAATCTCTTGGCTGAGAAACTCTCCCCAGAGGATTTAGGATTTCAGCTGCCACTTGAGTCTGCCTGCAGCATCCTGGAAGGTCCCAGAGGTGCTTCTGCACTCCCCAGGTTTCAGAAAAGTTTTCATAAATGCTGAGAAGAAAAAAACCAATTTCACATCCAGACAAAACCAAAAATCCTGTAATAAAAGCTGTGCACCAGCTGATAAATCAGAAGCCACTGGATCAAGGAGAGAACATTTACTCCTTACAGCACTTCCTAAATCCTGACTGAGAGGACTGGAAGAGCAAGGAGAGACTGATAAAGCACTCAAAGCATGGAAAAAAGCAGAAGGAATTACTGGGGATGTCACTTACCCTGATCTCTGCTTCAGACTGAAATATCTGAGCACAATTATATAAAGTGGCATGGAATAAACACACCAGAGCTACACAGGCTGAATTTTGTTTGGTAATTGTTTCTTTGAAGGGTCAAAATACCCTTTAAAAACCCACAAGGTGTTGCACTGACCAGTCAGAGCTCTGCTGCAAGAAGCTGAGCAGAAGGGGCACAGAAAACAGATTTTTTTGTTATTTTATCTCTGAAACAGCAGAATGTCTGAAGTCATTAAAGAGAGATTAGGATTAGCAGAACTAACTAATTCAGTGTCATTTACACAGCTTTAGTCCAAGCTGTTTCAAGGAATAGAAATTAAATAACAGGTGCAAGAGTGGCATTTAAACTTGGCCTTAAGGCATTTCTGGGAGACATAATTTTATTTTATGTTAAAATTCCTAAACTGCCCCTTCTCTTTCTCCTCAACTTTTCCCTGTTCTTTCACCCTCCCAATGTGCATTTGATGAAAATCCCCAAAAGCTTCTCCTCAAAATTCCTTCTCAGTGAGATATTATTAATCCTCAGAGCAATGAGTCTGCTCAGAGAAGCTGAGGATGAAAACTTTCCATGGAGATAAATGGTATTAAAACTAGGAAAAAAACCTGTTCTTATTTCTTTTTTTTAAACTAATATAATGGCAGGGTTAATCTTGAAGCACAGGAATTCTGGATCTCAGACTTGGGGAAATCCAGAAACTCAGATTATAAGTGAAATGATCAAAGGGTTCCATTTGAAATGACAAAAAGCTGAGGGGAAAAAAATAAGAGTCAAAACTGCAAGGAGCTTCTTTTTAACCTTTTCTGAGACAAACCAACAGCTTGGCTACAACATCTAAATATATTTTTACTTAATAGATTATTTTGGTAGTGAGAACACATCCAGAAAGCTCCAGTTGTTCCACAGTGAGCACATGAGCAAAACAAGAGATTTTTCATTTTAAAAAACCTCCAAGAACAGAAAATTCCCAAATCCATGATGGGCACATCGAGTCTGTAAGGCAGCACATTCCACCATAAAAATATGGATTCATATTCCTGAAATATTTGGTAAAAATATCCCAGTTTTCTACTCATATTCAAAACCACATTTTCAGAAAATGGAATTTCACTATTACCTGAGATTTCAGAACAAGAAGTTTCTCATTTAAAAGTTTGTGGTTTAATTTCTTCTTATCTTTTTTCTCTTAAACCCTGACCATGGGAAACACAAAACATCTGCTCCAAAGGAATTTTGAATCCCTCACCTGGATGATGCTCTAGAGGAAGAAGGGAACCAAATGGAGCAATTTAAAGGCTTCTGTTGCTCTTATTCAGTGAAATTCTTATTCCTGATATTCCCAATTTTCAAGCATTATTCTTTAGAAAGAGCCACAAAGATTTAAATACTGGAATAGAAATCCCCAATAAAAATGCCAACTGTCAACTTTTAAAAATAATCACACTGATTTCTTATTTTATTTCCAGTACAGCAATTTCTGGCTGGTTCTTTCTTAAATCAGACTAAAACATGCTGAGAGAGGAACAGCATGAAGCTGTCTTTTAAATAAAAGAGAATTTTTATCTACACACAGCATTTACCTTTTTTACTGAAAAAACTCGAAGCATGGTTAGCAAAATAAGATTATCCCTCAACTGACTGTACAGGGGTATTAAAAAATCATCTTAAACCACCACTTGGGTGTAAATGTATTTTTTTCCCCATCTTTAGCTATTTAAATAATCTTCTCCTACAGTATATTCTAGATGAGGGGAGGGGGAATTACAGCAGGAATGATGGGTGGTACAGGCAGGATCTGACTGTGAAACAGCATCAAAGAGTGTCCTAAAATCTCCTGGGAAGGCTGCTTGGTGCCCACAGAAAAAAAACAACAATAATGACACAAATACACACAAATTCTTCTCTCTCCAGTTAATTGTTGTTTCCTTTGTTTATACAGAATCAAGGAAAAGCTAAAATGTGGGTTTGTTTACATATACATAAACTATATGTACATTTTAATCTTCAAATCTGATGGAAAAAGAAAGTGTTTGGATTTTATCCATCCACATAAAATGCTTTGTTTAAACTGAGATAAACCCTGAGGGAGCCCAGCACAGCCTCTGTCCTGTGACAGGGGAGGGAAACACCCTGGCTGCTGTGGAGGTGGCTGTGCCCTCACCTCAACTCCCACTGACAGCTCCCAGCTGTCCCAAATCCTTCCACGTGGAGCTGAGAGCAGCTCTGGGCTCTGAATTCAGCACTCCTGGTGGGAATCTCCTCACTTTGTACATCCCACCCTTCCCAAGGAGAACAGAATCACAGAGTATCACAGAATGTCACAGAATATCTCACAGAATATCTCACAGAAGATATCTCACAGAATATCACACAGAATATCACACAGAATATCACATAGAATATCACACAGAATACCACACAGAATATCACATAGAATATCACACAGAATATCACACAGAATACCACACAGAATATGTCACACAGAATGTCACACAGAATACCACAGAATTCACAGAATATCACAGAATTCACAGAATATCACAGAATCACTGGGTTGGAAGAGACCTTCAAGATCAAGTCCAGCCCAGCCCAACCCCTCACCCAGACCATGGCACCCAGTGCCACATCCAGGGATGGTGACTCCAGCACCTCCCTGGGCAGACCATTCCAGTATTTATCACTCTTTCTGTGAAAAACTTTCTCCTGATATCCAACAGCTCAGTGAGGCAGATTGAATGATTCAATTATTTGAATCCCAGGATGGTTTGGGTTGAAAGGGAGTTTAAATCCCATTTTATTCCACCCTCTGCCATGGGCAGGGACACCTCCCACTGTCCCAGGCTGCTCCAAGCCCCAATGTCCAACCCGGCCTTGGGCACTGCCCTGATCTGGGCACCCTGTGAGCACCTCCCCATCCTCACAGGGAAAAATTCCTATAATCTGGAGAGAGTGAAGGCCTCAGAGTAACTCCTTTAACTCCTCCATGAACCAAGCAGTTGAGACATGAAGGAACCCAGGGGAGCAGAGGCCATGGGTGCAGGAAAGGCACGTTGTGCACATGAGTAACCCTCCGGAAGCTCATGGGAAAGGCTGGCACACAGGGAATCTGTGAGCTAATTAGAAAAGCAAATAACAAACTGCACAGCTCCTCTGCAAGAGATTAGATAAGGCCTGCACTGTGCAAAGAGAGAGGTGAAAACCCAGGGAGAGCAGGAGGTGAGGGGGGATGAGAAGATGGGAAAGCACACACTGGGTTGGGATTGGGACTGGAGCCCAGTCCTGAGGGGGCAAAGGCACCACAGTGAGGTGAATCACTGTGGGTTTTCATTCCTGTGCCTGCTCCCCAAGCCAAGGCAAACACTAATTCACATTTCCACTTGAACAACACAGGTAGGAAATGTTCCTTCTGCTGGGACTGCCAAGTGAAATCCCAGCATTCTCATTCAACACCTGAAATCCACCTTCATCTCACACCAAAACTGCAAAAACTCTCCTGTTATGGATTCCTGGGTCAGGAACTTTGTAAAAACAAAAGCATGAAAATAATAAGATTTAAATAAAAGGATCAGCCCTCTTTGGTTCCAGGCTGGTGCATCCATAGAACCCCAGACTGGTTTGGGTTGGAAGGAATCTTAAAGCCCAAATTCCAAATCCCTGCCACAGGCATGGACACCTCCCACTAGCCCAGGTCACTCAAATTCATGTTTGGAGCAATTGCAAGGCTGCAAAGGTCCAGACTTCTGAGCTCAAATAAATGTATTTATGAGAAGTTAAATGCCCTAAGAGATTTCAAACCTAAATGTAACTATTATTTTAAAACTTCTTAACAAGCAACTTTCCTGTTGCAATTATAATGCATTAAATAATAATGGATGCTAATGAAATTAGAATGCTTTAAATAATAATCCATTATAATGAGGCTAAAATACATTAAATAATTCTAACCCAAGGGGATCCTCATCCTGCAATAAAGCTGGACACCCCTGCACCTCCTGACCTTAACCCCAACCCTGCAACCTCACACATCACAGAGTAACTCCCACGTGTTTTAAAATACAGAAGCACTGAACTAATGTAAACTTCAAGAGAAGTCCTCAAAATGGTCTTTTATATCTGTCTATGCAACATTTGCTAAGAATAAACCCTTTAGTCATGCCCTAGAAATTTGATGAGTGGTCCAGAGCAATGGTGGAATTGTTTTAGAAAATGCAAATAGTGCCCAGTGCCAGGATTATCCCAACATGTGGTGCCTGCAGAGCCCTGGGTTTAACTGTTTGACAGGCTCTGTGTGTGGATCATGGAGAAAACCCAAAACAGGAATCCCTGGGAGATGCTCCTGAACTTAGCTTAGAAAAAGAGTGAAACAGCTGAACACACAGCTCTTGGTCATATATTCATATATTGTGAATTTGTCAGTGGATTTGCAAGAACACATACAAATAATAATTAAGGAATCCTGGCATGGTTTGGGCTGGAAGGGATTTAAACTCATCCAGTTCCACCCCTGCCATGGCAGGGACACCTCCCACTGTCCCAGGCTGCTCCAGCCCCAATGTCCAACCCTGGGCACTGCCAGGGATCCAAGGGCAGCCACAGCAAATGTGGGAATTTTAGCCCAGCCCCTCCCCACCCTCCTAGCCAGGAATTCCCAATTCCCAATATCCCATCTCTAATCCCCTCTGGCAGTGGGAAGCCATTCCCTGTGTCCTGTCACTCCAGACCCTTGTAAAATGTAAGCTCAGGACACGCTAGAATATTTTAAGGTAAATAAATCCATACCTATGAATTTAACAACACATCCCTCATTATTTTCAAAAATACACACTAATTCTATGGGATCACCTGGTTTATTTTAAAAATCTCTTCCAAGTGCCTGGAACAGAAATTTATTCCAGGTACCAATGGAAAGTGTTTGGTACAAATTAATTTTTTCAACTACAATTCCCAAAAACCTTTTATGCAAAGCACATCCAGGATATTAAAACTGGGACCTCCAGTGGTCTGGAGGGAGAGCCACACTCAGCTGCTGCCTCTGAAATTCCTCTGGAATTCCATTCAATAATTCATACAGGACTGAAATCCCAGTATCAACCTGCAAAATAATCACACAGGACTGAAATCCCAGTATCAATCTGCAAAACAATTCCCACATGTTTGGAATCCCAGTATCAACCTGCAAAATAATTCCCACAGGACTGGAATTCCTTTCAGTAATTCCCACGGGACTGGAATCCTGTTCAATAATTCAAACACAAATGGAATCCCAGTATCAACCTGCAAAATAATCACACAGGACTGGAATCCTATTCAATAATTCAAACACAAATGGAATCCCAGTATCAACCTGCAAAATAATCACACAGGACTGGAATCCAAATATCAACCTGTAAAATAATTCACACAGGACTGAAATCCCAGTATCAACATGCAAAATAATTCCTACAGGACTGGAATCCTATGCAATAATTCACACAGGACTGGAATCCCAGTCTCAAACTGCAAAATAATTCACCTCTGGGAAGTTCCATCTGGAATTCAGCAAGGACAAGCTCTGGCACTGGATCTGTGCTAGGAAAGGTGGTCCCAAAACCAAAATGCATTTTGGGAAAGGGTTTCACCATTTGATATCTCCCCCAACAGAGGCCAAACAAAAAAGCAAAACCAACACAGACACCAAACACGTGGAGAAATGAAAAATGGGGAGAGCAGAAGCCTCCAGTAGCAGCAGAGAAATGCCAGGAGCAGCATTCCCCAATCCCAGCACTGCCAGGGTCACACCCCACAGACCCAAACCCAGCCAGCACTGCAAACCCTCTGGGATTCCTGCTGAGCACTCCAGAGTCATTCCAGGAGAAACTGGGATTCCTGAAGAACTCAAATTCAGCTCCCAGGCTCAAAGCCTTTATCAGGATCTGTCTGAGGTGATTTACCTGCTCCAAGCAGCAGCTCGAGTCACTAAATTTCAGTGATCTCATCAAAACGTTGTTTTTTTCTGATTAATTTACTTTGAAAGGATTTTATATTGAATTACCCCCACTCCCTGCTTAGATTTCCAGCAGAGCAGCAAAAGAAAATCAAGTGTTTTTGAGCAAGGATGTGCTTGTGCATCTCCCAGCTGGAACAGATGTAAATACATGAAACTGCTTTTACTTTCTCAACTTACAAGATTCCCAGGTGCCAGTGCTCAGGAATGTGGGCATATAAATATATAAAATTGTTTTTTAAAAACGTTTTACCATTTAGCTTTGGGTTTTTCTTAAAAACACTCCCACTCTAAGGTAAAATTTGCACTCTCTACTAAATTTAAAGAGTATGAATGCATATCAAATATTGTTCAAAAGACATAGTCTCATTTCTTCTTCATGCATTGAGGTAAGAACTGATTTGTTTTACCATTTTTAATTGTCCACACAGAATTAAAGTAAAGTAAGAGTTTAAAAGGTTTGATAAAAAGAAGTTACCTTAAACTTGCTGAGTGCATAATAAAGAGACTGGAGCTCTTAAAAGCATGTTCTGGACTTAAAATCCAAGCAATAAAGAAACATTTTTTATTGTTAGTGAACTGCATGGGCTCCTTATCCAGCTCCACATCTTTGTGCATTTTAGAACTAAATATTTTTCATACTTTGACATGCACAAAGAGCACCAAAATCTATTTTCTTTTTCTGCTTCTGCTTTCTGTTTCTCTCCTGCAAAAGGTGCTCGTTTAAAGGAAAAGCTTCCAGGAATGGGAAATAATGCCCAGGATATTAAAAATACAGCTTAAGAGTTAAAAAACTCTATCTATTCCAGGTGCTTAACTAAAAAAATACTAAACTTTCTTTAAAGCTTTCATCACAAAGCAACCTGCTTGGAAAGATCACATCTCAGCAGGCCAACAAGTGGATTTTTAAACCTCCTCAGGACAAAATCACAAACGATCTGCAAACAGCAGTGGTGATGTTTAATGAATTGGGACATTAACAGAAAATGTGAGGTTTTCACACTCTGGATTCAGTGCCACATTCTTCAGCTCCCCTGGAAATAATGGAAGAGTTATTTTGGATAATCTCCTGCTCATTTGAAGATCTCCAGAGCTTATTTTACAGAGCGTCTTTCCAATGTGTGAAAAATGCGAGCGCTTCCCCAGCAGCCTGACAATGATACAGTTTTGGGTTGACTCACTGATACTGTGTGTTCACACCAGAAAAGCACATTACAGCCCGATTGCTTCATGCTCCAGGGTGGGTCCTGCACACAAGGAACTTTCCCAGGGAAAAAAAACCTGGCTATAAGCAAATACACATTTTTACAGGCAGTCACTGCCATCACAACCCCGTTTCCTCTGCTTTTGAAAGTTGAAATTCCTGCTCTTTTCACCAAAACCAAATGCACAAATAGAAAGAATTGGTAAAGCAGCATGAATCCACCAACTCGTGCAGTATCTGTATTTTAGGATGATGAAAACACATCTAAATGTTCAGGGGATCTTTCTGCAGCTGTAGCTCACGTTTGGGCAGATGCTGGTTGGTGTTAAGCAGCTGCTTCAGGTGAGATTCCAGAGGGATCAGGAAAAGAACAGCCTGGCATTCTCTAGGACACTGGAAAGCAGCTACCATGAGGAGATTTTAGGGTAAAGAGCAGAAAATCCAGGATTCTTCAGACAGGCAATTAGTGGTTTCGATGCCAGCCACAAGCCTACTTAGACTGGCACCCAAAACAAATGCAAGTCTTTTACTCCATTAAAAAAAAAAAAAATAGGGAGAATCATTATCCAACACCATCACTACATCTGTTCTTGGGAAAAAGAGACAAACCACTCACCACTGCCTGAAGTACTTGTATGGCAGTCAGAGATGCCCATCAGCAGATAATTCTGGTCAGAATTATGGAATAATTCTCAACCTTTGCAAATGACACCGAGCAGGGCACTGCTCCCTTCAGTGTCAATTTAACCCCGTCCTGCACTGCCGGGGGTGTCCTATGGAACGGGGGGTGTGCAAAAATAACCTAAAAATCCGGATTGGCCTCCTGTGTGGTTCTCAGCTGTCAGATGTGTCACAGGGTGGCTCTGCCCTGCACCACAGGTGGCTGCTCTCACAGTGTCCCCTGAGGACAGAAACACCTCAGGTGAAGGAATCTGGCTTGGGAGAGAGGCTGGAAAAGCTGCCAGGAGAAATGGCATGGGCAGGGGATGGAGCAGGGATGGAAGAAAAGATGAAGGAAGGGACGAAAGAAGGGATGAAGGAAGGGATGAAGAAAGGGACGAAGGAAGGGATGAAGGGAGAGATGAAGAGAGGGATGAAAGAATTGAAGGGAGGTATGAAGGAAGGAGTGAAGGAAGAGATGAGGAAAGGATGAAGGAACGATGAAGAGAAAGATGAAGGAAATGAAGGAAAAGACGAAGGAAGGAATGAAAGAAGGGACGAAGGGAGGGACGAAGGATGCCATCCCCCACACACCAGCAGCGTTATCACGGTGCCCAGAGAAGCCGTGGCTGCCCCGATCCCTGAAGTGTCCCAGGCCAGGCTGGAGCACCCTGGGACAGTGCAAGGTGTCCCTGCCCGTGACAGGCGCGGCACTGGACGGGATTTAAGATCCCTTCCAAGCCAAACCAGTCTGGGACATCAATCCCTGGAAGCGGAGAGCGAACTCCAGCGAGCGCAGTGGCGGAGCCGCAGCACGCCGGGATCCCTGAGGGGCCCGGGGCCCTCCCTGAGGGCAGGGCGGGGGCCGCGGCTCCACCTGCGCGCAGCGGGGCAGCCTCGGAGCAGGTGCCGCCGGGACTGACCTTGCGCAGGGCGGGCACGAAGAGGCCGCGCCATTTCGGGCCGTTCTCCTCGCCCAGGAACTCGTAGGGCTGCGGCGGCGGCTGCATGGCGGCCGCTCCGCATCGGGGCCGGGCCGCCGCGGTGTCGCTGCTCAGCCGCCCGGCCGGGCTGCCATGGCTCGGCGGGGGCCGCTCGGGGCTCGGCGGGGCCGCTCGGGGAGGCGCCGGGCGGGGGTCGGGACGGCCGGGCCGGGCCGGGCCCCGCTCGCTGCGGCCGGCCCGCCGCCGCCGCCGCCCGCGGCCGCCGCCCTGCGCGCCTGCGCCGCCCGCCCCGCGCGCCCCCTGCGGGCAGCGCCCGGAACTGCGGCCCGAGCGGCGCGGGGCTGCGGCACCGGCACTGCCCGGGCGGGAGATTTACTTACCTAGGAGATATTTCCTTATTTAGGGGATATTTCCTTACTTAGGGGATATTCCCTTATCCGGGGAGATTTCCCTGCCCCGGGGATATTTCCTGAGCTGGGGGAGATTGCCCTGCCCGGGGAATGTTTCCTTACCTAGGGGATATTTCCCTGCGCTGGGGATGTTTCCTTCCTTAGGAGATATTTCCCTGCCGGGGGGATGTTTCCTTACTTATGGGATATTCCCTTACCGGGGGATATTTCCTTACTTAGGGGATATTTCCCTGCCCGGGGGATGTTTCCTTACCCGGGAGTTTTTCCTTACCTAGGGAATATTTCCTGACCTGGGGGATATTTCCCTCCCTGGAGGATATTTCATGCCCAGGGATGTTTCCTACCTGGAGGATATTTCATGCCCAGGGATGTTTCCTTACCTGAGGGATATTTCCATACCCGAGTGATGTTTCCTTATCTAGGGAATGTTTCCCTACCTGGAGAAGATTTCCCTATTTAGAGGGTATATACCCTGCCCCTGCCCCAGGGGTTATTTTTCTACATAGAAGATATTTCCCTACCTGGATTTCTATACCCAGGAGATGTTTCCCTACCTGGAGGAAATTTCCCTGCCTGCAGGGTATTTCCCTGCCTACAGGATATTTCCCTACCTGGAAACAATTTTTCTGAAGGCTCTTTCCCTGCCTAGGGGCTGCATCTCTCCCTTCCTAGGAGGATGCTCCCCTCTCTCCCTGGATGCTATTTCCCTGCCTGTGGGCTGTGTTTTTCCCTGCTTGGAGACTCTGCCTCTCCCTGCCTGGATGATGTTCCTCTTCCTACCTGCAGGCAGTTTTCCTCCCCTCCTGGAGGCTGTTCCCATCCTTACCTGAATTCTCTTCTGCTCCCTATTTGGAGGCATTTTCCTCCCTATTCAGAGACTGTTTTCTTACCTGGAAAGAGTTTCTCTCCCTACTTGGAGAGAAACTTTTCTTCTTCCTGCTTGGAGCCTGTTCTCTCTGCCTCGAGGCAGTTTTTCTCACAGCCTGGAGCCGTTTTCCTCCCCAGCTGGAGTTTGTTCTTCTCCCAGCCTGGAGGCTGTTTCCATTCCTCTTTGGAGGATGTTTTCCTACCTGCCAGGAGTTTCCCTCCCTCCTCCAGAGAACACCATTCCCTTCACCCACTGTTCACCCAAATCCAGCCAAATTTTCCCTCATTTCCCTCCTGACAGCATAATATTCAAATCTCACAGCTTATATTCCCTCCACTCCCCATTTTAAGACTTATCCAGAGAGAGAATGGATAAATTAAACCAGTGGAAAAAATGTGCCTTCCTGCCAATAAAGTCATGATGCTTCTTTGGAAGAGATTTCCTGGAGGAGCCTGATGCTTCCAGAGGCAGAAACTGTTCCTTCTTTGTTGATTTCCAACAAAATATTTGTTTCTGTGGGAAGACACTTGTTTCTCAAACCCAAACTGTGAGCAAAAAGAAAAAGTAATAATGAGATAATGGTGGCACAACCTACAGAGCCACAGTTCCTGCTCCTTCCAGAATTTGGGACTGACCCTGCTGGTTTAGCTGGGATATTGGGAAGGAATTGTTCCCTGTGAGTGTCCCAGGCCAGGCTTGGAGCAGCCTGGGATGGTGGAATGGGATGGGATGGGATGGGATGGGATGGGATTTGGGGTCTTTTCCAACCCTAACCAGTCTGGGGTTCTGTGATTCTGTAACACTTTTGGAGAACAATTTATGTTGGTCCATTTATTCAGAGTTTCAGGAATTCTCATCCCACCTGTCACAACAGGCCCAGATCAGCCTTATGAGCAGTCCTGTGCAGTGAGGAAAAGCTGTGAGGTGTGAGAAGCACAGATAAAATAATTTAGGAAGACAAGTTTGGTCATGTGTCCCCCCCTGAAGTAATTCCTGTTACACACAGTGATATCCTGCCTCATTCAGCTGAGAATTAGCAAATTCCAGTGAAACTTGTCTCTGACTCAGGGGAAATACACAGACATTACAGCATTTAAAAAAACCTCACCACACTATTTTAATCATAAAAGGCACATTTATGAAATCATCAAAGTGAGGCTCATTTGGAAAATAAATTAATACATTTTCACACTTGGTGAGCAACAAGATTGATGCCTGAAACCCTGATATCATAACCTCTGAACTTATTTTTATAACAAAAGTGTAAAACTTTGATCTCTGAAAAGATTTCACAGAATGCTACATCAAGGTTCATAATTTAAGTTTAAAACAAACTTTACCCCCAAACATTCATCACCTGAGAGGAAAAGGCACAGCAGGCAGCACAGAGAAATGCTGACTTAGGACTCCCCTGGTCTCTGTCTGCATTTTAATGTTCTTTATTCTGTTAATACATGTCAGGGCCACACCCCATGTGGGAGGAAGTGGCTTTTGCAATCCTTTTGTAGGATTTACTGTTGATAGGCAACACTTCTGGCAGGGAGGGAAGATAGGATTGTTTCACTGTGGGAAGTTTTACACAGCCCTGTGGCACTGGAAGACTTGAACAGCTGAATCTCTGCCTAAAGTGACCAAAACTGTGCTCTGAAAGGGTTGTTATTTGAATTTCCAGCAGTTATTTTGCTGATAAAGCAGATTTTACCAGGAGAAAAAATAAGGAAAATAAAATAAAAGAAATAAAAAAAAAAAAAAGGCAGATTAAGCCCTTTTTCCCCCTCAAAAAAGTGTCTCCAATCTGTACAGTAAAATCAGAGCTGCTCTCCTGTGCTAACCCACTCCCATCAGAGGAGCTCAGAAAAAAACTTCTAAAGGAAAAATTACTTTCCAATTTTCTGGTACAAACTCCCCACAATTATCTGTTACCCAACATCCTGTGAGCCTCTGCTATAAAATCCTCAATACTTTGGCCCTGAGGCCACACAATTCTGCTTTGCAGCAATTCTGCAGAACACTCCCAGCTCCTCAGCTCAAGGCTGAGTTCACTTCACATCTCTGTCCACACAGACTCTGCAGGTGTAACTCTGCTACAAACTGGCTCTCAGTGGAGTTCAGAGGAGCCAGCAGCACTGGCTGAGCTCCCCCTGTGCTCAGGGGAAATGGGAAACCTTCCTGACTCATCCCTGCTCAGGCTCCAAGGGAAGCAATACCAAACATGACTCAAGGCAGGTTTCTGGAGCTTCCCTCCCTTCACATTTCCTGTTCCAAAGACCATTTTCCCTGGATTGCTCAACTGGCTGGACAAAGATCAGCTCCTTTTGCATTACCAGCATTTAAAGGTTGGAAGAAACCCAAAGCCACTGATGAAGTTTCTGTAAATTAAATGGAAAGTGATTCTTTGTACCCATATTTTTATTTCTGCCCCATTAAAAATATAGACAGTGATCAGACAGAGTATCTGAATTGCAGATCTAAATTGACTTGGGTTTGGTAATCCCCTTTAAGCTTATTTTTCTGTGGAATACTCTACATTCACGTTGAAGGCTCTGAATATTGTTCTCAATCTCTGATAAAGCCTTTAATTCCGTATCAGCAGGGTCCTTAAGCAGGGCTTATCCCTCTATTCCATTATTTCCATGTAATCTAGAGGACTGCAACTCTGATTGAAATGGAATCAGAGCACACCCAGAGCCACCCCACACCCATGGCTCTTCAGACCCCTCTGAGGAGGCAATGTGAGCACAGGCATGGGAAACTGTGGTGGGTTGATGTGACCAGCAATGTGAATTCTGTCCCCATCTGTTAACCCAGCTGGGGCAGTGCCCCTGATCTCCTGGCACACATTATCTGCTCATGGGCCAGCTTTAAACCAGCTGGGGCAATCATCTTTATCTCTCCCACAGCCCATCCTGCCTCCAGGAGAGATCTCCTGTTCATGGCCAGTGAGTCCCAGGGCATGGCTGATAAAATTCCATCATCCCATGGGAGATGCTCCAGCCAGGGGAGGAGCCAAGCCTTTCCTACCCAGAGAAAAACTGACATTTTGGACACCAAGGCACCTTCTTCCCACTGGATTCCAGAGGAAAGCCAGACCTTTCCACATCATCCCTGCACCTTCAGAGGAAACTGCACCTTCTCCAGGAGCACTGCTCCAGCTGAGCCACATCTGCCACTGCAGGAGGATGCAGCCACCATGGAATGGGACTGTGCCAACACCCTGACTGACTGACGGGTGTCAGCTTGGATTCTGACTCTGGCAGGGTTTGGGATTGTTCTTTGTAATACTGCATTTCTATTTTAATTTTCCTAGTAAAGAACTGTTATTCCTAATTCCCATCTCTTTGCCTGAGAGCCCCTTAATTTCAAAATTATAATAATTTGGAGGGAAGGGGTTTACATTCTCCATTTCAGAGAAAAGCTTCTGCCTTTATTGGCAGACACCTGTCCTTCACACCAGGACAGAAATCCACGTGCACAATCCCAGCAGAGGCTCTCCCATGGCTGCTCCTGCTCAGGTGGCCGTGCCAGGACGCGACGCTGGAGGATGAGTGTGCAGGCACACACTGAGGAGCTGTGGGCAGTGAGCACTGCCAGGGCAGCCTGGGCACAGCCCTGCTGGCTGTGTGTGCTGCAGGAGGGGCAGGGCTGGCTGTGGCAGCGCTCAGAGCTGGAAGCGGCGCGCGGCCTCGTCGGCGATGGCGCGGGCGATGGCCAGCGAGGAGGTGGCGGCGGGGGAAGGAGCGTTCCTGACGTGCAGGATCCTGCTGCCCACGGCCCCTGTGCCTCCATCAAACACAAAGTCATCCACCAGGTTCCCCTCTCTGTCCAGGGCCTGGGCTCTCACACCTGAGGGGCCCCTGCAAAACAAGGAGGGGATCAGCAGAAGGAAAATGCTGTCCTGAGTCAGGAATTCAGTTCCTGTGAGAAGCTGTCCAGGGACACAGCAAGGAGGGCACAGAGTGGGGACTTTTGGGGGAGGTTTAACACTCAGGAGGCAGAGTGGGGGTATCTGGCACTCATGGGATCACTGAGGTTGGACAAGACCTCCCAGACCATCAAGCCCAACCTCTGACCTTAAAGCTCAACACCCTCCATGGGCAGGGACACTCTCACTATTCCAGGGTGCTCCATGCCCCATCCAGCCTGGCCTTGGACACCCCCAGGGATCCAGGAGCAACCACAGCTTCCTGGGAAAGCTCTGCCATGGCCTCTCCACCCTCACAGTCAGGAATTCCTTCCCAAGGTCCCATCTAGCCCTGCCTTGTCAGTTTGAGGCCATTCCTCCTTGTCCTTGCCCTGTGAATTGTCCCCCTCCATCTTTCTCTTCAGGTGCTGCAAGGCCACAGTGAGGTCACCCCAAAGCTTCTCTTCTCCAGGCTGAACAATCCCCAAATTCTCAGCCTTTCCTCCCAGCAGAGCTGCTCCATCCCTGTGATCATCCTGGTGCCTCCACCTGCTCCAGGTCCTTCCTGTGCTGGGAGCCCCAAGCTGGAGGCAGCTCCATGCTTTGGTTCATATTTTGGTGGAGGAAGGGAATAAAGCCCTGCCATGTTTTCTGCTGTTCAAAAACAAGATTTCCCAAGCAGGAAAGTTTCTTTTACCTGACAACATCATTGGTGGTGACCTCAGGGATGAACTTCTGCAGCTGCCTCACCTGGGCACTGAGGGAAAAGGCTCTGTACAGCTCCCCCAGGCCATAGGACACGTTCCTCAGCACCAGCTTCCACAGCCCACTGCAAGGACAGAAACAACTGCACTGAGGGAAAATCAGCCTCAAAATGCACCAGCTGCAGCTGCTGAAGGAGGCAGCAAATGCAACTGCAGGGCACGAGTTCCCATTCCCAAAATCAGCAATCACATCATGCTTTATATTTGAGAAACACATCTTTGTCTTCTCTGCCTCAACAAACCTTGCTCACAGAGCTGTGGCATTGAATTAACTCTGAATTCCAGTCCTGGAAGTGTTCCAGGCCATGTTGGATGGGGCTCGGAGCAACCTGGGCAGGGATACCTCCCACTGCCCCAGGCTGCTCCAATCCCTTCAAACCAGGCCTTGGACACTTCCCAGGGATCCAGGGGCAGCCACAGCTTCTCTGGGAATTCTGGTCCAGTCTCTCACCACCCTTCCAGCCAGAAATTCCTTCCCAATATCCCATCTAAATCTCCCCTTTTCCAGTTAAAAGCCATTCCCTGTGTCCCCATTCATCCCTTGTCCCTAGTCCATCTCCAGCTCTCCAGGAGCCCCTTCAGGCTCTGAGCTCTCCCTGGATCCTTCTCCTCTCCAGATGAACATCCCCAGCCCTCCCAGCCTTTCTCTCCTCCCAGCACCCTCTGCAGGTAATTAATGATGCTGGCTAAGTTGATGAAGTTATCACAGGGCACTGGACCAAAACCAACCCTGGAACAGCTCCACCAGCACCTTCCAATGAGCAGCCACATTCCCAGACTGGCTGAGACATGTCCAGGTAGAAAATTCAAATATGAGACCAAGTAAAGTCAAATGTCTTGGGGAAGTCCACCCATACCAGCACAACTGTCTTTAAACAGACCCAAAACGTGGGAAAAGTAGGATTTGGGGCAGGAAGTGGCTTCCATGGCTCCCATTTCAACAAGAGCACCCAGCAGACACAAGCATGAGGTATTACCTGTAGCTTACAGCATCTAAAAAGTCTCCAGGGCTGAAGTCCAAGAGTTTGTAGCCCTCTCTCTTGAAGGCCAGCACTGCATTAGGGCCAAGCCAGACACTGCCATCCATCCTGGGTGTGAAATGGAATCCCAGGAAAGGGAAACGAGGGTTGGGAACCTGGAATGGGACACAGGAGTGATCAGAGCTGCTACAAACAGCAAAAATGCCATTTTATTTCCAACCACAGCAACAAAACTCTGAGTCACAGGAGCTCAGAATTGCCTCTGAGCTGGTTTTGCTGCTTGTTCATTGTGCAGTTGTGGCATGTCATTAATTAAGACACTGGACAACAGAGCAGGGCCAGGTAAAGCTGAATTTTAGGGAAAAGGAAAACAAATAACAGGGGAAAAAAAAGTCCATATCATTTCTCAGGATATAAACCAAAAACACCCTGACTGCAGCAATTATATTGCAATAAAATAAAATACAAAATATTAAGAAACCCTCACTGGTATGTACAAAACAGCCTGAACTTAGCAGGTCTGGTTAATGCTAATAACAAATATCTGCATGGGTTTTTTTTGTTCCACTTCCCCCCTCCATCCCAAGACAGGATCCTGAATCATTCCCAGGTGAGATCAGACAAACAGCAATGCTCAGCATTTTCCCAAGGATCCAGAGTTTAGCAGGCAAAGTAAATCTCATATGCAGGAAATCAGTATTTAAATGTACAGAATTAGCTGAAATGCTGGCCTAGGAGTTCTCTCCACTTGCTCTGTAACTACATTTTCTGTCTGGGACTGCTCCTCTTCATCCCATCATTTCTCTATATCATGTGGTAGAAAGGTTGTGCCTTTTTGTCCCACATCTATTTTTTATGACAAAATCAGCAAATTCAAAAATAAGGTCGAGAGGAAAACACCTAAATCTGAGTGTTGGGTATTGGCACAAAGGATTAAACCCATCAAGGAATTCACTACAGAATCCCAGAATAATTTAGGCTGGAAAAGACCTTCAGTGTCATCTGTGAATTTGAGGGTACAGTCAACCTCTCTGGCCAGATTATTAATGAAAAGATTAAACAGGACTTTTATAATTATTTAAATAACAAATAATAATTTACTCATCTCCCCTGACTTCTGAATCCTGCTTACAGATTTATTTTAGGACATACAGAAATAATTTTAGAGTTTTCTGGACATGTGGCAATATGATATTCCATTTTTTCTCAATTAAGAAAAAAACAAACCCAAAACTAAAACCAAATAAACAAAACAACTGGCAACAACTTCCCACATGGTACTTCCATGTTTTCCTGAAAAATTAACAAAATCCAAGCTGTGCTGTCACAAACCAACAGAATCTCCATGCACGTGCGTGCATCATCATCTGACAGAAACAACCATGGAATTTTTCCTTTTTTTCTGCCTTTTTAGCAGCTCTCAGGGCACACTGTGACAGACAAACCAGGGGGGTACATACTGGGTAAATATTTCCTTTGACCAAGTAGGACTTTTCTGGTTTGAGCAGCAGATAATCCCCACGGAAGGGGATGATGCGGGGCTCGGGGCTGCAGCCGCTGATCCGCGACAGGCGGTCCGAGTGAAGCCCTGCACAGGTCAGGATGTGCCCACAGGAGATCTCCTCACCCTGAGGGCAACAAAAATATAAAAATTCAATGGGCTAAAAACACATAAAAATTCAGTATCTGCTAAAAAACCACCCAGGAAAAAGCCAAGAGCTGCTGGAACCCAGAAATGTGGGATTTTTGAGCTTTCCGTGCTGTCAGGCACTGACCCCCTGGAGAACACTGCTTTTGATTTGAGGCCTTGGAGAAGCTTCCAGATTTGAGTGAGGGAGTTAAAATCACTGGTGTGTAGTTAAATTTACAAACTGGTATACAATATTCAGCATATAAAATTCATAACAGGGGGATTTAAACAGAATGGGTTTAATCATATATTTCCCTTTATCTAGGTCCATGTTATTTTCTTAAGTATTCTGGTTTATACAAACTCCAAAATTTCCATGATTAACACGAATAATTGATCAATTATCACAATTAGAAGTGTGTGATTTCACATGGTGAAGGGCTTGGAATTTGAAGGTTTTAGAATATAGTAATAGGTATGGGACAAGATGGAGGATTTTGGGTGGTGTCTTTTTCTGTTTTCTTCCTTCTTCATGATTTCAGGTTGTAATTTTTGGTTGGACAGTTAGTGCTGCACTGCTGGTCACTGGAGTTTGATTATTAGGTCAAAAGGATCAATAATATAGGTCTTAGCTGCTTATTGGACTGTTTAGCTTTAAAAGACCTTGTAACCAGCTGAATTCAGCTCCATTTCCTCACTTTTAGCTGGTAGCTACAAGTGTTACAGAACTCTCTGTACTTTAGGTAAGATTTAATAAACAACCAAGCCCAAACACTAGAAATTAGTCTCCTTTGTGTTTTTAATCCTGGCTCTGAGAGAAGACAGAAGAAAATGAAGACAGGGCATTAATTAAGTGGTGCAGTTGCCACATTTAAATAAGCCATTTATTTAAATAAGTTAAATAAAGTTGTTCACTGATTTGACCCCACTGAGTGGGAGCAGCACACAGCTATGGAAAGCTGCTAAATATTATACACCTTACCATCTAAACAAACAAACAAACAAACAAATATTATCTATTTCTTTAGCTCACAGTATCTGTTTTTAAATACTATGGGTTTGTTTTATTTAAACTGAAAAATGTTTGCATGAAACAATACCAGTATTTGGTAGAAAAATCTTAACAGATTTTGGAAGCTACTTTTAAAGGAAAGAGCAAAAAACAGGAGAAATAAAGCAGTAGAACTAAATTTAAAAACTACCAGAGGGGTTGTGAGGTTGTTTTTGGAGCAGATATTCCCTTCTGAGGGTGAAGGGGTGACAACCACAGCTCCTGACTTGCAGGAAGAGCACCTGTCCTGCACCTGCTTTACTGAAGCAGTTCTGATGATTAAATTATAATAAAATGATGCTAAAAGCCTCCTTATCATTTTATGGATGCCAAACCCAAAAGTAAACATGAAAACTGGTGTTTGTCACCAAATGAACAAGTCATAAAGGAGTTCTTGGAAACACAAGCATCAGATTGTGCAAATAAAGCAGATAAGGGATGTTAAACATTAGGCAGCAGAAAGTTACAGTTTATTATTTTACATCATCATCATTATTATTTATTCATTTGAACATCCTCATTGTTAAAAACTGATTGCAGTTGTTTTATTAAACTGATCATGTTGCTGAAGAGCAGCTTTTTAACCTTTTAAATTTTTTTTTTTTTTGAGATGATGAATCCACCAGGAAAAAAAAATCTTAAGAAAAGAAGAAGCAGCTTCCTGGAAGGAATTAAAACTTCTTTTTCACCCTTACCTTTTTGTTCCTGACAATGACTGGGTATTTCAGTCCTGAAATGGAATTAGACAAGAGAAGGAATTACTAGAACAAGTAACAGAGAACTGACAGAACAAGCAGCTTGTCACCAGGAAGGAATTTTCCTCTGGAATATCTTCCAAGCTATGGAAGAACTGCTGCTGTCACAATGAATGTTGTTGGACATGACTGCATTTATTAATTAATGGGGTTTTTATTCTTCCCCCTGTGTGCCAGCACAGATCCAATCTGCCTTCAGAAAAAGGAAAATCACTATCACAAGAATAAACATGCAAGATTCAGATAAATCTGATTTTAAGAGGTGAGAACAACTTTATTTCTCCATTTTAGTCTCACTTTCTTTCATAGTTTTTAAATGTTTCAGCTGAGGGGTGACCTGCCTGTAAAAAAAAAAAAAAACCAAGTGACTTTGCTGAACACTCTCACTAAGATAATTTTGCATTTTTTCTCATCCCTAGGAGACAGAAAAACTCAGAAGTGTCATTTCTGTTAAAACAATTGTGTTTTAAACAAAATCTTTGTTGTAAATGGAGAGCAAACAAACCCAGCCTTACCATCTTCACTTTCTGGAGAACTTTCCTTGGCCATCTCCATGTCTGTGACTTCAAAATCAGTCAAGATTGTCCCACCTGCTTCCTGGAAGTCTCTGGCATAGGACTGGGCCACTTGTTTGTAATCCACAATCCCAGTGTAGGGAGAATCGAGGGCCATCAGTCCCTGGGAGGGTTTGAAAGACACAGAGGAAGAGTGAAAGTTGGAATATTTCATCTGGAATATCTGCACTGCCATGAGAAGGGAGTGCTGCTGTCTCCCCATGTGTTCAGCTGGATCTGGAACACTCAAAGGATGTTTTAGGGAGCAAAATGTTCACAGAGAAAATAAAAATATTTTAAAAGATTCTCTTCCAGAAAATTTCTGTCTGCACCTACAACCACTCCTAAGTCACACAGCTGCAACAGAGCAAGCTGCCAGATGGAACAGCACAGGGAATTCATATCCAGGTTTTCCTTTCAAACCAAGACAGACTAATCAATAACAAATCTGTGTTCCATAAACTCCACACATTCCTCCTGCTGGGAAAATAAACAGCCTGGGAACTGCTACAGAACAACCACACCAACTGCACTGAACCTGGCTTCATCCAAACCCACTTCCATGGATGGGAAGAAATGTTCAGGCTCTTCTGAACTTGAACCTCAAGGCCAGAAAAATATTTGTGTTGAATTAAATGTTTTCACCTGAGAAACAGCTCTTAGCAGGTGATGAGAAGAATGGCAAGCCCTTACCCTGCAGAAGGGCTCCTTCTCCTGGATCTCCTTGGCCCCAATGAGTTTCAGCCCTGGGACATTGTTCTGCAGCCCCCTCTCATAGAGAGCTTTGAGCCTTGGGATTTCATCCTGTTCCACAGCCACAATCAGCTTTGGGAAAAAGGAAAAAAAGGCACAGTAGTGAGCAAAACAGAGCCAGGGCAGGTTTGGCATCAAGCTCAAGCAGCAGTGAATGAGTGAACAATGAATCCAGGGGGTGAAAAGTGGTTGGTGCCATCAACTGCAAAAAATTCTATTGCTGAGGAAGCATTAATGTATCATAGAGAATTAAAAATATAAATGCTAAATTGTCATTTGAGTTACTGTCAATGGACAACACTTGCCAGAAGCACCCTGAGACTGCAAGTCTGCATGTGAAAGAAAAGAATATGAATTTAAAGAACCACTGGGATGCTTCCAAAAATAAAACTGAATTCAACCCAAGATGAACAAACCTCAAAGAGCCTTGATAAGAGAGCAAGGACATGTTCTGACATGGTCTGAGTGGAACTGTACCAGTTTCACTTCATGTAATCAGAGTCTGCTCACAGCTACCACAGGAGATAAACCCAGGCTGTGAATTACCTGTGCCAGCTTTGCCCAGACCAGGATCCTGCCAGCACCAGCTCAGCTCTGGCACCTCACAGCTGTGAAGCTCTTTAGGGGCTGCTTTAGGGAAAGTTGGTCAAGTTTCACCATTCTCTTCCCTGGAATGAACACTGCCAGGGGAGTGTCATGGAATCATGGAATTGTTGAGGCTGGAAAAGCTTTCTAAGAGTCCAAGTGATCCCTCAGCACTGCCAAGGGATCCCACACCACTGCCCCGTGTCCCCAAGTGTCACATCTCCACGGTGTTTAAATCCCCCCAGGCATGGGGACTCCAGCACTGCCCTGGGCAGCTGTGCCAGGGCTGGACAAACCTTTCCAGAAAGGAATTTTCCCCAGTAACAAAACTAAAGCTTTGTGGTGCAACTTGAAGCTGTTCCCTCTCCTCCTGTCCCTGTTCCCTGGAGCAGATCCCAAATCCCCCCGGCTGTCCCCTCCTGGCAGGGAGTTGTGCAGAGCCACAAGGGCCCCTGAGCCTCCTTTTCTCCAGCCTGAGCCAGCTCCCAGGAATTCTCCAGGCTCCCTCAGGAATTCTCCAGCCTTCCCAGCTCCCTCAGGAATTCTCCAGCCCCTTCCCAGGCCCCAGGAATTCTCCAGCCCCTTTCCCAGCTCCCTCAGGAATTCTCCAGCCCCTTCCCAGCTCCCTCAGGAATTCTCCAGCCCCTTCCCAGCTCCCTCAGGAATTCTCCAGCCCCATTGATTAAAATGGCTCAGAGCATGAAGGCAGGGTGGGGAGAGTCATGAAAAACCTCTCAAACTGAGACTCACCAGCAGGAAGGGATGGTTTGGGGGCAGGAGGGGATTATGTACATTATACATTTATGTATAAAATCATGTGGAGAAAATCCATGAGCAGGCCTACGCCATGTGTTGTAACACATTACACAGCTTCAGTTTCCAGGGGTAAAGGCAGGGAATCCCAGAATTCCTGTACCTTCCCACACTGTTTGTAGGGAATTCCCTTCTGGTCACAGTATTTGTAGCAGAGAGCTGCCCCCTGCACACACAGCTTGGCCTTCAGGGAGCCAGGGGTGTAGTAAATCCCACTGTGGATCACACCACTGTTGTGTCCACTCTGGTGATGGGCTGAAGAGAAAGAAAAACACATTGTTAGGAAACATTTGTCCCCACTTAATCACTTCATCTGACAGAAAAATTAGTTAATAGAGGCCCTGCCTTAAATCAGCATTCTGAGAGATGATCAAGTGAGAGAACTGCACAACTAATTCCTCCCCTGGCCTCAAAAGGTTAGAGAAACACTGACACAGCCAGCCCTGGTTAATGATAATCCATCACAGCCTGCATTGTGCTGGATCAACAGGGGAAAAAACTCCTAAAACCACAAGTTTTTCCTTCAAGAACAAACCAATCAATCAAAATGTTTTACAGGCTAAAATTCATTTTTTAAAATCAATTTTTTTACAATGAAACACATCTCTTAAGGCCTCATCTAACACAGTATCTGAGTAATCCACAATTCCTTTGGACATGCTAGCATGGAGGATTTTGAGTATTTGTGAACTGGATTAGGTTGCTATTTCCTCCTAGCAAATAGATAAAATAGAGGTGAAAAGTACCACAAACATTTTTACTGAAGCAATTTGGTCAGGTTCTTCTCCCTCTTAAGGTGTGGATGTCCAAAGGCCATTCCTGCTTGGCACTCACACACTGTTAAGGACTTTGTGTGGGTCTTGAGGATAAAAAGTCATTTTGCATTATTCATGGAATGTCTCAAGAGCAATTTATGTAGTGTGGCTGATGGAGCTATTTAACAAGATTTTGGGCTCACAGGTCCTGTTTGATGCTAATCACTGATGTCTATCCCTTGGGAGTCCCCCAGCTCCATGCAGTCCCTGCCTGTGCCCTTCCACAACCTGCACTGCTCCTTATCCTGCTTATTCCCTCTCCTTGTCCTCTCTCCTGACATTCCTGTGCTGCTGGAGCCCACAGTGCAGCTGGCACACAGCACAGCAGCAACACTCAGGATTTTTTAACTTAGAATTCCCAATGTGAAGTCCCAGCAGTGAAGCACAGACTGATGACAACTCTATTTCTCTGCTGGACACATCCTTGGGAGAAGGGTGGAAGGAATTCCCTGCTAGGGAAGAGTCACCACAGAATCCCAGGATGGTTTGGGATGGAAGGGACTTTACAGATCAACTCATTCCATGGGCAGTGGTACCTTCCACTATCCCAGGCTGCTCCAAGCCCCATCCAACCTGCCTGGAACACTTCCCACTCCAACAACAAGGGCAGCTGCTCTCCCACAGCTACCAAAAGCTGATCCCTGCACACAGATATCCATGGAATCCCGAGGAGGCTGTGGCAGCGTGTCCTTGGGCTCAGCCTCCTGCTGCTCCCTGCTGCTGTCCCGCTCCGTACCCAGCTCCTGCTCCTTCTCCAGCACGGCCAGGGCCAGCGAGGGGTGGCGCTGGATGAGCTCCCGGGCTGTGGCCAGCCCCACGATCCCCGCGCCCACCACGGCCACGTCGAACGAGCTGCGGGGACAGCGACACCGACACGGCCATCAGCACTGCCCGCGAGGGACAGGGGCGGGAACAGGGCAAACGGGGAAAGGGCAGGGACAGGGCACAGAGGAGACGGGAATAGGGCACGGGATAGGGGATGTGAGGAATAGAGAGTAGAGGAATAGGCCAAGGGGGAAAAGGGCAGGGATAGGGGATGTGAGGAATAGAGGGGACGGGAATAGGGCAGTGGGGAAAAGGGCGGGGAGAGGGGATAGAGGGAATAGAAGGGATGGGAACAGGGCAGGGGAAAGGGCAGGGATAGGGGATAGAGGGAATAGAAGGGATGGGAACAGGGCAGGGGAAAGGGCAGGGATAGGGGATAGAGGGGAATAGAGGAAGGGGGAAAAGGGCAGGGATAGGGGATGTGAGGAATAGAGGGGAGAGGAATAGGGCAAAGGGGAAAAGGGCAGGGATAGGGGAGAGAGGAGAACAGAGGGGATGGGAATAACGCAGGGATAGGGGATAGAGGGGAATAGATAGGACAGGAATAGGGCAGGGGGGAAAGGGCAGGGATAGGGGATAGAGAGGAATAGAGGGGAGAGGGGATATAAGGAATAAAGGGGATAAAGGAGAGAGGAAAAGGGGATAGGGAAAGGTGATACAGCAAGCTTAGATGATATAGGAAACAGGAATAGGGGAAGGGGAAAAGGGCAGGGATAGGGGATAGAGGGGAACAGAGGGGATGGGATTAAGGCAGGGAGAGGGGATAGAGAGGAATAGAGAGGAGAGGGAAATGGGACGGGGAAAGGATAGGAAAGGGGATATAAGGAATAAAGGGGATTTAAGGGAGAGGAAAAGAGGATAGGGAAATGTGATATAGCAAATATAGAAGATACAGGAAACAGGAATGGCGAAGGGGAAAAGGAGAAGGATAGGGGATGTGAGGAATAGAGGGGAAAAGGAATGGGAGAAAGGATAGGGAAAGGGGATATAAAGGAATAAAGGGGGTATAGGGGGAAGGAAAACGGGGTAGAGGAAAGGAGTGAGGGGTGAGTGATAATGTCAAGGGAAAAAGGATAGGGATAGCAGATAAGGGATACAGGGGAAGTGGTTATAGAGAATATAAGGGACATAGGAGAGAGGAAAAGGGGATAGAGAAAGGTGATATAGCAAACATAGATGATATAGGAAACAGGAATAGGGGAAGGGGGAAAGGATAGGAAAACATGGTACAGAAAGGGATATAGGGGAAGTGGATGTGCAGAGGTAAGAAGAGAGGGGAAGGGGAGAGGAGAAGGGATAGGGGACAGCGGTAAGGCTAAGGCTAGGGACTAGGACAGGGGAAGAAATAGGGTCGGGGAAGGTGCAGGTGTGAGGCGGGCCCGCCCCGCTGCCCCCGGCCTCACCTGCGCCGCCGGCTCTGGAGCCGCCACAGCGCCTCAGCCCGGCCCGGGCCCGGGCCCGCGCGGGCCCTCAGCGCCGCCGCCATCTTGGGGGCGGAGCCAGCGCCGGGACCGCGTCCTCCTGCTGCTCTTCCTCCTGCTCTCCTCCTGCTGCTCTTCTGCTCCTGCTGCTCTTCTTCCTCCTCCTCTTCCTCTCCTCCTCCTCCTGCTCCTCTCGCCGGGCAGGGCAGCGCCGCTCCGGCCCCCGGGCAAGGTTCGGCCGCTCGGCCCCGGGGGCAGTGACGGCCCCGGCCCCCTGCAGCCGCGGGCCGCGGCCCCGCTCTGGCCTGGACAGCGGCACCGCCTCCCCGTGCTGCTGGCGCTCGGAATAACAACTGCTCCCTTCTGCCTTCTGCCTTCTCCCCTCTCCCGGCTGCGAGAAGGTGATGATGGCGTTGGGGACACTCTTGAGGAAGCCGCCGCTGCCGCCGGGCAGCTGTAGAACCTTCTGGGGATGGCTGAATGCCGTGTTCAACAAGTAAGAGTGAGTCGCTGGTTTATAATTAAGTATCAGATTGCTCCCATTCTCTGCGCGGTTTGTGAAGCAGAAGAACCAAGCCCCTGCGCTGCAGAAATATTTTCTGTTTAACGCTCCGCTTTGCCCCAGACTGCATGTTGGTTGTTGGCCAGGGCTCATTCAGTACCTGCTTCCCATCCCAAAGCTGTGACCTTGCAGAGGAAGGTGTGTGCTCTGCCCCTTCCTGCAATGGCCAAGACAAGCTGCCCACATGGATCCCATCCCTAAATCCTCCTCTTCATCTGAACCACTAGCACAGCTTTCCTTACAGACATGGGAGGAAGCAGATTTAAGTCCAGTTGTATTTGTATTCTTTTTTTACCAAAAAGCATCTACCACTTAAGCTAAAAAGCTTCACACCAGACCAAGCACCACACAACCAAAAAATTACTCATAAACCATTTCCAGTAAATCCCATTCTTCCTTCTCTGACTGTGCACATAACCAGGTATTTGCTGTGGAGCATTATTGTTCTAAGTACATATTATTGACTTTTCACAAATGCTAAAATGAATGCTATATGCATAATGTTGGAAAACTTTGCTGGATGAATGTAGTTTCTTTTAGTTCTGTTATTAACAAAACTTAGAAATGGTAATGTGATAAATATTTTTTTCTTGGACTACAACATGGTGATGTAAAAAAGCTTTTGTTCATGTAACTAACTCAAAGAATGGTATAATCAGGAAATTTTTCACATTCTTGGATTATCATGTCTGGATGAAGATAGGGGTGAGGAACACCAGAAATGCAGGGAAAGGATTTATTGATCTCCGTTATCCGGGAGTGCACTGACAAGAAGGAGCTACAAGGAAAAAAAAATTAAAATGTTGATTTACAGATTTAGGGGGTGTGATCTTGAATAATGCATAAAGGTTCATGAATATGCAACAGGCTGATGCATTTAAAGAAATGTTTTCTGCGTTGAGGTGCTCTGGTGGAATGCTCAGCACCCGGCCGTTATAACCTTTTGCTTTATTGTTTCTTATTATCTTTTATTAAATTTTTAAAAATCTACCAGGAAGCTGAACCTGGTTTTTCACTCTGTGGGTGTTCTCCGTGTCCCGCAGGGTGGATCACGAGCGGATCCGAGCCGTGGGGCCGGACCGGGCGGCCTCGGAGTGGCTGCTGCGCTGCGGGGCGCTGGTCAGGTACCAGGGCTCGCCCCGCTGGCAGCAGGACTACAATGGGCTCCCCACGGGGCCCCTGGGCAAGTACAAGATCGAGGCCATCAACGCCACCGACTCCTGCATTATGTACAGAGGATTTGACTATCTGGGTAATGTGCACACGGGGATTGTTCTTCATGGGTTTCCTTTAAGTGCATCAAACTGTGAATGAATAATGGTGATGTTTTCTCCTTCCTTAGCAAGATGCTGATAAATCATTTGTGGTTTTTCTCCCACTTCACAAATATTTATCAGTCCCTTAGCTTTTGCTGGAGGTTTGGTATGAAGTGGAAAGACATTGGGAGCTTCAGCTTTTATCTGAAGTGCCACAAATTTCGATGAGTTCATAGCAAAAAGCACTATAAATAGTATTTTTCTTCTGCACCGAGGGATGATTTTGGTGTCTCTGAAGTCGTAATTCTGCTCATTCTGATGTCTTCAAAGACAGATAAAAAACAGGCTCTCTTAAATTTCTTAAAAAAAGAGTTTGAACAAGTGTTTCAGATAGTCTTTAAATAACAAAAACCAAAATGGGAACAAGCTGGGTTTTTTTTTCATAGCAAGGGACCCTGAATTTCTGGCATTAGCACTTTCTTATGTCAGAATCATTGTTTATTACCCAAAATTGTGTAGGTTTTTTTGTTACTTGCCCATTTCAAAGCTTTTGAAATCTTCCCAAAACTGTTCAAACCCCGAGGTTTTCCTAAATCTGAGGAACCACAAAAGGACTTTGGAGATTGATTGTATGTTATGGTCCCACTGCATAAAGGAAGGTGTTGCTGGGTGGTTTTAAGGGCAGTTATTGAATTGGGAACTTAACAACCAGCACAGGCTGGTCCTGGGATTCTGAAGCAAGTCTCCCTTTTGCCTTTGCAGATGGCCTGGAGCACGTCACAGATATCAAGCTGGAGAAGTGCATGTACATCCAGGATGAGTGTCTGCAGAGGCTCAGTGAGACCAGCAACCTCCAGAAGAGCCTGCAGCGGCTGGAGATCATTTCCTGTGGGAATGTCACAGACAAAGGCATCCTGGCACTCCACAAGCTGATGTACGTGAGGCCCTGCTGGGGCTCGGGGGGGCTGTGCTGGCTGCAGGGCTGGGCTCTGCTCTGCAGGGCTCTTTCAGGGCTGTGGGGTGGCTGGGTTGGCTTCAAGGATGATCAGCTTGGCTTCTGTTGCTGACCCCTCTGCTGCAGCAGCTCTGCAGGGTTTGACTGTGTCCTGTAGCTTTTAGTGCTTCCTCCACCTCACATCTCCCTGTCACCCTCTTCAGGGTCTGGGACAGCCCTGGGTGCTCAGGAATGGGGTGCAGCTGAAAACCCCAAACACCCACTTCACAGACAAACTTCCAGTAGAATTAATCACCATTTAAAATACTCAAAACAACTGCAGTAGAATAATTTCTCCAATTTCTCTGTCAATTCAATAGTAGTTGCCCATTTTCTTTTTAAATATTTACAGGAACCTGCAATATTTGTATCTGAGTGACCTTCCTGGGATCAGACAGAAAGAAACAACCTTCCGTGTCCTTCAGCAGGCACTGCCTAACCTGGAGCTGGAGCTGGATCTGGAATAAACACAGCAGCACATAACTGAGATGTCATTTCCTAGGATTTCTCTCACATTGCATACATGAAGCTGTAGACACAGCTGTACTTCCAGTATGGAAGTAAGCCCAGCTCTGCCAGTCCAGCCTCAAAGGTCTTTGTGACCATTTAAGAAATCATGCAGTTAAGTTTTGTTAAGCTTAAACTCAGTGGTGGATCAACAACAGCCAAAGCAGGCCTGTGCACGTAGGCATCTGTTTGCTGTTTTTCTAGGAAGCTCTGAATACCTCAGGTAGAAGTTTTCAGTATTTATTGCCCAGAAGCAAAGTGGCAGTGGGGGAATGTCTGTGTGTGGGGTGTTGGTGCTGTTCCCACTGGGAGAATCTTGCCCAGTCAGTGGGTGCTGGTTTAATAAAAGAGGTTCTGGGTTGTTTTTTGTTCTTCACACTTGGAGTTCTGTCTGGTTTAAGCATCTGCAGGCAGGCAGGGTCACCCCTCAGGAGCAGCAGCTCTTGGACACAGCCTTGAGCAGATTTTGCTGTGTGCAGCATGGACTGCAGCAGTTCTGTGCAGCTCTGGAGTTGCATCCTCATCCCTCCTGATAAATAAAAGTCATTGAGAGCTGTTGAGGTTGGAAAAGTCTGCTGAGATCATGGGAGTCCAACTGTTCCCCCAGCACTGCTAAGGCCACCACTGCCCTGTGTCCCAAAGTGTCACATCTCCATGGTGTTTAAATCTCTCCAGGGACTCCAGCACTGCCCTGGGCAGCTATGCCAGGGCTGGGCAACTCTTTCCATGAAGAAATTTTCCATAATATCCAACCTAAACCTCCCCTGGCCCAGCCTGAGGCCGTTCCCTCTCCTCCTGTCCCTGTTCCCTGGAGCAGATCCCAAATCCCCCCGGCTGTCCCCTCCTGGCAGGGAGTTGTGCAGAGCCACAAGGCCCCCCTGAGCCTCCTTTTCTCCAGGCTGAGCCCCTTCCCAGCTCCCTCAGGAATTCTCCAGCCCTTCCCCAGATCTGTTCCCTTCCCTGGACACGCTCCAGCCCCTCAATTCCTTTCTTGTGAGAGACTCAGAGCTGCCCCCAGGATTGGAGGAGGGGCCTCAGCAGTGCCAGCACAGAGGGAATGGCTCATCCTGGGGGAGAACAGAGCATTTTCAGTCAAATCCCTGGTTTTGGGGTAGGGAAGGGCAGAAGGCAGTGAGATGCACAGATGGTTTTCCATGTGTAAGGAAACAAGGCTCACAGGACACAGCCTCTGTCCCACTGAAAAGGCTTTTACACAAAATGTACTGGCAAAACATTTTTGCTCAAAGTGTCAGTAAAAAGAGGATGTTCTTGCCTAATAGTAAAGCTTTATATGGTAAAATACTTACAGTAAATTGGAAAAAGAAGCTACATTTATTTAAAAATCAACTCAATATTATACTCTGAGATTCTGCAAACCCCAGTCGTTCTAATACAAACACTTGGATATAATTCCTACCTGTGTCTGGCTAATGTTATAAATTACATTCATGATTAGTTTTGATAAAAACATTTTTGTAACTACAAGCAAGTGCCCTCACTCTTGTCAGAAGCAGAATTCAAGGCTGAAACTTGCAGGAGAAGCTCTGGAAAGATTAAAGGAACAGCAGGGATATTGCTCTGTTCTCCTGAGCTGTGAAGTCACCAGCAGCACTTGGAAACTTGTGAGCTCTGTAAGGGCAGCAGTGAGAGCAGCCAGGCAGCCCCTCAGCCTGGGCTGCACCAACACATCTTCCAGCCCTTCACACAGCTCCTCAGACAGCAGGGACTTGGGCAGGCTAAAGCAGGAGGGACTCTGTATTTGGCAAGGTCGAGTTCTCCTGCCAAGTCTGAAATGTAAGGGACAGACAGGCAGAGTTTTAAATTTCATACTGTAAGCACTGGCCTGGGGTAATCCTGAACCAGGAGGCAACCAGGAATTAAAAATGTATTTGCCTTTGTACACAGAACACTAAGATGAGCTTGGAGTTCTTTCTGCATCACTTCCTCTCCATCAGTGCCCCAGAGTAGAGGACACTACTCTGTACATGCCATAACTTGTAGTAATTTAGTTTTCCACTCTGCATCCTCCATTTAGGAATCCTGGATGACTTCCAGCTACTGAGTTTTGATTTGCCACCTGGTCAGATGTTTGGGAAATGGTACTTTGATTTCCTTGTTGTGCAGCAGTTCTTCTTGCTGTCCAAAGCTGGCAGAATGTTGCTGCAGGTCAGCTGAGGCAGGTGCTGTAACTAAAGAAGTTACATCTTGTGTATTTGTTTGGAATGGGAATAAAGCACACATGGAATCAATTTTCACATGGAATATGAAAAAACCTATAAAACTATTCCTACTGTGATCCTGTACTTTCCAACTAAGATTCTAAGGTTTTATGACTGGAGTGCAATTAGAACTACTCATTAAAGAATTCCATTAGCCAAGAAAAATATCCCAGATATGGAAGAGGCCAATTGGTTTGACCTTGGAATTGATACCCTGTAGCAGTTCTCCATCCCTCACCTCCAATTCCCTGCCTGTTCCCAGCTCAGTTACAGCTGCCATGAGGAATGTGGCTCACAGGAATGAAGAACTGTGGGATGAGCTGCATTGTGAGGCTGGGTCTGGGGACTTGGGATGGAGTTTGGAAAAGCCAGAGCAGCAGGGAGACATTTGCTTGGCACCTCCAGCTACAGAAACACCCAGTGCATGGGGTAATGTGTGGAACTGAGCATGGGATCCTGTCCCATCAGCAGTTACAAAGAGAAGTGGTGTTTATTCCATCTCCACAATTCAGGATTGAAAAGCACTAGAGTATTCAGAATTAAACCAGCCACATGAGTGTGTCCAGCTTGTCCAGCCCTCCCGCTGCTCTTGCTCAGGAATGCACATTCCTGGATGAACCTTATCATGCACAGGGCTGTGCTGTTTATCCCCAGTGCCCCAGTGCAAAATCCAGTTTGTATGGAGTTACTCTTTAGCCAGGGGGTTTGTTTTCCCCTCAGGAAAAAACCAAGACCAGCCCAACACCTTCACCTGTGAGCCAACAAAAGAACAGCCCCTCCTTAGGCACAGAATGTTAAATCCTATGGAAAGCTCACCCCGGGCACGTGTTTCCGAGTCAGCCTGGCTGGTTTCCGAGGGCTCCTCCCATGATCTCTGCCCAGCTCTGCTGCCTCCCTAAAGCTGTCAAAATAGGGGTGCTGCAGCAGCTGCTCACAGCTCTGCCTCTCTGCAGGGTCCATCCGAAGGCAGCCCTTACAAAAGAGGGAGGATCACACAAAACACTCCTTACACAGCCCTGCACAACTCCAGCTGCCCCCCACAGCCAGTGGCTGTTCCCACAGGTACACGAGTTAATATTTTTAATGGATTCTAAGAGTGGCTTTTTGGAGTCAGCACAAAGCTTGAGGAGCAGCTAATTATCCAACAGTTACAAAAATTAATCATGGAATGGCTTGGGTTAGAAGAGACCTTAAAGACCATCCTGTTCCAACCCCCTGCCCTGGGCAGGGACATCTTCCATTATCCCAGGCTGCTCCAAGTCCCATCCAGCCTGGCCTTGGACACTTCTAGGGATGGGGAGTCCACAGCTGTAGCAGAAATGTGGCTCAAGGAACAGGTGCAGTCACATGGGACAGCAAAACAGATCTATTTTTCAATGAATCTCTGGTAATTCCAGTCCCAGACTCTCACACCACATGACACTTGTTTATCCCAGTGCAGGGCTCCCCCACAAGCTGGAGTTTCCCTACCTTCATGAGAGCCAGTGCAGAGTATGAAATATTGGGGAATTTCATTTCCAGTGGTTCCTGCAAGGAAAAAAAAAAACAACAACCAATGAATGGACTCATATTAGCAAACTTTTCACTGCTTAGGGTACCAAGACCCAGCTTTCCATAGGAAAATGCCCTGTTCCTCACAAAATGCCTCCATCACTCTGTGTGCTCAGAGGCCTGGCAGCACTGAGGATGTGCCACCAGAAATGGGGGAAAGCAGCACAGATTAAACACTTTTTGACTGCTTTTACACAGGCTGTAAGTTAAAGTGTCATGAGAGGTTCATCCACCTCCAAATAATATTCTGGTGCACACTGCAAAGTGGAGGACAAAGCTTTTGGACAGGGAAAAAATGCTGCACAGCAAAGAACTGGGCAGGGTGGGGAAGGAAGGGAAATGCAGCTGGAGGCAGCTCTTACCATGCTCTCTGGGTCTGGAATTCTTACCCCACTGAAGAACTGGTTGGTGCTGAACACTTGCTGGTGCCTGGGAATGAGATCCCCTTCAGACAAGAATTAAAAAAAAAAAAAAAATTGGAGTGATTTGCTTAATTTTACAGTGTTGTATCCTCTAACAAGGTTGATGCCACACAGATGTTGAAGACAACATTTGAAGGTGGAATATCACCAAGTGAGCCAAGGCAATGTTCTCTTGTGATAATTAATGTCCCTTTTGGCCATCAGTGATCCCATACCCATGTGACTGTGCTGAAGGAAAGGCAGGGCCACAGGTGCTCCAACTTTAGGAAAACTGAATTCCTTTTGGGTGAAATTCTCTTTGGACACTCCTGAAGGTGCTGTGTAGGAAAGAGCTGGAACACAGCCCCACCTGAACCTGCAGTGGCTTTTCCCCAGGGCAGTGTTTTTGAAGCTTAGAGCAGCCCAGAGCAAGGAAAATGCTAAAATCAAATCCACAGCAAAGGAGGCAGTACAATGCCAACCCCATAACAGCACAGCTTCAGTCAAGGAGCTTTGCTGTGTGAACACTGCCTCACTCCAACACCTGGATCCAACAGTCAATGGGAATCTCCTCTGGCTGAAACCCTATCATTAAAAATAAATTATAACTGCCTAACACTGGCATTCATGAATTCTGGAGGATGAAGCAATCAGTGAGGAACTCTTTTTCTAGTAAAGGAGCTTATTTGTTTAAAGCCATTAGTCACCCTTGCAGTTTTATGAACTGCTCAATTAGAATTACAACTCTGTTCATTCCAACAAATTTCAGTTAAAACTGGGGGGTTGTTCGTTGTCACCCACAAAATCAGATGTTACACACAAAAATTGAAAAGAATCAATGGGACTGCATTAGTTTAAGTGTTATGGGGGATAATGTTTTTATTTTTTTTTTTTTTGACAAATAAATACAGTGGCCCCTAAATTAATTGATGAATAACAAGAAACACGTGGAACAGACAAGCTGTGATGTTCACACTCCCCTTCCCAGCACTGACAACACTTCTGAGACCTCCAAAGCTGGGATGAATCAAATCCAGCTGCTCAGGGACCACTTTGCTTGGTACCAAACCCTGAAAAACACCTGGATCTTTTAAACCTTTATTCAAAACACTCCTGGTCCTTTCTGATACTGCCACGTCGTGTTTTTGACAGCTGAAGTTGCTGGGTTTTTCACCCCAGCAGTCACTGAGCCACTCCAAGGGACCAGGAGGGGCATCCTGTGGTCACCAAACACATCCCACATCTTTCCTAACCAGACCCATCTTCCCAGAGCCACCACTGCTAAGGAGAGTGAAGGGATGGTGCCAGGTCTGCAGGCAATGATCCCGATTCTCAGCCTGTTAGCACATGTACATCACAGCAGGAAAACCCAGCTCCCGCTGAAGGACAGGAAGCCCTCAAATAAACCAGCACCTCCAGGGAGAGACATCAGCTGGGTCAATTCTCCCTCCCCTCGTGGCAGCTCCAGCGGGTCTCAGGGACACTCACCCAGGGTCCTGCGGATCAGGTAGAGCTGGTCCGCGTCCGACCTGCCCGGCCACAGCGGCGCCCCCGAGAGCAGCTCGGCGAACACGCAGCCGATGGCCCACACGTCCACGGGGGGGCCGTACTGCGTGTCCCCCACCAGCAGCTCCGGGCAGCGGTACCACCTGGTGGCCACGTAGTCGGTGTAGTAGTCACTGGGACCGGCTGGGTCAGGGAGAGAGACACGAACAGAACGGGGCATCAGAGAGATGCCATCGTCACTTGTGACAGCAATGTCGCATTTGTCTTTACAAACAAGTTGTGGATCTGCTGGTAGATTAGGTTAGCACTGAGAGATAAAAGAAACAATGGGAGGGATTCCGCTGATTGATGAATGGGAAAAGAGATTTGCCTTTACACACAAACTGTAGCTTTGCTGGTAAATGAAGTTGGATATTGAAAGATGAAAGAAGCAATGGGGAAAAACTATGAATTGTATAAGAATTAAAAATTCAAAGGGAGGGTTGTACATTAGAGGGGAATCTCAGGTATCAGGGTTTGGGAAGTCTGTGCCTCTCAGGTACCTCAGCCCATGGGGAAAGAGAGAGGGAAATACAGATGGGAAACTGGGATAAAAGGAGGCTGCGTCCTCCAAAAATCTGAGAGATCCCAGGGAAATGCCCCATGGCCTCTCCCTTCATTCAAATAAAGCAAAAAGGACTCCTCTGTCTCCTTTTTGGACATAAACCTCTGGTGTTTGTGGGTTAATTCTCCTAACACTTGTTACATTTTGAGGCACACCCCGGGCAGGCCAGAGCTGCAGGAGCAGAGTGAGTCACTGGCCACCAGCAGAACCCAACTCTGGAAACGCTCAGGATCTGGTAAAGATCAAGACCATGTTTTCCTCCAAATGAAAATGTGCAGAGCTCCACAGCTGGGCCCTGCAGCAGCCAGTGGGCAGTTCTCAGAGCCCATGTGATTTGTCCGAAGAGGAGCTAAAAAAAACCAGATTAGGGGTTTATTTACAACGGAAAATGTGAAGCCATTGTTTGCAGAGGCAGCCAGAGGGACTCTTCCTGCCAGGGAGCTCCAGCTGTGTCTTCAGCACTGCAGAAACAAGGCTGGGCAGCCCCAGGCTGGCTTCCACATCCCGGTGCCAGCACCCCCAGCAGGGAGCTCAGCTTGTTTACAGATGTCACCCCGTGTCTGGGCTCTCTCCCTGCAAGCTTTAGGAATTTCTACCCAGCCTGCAGCAGAGCTTCCCTAGGAAAACACACAGCCTGTTATACAGGATGATTTGCAGTGGGTCAGACACAGACAAAGGTTGGAATGGCTCAGGACACACTCTGAGAACATAAAGAGTAAGCACTCACTCAGGATTCGGGCAAATCCAAAGTCACAGAGTTTGATGACCGAGTGCTTTGTTATCAGGATGTTCTCTGGCTTTACATCCCGGTGGATGCACTGGAAGAAGGAAAAAAAGCAAGGTGAGAAGTATTTAACCTGGCCCTCAGATAAATTCAGCCCCTCACCCACTGTGCCAGGCTGAAAGGGAAGATGGAAGATTTCTGAGCAGCAGCACAGTGACCTGTCCATAGCCCACCTTTGGACAGAGACCCTGCAGGCTCCCAGCTTCAGCTGCCAGCTCTGTACCCCTGGACAGCAGGGCCAGCTCCCTGAACCCCCTGGGAAGCTCCTGCCAGTGCTTTTGCTGACACAGCTCAGCAAGAGCTCTGCTCAGCACAGGTGAGACACAGCCAGAGCTGTGTCCAGCTCTGGCACCCTCCACAGAGGGAAGGTGTGACTCCAGTGAAGGATCACTGAAATTTAAGGGATTGGGGTGTGTGACATCCAAGGAGAGGATGAGGGAGCTGGGACCATCAGGAAGAGGCTCCAAGTGAAACTCTCAATGTGCATTAAATATCTGATGGGAAGGAGTAAAGGAGACTGAGCCAGGCTGTTCTTGGGGGGCAGTGAAAGGACAGAAATCATGGGCACAAACTGAACACACAAGAAATTCCAATTAAACCTAACCAATTTATTTTGTCTTTTTTTTTTTTTCTCTTTTTTAATGAGGGCATGGCCAGACACCAAACAGATTGTCCAGGGAATCCCTGGAGCCTCCAGTCTTAGAGATACTGAAATCCTAACTGGACAAGTTTCTGCACAGTCTGTTCTAGCTGATCCAACTTGACTGCAAGGGTTGGATGAGAAGATCTCCAGTGGCCCCTTATAACATCAGCAATTCTGATGATCAAACTAACAAAGACCTTTATTTCTTTTGCTCTACTCAACTCACTGGGGTCTCACTCACATTGTCCCTCTCCCATCATCACATCAGAGCAAACACCTTGGACTTTCTTTGCCAAGCTGGTGGTAAATTATTGTGTTTCCTCCTGAGGACTGAAATGCTGCTTATTAAACCACTGTCATGGAGTTTCAAAAAGGGCAGCTGCATAAAACCTCATTACCTATGATCTGCAGCAGGTCAGGCTGCACCATCTCATTGTTCCCTCTGCTCTCAAACCCCATTGAATCTTCCAGACTGAGCAGGGGAACAGAAAAAAGATGCAAACCAACAAATCTTGGAAGCTGGAGAGACCTGTGGCCAAGTTCCTGTGGCTCAACTGGACATAATTCTCTCAGCAAAGACAAAACATTCCAGGGCCATCTCCTGCCCCACTCTCAAATGCTGGCAGATGAACAAAGACAATTAGAGCTAAGTTTGCCTAAAGAGCTTCATCAAAAGGCTCCTTCTCCTTCCCTGCTTCTTAAAATGTTCCCACTGAAGCATCTGTCATGCTCACAACTCATGTCTCCCTCCAGAGACCAGAGGAGGGGCTGTGAAATGGATTTACTGTGTCTAAGTTTTGAAATCTTTTCACTGGTGCCATGGATTGAACCCTGTGCCAGTGAGCAGAAGGACCTTCTGTGAAATCAGCAGCAGTTTGCTCAGGTCCCAGGTAAGGCAGGCTCCTGAAGGTCAGCAGTAGTGCAGGGCACAGGGATCCCACAGGGATCATTCCCATTCCTCCTGGACACTTGTCTGAGGTCATTAGAGCAAATCATTCCCTGGCAGCCAAGCCAAGGGGCCTGTGTGACAGTGAAGCAGCTGCTGTGGCTGTACACCAATATTTCAGATGTGTTTCCTGCTGAAAACAGCAGATTCCATCTGACTCCATCCCATGAAAGCTGTGCAATCAGGAAAAGGCCAACAGAACCCCCCTCTCTCCCCCAAGACCACGTGGCAGCAATCATTAGTGCAGGTCAGGGCACTCACATTGTGTTTATGGCAGAAGTTCACAGCCTGCAGGGTCTGCCAGGTTATGCTCTTCACCAGGTACTCTGGCACCCTGTTGGAAAAAAACAGAGTTTTATTTTGGCCATAAATAATAAATTTATTATTTCAGGGAAATTGAGTGCTCAAGGCAGTCAGTGCAACAAGACACGAGGATTTGTGTCTGGTGCCACTGTCAGAGCCAGCAGGGGCAGCCACTGTGACCACTCAGCAAAGTGTAGCCATCCTGAAATGCCAGCAGGAATTTCTGCCTCAGCAGCTCTCAGGGACTGCTGGAACTGCTGGAGTATCCATGGTATAGACACATGGAATGCTGCTGTGGCACTGATTGTCCAGAGTGGAGAAGTGAAAAATGGGCCAGGGAAGGGTGCTCAGACAAGAGAATAAAGCTCTGCCTTGGTTTGGATCCCCCTCCTTCCCTCCCACAGCCAGCAAACACTTCCCAGCACCCTCTCCTTTCTTTTAGTTACTGGGCAACAGTTGTTGAACTTCCTTGGCTGTCTGTAATGATCTTCAACAACCCCAGGAGAGGCAGAGGTGACAATCTTGGCATTTTCAAACTCAAACACAATTTTATTTCACATGTTTAATGCTGAAAAGCTTCCGATTCATAATAAAGAAAAAAACTAACAAAAAATAAACCAAAAAAATGCAAGCCTGAGCTTTTCTTTCAAGCTTGGCTTTCACTTTCTGCTGTCAGTGGGTCAGTGACATCCTGCTGACTCTGTGAGCAGAGATTCCTTCCAGAGCACTCCCAGAATGATGGGAGTGCTGCTCTGGCAGCTTGAAAAGGGTCAAATGAGCTGGAATCAGCATTGCTCACCCATCTTAACCTGACCACAAAAGACTTGACCACCTACCCTGGCAAAGCTGAAAAACACAGACAGCTGTTGCATGTCACACTGGAGTTGTTCTGATGAACAGTCAGCAAATGCCAAGCATCTCCTTCAAAGAGAGTTATCTCTCCAGGTTCCAGGTGAACAGGTTTGAAGTGGGGTGGCAGCTCACAAAGCCATGTGCCACCAGCATGCTCCATTCTCCTGGAGCTCCTCACCCCAGAGAAAGGGAGTAAAAAACAAGCTCTTGTTTACTCAACCCCCCATCAGTCTCCCACGGGCAATTCACAGCCCAGGCCTGTGGAAGGATTTATGGAACTTCAGCTTAGCATTTCCACAGCTCCAAGGCACTGTGGGTAATTAGGGACAGCTGGAGTGGCGTTTGTAAGGTGTGAAACAACAAACCCAGTGTGGAGCTCACACCTGGTGCAAGCACCTGTTAGAAGAGAAGTTTTGCAGAGTGGTGCAGTCACAGTTGTTAGGGACTACTCCTCACTCTGAAGGGCTGAAAGTGCTCAAAAGTTTAAAACCACAGCCCAAATTAAGACTAATTAAAAAAAAAAAAAATTAAAACCACAGCCAGAAAACATGCATGATCTAAAAAGATTCAAAAAGTAGCCATGTAAAAAAACCAGTTCCTAAAATATGGTAAACAGTTTATAGAAAAGTCTGAAAATGTATGGTAAGTCTATAAATATGTAAGAGGCTAAAAAATTTAAGGAGAGTCCACAAAACAGCAAATGTACTCCTGGCTAAATGCTGAGCACCTGGCCATTATAACCTTTTACTTTTGTTTGTCTCTTATCATCTTTTATTAAACCTCTTCAAATCTACCAAAAAAGCCAAGCTCGTTTTTCACATCAGAGCACTGGGCTGAGAAATCTCTTCTGAAGTCAATGAAATCCCTCTGAAAAGCCACAGGGCAGCGACACGGAGCTCACAGGGACAGGGCCACTCACCTGTGGGGGTGCTTGCCCAGCTCACAGGGACAGGGACAGGGCCACTCACCCGCGGGGGTGCTTGCCCAGCTCAGAGGACAGGGACAGGGCCACTCACCCGCGGGGGTGCTTGCCCAGCTCACAGGGCCAGGGCCACTCACCCGCGGGGGGTGCTTGCCCAGCTCACAGGGACAGGGACAGGGCCACTCACCCGCGGGGGTGCTTGCCCAGCTCACATTCCCCTTGCCCTGGGATACTAAGAAGGAATTCTTCCCTGTGAGGGTGGTTTCCCAGAGAAGCTGTGGCTGCCCCTGGATTCCTGGAAGTGTCCAAGGGCAGGCTGGACAGGGCCTGGACCACCTGGAATAGTGGAAGGTGTCCCTACCCAGGGCAGGGGTGGAACAGGATGATCTTTGGATCTTCCAACACAAACCATTCTGGGATTCTATGGTTTCAAGACTCTGCAAACTCCCACTCTACATCCCTTGGCTCCTGGCCACAAAAATCCCTTTGTCTGTAAGGTGTTTACTGGGCAGAAAGTTGATTTATCAGGCCCATCATTGAAACACAATCTCACTCCATCTCTGATAAACAGGAGTTGCCTAAGCCAGGAAGTGCCTCAACAAACAAACAAAAAAACTGTTACTATTTGCAGAGAAAAAGCTGAAAAGAGTCAAGCAGGTCTGCACTTGTTAAAGTCAACAGTGCCCCAACACAGATCCTGCTGTGCCTGGCTGCAGTGGCTTTGGATCCTTAAGGATGATGCAGTTCCCAGCTGCTTTACAAGAGACTTCTGCCATGATTATTTTCCTTTTCAGATGTTTAGTATCACTTGAATCTTAATGTAAATCTAGCATTGTTTACTGAAATCATATAGCTACGTGTCCTGTGTTTACTTTGGACAGGAGAAAAACATAGGCTGCTTCTCCTCAAAATCTAACTGAAAAATAATTATGCTTTTTCCTAGATGATTGTTTTCCTACGGTAACAGGTGTACAAATCACGAGCACCCTGGAAAAAGTGCAAAGGGGACACTTCCCATTTCTTGGCACACAAAGCTGAGGATACCGTGTGCCATCGCCCAGCAGCACGTTTGTAATGAAGTTTTTTTTTTTTTTTCACACAACACATTCCTAAAGCTTCAGGAAACTATGGAGACCAAATGAACACACGAGTTCCAAAGAGATGGGACAGAATCCTTGCCCAGAAGCTGGGAGTGTGAAAGGAAACCTTACCCCATCCTCTCCTCCTTTCTGCCGGGTCATTCCTGCATGCTGATAGACCTGGGGTGTGACTCACTGCAGGTGCTCCCGTGCTTTTATTTCATGGGGAAATAAAACCAGAGGCTGAAGGAATAACCCATTTCTGTGTGGGGATGAGCTCGCACAGAGAGCTCAGGAAAGGATCAGCAAAGACAAGGCTCAAGGTTCTGCTGTCCCTTCCATGGGCAATACCCGACCCTGCACAGCCCCTGGCACTTAAGGCACAGCTGGATCCTGCACACCCAGGGGCTCAGAAAGCGCTTTTGAAAGAGGAGCTGGGGCAGATTTATCAGCTGCAGAGCAGGGAGAGCTGTGTCCCCTGGCTGTCCCCTCCTCATGCTGTTGAGCCTCACTTTTTGCCCATGTGTTTTATACTGTTCTGGGGAATCTCCTGGGCGCAGAGGGGTCCGTGACATCCACCAAGGGCAGAGCTGTGACCACACCGGCCAGGACATCGCTGACTCCATGGCGGACAGAGCCTGGGCCAGTCCCTCCGTGCAGGGAAGTGCTGGCGGCTGCTCATGGCCGTGCCTCAGCTCCCACCTGCTCCTGCGGGGTTGGGAGGATTCCCCGGCACCGCCATCCCTGGACCCAAAGGCGGCTCGGACATTGCCTGGCACCGGCTTTTTCCCAGAGGAACTGACTGACCTGGGCACTTCATGGCGCTCCTTCACACCCGTGTCTTTGCTTCCCCCCTCACGACACCCCAGCACCTCACAGGTGCCCTCATGCGCCGTCTCTTCATGGCTGCCCTGTCCCCTCAAGATGCTGTGTCCCCTCACTGCTGTCCTCACACCCTGTCCCCTCACGACCGTCCCCGGCAGCTCCCTCAGGGCTCGCCATGGCGAGCGGGGTCCGTCCTGCCTCAGCCGCCCACCTTGAGCATGCGGATCTCCCTCAGGGCGATCTTCCGGATCACCGGGTCCTCCTCGGACTCCAGGAACTTCTTGATGGCCACAATCTGCCCCGTGTCCTTATTGCGGCACTTGAACACGACGCCGTAGGAACCCTCCCCGAGCTTGCCCAGCTTCTCGTAGCGCTCCATGGCCGCGGGCCCCGCCGCTCTCCGCCGCCGCCTCAGCGCGGAGCCGGGGCGGGCCCCGGGCGGGGGAGGCTCCCCGGCGGGCATGGCCCCAGGAACCGCCCCGGGGACAGCGCCAGGGCCGGGGCGGGCCCGGGGGAAGGGAGGGGGAGGGAAAGAGAGCGGGGGATCCCCATGGCAGCTGCCGGCGCCTCACGGTGACTCCGCTCCTCACGATCCGCCCCGGCCCTCATGGCCCCGCAGCGCCGTGTTCATGGAGTCACAGAACCTTAAAGACCATACGGCTCCAATCCCCTGCCATGATCGTGTTGTCTTTAGCCCTCTCTCCCTTTCCAGAGGATCGCTAGGTTTTGACTCCGTTTTGCTGCCGGGTTGGAAGAAGGAACATCTTTCCACAGCCTCAAGCAACGCCCGCACTTCCCTCTGGCACCTGGAGGTTTCCCTGGAACATCTTCCCACTGCACGGTTCCAGAATCTCAGGTCTCTGTCACTGAATGGGTTCCTGCCAGCAGCCAGATCCTTCCTTCGAGCTTTTCCACCCCTGACCATCCTGTTCTCTTTCCATCTGGGTCCCTGGATCCTCATCCCTCTCCTCATGCCCTGACCAAGGTGGCCTTTTGTGCTGGTGATTGCTTTCAGTATTAGATCTCAATATGGACCCCACTCCATCTCATGCCTCTTCCCACCCCAATCCTTCCCTGAGGTGCTTCCCAACTCAGAACTAAGATCCACTCATTGTTTTTCTTCATCAGGCATGTGCAGTCCTCACATTCCAGCTGCCAAGATTGACCCCCAGAGGTACCAATCTCCTGCAGAGATGAATATTGCTGTATATTTATTTATAAATAGAACTGCCAGTAACCTGCAGTTGTGTTGTCCAGAGGCACATTCATTATGTAATTTTTTTAACTTCCTTTTCCTTCTACCTCAGCAGATCTGGGATACAAGTACAGCACCTGCAGCAAACAGCCAAAGTGTGAGGAAAGGTGTAAACTGCTCTAGATCCTGCTGAGGTGTGTTTTCCTACTCTAAGCAGCCTTTTGAAGCCCTCCAGCCCCTGCTCTCTTCCCAGCCAGCCTCTGCTTTTCCAGCCAAACCACTCCTGAGTGGTTCCTTGCTGCTCCCAGGTGACTGGCAGGGAATAGTTAGTCCCTGCTGCTCTGATTTCTCCCCGTGCTGTCCGTGGGAGCTGCTGCTGGCTCCCAGCAGTCTGCAGGACAGAGAACAGAGGTGCCAGGCCCTTCCCACGGCAGCCACAAAACCTGGAGATCGGCTGGATCCTCCCCACATCCCCATGACAAGGTGTTGTTCACAGCGAGTCACCACGGCACACATCAAATAAAGCAGTTTATTTGGCATAGACTGAACTGCAACAGAAATTCCAGTGGAACAAAGCCTGGTTACACAAACTGAATGAGTGCAGTTATGAGTCTCAGTTACCTATCGACTAAACAAGGTAAAAAAAGCACATTTCAGAGTCTCCCAGTCTTGTCCTTTCCATCCAGAGACACCGTGGCTCCCTGGTGTGTTGTACCTTTCCTCTTTAAAGAGATGTCAGCACAATTCCCGCTGTATTTTTCACTTGCAAGGAATTTGGTTAGGAAATCCAAAGAGATTAATCCACAGACTGCTCTTCCCATGCTGTTTGTACTTCCAAGAGCTCTGGGAGCCTGTTTTAAGGCTTTCAAGTCGGGTACATGAACTTGTGCATCCAATAATTAAAATTTTGATAAATGAATGAGGAAGGAAGGGCTGAGCAAGCTTTTGCTTTATCACCCCCAAGCTCCCCCTGGTTAGGCTTTCTCAAGCCTGGTTTAAATTCCACAAAACCAGAGATACAGACAATGCCAGACTAAATTAAACAGTCAAACACAAATTACACTGATCAGAGTCACTGAGGTTGGTGGAACACATAAATCTGCTCTGTGGTACGGAACACAAGTGAGGTTTTACACTAGGAAACAGCATCTTGCAGATCATGCCAAAAAATGCCACTGTCTATGAAACCAGCAGAAAGCATTTCACAACATGCCATTAGAAATGCTTCAACAGCTAAAAAAGGTGTTTGGTTAAACGAGGAGTTTCCTAAGTTTATTCTTTATGATCCAGCAAAACACCAGCCATTCGTGTCAAAGAAAAATACTTTCAGCTCGTTATTTCTGCATGACAGTGTCATGACCTAAGAGTTATTTACTCCAGTTATTCCCCATAAATATTCAGGTTTTATTTACAGGTTTCTCTAGTCTTTTAGAGATCTCCTTTAAGTGTTTTCAAAGATGAAGTTGAAATTACCTTCTGTAGTGAATGAGGTAAATGAAAAAGTGTTGTCTCTACAATATCTACACCTGGTGCTTCACTTCATTTTAATTTTTATTTTAAAGACCAGGAGTGGCACCATTTGAGGTTAATCACCAGTCACTGTTACCTGTGGAAAAGTAATTTCAATACTAGAGAACTCCATTAAAAGACAAAAACCACACGTCCTGCTTTTAACAGTGCTGATCCAATTCCAGCTGACCACCCCTAAAGCACATTTTTCATGTTCTGTGGAGTGATTTGCAAATTTTATCTGTACACTTACTACTTATTAAGCTTTGACACAGTGTCAGAACTGAAAAGCTTGACTTGATTCGGATGTCTAGTCAGCAAGAATTAGTTTGGAATGACAGTGGCTAAAATGCTAAATGTGTGCAGGGCTGTTTTCCCCTCTGGACCTTCCCAACTTGCAGCTGTCCTGAGTAAGGAGATGTCCCTGAGCCATCACGTGGGCCCAGACAATTCCCTCTGTGTTAAATTATGGATCATGGAGCCTGATGTCAACACAGCACCAAACCACTCCCAGCTGTCACACACCTTTCCTGCTCTGCTCAAATGACCTGGCAATTCCAGCCTCTCCTTCCTAGGCAGCAGATCTCAGGAGCTGAACAGGCATTTCATTAAAAAACCCTTCAATTGCAATGTTTCTGAGCTGCTACTGCACCTGCCCGAGGAGTGTTCACATCAAAGCCAGCAGGGTAATGTGAGGTAGTAAAACCAGATGCTCTCCTGGAGTCAGTCTATATTTAATGGTACCTCAAGAATTTTAATTAATGAGGAAGTAAAAGGAACCGATGCGACTCTTCAATGGAGAAAGAGAAAGGAAAAAAAAAATGCAGGTGACCAAGAAGTGATCAAAGCTTGGCTATAGAATACTGGTTCTTATCATGTTTATTTACACTCCCAGCTGGGGCAGCAGCCATTCCCTAAGCACAGCAGCTGGAATCTGCTCAGGCTCAGCTGTGCCTCCAGGCCCCCCTCTGGAACAGCATAAATAAACCACACGTCATGGGCAGTCGGGTACATGATACTTTCATTCATTAAGGATGATGACCTGCTACAATTTCCACTTCATGTCACAAGGCTTATCCCTAATTTATGAAAATAAAGCATATATGTTTTTGTACATTTTTATATATATATGTATAAATATATATATAAAAAATACACACTGCCAGGCAACTTCACACACACGCACACGCACACACCCACACACACATGGATATTATACACAGCCACCCAGGAGCAACATGTCTGATATCAATATTCTACTTTGTGTACACACACCCTACGTCTAGGAAGTAAGAAAATCCCTTTTATGGCAATTCTGCAGGCAGAAAAATCAGTACAAAATATTTTGTTGTACAAAACTGCATTTTTTTTTTACATGATCACCCAACACAGTAACACACCCCTCAGTAATGCACTACATCCCTACAAGGAAGAAGAATAATCAAATCTTTATACAACTGTAAAAAAAAAAAAAGTAAGCTGCTCTGCAACCTTCCTTTGCTAAAAGTTAGACATTACCCCATCCTAGCAGCAGATTAATAAATAAGGATTAAATAGTCTATTATACAAAGCCATACCCAATGGCAGATTTAAAACCAAAAAGCTTTGCAGATACTTTCACTTCCTACACAAATCTTTGTTTTATTAAGAATAAGACTCAGTATAAAACAGGGCAACAGCCAGCACTAGATCTGTATCTACAGAATAAAAGGAATATCCAAGGGAAGGGAAATATTTAACAGTTTATGGCACCTTTACTGCAGAACATGTTTCAAGGCTGTGTTTCCCTAGAACTAACGAGTAAAGGGCTCTTTATCTCAGCTTTTATTAAGCAAACTCGATATAACCAACCACACAGTGGCAAGAGACAGAACCAGCTGTTCCCAGCTGCAAAAATGGATTGATTCCCACCCTAAAAACCACCACAATTCTGGTGTCAAGACAAGAAGGGGCAAGTCCCGGTTCCCCGGCGCTCCTGGGTCCCAGCGTGGCCAATTCCCTCTGCTCTCTGCTGGGTGAGTGCTCAGTAACTGTTCTCATGTCCAGCCAGGATGTAGAGGTTGCTGTGAGCTGTGGGGTTTTCTGTGGGCCTGCTCTCCAGCACAACCACTCTGCAACCAAACACAAATGGGATCCACAGTCAGGGGCAAAAATCAGCTCTTGGTGTAACTCCTGAGGAGGAAACTCAGGGGTTTCTACACACTGGAGAGAGGTTCCCCCAAATATCTTGGGTGTTTCATTGTTTAACCCTGCTGGTTAAAGAATTCCCTCATTTCCCAGCATCACTTCTGATAAAAACATGCAGGACAAGATATAGTGGAGGGTTGGAACTGGATGATTTTTAGGGTCCCTTCCAAGCCAATCCATTCTGTAATTCCATGATCCCATCATCTGCAGCCCAAATGTTTATCCCTCCTACATCTTCTGATAAGCAACCTCAGTAATTCTCCTCCCTCCTAAATATTTATCACCTCAAGGGCTCACAGGGATCACTCAACCCCATCTCTGCCTTTGTCCTGCTGGATCATGTTCCTGTGAGCCACTCTGGAAAATTATTCTCTCCCTGTCTTGGCACACTGACCACTGCTGGACCCTGACCATCAGCTGGGGTGGCTGGGCCTTTGACCACCCCCTCTCAAGTGCTGAGCATTTCTCTCCACCAGTTCCTGTTGTTTTTAGGATTAAACCTGTCTCTGCTTTTTGTTTTCCACAAAGACTTTTCAAATGAACAGCCTCTGTCCCTGATCCTCACCCCTGCACTTGAGCAGTTCTGGAGTGATCCAAGGGTAAAAGGTGATTCCACATCTCACTGGGATGGCAGGAAAAACTCCTGCTCCATTTGTACAGAGATGGAAAATACAACCCAAAGCTTTGGCAGTTCCAAGGCCAGATGAGGGAGCAGAGGATCAGGGACTGGAGAGCAGGAGGTGTTCAAGGCTCTGAGCTACCTGGCCTAGTGGAAGGTGGAACAAGATGAGCTTTAGGGTCCCTTCCAACTGAAACCAGTCTGGGATTCTGTGGCTGGAAGTGATTTCTGGACTCATCCCTGTCTATTCCTACATTTATCCCTCTGGCTGGCTGAGAATGCACAAGTGAATGTGTCCAACGTGGAGCCTGGGGCAGCTTCTGCTCAGGCTGCAACCCTGGGGGGACAGCTGCACCTCTTGGATGTTATGGATAATGTGTGGATTTGAATCACTGTGATTAAAACCTGAGTGAGGTCTAGTTTGTTCTGCTATTTCCAGATCAGCCAAGACTCTTTTAACTGACTGCTGCCAAGGCAATTCCCAGCTCACCAGGACAATCCAAGGCTTTTCCAGAAGAGAGCCAAGAGCATCTCTAATCTCTCCCTGACACTTGGTGTCCACAGACAGAGCTGTGCTGGGCTGGAAAGCCAGGCCCAGCTGGGAACTAGGAAAGCTGGTTTAAATAAAACAAAAGGTTTCTGTTTCTTCAGGGAGATTACCTGTCTGAGCCCAGCAGGCGGAAAACCCTGGTTTCATCAGATATCTCCTGGGTCACCTGCAGAAAAATGCAGATATTCAGATCCACTTCAGCAGCAAAAGGAAATTTATTGGTCTGAGCTGGAAGGTAAGAAACATTCAAATGCAATTTAATGCAAAGTACAGGACTGAAATGGATAAATTGATGTTAAATGGATAAATCGATGTTAAATGGATGAACTGATGATTGTGGTGGAATGTGAGCATTCTCACTTGGGAAGGAGAGAGAAGCCAAAGGATGCAGTGGTAAACAAGAACAGGAGGAATTAAACTGGAGAGGCTGGAGATCACTTACTTCATCTGACTTGAAGCTCTTGCCCTGCATGCCATGTTTCCAGAAGGCCAGCACGCTGTCCTGAAGGCACACTGCAAAGGAGGGACACAGTCACACCCCAGCCCCTGGCTCCTTGTTCTCCCAGTGCCTCTGGAAAAGCCCTCAGGAAGAGTAAAAACAAACACTGCCAAGCAAAGCACCACAGGCTGCTGGCAATGTCACATCCCCTGAATTATTTCAGTTATTTCAAAAGAGATGAATGATGGAAAATGGGAGTTTTCCATTCAGGGACAGAGAGTGCTGCCAGCTCTGAGTGATTGAATTCTGTGATTCTGAGAGTTTATTACAGCAGAAATTCTTGTTTGACAGCTACAATTCAAATTTTTAAAAAAGCTCCTGTCCTAGTCTAAAGTCAGGAGCTTGAGAATTAGATTCAAATATGATTACCCTGACTATTAAAAAATGGACTGTGCTATTACTTGAAATAAAATCTTAATTTTTAGAAGGCTAAATTTATGTATTTATGTATTACTAAACCACTTTTTCCTGCCCAAATTTTGTTCTCATTGCTATAGAAATGACCAGAAATCAGTCAGGCTTTCAACAGTGAGTCCTTAAACCCCTGGAAGACAGCAGAGCAGCAAATCACTCACCCACTGACTCAATGCAGAAATCAAAGCTCAGCTCAGAAGCCAATTTCTTGCTTGACTTCAATTTCCCTTGTAAATTCACTATTTTCACAAATTCTTAAGAGAAAAGGAAAAAAATCAGCATTAAACCCCACTGCTTAAAAGGATTTAAGTGTAAAATACAAATCTAATCTTTCAGGCACAAAAAATACCCAAACTTAACATCTACAGCATTGACCTAAAATGAACCCAAGAACATCTTTCTATCAAAATAAACACTTTGTACCACTTGGGGTGGATTTACACTGACAGAGTGATGCACACATGAAGAAGGAAAATGGAATTACGAAAGTCAGAATGAAATCTCACTTATCCAAACTATCTTTTTGGAAATATTACAACACAAATTAATAATGTAGGGAGGAAAAAAAAAAAAAAACCCAAACAAAACAACTCGTGGTGAAGTTCAAATCAACAACTGTGGCAACCCAAATTTTGCACGAGGTCAGTGAGTTATCCAAGAGAGTTTTGTGTTACTCACTGTCCAGGCAGACCAGGACAGTGTCTCTCTCCAGCTGTGTCACATGAATGGCATCCAACTGCTGATTGCCTGGGGAAAAAAAAACCAGATTATTTTATATTTTGTATCACATCAAGAGACTCTGCCCCCACTCAAGATCTTTTCACTCTGCTCTTGTTAGTCTGATTTTATTTACTTATTTATTTATTTATTTATATATATATATATATATATTTTGTTGTTGTTGTTGTTGTTGTTGTTGTTACTCTAATTTTTAAAGGCTTTAAGCTCCCAGAATGTTCTGGGAGAAGCACAAAGCTCTCTGTTCAAAGCAGGTATTTAATAGGAAAACACAACTTTTACTGGATAAAACACATTTTATGCTACAGTTCAGCACAGCTTCCTCCATTGAGAGGCACCAGAATAAACAAAAGGACTTTTAATTCCTAAAACCCCAATCTTTTCCCATAAATCCACATCTGGTAAGATTATTGTGATGATAATAAACTAGTTTAATAGATTTTTTTTCCCTAGTTTTTACTAATGAAGTTGTTCCTACAGCTGCTAAAAAGCAACATTTAAAGTTAAAAATGTCCATCCAACAAAGGCAAAGAAAAGCAGCTGCAAAATATCAACCAGGTCTTAAAAATAACCCAAGTCTTTGCTTTTTAAGAGTCAGCTGAAGATAAAAACCCTCCCCCAGGGGCTGGAGGATGGACAAGAATCCATTTCTGGGAGTTTTTATGCAGGAAAGGAGGGGAAAGAGCAAGATCCAGGAAACAGCACAGAACCACAAGAGAACCCAATTGAGGTTTGAGGAAATTTAGGAAATAAAAGGTGTTTTATAAGGACACTTTGTACTGATGTGGGCAGGTGAGCACAACAGAGTATCAGGGAATCACAGAATAATTTGGATTGGAAATGACCTTAAATCTCATCTCATTCCACCCCTGCCATGGCAGGGACACCTTCCCCCATCCCAGGCTGCTCCAGCCTGGCCTTGGACACTTCCAGGGATCCAGGGGCAGCCACAGCTGCTCTGGGAATTCTATTCCAGGGTCTCCCCACCCTCCCAGCCAGGAATTCCCAGTTCCCACTATCCCACCCATCCCTGCCCTCTGGCAGTGGAGCCATTCCCTGTGTCCTGCCTCCCCATCCCCAGTCCCTCCTCACATGGGATCAGCTTCCATCAGCTGCTGAGCCTAAAGGGTTCCCAAACAACTCCAAGGAAGGAATATCCAACATTCCCAGACCCCAAACCTTGGAAGAGGGGCCAAGGTCTCACCTGCCCCTATCTCAGTGAACCACGAGGAGGCAGAGTTCAGGTTGATTGTCTCAAACTGCACCACCTGGTTGGGCTCTGTGCCCTTGGAGATGGCCACACACACCATGGGATACTCCTGCTCTGGGATCACCAGCATCTCAAACACGTTCAGAGGGCTGGGCAGGGGGAAATCAAAGTGCTAGAAAGCAAAGAAAAAAATTATCAGGTCTCTGTGAATTTACTTTCACCTTGAAGTGACTCTACAACAACAGCATAAAGTATAAATAAACAGAATTTTCACTGCTTTTGGAGCTGGGCAGAGGTGGATCATGGGCTCTTATTGCCAGTGTTGGGCTTGATCCAGCTCTTAAATGACTTTTATGTTACTTAAATTACTTCAGTCACAAGATTTTCTGAGTCAAAATGTGTCCAGCCAGATTTTCAAGTGCTCACAAGCCACAAATGGCACCAGCCTGGGGTGAACTTTCCATCACAAACTCTGGAAAGGTTATTTCAACAACTGCATAATTATTCAACTCAACTGAAAGTAAATGCTTACCTTTATTAACATGAATTTCTGCATTGGCTCATACCACTGGAGCAGAACAATTCCAGACTGCAATGCACCACACAGGTACTTGTGGCCTGTGTATGGATTTCGTACTACATACAATAAAAAAACAAACAAACAAACCAGAAAATATTAAAGCCCTGCAAGTTCAACACTTGAAAAAAAACCCCAACCCTACAGCTATCTTTACAAATGAGTTAAGAAATAGCATTATAAAATCATATCATGGCATGATTAGGCTTGGAAGGGACCTTAAAGCCCATCTTGTTCCATCAGTTTCCCACTTGTTGCCTTCTGGCTTCCCATCCCAACATCCACAGTGATTAATACTGTGCCACATTCCAGATAAATTCAATTACAGCTTTAATTAATAACCAGTTGCATTCCTGAGGTCCCAGTTCAGAGGCTGAGTGGGCAGAAAAGCTGCAGTGCCTCTCCCTGGGGCTGTGGGAGCCAGGAGAGAGAGCTCAGGGTCAGGCTGGAATAAATTTATTGGAATAAATTCCCAAGTAGGGAAGGTGGGAAGCTCCTGGGAAGCTCTGACAGCTCCTGAAATATATGAGACAGGGTTTGGGTGGTTTTTGAAGCTCAGCTGGACACAGGAGCAGCCTGATTTCAGGAATTATTTGTAGGTGTAGATGTTACACAGGGCACTTTAGATGAGCTGAACAGGATCTCCAAGTGCAGCTTTATATTCATTTTTAGGGGTGAAAGGCACAATGTGCAGATGTACCTTGGGGATGTGGCTTAGTGCTGGGCTGGGGGATGGATGGATGATCTCAGAGGGCTTTTCCAGCTCTGATAATTCCAATATTCTGATTTCAAACAGCACCAGGGCCAGTCTTGGAAAGGACAAACACTCTGCAGGCAGCCCAAGCTTTAACCCTTTCTGTGCCCTTCAAACTGCACTTGTGGCTCTGCCCTCCCCAGGCTGCCAGAATTTTTATTCCTACTGATCCTTTCTTGGTGGAAAATACTCAAGTTTTCCTCACTAGAAGTTGGAACTGGGTCACACTTGGAGCCAAGGTGACAAAGCAGAAAGGCTGTTTGTGGATGTGCCAGGAGTGTGGGAAGGATTGAATCCCAATATTCTAACCCTGCCCTCTGGCAGTGGGAAGCCATCCCCCTTGTCCTGGCACTCCATCCCTTGTAAAAACTTTCTCTCCATCTTTCCTGTAGCTCCTTCAGAACTCTTCCAAAGAACTCTTAAGTTTATTAAAAATGAGTTTCAGACATGCAATGTCCATGGAGAAAGGGCAGGGGAATAAATGGCAAAGCTGGATTTTTCTGCTCACCTATACAGCATTTGTGGCATCCTTTTGTGTCAGGGATCTTGGTTGTTAAGGCAAATTTCCTGGAATAATAATCACCAAAAAATGCATCAGCAACAGAAGTCAGGGCCCTTCATGCACCAACTCAACAGCACCAACATAATTTATGGCTATTTTCACTTATTAATAATTGTCTATAAGTGAAAGGTTTGTACCTTGGTAATATTTTGTCAGGAAATCTGTGGGTTTGAATATGAGCAGCTAATCCTGTTTTTTTGGCTTGTTCAAACAATGCTATTAAATTATGGGAGTAGAGCTGGAATGTTTTCCCTGTAAGAGAGAAAGGCACAGTTGGTATCTCAGCCACTCCTCCAGCACAGAACTGCAATGTTCAGGAAAATGCAAATATGGAAAAATTACCTTCTATAAACAGGTGTCAGGTAGGTCAAGTCCAGATATGAATAAAAAGAAAACAAGATAAAAATAATAATGAATATAGAGAAGATCTGAGCTAATTTCATTACAGTTGTATGCAAACACTTTCTAAAGGCTGTAATTATAAAACAGCAGTAAATTATATTAGGATATTACCTTATCTATAAAGCAAGTGTTACAGAAATCCTGCATGTTTCAAGGCACAGTCCCACCATCAGCCTCCATGGCACAGTGCCTCATTCCTGTCTGGAATGTTCTATTCCAGGACAACTGAATGTCCAGGAATCAGGAAACCCAAGCAGCAAAACTGCTGCATCAGCAGTACTTGAAAACCACCCTGTTCTCCTTCAGAGGGACACAGGTTTTGTTTTGGGAGCACAGAATCCCAGGGACATTAAATCCCATCCAGTCCCACCCCTGCCATGGGCAGGGACACCTCCCACTGTCCCAGGCTGCTCCAAACTTTGTCCAGCCTGGCCTTGGACACTTCCAGGGATCCAGGGGCAGCCACAACAAATCTGGGAATTTTATTTCAGGGCTTCCCCACCCTCAGAGCCAGGAATTCCCAATATCCCATCCATCCCTGCCCTCTGGCAGTGAAGCCATTCCCTGTGTCCTGTCCCTCCACCCCTTGTCCTCAGTCCCTCTCCAGCTCTCCTGGAGCCCCTTTAGGCCCTGGAAGGGACTGTAAGATCTCCTCAGAGCCTTCTCTTCTCCAGGCTGACCAAATACACTGCATTCAAATGTTCCTGTTTATTTATAACAGTGCATTTATAGCTGTTTGTTTATAACTGTAATCATTTCCCCTCTATTCCCACTCACCTGACAGGGACATTAAGGTGTTGTTGATAACGTACAGCCAGGTGCACTTTCGAGGAAATAACTGGGAAAAAAAGGAAAATAATTCCATTAATAGAAACATACAGGAATTTTAAACTGTGATTTTCTCTGCCTGTTCCACCTCCACCATTCCTGCAGAGAGCCACACTGGAGAAAATCCCATCTTACTGTTTATTCTCTGTTTTGGAGCCTTACTTAGCCCTGACCATGGAATATTGGAGTAAGTGTCCAAGGCCAGGCTGGACAGGGCTTGGAGCAGCCTGGGACAGTGGGAGGTGTCCCTGCCATGGCAGGGGTGGAACTGGATGGGATTTAAGTTCCCTTCCATCCCAAACCATCCCATCATTCTAGAACACTTTGTCCTGTGTGCCACTCCCACGTGCAAAGTAAGAAAATAGGTGTGGGAGAAAGTGTAGAAAGAAAATATCCAATTGGTTTGATTCAAACTGAATATCTCACAGAAATTTTCTGTTTAATAGAATAGCTTTGGGTTTATTCAGTGTTTCCACTGAAAAACTACAAATGGAATAAAATTATCTTCCTGGAACTGGGAGATATTAACCTTGGACAGACAGGAAGCACTCTGGAAGATGAAACCAGAATTAAAAGTTGGAGAAACAGTACAAAATATGCATCTGGAGGGGAGAAATCATCAAATGGACAAAAGGAAAGTGGGAACAATGTGGCAGAAGTCTGTGAGGTTTAGGGTGGTCACACCTGACCTCTGCCAGCTGGGAATGCTCTCATGGAAAAGGAAACTTTGGTTGAAGTGCACTGAATGTCATCCCTAGCCACCACTGGCATAGCCAAGCTTTCACTGGGACATAAAAAAGCACATGGAAAAGCCCAGAGAACACTGCTGGATGAAATAATTTAGGAAAACACACAAGGAATGAGATTCCAAGAACATCCTGACTCTGAAACATCAGATTTAAGACCATGATTGCATGAAATGGCTTTGGAAAGGGTTAGAGAAACCAGGAAAAGCTTCTTGGGGATAACAAGAGCAGCTGAATTAACTGATTGAGGGCTCTGCATCCAGGGAGCTGCAATGTGCCATCTAGTGGGGATGGAATGGAGAGAGAAGGGGCAGGGAATTGTTCTCCAAGGACATGGAAGATTTTACAGCAGTGTCACACAAGCAGCAACTAAAAAACACAGGAAGGTCAGGGAACAAGTAATTTTCAGGTTTTCATTATTGGCTTTGATGGGAATAATTTAAGCCCCAGAGCCTGGTATCTCCTCCCTCCAGTGCCAACTTCATTGCTCCATAATATCCCCAAATCTGTTCTGTGTGCTCAGCCCACCAGAACTCACCTGTTCCATGGTTGCTTCGTGGAGTTCATTCAAATTCAGAGTGTAGATCCCTTCTTCTGTGCCAAAGATGATGTACTGATCTGAAAAATCAATGGAAAGGGATTATTCCCCTCCCACTTTGGGAGGTTTCAAATGCAAACTTAAAATAACTTTACAAATTATTTTTTTTCCCAAGCCCATCACCAAACATAACATAACTTTACCTTTAGTATCTGGATGTATCCATGAAGTTGCACAATTAATCTTCAAAGGACAACCATCAAAGACTTTGGAAAAACAGGCTCCCATCTGAAAGACATCAAAACTGAAACCTGAAACAAATTTAAGAGTGTGAAGAGCTGAACACACACAGACTTTCACTGCTTTTAATTTGAATTCATGGACATTCAAAAATGCAAAGAGGGCTCAAAATGGTATCAACAACTTTAGGTACCACTGGGTAAGAACAATACACACTGGAAGGATTTAAAATCCATGTGGATGTGGCACTTGGGGACATGGCTCAGTGGTGGCCTTGGCAGTGCTGGGGAAATGTTGGACTCAGTGATCTTAGAGGGCTTTTCCAATTGAAATTATTCTGTATTATATGAATATTGACTATTATTTACTGAATATAAAAACCATGAATATTGAGTGCATATAAAATGGCACATGAAGGGGAAACAGGCAAAAGCTTTTCATCACTACAACCTTTTCCCATTTCTCTTCCTAAGCAGGGGCTGACCCTAGAGATCACAACTCAGGGAGCCAGGGAAGCCTCCAACCCTTCACACCCAGACTGAACAGTGACAGGAAGGAAAATCACTGGAAAATCTGTGAGATGCAGAAAATCCCCCCAAGTGAGTTGTGCCTTATTCCAGCATAAGCCAGAGAGAGGAGGTTTCCCTAATTCCCAGTGCACATGGATTTCTTACCAGCACCTTTGGAGTTGGAGGCAAACCATTGATTGCTGGTTTCTGTGGGAAGAAAGAAAGATGATAAAACCCCTCCTGTGCACTGATCAGCTTGAGGACACAACAGTGACATCAGCCCCACAGTGCCAATACCTACAGGGAAATCTCTCTTCTCCTTTTTCCGTGGCAGCTGAGGGATTTGTCCAGGTCCTTCTGCATTCTCCTCGATGTGTTTCAGCATCCCATTGCCATTGCCTGAAAAGGAGCCCAGACATGGTTTGCAGCTGATTTGATACAGTGAAATAGAAAATCTCTTCTTCCTTGTGCTGAGCTGGAGTGGAAGAGTGAGCTCTGACATTCCATAGCCACATCTCAGGGAGCTGAACCCTTCCCAGCACAGTGTCCACTTCCACTGTTATCCAAACAGTCCCTGGGACAAATCCCACTGAGAATAAAGCTGTGGCAAGGTCCTCCCCACACATTCATTGTTTTTCTGCTGTTCCTGCAGGGGACACAGTAATGGGACTGACTGGCTGAGTGTCCTTGTTTCAGTAAGGAAATTCCCACTATGGGGCAATGGCTCTAATAAGAACCACACATGGAAAAAGGAGAACTTCACCTCATGATCAGCTTGTTTTAAAATATTATCTCCTGGTAAAGCTGTCTCTGGGAGCAATTCCTTTTCCAAGGTGCCAGGCAGCTCTAGGACAGGTAAGGCACTCACCCAGGTCGCTGTATCTGGCTGTGAGCAATCCAGGGCTGCTGATGCTGCTGGTCATCCCCATGGGGCAGGAATCTGCCTGGGGCCCACAAACTGGGATGCTCTGCCTCCTGTGGGCTGCTGGGGCTCTGCTCTGGGGGTCTGGGAAGTGTTTTATTGTCTGGCATCTGTTGTCATCTGGGAGGTTTTCCTCGGGGTAATTGTTCATCCTTGGCTGCAAGGAACCAAAGAGGGGAATGGTTACTTGGGAAATGGGAGGAACTGGAAATGGCACCTGGAAAGAATAAACCTCAGACAAGCTGAATTTAAGTCAGGCTGCTGCTACATAAAAATGTATCAGCTTTTGTAATGTCTGTGTGATTTTGGGCACCACCATATAAGAAAGATAAAAAGCTCCCTGGTGAGCGGGGACAGGACCTGAGGGAAAGGCTGGAGCTGGGCCAGGGGAGGTTTAGTTTGGATTTCAGGAAAGGTTCTTCCCCCAGAGGTGCTGGGAACTGCCCAGGGAATGGTGACATTCCCAAGGCTTGTGTTTGGACACCAGGGATGCCCAGGATAGGATTGTTGGGGTGTCTGTGCAGGGCCAGGAGCTGCACTGAATGATCCTGTGGGTCTCTTCCAGGAGATCTGTGGTTCTATGAAAATAAAACATCTGACAGCAGAATAATTTCAGAGGCTCCTTTCTGATGGAGTGTCACAGGCAGAAAGCAGAACAAGAGGCCATCCCAGTCTGGCTACAGCCCTTCAATCCCACACTTCTCACCTTGGGAGGCAGCGGGGGTGGCCCAGCTCGCTTTAGTGTTGATCTGCAATGGAAAGAACAGCAGTTGTCTGAGTTCATCCAAACCCAGAACTCCCCCAGCACTGGAAATAACATGAACCAAAGGCACAGAAAAGCAGAGCAGAGCTTTGCACACACAGGGTTAAACTAGAAATGCCAGAGCAGAGGGGAAGCTCATTAATCTTGTTAGAAGTGTTGGTTTTTCATAAACTCCTGTTCTTTCATAAATACCAGTATTATAGAGCAATCTGTGGGGAAGGATATTTGAAGTTTGCAAATCAATATACATTCAGGGACTGGATGTTAGGCTGCAAGGACTTTAGCCAAGGGCCTGCAGTGACAGGACAGGGGGGAATGGTTTTAAGCCAGAAAAGCGGAGATTAAGGTGAGATCTGGGGAAGAAAATCTTCCCTGAGAAGGTTGGAGGCCCAGGCATAGAGAAGCTGTGGCTGCCCCTGGATCCCTGGAAGTGTCCAAGGCCAGGCTGGACACTGGGGCTTGGAGCAGCCTGGGACAGTGGGAGGTGTCCCTGCCATGGCAGGGGGGTGGAACAAGATGATTTTTAATGTCCCTTCCAACCAACCCATTCTGGATTCTGTGATTCCAGTTTGCAGCCTTGCTTTTGCACCAGACAAACATTTGGACAGCTGAGCTGGGCAGGATCATCCTCTCACAACCAGGCCTTGCTTGTGGCCAATGGATTAATCAATATAAAATCTGATTTTATGTATTAAGCACTTCCACAGGGACTGTAAGATAACTCAGGAAGGAGAGCAGGGCAGAAAGCAGAGCTTTGGGATTTCTCCTGAGGGTCAGGGAAGGAGCCAAGTGCATGTCAGCCCTGGGGGAGCAGCCAGCCCTCACTCTGTGAGTGGCAAAGCCTCCTGCAGCATTCTGAGGGAAGAGGTTTTGGAGCAGAGCAACTGTACAGGAAGGAGATCCACTCACTCTTCAACATCTTCACTCCCATCTCCAAATTTTGTGAGCAGTCCCCTAAGGCAGAATGTTTATAAAATTAAGAGCTCAGCTCTGAGGTCGACACGTGCAAGTCAACCCACCCCTGATGTCACTGAGTTTCACAACAAGCATCTCCCTGCCCTTCCCAAAACAAATAATTCTCTGCACTCAGCCCTTTTCCACTCTGTAAGGTCCTTTCCTTCTCCTTACCCCTGAAAAATCACTGGATCCTCTTCCACAGCATCAGCTTTCATTCCCTACCTGGCATTTCAAATATTGTTGAAATGTCTAACACCAGTACAATATAAAAAGAGAAAAAAGGAACAGAGGAAGTTACTGGGAGACAAATAGAGAAAAGCCTTTAAAGGGAAGTTTCCTTATTTATACATATAGACAAAAGACCCAGATTGTTTCCCACTACAGTTTCAAAGCTACTCCAGGGACAACAACAACAAAAAAAATTGTGACTAGAGGATCAAAGCAGCACTGAAAATATAACCTTGAAGAAAAAAACCCTGATAAAATTTTGCAAAATGGCAATTTTCAGGCTGTGTCTTTAAAGGGCAATGACCAGGAAAACCCAGCCAAATTTGGATTAATATGAAATATCCCTGCAAGTCACTTCTGAGGCAAAGCAGCAGACAGCTGCCAACAGGAACTATTAAAAAATTTAAAGGAGAAAAAAATCTTTTTGTTTGAAAGGTTCTTGTTGCCAAGAGAAGCTGTGGCTGCCCCTGGATCCCTCGAAGTGTCCAAGGTCAGGTTGGACACTGGGGCTTGGAATAATCTGGGATGGTGGAAGATGTCCCTGCCCATGGCAAGGGGTGGAATTGGATGGGCTTAAAGGTCCCTTCCAATACAAATCTTTCTGGGATTCTATGAAAACCATCAATAAAAAACACCTCCATAATGCATTTATACAAAAGTAATTTTAAAATGCTGCAGTGAGAAAACCAAGGAATCAGGTCCACATTCTGGTATTGCCCTAAGTCAAAGATATCTCTCAGCATCCACTCTGATAAAAGCCAAAGGGCATGAAAAGCAAGGACCCCCAGCACACATCCTCCCTGGACATGCCAGGGATTACTCAGAACTGCTGGGGCAGAGGAGTTATGCATTTCCTGTTTATCTTTCCAACTGGAACTGGTTTCCAAGTGAGCAGCACGGATCCACTACCCAGGACTGCTGTCCCTGCCCTCCTTCCCAATGAATCTGTACCTATTTATTGATTTATAGCCCTGGGAATGTTTGCTGCAGCTTTAGCACAGCCTGCTACAGACAAAGGCACAGGAACAGCATCAAATCTGAGTCCCTCTGCCAGGAGGAGCTGCCCTCCCTTCCTCCCTCCCTCCCTGCTCCTGGACCCCACAGATTCCAGCTGTCTGCAGAAAATCCACCAAGGCTTCAACCCACAGCTCAGCAGGGTCACACAAACAAACCCAGGGCACAGGGAGAGACAGAGCCCCTCAAAGTGCAGACCCAGAGCCCCCCAAAGTGCAGCCCCAGAGCCCCCCAAAGTCCTGGAGTACAACAAGGCTGGGAGCAGGAAAACCAGGATGCTTTAAAAGGCTCAAATCCTGGCAATCTCCAGCAGCCTTCCAGGGGGCTGTAATGTCAGCTGACAGCTTATGCAAGACTTTTATCTGCAGGAAAAAAAAAGCCAGAGAAATTCACTGTCTGCTGCTGAGTTCCAAATAAAGATGGGAAACAGGCTCTTTGAGCTGAGCAATGATTTGAGCCCAGATATCATCTTTCCCTACATGTGAACCTCCACACTCCTGACTGCAAATCCAGGGATTGCCTTTAAAGGCAGAATCCACTTTTTAGCAGCAAAAGGAAGGTGCACACCTAAAAGAATTCAGTCCTAACTTGGAGAGAGTGGTGCTCCTGTACTTCAGAGCTGCTCTATCCCAGGGAAACCAGCTATAAACACATTTTTCCCTACAATATTTCACCCCAAAAGACTGCATGGCTGAGTTCTAAATTATACCCACAGCAGGAGGAGTGCTGCAGTGTTACTGAGCTTGGTAAAACTCAACATTCAGAACTGGTTTCTCCTTCCCTTTCTCAAGTTCAGGGCTGTGCACAGGCCTTGTCACAGGATGTCACAACCACAGGCACGGCCCAGAAGAGAAGTGTGAGGCCAGAGCAGGATCCTGAACTCAGCTCTGCTGCAGGAAATTCACTGTGGCTCTGTTATGTCACTGTCCTGGCCATGCATTTACACTTCACTTCCCACCTACAAACTTCAAACAAGCTACTGGTGGTGTTTAAAAAGACTTAAAGTCACTCTCCGAGAGGATTGACCAGGCACCTGCAGAAGAAGGGCTGCACACTGGGGAACATCTCCTGAATTTATCAATATTCAACTGGATCAGGGCTTATGGTTTGATTTAACATAACTCATTCTTCTTTCAGTTTCATAATAAGTCACAGAAATAAAAGCTGGTTTCATCTGTACTTACTTGTTGCTCCCATCAACAAAAGGATTCCAATGTGAAGCAAAGTCACTGCCAGCTGCCACAACCTGAAGATGCAGAAATTGTCATTTTACTTCCCCCCTGTCAAACTAAAGTATCTTAATGCACCTTATCTAGCACACAAAGGGGCCTGAGGGATTCCCCAGCCCTGCAGAACAATCCACAAGCAGTAAAATCAAATTCCAAAGAGAAATGACACCTTACAATCTATAAAGCAATTACTGATAACCTATTTTCTTCTTCTTAGAGTTAAAAACAGCACCTGGAAATGGTGCAATGTCCAGATTGAGCAGTAATAAGTACAGGAAAATAAAAATTTATGGTGAAAAATCCAGTGAGGGTTACTTAGGAAACTTTAAAAATATTTTTCCAGCAAGCTGCTAAGGACTGAACCACAAAATACTGAAGATACTGGAGTTTTATTAAATAAATAAACCTCAAAACTTGCCCTTACCATTTCATCCCGAGCTTCTGTTTCTTTCCTTAGAGGGGGCTCAAATTGCAGCTTATCAACTGCAAAATAGAATCATTTCATAATTAACACACACAGTCAGGCACTGGGATCCTTTCAGTGCCCACTCCAGGGAAATGCAGCTAGGAACAGATCTAAATACTCTGTACACAACTCTGGATTTGCCTCTCAAATGAGCAGCATTGCACTATCAGCCTCATTGTCTGAGTGCTTGAATTTGCAAATCTGAAACCCACAAGAAAGGCCAAAAGCAAACACCAAGTCACAAAAATGTAACTGTTTAACCACTTGTCACTTTGAAATGCATGTGAAAGAGAAAAAGGCTCCTCAAGAGCAAATTCCCTGAGTGTGATGCAGGTGATGCACAGGAGCTGCCAGGCTTGGTGCTACCAAAGGCCTGTGATCAAACCTGCAGATAAAACCATTTCTACCCTCAGTATTTCAGCTCAGATCCATCTGAGTAGTTTATTAACATGAATGTTAATTTTATTTCTGAATAATAATAATTACTATATTATTATAATAATATTACAACATATTTATTTATATTTATATTAAATATATCTGTATTTATATAAATAATAGTTCTACTAATATATTTATTTTATATCTATATTTAATAATATATATTAAATATAATATAATATAATATAATATAATATAATATAATATAATATAATATAATATAATATAATATAATATAATATAATATAATATAATATAATATAATATAATATAATATAATATAATATAACCTAACATAATATAACCTAACATAACATAACATTACATTACATGACATTATATTATATTATATTATGTTATGTTATGTTATGCTATATTATAGTGGTGGTTTGCAAAGTTTTTTTTAAATTTTTACCTGCTGAGACTTGGGCAGTCTCCCATGTACCTGACAAGTGTTGGATTTTTAAGATTGTCACATTGTCACACCAATGAGAAAGTTTAGGTGTCTTTGTGAAATACACATGTAAAGATAGAAAAAACCCTGGAAAGCTTTCTTTTATTTTAATTTCAAATTAGCAAACCAAAATCACTACAATTATATAAAGATAAATACATTTATATTAAGTATATTTATATTAAATATATTTATTTATAATATAGTTGTTATTTATTTATTTATTTATTAATAATTATTATTGAATCGTGCTGCCTCTCCAGGGTTTGCTTCCCAAATTTTTGTCCCATTTTTGGGACCCCAGAGGTGGCTCAGCCCCAGCAGGGTGAGCAGGGCAGACTCACTCACAGTTGATCTCCGAGGCCGTTCTCTCGGCGCGGACGTTCCTGTTGGTGGAGCGGATGGTGTGCCGGATCACCGAGTGAGGCTGCGGGAGGGAGGAGAGCTGGCAACAGCATCCAGCAACACCCAAACCAAACCAGCAACACCCTAACCAAACCAGCAACAACCAAACCAGCAACAACCAAACCAAACCAGCAACCAAACCAGCAACACCCACACCAAACCAGCAACAACCAAACCAGCAACAACCTAACCAAACCAGCAACCAAACCAGCAACAACCTAACCAAACCAGCAACAACCAAACCAAACCAGTAACCAAACCAGCAACAACCTAACCAAACCAGCAACAACCTAACCAAACCAGTAACCAAACCAGCAACAACCTAACCAAACCAGCAACACCCAAACCAAACCAGCAACACCCTAACCAAACCAGCAACACCCAAACCAAACCAGCAACAACCAAACCAGCAACAACCAAACCAAACCAGTAACCAAACCAGTAACCAAACCAGCAACAACCAAACCAGCAACACCCAAATCAAACCAGTAACCAAACCAGCAACAACCAACCAAACCAGCAACAACCTAACCAAACCAGCAACAACCAAACCAAACCAGCAACACCCAAACCAAACCAGCAACAACCTAACCAAACCAGCAACACCCAAACCAAACCAGTAACCAAACCAGCAACAACCAAACCAGCAACACCCAAACCAGCACACACCAGCACACCAACCAACACCGCAAACCAGCACCAGCCACAACACCAGGCCAGCAACAACCATACAGACCAAGCCCAGCCGCACACCAACCAAACCAGCACAACCACGCAGCTAGACCAAGCCAGCCAACCAGCCAAACCTAGACCAGCACACCAGCCAACGCAACCAACCAGCCACCACCACCACCAGCAACACCCAAACCAACCAGCAACACCCAGACAACCAACCAAACACAACCCAAACCAGCGCAACCCACGGAACTGCCAGCCAGACCAGAACCAAACCAGCAACACCAGCCACGCACACCAGCAACACAGAACCACACACCCTAACCAGGCCAGAACAACACCAGCCAACCACCAACCAGCAGCACACCACCAGCCAACCCTAACCAGACCACAGCACACCAAACCAACACCAGCAACACCCAAACCAGCAACAACCTAACCAAACCAGCAACAACCAAACCAACCAGCACACCACCACCAACACCAAAGTAACCATAACAAAAACCAAACCAACAACAACCAAACCACCAAGAACAGGAGCAGCTGCTGTTGGAGCTTCAATCTCACACTCCCAAAGCACAGCAGGACATTTAAAAGGCCACTTTTGACAAAAAGCAGAGAATAAAATTGTTCTCACCTCAAAATCGTCATCGTCAACTTCCCCATAGTGGGTGTGGTTCTCAGGGTTGTTGACTTTGTCCAACAGCTCAACTGCTAAAGACCTGGAGAGACCAGGCTGCCCTACAAAGCTGTGCTGTAATCACACACAAAAAACCCAAGTTTTAACATGCAATTAACAGATAACTTTCAGTAATAAACACTCAATAGCTACTGATATTTTTTTGGTGCTTTCTGGAGGTTCAGCTGTTATCTTAATGACTCCTCAATGTTGGACTTTCTAATAACAGAAATATGGAAATACTCTGCTCTGGGCCACTTGCAAATTAAACTCCAATCAAACAAATAATTACACTTTAACTTAGTTTTTTGCATCAGTAGTTCAGAGCTTGGGAAAGCAGAGATACATCAAGAGCTGCTGGAATGTTTTTGGGAGTCAGGAAAGTCCAACCTCTACACAACTCCAAGGCTGAGGTAGCACTTGTAGGAAGGTTGAGAACATGAAACCAATTTCTATAATTTGCCAAAAATTGTATAAAACTCTGTAAAAATCCTGAACAAAATCCACTTGCTAACAGCTGATCAACATGTTCTTCCTTCAGATTTCACCACCTGAGTTGTAAGATTAAAGAAAATTTGTTTCCCTTTGTTTCCTACTGATCTGTCCCTCATTTTGAAGCAAAAGATCCCATCCTGAGGTCACCAAATGTCCCAAATCACTTACAGAGAGAAGTCTGTCTGCTGTCGGTCTCTTCTTTGGATTTTTTGTAAGTGCTATCTTGACAAAATTATGGAATGTTGCTGACCTTAAAGAAAAGGAAGGTTTATGTTGAATTTTTCAAGGTATTATTGGTTTTAAGACAGTTGCTAAGCAGATTACAACAGAGTGTGATAAAGCAGAATATCGGGCAGGTATCTCACCTCTGGGTTGAATAATTCCATTTCCAAGTTAACAAAATAGGGAAAAAAACCCATTTGATTCATGGAACTTGCATGAAAAACATTTTGGTACAGAAAATAAACCAAGAATGGCACCAGGAATTTCTCACAGGGTAAATAAACAGAAAAGGATTAAACCATTACCTGTCCCCATGACAGGGGCAGGTGCCCCATGACAAGAATTAAGGAAGATAAAGATTTTTCCTCTAGAACATACTAAGAGCACCAAAGAAGGGTCTCTTCTTCAATAATAACAAATATATTTTCCCTTTATCTATAAAATCATAGAATGGTTTGAAGGGACCTTAAGGATCACAGAATTCCAATAAAATATGGATCAAAGGAAGGAGCTCCACCTACCATTTTGCTTTTTCCTTTAGCTTTGGCGGTTGAAAATTACTTTTTGACATTAAAAACAAAGCCCTAAAGGAAAGAAAGAAAAGAAAGAATAATGATATAATGTGGTAAAAAAAAAAAATTCTAAAATCTAAATACTTTAACACTTTATGGTGAGAATCATACTGGTGAAACTGGATTGGAGTTTGCACTGGGTTAAAGGAGAGATAAAGGGAATCTGTAGATTTTATCTTTAAATAAAATATTTTCAGTATCATAACCCTGTTAAATATTAGGGTATGGCCTCTCTAGTGGTTTCATATCACCAGGAAATCTGTCCCTGCTCTTGATTCTTGATTCTGGATCCCAGAATGGTTTGGGTTGGAAGGGAACTTAAATCCCATCTTGTTCCAACCCCCCTGCCATGGGCAGAGACACCTTCCACTATCCCAGGCACCACCAAAAATGTAACAATTTCATTATTTTTCTTATAATTTCCATTCCAAATGCAAGATTTTAGGAAGACAGACATGAAAACAGTGAAGGAATCTTGGTGGGAGAGTTTCTCCTTCTGATCTCCAGAGAAGCTTCAAGTGAACCCTGACAATTCCTACTGAGGAATCAGCCAATTCCTGGGATTCAGGCAGGTTCTGGAGGCAGAGGAGCACAAACCTCATGGGGTGCAGGTCGAACATGGGGGGCTGCAGCTCTGCCAGCTCGATGGCAGTGATGCCCACGGCCCAGATGTCGCACAGCTGGTTGTACCCCCCGTTCTTCTCCACCGCCGCCACCTCGGGGGCCATCCTGGAAAAAACCAACACTTCCCTTCAGTTCCTGCTCTCCAGGACAGTTACAAAAGTGTGCATTTACAAAAAAAAAAAAAAAAAAAAAAATTAAATGAAATGTGTAATTATTATGATGAAGTTTATGATCTAAAATGCCTCATATTCCCCCTCGACAAACAAAGAAGTGCAGGGGAATGAACAGGAAATGGGGGGAAATGACAGCAGGAATACAAATATTTTTATGTCTAATGGAGTAAGTTAAGAATTTTATGTTCAGATTGGGTTTTGATCATTACAGAAATACTTTTAAAGTTTTTATTAACATATACATAAATCATTACAAACTAATTTAAGGTATACACTTATGATTATTCAATTTGTTTCAATATTATTCTACAAAGTATGTATCATGGGTTTATTTGTAGGTTTTTTTTCCCCCTAAAGCACTGGAAATATCTTGGATCTAAGGACAATTAATGTGAACTTGGTATGCTTTACACAGTGAGTAATCTTTTGAATTGCCTGAACACAAACTAAGGGACACAAAATACATGTACTGAATATAACATAATAAAAACAAACAAGGAACACAGCAAAAAAAGTCACATTCAAGAGCAAGGTAGGGACACAGAGAACTCAAAATCTCTTTGTGGATCTAAATAAGCATCTTAGGAGAGGGGATGCATCTGGATCACCTCTGGACACAACCTCCATTCCCAACAGGGAATCCACCCTGACATGTCATCAGCATCCAGTTTTTTGGGGGTTGATGGGAACAGCACCAGGCTCAGCATTCCCAGGAAATGAGACCAGAAAACCTCCCTGACCACAGCCCTCCTTCTCCAGGGCAACAACAATTAAAAGCCATTGTCTGGATGAAGCTGTTTGCCCAGAAAACACCAGCCCAGGCAGCTCCTCTGCATCCCAGTGATGCCTAAACCCACCTAAATTTGCATATTAATCCAGCTCAAGATTTACAAATGATTATTTGCATATTAAATGCTGCCTCGTGCAGACATTAATCAGTAGGGATGATTAAAAGATAGTCTGAAAATCTGGTTTCTCTTCTGCACAGAATTCAGAAAGACATCATTTTAGTTACTAAAAATGTAGGGCTGAGAAACTAAATAACCATTGGTATCCCCCAAAAAGGGAGAATATTCTGCAAAAATAAATTTGGAAGAAAAAACAAGCCTGCCTCAAATATAAAGTAGCTTTTGATACAGCAACAGATGAGCTCCAATCAGTGCTTCCCAGATTTTTACCCTTTGGGCATTTTACTTGGAAGAAAGGGAATTTATGCAATTTCTATAGACATATGTGTGTGTGCTTGAGGATTTCTGGCACAAATACAGGCTCAGCTTTGCAGCACAGCAATCAAAGTGGTTTCTTACCAGTAAGGGGTGCCAATAAAGGATTTCCTCTTTGCAATAGTGGCTGTTATTTTTGCTGCTACCCCAAAGTCAGCTGGAAAATAAAATCAAACCATCAGAGCTTAGAAAGAACAGTTGAAGAGCCCAATCTTCTTGTGTTATGAAAGAACAATCATGTGCCTCATCCAAATTAAAAATTCATTAAGGGAAGCAGTTGCAGATTAATAATAGAGTGTCTTCACTGACATGACTTCAAATCAAAGAGTTTTCTTTCTACACACAGTCCCTCTCTTAGATCATTTTTCCATCTCACAATACATCAACCAGAATTTGTGGATATTCAATTTGAGAGGAAAAACAGCATCATGCCTTGGAAAAGGCACCTTTTTTGTGTTATTTATGGAGGATGGGGCATCTGTTCTCTGCCCTGGAGACTGTCTAGGGGCCAATCATCCCTTGCCCTCAAAACTCCCAAACATCAGATGGTCTTGCAGAGCCAAAAATCATTTAAATCCATTTGATTTGGATTGTTTGGTGGTATAAAGCTGGAGGATAACTTGGAAAAATCCAAGCAGGCAGAAGTCAGGTACCACTGTGTATCCCAAGGGTAATGCAGGGAGTGCAATCTCCTCTCACTCAGTGTCACCTTTTCCTCCTATTTTTTCCTTCTTTCAAAAGCTGTCCTTTCCCAGCACAGCATTCCTGGCTGCCCACAGGGGTCTGGAGGTTGAGCTGAGGCAGAGCTGCCCTGATTCCAGTGGGATGAACACATCCCATGGCAGCTTTTCTTTTCCCTCTAGAGCTTGGAGTTTTCTCTCCTCCACCTTTGTGGAATTGCCCAAGAGCAGCCACAGAGCCAGGATCAGATCCCACTTTTCCACTCTCCCAAGCAGGGGATCCTCAGAGACTCTGCCATCCTGGCCAGGGATAAGAACTGATATCCAGGGAATGTCAGCCTGGTAAATTCCAAAAAAATCTGTGAGGCTTAAAGGCTTGGTGGTTGAATAATGAAATTATCTATAATTTCTTGAGAGAATACAAAACTTCATGGATACACACTTTTACATCACCTTCTATCATCATTTATTGCCCCATTAATCATGGAATAATTTAGGTTGGAAAAAACCTTTAAATTTTGGAGTCCAGCACTACCCCATGTCCCCCGTGCCACATCCACATGGAACTTAAATCCATATTACAAAACTCAGGCAACTCACCCAATTTAACATCTCCATGGTCTGTTAGTAGAATGTTTGCACCCTAAAAATGAAATAAATTAAAAATCTTTATCAGGAATATTGTTCCTGCACTTGGAACTGCAAGATGAATTTCTCAAGGTTCCAAGTTTACCTTTATATCTCTGTGCATTTTGCCCTTCATGTGTAAATAAGCAAGACCCTGGAAATAAAAGACACAATGAATTATTCTGCCATTTGTTAACATCCTTCAAAGCCAGTTCCATTGAATAAATTTAATTTTCTCAATATATTTTGTCTGGAAGTGGAGACATTTGAGATTTGCAGATAAGAGATGCTTCATCTTGTATTTCTTTGCTATCAGCAGTCACAAAATGAAAGAGAATTTTATTTATCTGATTGCAGTATTTTACCCCCACACATAATCAAATTTCCCACCACAGGGTGGGCAGGCAGTTCAAAATTTAGGCAAATATTTGCACTATATCACACCAGAACTTGTTGCTCATTTTCATTTACAGTATGGAAAACAATAGGTTACCCTGGTTAATTGGTTTCTGCTTGATTCTCAATAGAAGTGCTGGAAGTGAACTGATTTTCTGTATTTACTTTATTTACATGGATTTATTTATTTATTGTATTTCTTTATTTACTGTATTGTGCACCTGCAGAAGTACAGTACCTGGAGAGTTTCTCTGCACACATAAGCAATTTGCAACTCTGACAGAGGTCCTGTTACTGAAAATAAAGATTCAAAAATGAAGTTGACAACAAACACATAAATAACATTGTGAAGCAGCCAATAAGAGGTTTGTCCATGCCCAAGTTCCAAGCTGGTTTTACATGATCTGTATTGTACACTGAGCTGAAAAGAGGGGTTTGTTTGCTTGTTTTACAGAAAGGCTTTCTGTAAAAAAACCCCAGCAGCACCATCACAGAAGACAATACCCACAGTGAGAAGAAAACCTATTTTCACAGAATCTAATTATTATTTTATGAGTGATTTTGTAGCACTTTGTATTGTCAGGAAACTGAAAGTGATTTCTGCTAATATTTTAATATTAGAAATGGGAATGTTTCATATCAGGGACTATCTAGGGGGCTTGGAATTGTTTTAAAGGATTTGTACTGAGTAGTTGAAAAATAAAGCAGAAAGAGCTCCAAAAACTCAGTGTTATCATTTAAAAGCAGAGCAAGTCCCCAGCTGTTTTTCCAACAACTCCAATAAATTATTCTACAGCATCAACAACTCCAAATGAAACCTCAGGAAAGAAAATAATACAAGAGTGAGATGGTATTTCACAGGGGTGGGAATAAGAGTAATTTTTCCCCTTTAAAGATCAAATTTTGAGATTTCCCAATGCAAACTGCTTCCTCACCCCATGCACAGTGTCCTTATCCAACTGTTCTGCCATAAAATGTCAATATTAAATGTCAACTATGAAATACATTAAATGTCAAATATTAAATGTCAAATATTATGTCAATATTAAAATGTCAATATTAAAATGTCAATATTATAAATATTAAAAATACTGGGAAGTGCTCTCAAAATCTCTTGACTGTAGCTAAAAATCACTGTTTATGTGCCCCAAACCCCCATATCCAGTGCCAACTGTTCCCTGGAGGTTTAGTATTTATTTTTCTTCTTTGCAGAAAGCTTCCCAATGTAAAAAAAAAGTGAAAAGAATGGCCCAAGTACCATGGTAAATGTCCTGGAGGGATCCCCCACCACAGTATTCCATGCATATCCACAGCTTCTCACGGCTACCAAAACAAAATTAAAACACAGGCATCAGGAGCTGACTGATCTGGATGCAGAACAGAGTTAATCATCATTATTTCAATCATTAATAATATAATAATAATCATTAATAATCATCATTATTTAAATTATTTCCTATTAGTCCTGATCACTCTCTGTTAAAAATACACATTCTGATACATGACCAGCAGTTATACTGTTATTATTACAAATTCTTGTTATTAATATAAATTTCCTCATGTTATCAATAAAAATTGTCACCAATCAAAACAAAAGTTTGATGCCAAAGTCCCTGAGAAATATTTGAACATTATCAATTATAAAAGGTGGTGCTTTAACTCTACAATAAAACACCTGAGGTTTATCTGCTATCAGCAAAATTACATCAAATACCACATTGAAGTCAGGGTTTCAATCTTAAATTGAAATTCCCTCATTATATCTAAAAAGTTCTTCATGCCCTCCAAAATGGGGAATTAGAAATTCAGACATTTAATTCCACTTGAGTCCATTTGGGCTGCAGGGATTCTTTAAATGTAGCCCTTTAAGAAGGGCTAAAAAAAAGATGAAGTCTTGTAGGAAAAAAGATCAAGCAAAGTGCAGATTTCTATTCCCACAGAGCCAATTGATAAATGGCAGAGTTCCACAGAAATGGAGAATATTCCCTGATTTCCTGTGTAATATTTAATGGAAGGTGCAGTGAGCTGACACCACCTTGGTTCTGTCTCTGTTACACCAGAACTGTGAAAAATGTTATTAAAGGCAGCTCAGATTTTTAACTCCCCAGCCATACTTTCATAGCCCAGACAACTATAATTAAATCAAATATCCAAAGGCAATTCTGCTCTGGAGAAATAATGAGCTGCTTTTATATTAGAACTGATAAATGTGTGAGTAGGACTGGATGTGTTGCAAGAGAAAAAATTCAAGGGAAAAAAATTCTTTCTGTTCCTAGTGATAAAAATATTCCAGCCTTTTGGCCAGCAGAGAAAACAAAATATTAGTCACTTTTGTTTTTTCAAGCCAATTGAGCTTTAAAAAAAAAAAAAAAAAAAAAAAAAAAACAAGGGCAATTCAATTTCTGGAAGAAAATTTAATGAGGATACAAGGACTAAAGCAGACTGGGATTGTTTTAGGAGAGAACCAGCAGGAATGTTGATATAAAAAATGGGATTTTTTTACCTGAGATAACTCCCAAAATAGGCGACTATGTTGCAATGTTTGCATTCTTTAACCATATATATCTCCTGCTGTATCAGAGAGAAGTCATCCCCTGCAAAACAGGAAGCAGCCAGGGTTACACCAGGAACTGCTGAACGTCCAGAGAGGGCTGGAGGGATGCACAGAATTTGGGGTTGGATCCCAGCCAAGCACCCAGCCCATCACCCCCAGCTGAATTCCTCCTCTTCCCAATATATCACCTATATTTAGTATTTTGTTGTTGCTCAGATAGGAATGAACACTTGTCCAAATGTCTGCATTGTTTTAATTTTTCTGTAGTTAATAACTGAAAAAAACCCCTCAGCTTCTAAGCTTTTGCAGTGCCCTCAATATAAATTAAAAAGTTTTAAATTTCTCTAAAGAAAAAGCATTCAAGTTTATTCCTCGCAGATTTATTATCATATTATTTTATATTATTATAATTTTATTTATTATTCAGCTTTCCCTTCAAACCAAATTGTAATACATTTCTAGTTTACATTTCTCAAATTATCAATGAAATTCTTCATGAACACAAATCAAGACCATTTCTAAGAGCATAATTTCAATTGTAACATTTAATTCAAATTAAAATTTCATATATATATATATATATATATATATATGTGTTTGGGAGGAACAAATATTTCTTAAAGCCCATGAGAGCAGGGCTGGTGTGGGGGCCTGAGAGTGATCCATGAGCTCAGAGGGCTCCAGGAAAGCAGCAATGGGATGCAGGGAGGGACAGGAGTCAATTCAAACTTTCACATTCAAATTTCAAAATTTCAAATTTTCAACCTTTGATGGCAATCAATTCAAACTCTATTTTTCAATCTTTATTTCCATCCAGCTGCTCCCAGCACAAGAGGAGTGTGGATTGCTGGAAACTAATTCCAGAGGCCACATTGCTGGTTTTTAGGAATATTTCATTCCCAAGGGACCTGGATGGAGCACATGAGCCTGCACACCCACTCTGCTGACTCAGAGCTGCCTCCTCAGGAGGGGGCTGGGTGATTGTGCACATTGGCACATCTAAATATCTTTTTTTGGGGGATGAAAACAGGATCTGCTGAAAAATCCACTCTGAGCAAGGCATATTTCTGCTGCTTTAACATATAAAAGGGTGATTTTTTATAAATTAAAAAAGCAATCATATCACAGATGCAATTTCAGTTTGTATTTATATGGAAAATAAATCCCCTTGAGAGAATTTCCAAGCAGAGAATGTTCTCCCCAGAATCCTGAATTCAAACCCTGCAGCTCTGCCTTGATATTTTCTATATTATTAACTTTTCTCATCCTTTGGCAGGGAAGGACAAAGGGGGAATGGCTTCAAGCTGCAGAAAGGGACATTTAGATGGGATATGAGGAAGAAATTCTCAGCTGGGAGGGTGGGGAGGGGCTGGAATGGAATTCCCAAATTTGCTGTGGCTGCCCCTGGATCCCTGGCAGTGTCCAAGGCCAGGCTGGACAGGGTTTGGAGCAGCCTGGGACAGTGGAAGGTGTCCCTGCCATGGCAGGGGGTGGAATGGGATGAGCTTTAATGTCCCTTGCAACCCAAATTATTCTGGGATGTTTATTTTTGTTTAAAGTTTCCCCAGTAGAATTCCCTCCTGTATTAAAGTCAGGGATGTCCAGCTCAGAAAACACAAAGTGCTTTTCCTGCTCCCTTTAATTTAGATGATTTTGACAAGTCCAAGAGGACTCAAGCACTGGGGCAAATTGAATTCTTCATGTGTTTATTCAAGTAGCAGCACAGCTAATATTTTTTAATAACCTCTTTTAAAATAGATGTTTATATTTGCTGAGCTTTGAGGCAGCTTCCCTGAGAACTTCCCTGAGAACAGTGTGGCTGGCAAAAGAAGTACCAGTGTGTGATGAAAGAAATTATCCCAACTTTTATGTCTCAGTCACTGCCAGGCTTTTATTTAAGAAAATAACAATGAAATACAAAGGTAAAAGGGAACCCACTCACAAGAATCCACCCCTGACTGATTTAAGTAAATCCTCAAGGGCTTCTTGATGTTGAATTAGATGGAGAAACACTTCACTGGGGCAGGAAAACAGTAGTAGAGAAGTTTCAAATGTCAAGAGGCTTTTTATAAACATCAGTAGTATTTTTTTAACCAATGAGAAAGAGAAAAGGCAACACAACTTGCCCAGATTTAGCACAGATTTCACACTGGGCTCAGTTTAGGGGCTACCTTGCAGCTGCAACTTGGCTTGGATTCACACATCTTCAGAAATGATCACTGTGGGTGAGGGATTCCTGAGTTCAGAGAACTATGGGATGGGCTGGGTTGGAAGGGAACCTGAATCCCATCCCATTCCATCCCTGCCATGGCAGGGACACCTCCCACTGTCCCAGGCTGCTCCAACCCCATCCAGCCTGGCCTTGGGCACTGCCAGGGATCCAGGGGCAGCCACAGCCCTGGACACCTCCCCACCCTCAGAGCCAGGAATTCCTTCCCAACATCCAACTTAAATCTACCTTCTGCCAGTTTAATTCAATCCCACTTGTCCTGTCCCTCCAGGCCCTTGTTCAAAGAAAGCCCCTCTCATTCATTTATATAAAATTCTTTAATCTGAGCTTAAATCTCATGGACTCATTCCTCCCATTTCTCCAACAAATTTCCTAAGGGAAATTGCTGAATTCTCACAAACAACTGGAGCATTTGCAAACTACTCAAATATTTTCAAGAAAGTCAAATCTAAACAAGGTTTAAAGCAAAATCCTCTCACCCCACACTGAAAAAAATTCCATCTTTCTCCACTACCCATTGTCCATGAGCTCAGAGGATCCAATGCCAAATCCCAGGGGGCTCTTCAAATCAAAGAATCCTTGAAACATCAGCTGTGACCTTTCAGCACAGCTGAATCCTGCCCCATGTGAAAATCCTGGTGGAGAAACATCCCCAAAACAGCAAAACCTTGCAGGCAGCAGCTGGAACATGGATCACAGGGCAGCAGCCAAGGCAGTTCTAGGAACTGTGACTAATGGGGGAAAATTGAGGGGAATGCAGAGATTTGGGCTAGAAAAGGACTGACAGTGAAAAGATAACAACCTTCATGCACAGAGAAGATAGCAGGGAAGTGGGGAGAAGGGATAATCCATCTCCAGTTTTATAATAGGACAATTAGCAATGGGTTTAAATTGCCTTAACCCTTTTCCCTGGACAGATGAAAAGGTTTTTCCTACTGGAATAATGGGAATCTGTGACATTTCCAACAAATGGAAAAAACAAACAAACAAACAAAAAAAACCAAAAAAAAACCCCAAAAAACCACTCAACAAAAACCCACCAGGAATGATCCTGCTTGTAGCAGAGGGAGACAGCAAAGATGATCATGTGATTTGCTATTTATAAATGAAGAATTCATGCAAGAAATGGGGCTTACTTATAGAGAAAGGCGTGAAAAAGGATTTGAAAGAGAAAGAAGAAAGAAGACAGGGAGCTGATAGAGAAGTAGCAAACAGATGGAAAGAAGAGAAGTTATCCATGAGAAAAGTTTGGCTAAAATATGGAGGAAGTGATTCTGCAAGATGAGACACAGAGATAGGAGGGAAGATGTATAGTTACTCAAAGATGACAAGAATGAACACAAAACAAACCAATTCAGAGTTTCCAGGCAGCTGGAGTATTAATCTTGGCAAGAGATGCTGGAATAGGGCAAAAATGAAATATCCTTGGATAGCAGGGAAAAAAACCAGACAGAATTTGTAGAAAATACTTCACTGAGAGGGAGACAGCAAGATAAAAAGAATTAGACCAAAGGTGACCAAATATCCATACAAGGAGATCTATTTTAGGGATTTGATGGTGAGGAACAGGGAATTGGGAAAACTGGGTTTTGCCTGCTCACATGTTGGCAGTTTTGGGATGTGTGGCACGCAGGGGAATGCTGCAATGCCCACGAGCAGGGACTGAGCCACTGCAGCCTCTCTGCTGGGGGATTTCACCTCTGCAGGAAGGGCCAGTGGGACACACCATGAGCCCACAGAGGAATATTCTCCCTGCCTGGCTCAAGTGGCTGCTTGTCCCCATCTGGCAGGGAGGGACTGCAGGAACCAACAGCCCTGTCATGGGGGGTGGGATCTGAGCCCATGGCAGAAGCTGAGCAAGGGAAGGGCTGGTAAATCCATGATAATTCTGTATTTAAATGGGAGATCGTGGAGGAAACTGGTGGCACATCTATAGCTGTGGATTATTCCATTTGCAGAGCTCACCTGTGTGAGAGCCTGGGAGAGCTGGGGGTGCTCACCTGGAGAGGAGAAGGCTCCAGGGAGAGCTCAGAGCACCCTGCAGAGCCTAAAGGGGCTCCAGGAGAGCTGGAGAGGGACTGGGGACAAGGGATGGAGGGACAGGACACAGGGAATGGCTTCACTGCCAGAGGGCAGGGATGGATGGGATATTGGGAACTGGGAATTCCTGGCTGGGAGGGAGGTGAGGCCCTAGAATGGGATTCCCAGATTTGCTGTGGCTGCCCCTGGATCCCTGGCAATGTCCAAGGCCAGACTGGACAGGGCTTGAAGCCACCTGAGATACTGAAAGGTGTCCCTGCCATGGCAGGGGATGGAGTGGGATGATCTTTACCCAAACCATTCCATGATTCTGTGATTCTCTGCAGAGCTGGAATGTAGAGAGACCCTGCCAAGTTCTCCTGGATGGGGAGCATGTGTACCCTGCATCTCCAGCATGGAAGGCTCTGATGGCTCCAGGGCTGTCACACAGCACTGCTGCCTCTTTGGGCATTCCTCATCCTGATGCTTTTTAGCCAAGTTTATTCCTGCACATATTTTCATGTGCCCCACTGCTCTGAGTGGTCCCATCCTGGTCACTTGTCACAACTGTCCCTGGCAAGAGCTGTGAATCCTTCTGCTGTCCAAAAGGTGATGTCTTGGGGGAGAAATTCCTCAATTTTGTTATAAATTGGTTTATTCTGCATCACTTCAGAGCTGCATCATGGGGCTGGTGCTGTGTGGGAGCAGAGGGAAGGACAGGAGGAGAGAAAAGATGGCACTCAGAGACATCCCAGTGCCACCAGAGGGTGGGACAGAGGCACATTTGAAGAGGCCAGATCTCCAAGGTGCAGCACTCCTGTCCCCACCACGCTGATGGACACAGAGATGTGACTCCCAAACCTTTCCTTGACCTGGGATTTTTAAAACTAAAATTAACATTCCTAATTTAAAAATCAGATGACATTTAACAAGATTGGAAGGACACTTATAAGGGACACTGAAGAGCAGAGTCACACCATGGCAGCCTCTGCTGGGACCATTCTTCAAACATTTCTTATTTCAACAACCTAAGTTCCCAAACAAGGACAGCAATCCCTATGGGAATGAAAACTATTTGCCCCAGACCACAAACTCCACAGCTCCTCTCCAGCTGCCCTGGAGCCCCTTTAGGTCCTGGAAGGGCTCTGAGGTTTCTCTGCAGCCTTTTCTTCTCCAGGTGAGCACCCCCAGCTCTCCCAGCCTCTCCCAGGTGAGTTCTGTGCTGACTTCTCACCATCCCTGTGCTCAACAGATCAAATCACTCACTCCAAACCACTCTCCTGAACCTCAGGAATGTTCAGGCTGTGCTGATAAAAGAGAAGGCTTTCCCAAAAGCAGGATCTTTCATCATGTTTTACCCATATCTTCTATAGAAGTTTTTTAAATGCTGTTTTATCCAGACTGCTTTTCACAGGATTCATGGAAACCTGCAGTCTGACAGAAAGAATTTCAATTCCCCAAACTTGAAACTCAAGAAACCTGATTCCAAGCAGGGAACAGCTATTTGGAAACAGTGATGTTTCCACCAGCAGATTTTCCTGCTGGGCATGGAGCTGCCAACTGCAAACCACTGATGGTCCTCATTATCTCTCTGCTGATACAAAATATTTCTGATGGGGATGTGCTGCCAGGAGCTCCACAGCAAGGAGCACACCAGAGTCTGGAGTGAGTGTCCAACACCAGAACATTTCCCTGTGGATTTCCTCTTCTGCTCTGCCTGGGTTGAATTTATGAGCACCCATCTCATCATATAATTGATATTGCCCAGAGAAGCTGTGGCTGTCCCAACCCTGGAGTGTCCAAGGCCAGGTTGGACAGGGCTTGGAGCAGCCTGGGATAGTGGGAATAGTGGGAATAGTGGGAACAGTGGGAATAGTGGGAATAGTGGGGTGTCCCTGCCCATGGCAGGGGGGGATTGAGGATCTTTAAGATCCCTTCCAACCCCAACCATTCAGGGATTCTGGGATTCCTCCCTCTTTGCAGTTTCTTTTCCCCTCTCCTTGCCTTACCCACCCACTGTTGCACAGCTCAGACTTTAATCTTCACTCTCCCTCTTCACTATTTCTTTTTTCTTGATTTATTTTGCCAAATGAGGTGTTCTCCTAATTCACCCCAAGTGTCTCACTCTGCATTACCTTCCAACTAAAATGTGTGACTTCCCAGCTTCTTCCCTACCTGTAGCACTTCCTTCCCCACCACAACCCCTTTGTCAACTTTCCCCATCCCAGAAACTCTGTTTTTAGTGAAAACTCACTATCTGCATCCTGCTCTGGATCCACACATTTAAGAAGAAGAGTGGATTATAAATTCAATTCAATTCAATTCAATTCAATTCAATTCAATTCTATCTATCCTATCCTATTCTATTCTATTCTATTATATTATAAATTCATTATAGGTTTATTATCTCCAGGCTTTAATTCTATGGAACACCTCCTCTAAATATGTTATATTATAAATTCATTATAAGGTTTATTATCTCCAGGCTTTAATGGCTCTGGAACACCTGGAGCCACAGGCATTCAGCCCCAGACACAATCCCAAAAAAATCACATGTTGAATGGCCAAACTCCCCAAAAATCATACTAAAAATGGCCATAAAAGTCCTAAAATCTGCACTAAAACACCCCAAATCTACCAAAATTGCAAGGATTGCTGGGAAATATCTTAGGAAAGAACTCCTAAAATATCCACCAAAAAAACAGCTTAAAACCCCAAAAATCCCCCAAAAAATCCTAAAATCAGTCACTGGACACCCAAAATCTGCACTGAAATGCCCCAAATCTGACAAAATTCCAAGGATTTCTGAGAAAAACATAGGGAAGAACTTGGACAAAATTCCACCTAAAAAACCCCAGAAAAATCCCTAAAAATTTGTACTAAGAAATGCAAAAATCCCCTAAAAATCACACTAAAATTGGCCAAAAAACTCCTAAAAAACTCCTAAAATCTGCACTAAAACACCCAAAAATGGCCTCCAAATCCTGTGAGATTCGTGGGATTTCTGAGGAAAAAAAAACCCAAAAAATAAAATGGGAAAATGGGTGGGCAAAAAATCCAGAGGAAATCCGACTGAAAATGGCCCAAGAAATGCACTAAAAATGGCCCAAAAAGTCCTAAAATCTGCACTAAAACACCTAAAATCTGCCAAAATTCTGAGGATTTCTGAGAAAAATATCAGGAAAATTTCAGCCTAAAAAAATCCTAAAAATCTGAACACCAAGCAGGCTGCATAGCACAAGGCATGGAAGGTGTGTGTGGTAATAAGAAATTATTTTCATATTTCCTCAACCCAAGGTGCTGCTGCCAACAAAGGTTCAAGCCCAGCAGGCTCAGCTTGAATCAGCCTTAGGCTTAGTTTGAATCAGCCTCAGGCTTAGTTTAAATCAGCCTCAGGCTCAGTTTAAATCAGCCTCAGGCTGGTTCTCCACAGCTCATGTCATCTTTGGGAATTTATTGTATGGAAAATGAGGCTGCCCTGCCCCAGTCCCCAGGGCTCTGCTGTGCTGTTCTCGTGGTGCAGAAAGGCCAGACCCATTTCTGACCCTGGCTCAGCCCCAAAAATCACCTTCCTGAGCTGGCTGAGCCCTGGCATTCAACACACACCTCATGAAGCAAACCTTGGAATGCTCAACATCTCACACCTCTGGATGACTGCTTCCTACAGCTCTGTGTCCAGCTTAAAATTCAACTTGAAATAGGTACCTGGCTATTTTGGGATCTCAAATGGAAAATGCAATCATTGGACCAAAAAAACCAAAAAAAAAAACTCAGCAGTGAGATTCTTCTGTAATCCTTGCAGAAGGTTCTGAACATGACAGAGGGCATTATTCATCAGAACAGCAGTGTTTAAAACAGACATTAGCATATTTAAAAATATGTTTTATGATATTCTCCTAGGGAAAAAGTTCTGTGGCTGAAAACTCCACTGGCAAATAATTCTCTCTTTGTATTGAGTCCCCTCTCAATTCATCTGCTAAACCCATAGAAGGAAGAGGCTTTAGTGTTTCAGACAGTTTTGGCTGCTATGCTGCTGAGTACAGTTGGATTAGTTTCTGAAATAGAATTGGCTCCCAAATTATTTGAAGCATTTGTACTCAGGGAATGCTGGGAAATGTCATTAGCGTGCCATAATACTTTTGCCTAATGCTCTCCAAAGTCTATGCCAAAAAAAAAAGGAAAAAAAAAAAGGGAAAAACACTATTTTGACTCCAAGTGACTGTGGGAGCAGACCTAGAGAACTGCCTCAAATTCAAATAAATTAGTGACAGCAACCTCGAAGCTGAGTTTGTTTTCTTTGTCTGGAGAAGGGACAAAGGTAAGAGCTGATGCAATAAAATACAGATCCTTGCTGGGATCTGTTTCCAGCTGGAGTCTCTTTGGGTCCTCACTCACTACCTGCAGGAGATGAGGGAGGAACAGGAAGCAGCCAGGACTCACCCCTGCCATGCCAGCAATATCCTGAATTCCCAAATCCTGCCATTTTATTGAGTGCAGCTCCTTCAGCTTTCATTCAACACATTCCTCACCTCCTCTGGAGCACTCTGCTTCAGAGCCTTTTGTCTTTTGCTCCCAATTCCAATGGATTAATCAAGTGTTGAGTTTGGAGCTCTTATTTTTCAATCAGCTAATTAATTGACATCAGTGAGACACCTCCTCTTCTCCCAGATCTATTTCTCCACTGACTAACTTAGGGAATTTATTATTAATTTTATTCCTGCTGTGTGAGAGGACCTTGTGCTGGTGTTTGGAGGGGCTGCCCTTCCCAGGAAACCATCACAGGTAATTCCTACAGTTCCCTACCTGGTCCAGGAATTGACAGTGCCCTGCAATTTACAGTCATCAAAAACCACTGAAAACTCTTAAAATCAGTCACAAAATTAAAGTGTGTAGCAGCCAATCATTAATTTCTTTAAAAATCTGGAATATTTCAAACATGAGAACTAAAAAGGAGCAAGTAAATAAATGCTGTGAATCCTCCTTAAAAACCAAGAACCCAACAAATCCCTGCCAAGAGGCTGTGGGTGTACATGTGATGGATGGAGATAGGTTGGCAACGTTTAAAAGAAGATGGATTAAAAAAACCCAAAACAAACCAGAAGAAATCGCTTCCCTGTGGTGATCAGACCAATACAATTAAACACAAGACATGGTCATCAGTGCTAATTAAAATGGGGTTCTCAGACTTGGGGCCAGCCTTGCATTTATCACTGTAGTGCTTAAGCAGCACCAAGGAAAGGCAGAATTCTGCTCCTCCCTCAGTTCTATCAACACAGGATTCAGCCTCTGCTTCACTTCAGATTTCAAAACAACTCTTCAAATTCAGAATACAACCAGATACAATTCATTTGGATGAGCTGCAGTGACACAGTGCTGGAGGAAGCTTCTCACCAAGGTAGCATTGTCCTTTTTCTGTCACTAGAGCATCACCCTGCCTCACCACAGCCCTGCTGGGGACAGTGGCTTGCTCCCCACAGCCCCAAACTCTGGCCACAGCATTTCACAGAGAGTTTGAGGGATTCCCACTGTGTTCCCACTGCCTAATTAACCTGATCACTGCAGTCCAGTTAATAAACCCAGTCCTGCTCTGCCCAAGGGGGCTGAGCAGTCATAGTCACCCAAAGGCAGTGGTTTTCACTTCTCCCCTGAGTCTCCCCATGCTTTTTCTACCTTCAGCCTTCAAACCCATTTCTTTTGCTGCACAGAACCAACCAGAAATAAAAATTAACCCTCTTCTCAGGCCCTTCAGTCCTAGATGGTCTCTTCATTTTCCAACTCAAATCATTCTGGGATTCTGTGACCCTTCCTGCATAAACCATTCTAAGATTTTATAACTTCCACTCAGGACACAATTTCAGATTTCAACTCTCAGTGCTCAGCAAATCTCCAGGGCAGCAAAGGAGATCCCCTGGGTCTCCTGGTTTAGGAGTGGCAGAAATTCCATGGGGAAGTTTCCTCCCCCAGCACAGCTTAAAGAAAAGATGACACATACAAAAACACAGGGGCTGCTATTCCCAGTGCACCTTTGGTGGGAATTAGGATCATTGCCTGATCCCTTCCCCCTTTCAACTCCCACAGCCCACCAGCTCCTCAGTGGCTCAGAGCTCACAATTTACCATCTGTCCCTAATCTTCTCTTTGTACTAACAACACTTTAATTGCAACATCTTTTATGCAGCAATTGATCAGACAGATAAGAACAAATAAGGAAATAGTGAGCAAGACACAGCCAAGAGCAGGGGTACATCCTGCAGGGCTTCCTGTCATCTAACCACTGGAACTACAAAAAAAAACCAAACCAAAACAAAAACAACCCCAAACACTTTTTTTGTCTAGAACTTCACAGTGGGTGAAAATAAACACATGGAAAAAATGAAAATGTGATTCAGAAATACAGGAAAGAATGTAAAACTTACCAGGCTCTAACTTGATTATTTTTACAGCAGCCAGTTCTCCTGTATGAAGATTTCTAGCCTGAAACGAGAGAGTTAAAATATATTTAATCATAATTCAAAGGCACCCCACAGTCTTACAGATTATTAAAAAGTACAGTGTTGTCTGATACAAATACAATATAAAACTGAGAGCAACATGGGGAGGATAATGTGGGTTTGGAATTAGCACAGCACCAGCCTGGCTGGAATTGTGAAGAGTTCCTGGCAGCTCTTTTCCAGACTTTAAAATCTACCAGCAAATCACTGAGGTTCGAAAAGCCCTCCAAGGTCACCCAACCTGTGACTGTCATCACCCTGTCACCCAGCCCAGAGCACTGAGAGCCACATCCAGTTATTGCCTGGACACTTGCAGGGATGGGGACTCCAAAGCTCCCTGGGCAGCCCCTGCCAACCCTTTCCAGAAGATATCCCTCCTTATGTCCAACCTGAACCTGGAAATGAGAGTTCAAGCCTCTCAAACACCATTTTTAAGGGAAGTTTCTGGCTCTCAAGGATGCACTAGGGGCTCACCCATCTCATGGTGCTAAACCTCAGTGTGGCCTGAAAGTGGAACTGAGAGGGGCAGGACGGACACAGCAGAAACACCAGGGATGAGTCACAGCTCCCTGCAACAGCTTCACTCTGCAAATTCCTTCCTTGATCCCCACAATCCTCCTCCTCCTCAGAAGAAGCAGCAGCTCCAATTAAGCCTTTACAGAACTGTCCTCTCTGGATATGCTCCAAATTTCAACTGAGAATTCAGTGCTTCTGGAAGAAGATGTTACAGGAACCTCAGATATAGAAAGTTTTAAGAGGGGATTTCATGAACACTTTCTAGTAATTAAATCACTCAGGCACCATCACCAGAGCTAAACTATTACTCAGGACACACAGCCTGATTTAATTAAGGACTGTGGCTGAGCATCTGAGAGTTACAGGAGTTTAATCCCAATTGTTTGTTACCTAACAAATATGTACAGTCTTCAGAACAGCTGAAATCTGGTGCACAGGTGGATTACAGAAAATGGAGGGAAAACTGGGTTAAGTCAAATCAATTTGGATTTAAGATTAGGATGTGCAGGAGTCATTACAGAACAAACACTCTTCTGTGCATGGACAAGAAGTTTTAAAAACAGGAAAATCAACAGCCTGAAGGATTAACCCCCCTCAGTTTTATCAACACTTAGTCAAGCTCCAAAATAGGGAAAGGCTTTCCAGCCAGGAAAAGCCCCAAACCAAACCAAATCAAACCAAAAAACCCAAACCAAACCAAAAAAACCCAACAACCCAACCCAATGACTGGCCTTTCAAAGTCCTGCAGTGCTCAGACATGAGATGGGTGTCAAAACATAGGCCAAAGACACAAATATGACTCAACCTGATCTCAAAGAGAATCGGAACAATCTACAAAGGACCCAAACATTTGCAGACCAAATCACTCAGAGTCATCTGCAAACCACAAAGGAAACGTTCACCACTTCTGAAAGCACCTTCTCACTGAGGTGTTTTCAGGACAGCTAAATCCTTGGTGTCCTTCAAAATCCAGAAGGAGCAGGTGGATGCCAGTGGGATAAAGGATCAGGATAACTCTGGGACTGTCACACCAGTGTGAAAAAGGATTTCATCATTACCCTGATGTTCCCAGCAGGGACACACACTCTGCCTCAGGGAAGCCAGGGATGCCCCACATCCACACCTTTATCCAGGAGCAGCTCAGCTGTTCAGATAAAGTCATTTCCAGAATATCAGCTTCACTTTTAGAGCACAAAAAGGATCCTGTTCCTCACCAATATTCCTTTTCCACACAAGCAGTAAGTGCCACTGTCATGCTGAAGGCTGGAGGAATGGCTGGAGTCTGCCAAAGGTCTGCTTGGCTGGGATCTGAAGGTTCAGCCTGGGGATCACTGCAGCTCCTGGCTCAGCCCTCACACAGACACAATTCCACTCAGCCGTGTCCTGCTGCTTTCCAGTATCACCACTAAGCTCATATATAACCTATAGCTTGGACATGGACTATTTTTGGCTTTCAACCATCAAACTTTGCCTGCTGGAACACAAAAGTCCCCACTGGATTGATATTTATGACCTAAACATATCAAATTGTCTGAGCCACTGTGTTTTCTGGCCCCACAGCTTGCATCTTCCACCAGACACATTCTTGAGTTGATGACACCAAGACCACACGTGACCATTAACTCCTGCAGTGCCAGAACCAAAGGCAAAATCCTGATATTCCCTGATCCTCAAAATCCTTCTGTGGATGCTCACAGATAAGGAATGGTTTTAGATCTCAGTCTAGACATTGTGAGCACACAGCAAATCACCCAAAATGCTTCCCAAGAGACATCACTCACCTGCAAATGTCACCTGAGGCTTTTGTCCCTCCTCTTGGCTTGCAGCAGCTGTGCACAGGCACAGCTCCACCTTCCCCTCTCCCACCTGCCAGCTGAACACTCAATCAATAATGAATTACTGCTCTCATTAAAAATGCAACAAGGCCAGGGCTAAAAACTGGTTCTCCCTGTACACACCTAGATATGAAAACTGTCAGATCAGGATTCCTCAGATCACTTTGGGACGTGTTAGTTAAATAAATCCTCATTTCCCACGAGTCACTGCAGTTTGCATCATTCTGTTTTATTAAAAAAGAACTGTGCAGTTACCAAGAAAGTCACAGACAGGAAGGCACCACATCCACATCACTGGCTTTGTGAATTGAACCTGAAATTTGACTAGAGATGATATTTGACAAAAATATAAGTCCCTAATGTGAAAAATTAGTTAATGATCTCAGTCTGTCTTATTCATATGCTTCTGCACTGCAGAGGGGGAACTACAGGCTAAGAAATTACAGTCCTTCAAATCATGTTATTTATGTTTTCTCAACCCAGCAGCAAAATACCTGCCTCCTCCTCATCCCTTGAAATTTCCTCTGTATTTCAAGTCTCAATTTAAAATTAGCTGAAAGCAGCCAGAGGCCAGGGAAGCTCACTTCATGCCAAGTAATCCAGACCTGTTCAATATCTCACGAGCTATTACTGACAACAAAAATAATCATTTATCTGCATTTATCCCATAAAGAAAACATACATATAATGAACCTCAAGGATATCTTTTGAATTCTAATATTTCACTTTTAAGGAAGATAACATTTGTTAGATGTCTTATTGTCTTTAATTCTCCTGGTCTTGATCCCTTCAAGATGTAAGGAAGTCTCCTAAGAATTCATTTGACACTAAAGGCTGAAAGACTCAGTTTTGGTGTCCACAACTCCATCAGCAACATGATCCAGATCCACATGACAGAAGTAGATCCCAAATTTGCAAGACATTTGCTGTAAGACTTTCTCCAAGAGGAAGACAGAGCTTTTGCCCTTTATTAGTATTGATGCTAATTTTATTTAATGAGACTTAAACCTGAAGATCATGCTCCCTACAAATTGAAAGCTAAAACTACAGGATTTTGGCAGCAGGATTGCAAAGCTCCAACATGAGTCACACAAGAATGGGATCAGAACAAGAATATATTTGAATGAGGTGAACCACAGCTGAATTTTATTTTGCTCAATGTCATTTACAGAGTTTATTTACTGAGAAAGAGTTTGGCAGAAGCCTTTTGGTCACCTCTTCAGCTGTCCCACAGCCTGAGAGAGGATGAGTGACAGCATCCCACTGAGCACAGCTCTTCCAGAATATTTTAGCAGCTGAATACTTACACTGCAGAACATCACATGGAATCTGTGTTCAAAATATAACAAAACACAAAGTACAAACACAAGTACTACTCTTCCTTTTTTTTGCACATCTCATTGCATTGCTGTAGTGAGTGAGCACATCTCACCCCACTAATGTGACAGCACTGTTAGCAGGACTATTTTGGGGAATTGGGAGAGTTTTGTAGAATTACACACAGAAAATCATTGGGTTTTCCCACTGAGACTTGACCTTCTTCCCAAACAGCTGCTGTGGGACAGTGGAACCGAGTGAGCCCCGTGGCAATCCCTGTGTGCAACACTTCCCACCGCACACCCAACGCACACCTGAGAAAACACACTCTGGGGAGGGCATTTTCTGCAGCCAACGACCAGAAATAACACACAGAACTGGTTTCAGAACCAGTTATGCACTCTGCACTTGTGTTTTATTTGTTTTCAAGAGTGCAAGCCAAACAGTTCCAGCCCAGGGGGTCCACAGTGCTGAGCCACGTGAGATGGTCAAAAATCTTGGACATTAAAATCTGTGCTCAGTGTCCTCTTCCTGCCACCTTCTCCTCACCACTGAGGAAGAGAAAGGCAAGATTCATTCAGCAATATCCCTCTCACAGGCTCCAAATTAGTATTTTCAATTTCCATGGTGAAATCCTCTCCTCTCCCCAACAGCAGTGCCCCATCTCCAGCCTTGGATCAAGAGCCCCATTCAGCAGAGGAGCTGTTTGTTGGAGTGTGTCTTCATTTAATGGAATCAGAACTGCAGCTCCTGTGGCAGCCCTGCCATCCCTCCCCAGCTTATTCACCCCTTGCCAAGCTTCACTCACCACTGCCCACGATGTTCTGCTGCCTCCAGTGCTCCCTGCTTGTCCCCAGCCACCCAATATCCCTTCAAAAGGCACCTGACCTCCTGCCCTGGGAGTGAAACACAAGCTCCTCTGCTTTCCAGTTTCTGACCTTTTACACTTTATAACTCCTAACCTGCTCTGTGTGCTTTGGAAATTCCCATTATGCTGCGTTTTTCTTTCCATATCTCACTGCATCATCAAACAGAGCCTTGGATTCACATTCCAGAGCTCTCACCTGAAGTGAGGCTGAAGTGACCCAAAAAAACATCTCTCATTTTATGGGCTGCTAACAGAATCTGAATTATGTCCTAATGTAGAAGTTTAAATACAGTGATTATTACAATTAGCTATACAATTTTGCTTACACTTGTGTTTTACATAAATCTGACAGATTTAAAAAATGTTTTGTAACTAGAGCTGGGAAAAAACAAGTATCAGCAACATACTGTTAATGACTGGAAAGGAGATGCTTGCTCTTCTCAAACACAATCCCTTTACCAGGTCAGTTCAACACCTCAGGTGTAGAGCTGAGGATTCCTAAAATGTCAGCTGAAACCAGAAAACTACTCAGAAATTAACAGCAACAAGAGTTAATCTGCACTGTGTGAGCTTAAAGTTGCCATCCTTCACACCACAGCTTTTTGCAGGGCTGTGCATTAAGAAAGTGCTTTTGGAAAAGAAACCAAACTCTCTGAAAGCTCTTAAAAAAAAAAAAAAAAAAAATACATCCTTGAAAATCTGCAGGTTAATTCAAGCAGAAAGGCCAGAGCCAAGCCAGATCTGCTCAGGGCAGATCCAAACCTTGGTGTCAGGATGGTGTCCAGGGGAAAAAATAACTTCTACTATTTTCTATATGCACCCACTACTGCTTCCCAGTTTTGGAGTGAGTAGAGTGTGTTGGAGCAGCACACCCAAATGCAGCCTCAGAAGACTCCAAGGAATGGCCTGCAACAATCCATGGATTCTTCAACAATCCATGGATTCTACCCCCTGGATGGTGTCTGCACCAAACCCACACAGCTGCAGTTCTTGGTTTGGGGGTTTAACTCCTCTTTTATATAAGACAAAATAAGCAAAATCAAGTTAAATTTCCCCACAGCCCAAGAAAACCTAATGAGATTGTGAGTTTGAATAAGTCCTTCCTGCTTGGTGCTGACAGTGTCTCTGTAACATGCTGAATATATTCCTTCACCTCTGAACATCTGTGGATGGATTAAAAATGTAACAGGAATGAAGGAAGAAAGCTTAGAAAAAACCCTCAAAAATTGGACAACTCTGGCAAATGTTAATGCCAATCTTGCTGGACAGGCTGATTTGTGCCAGACAGAAAAAACTGTCATGGAATCACCAAATCCCAGAATGGTTGAGTTGGAAGAAACCTTAAAGACTGTTCAGTCCCAGCCCCTGCCATGGGCAGGGACACCTTCCACTGTCCCAGGTTACTCCAAGCCCCATCCAACCCAGCCTGGGACACTTCCAGGGATCCAGGGACAGCCCCAGCTACTCTGGGAGAACTCAGAGGCAACAATTCCTTCCCAACATCCCATCTAACTCTACCCTCTGGCAGTGGGAATCCATTCCCTGTGTCCTGTCCCTCCAGGCCCTTGCTCAAAGTCTCTCCATCCTTTTTTTTTGGCTCCTTCAGGTTCTGAAAGTCCACAATTAAATCACCCCAATGCTTCTCTTCTCAGGCTGAAGAACCCCAAATATCTCAGCCTTTCCTCACACCCAACTCCCCAGTGCAGGTGTGCTCACCTGTGGCAGATACCTGTCTGCTCTCTGCTGCTGGAAAAAGACACTTTAGCACCAATTCCTCATTTTCAGGGCTCTTTGTCTTTTAGGAAGCAGAAAGATGCAGAGGCAATTGTTCTCCCTGTAATCTTCCAGCTGGATTTTTGGAGATGGAGAGCAGTACCAGACTCCTTTGTAATGGAAACCACAGAGGCTTTCAGAAACTATTTCCCAAACAGAGACTTTATAGATTCAGGACACTAAATGAGAATGCAGTCAATGTTTTTTGGGATAAACCCAAAATGAAGATTTCCATGCTGATTTTACTGGTTTATTCCATAGTTGCAACAGAGCCATCACTTTGGATCTCTGAGCTGAATATTGTCCAAGGACAAATATTGATTTTGTGGGTGCTCCCCAGATGGATTCTGCCAGTCCTCATCCCTCAGAACATGCAGCAGCACGAGGCTGGATGAAGAATTCCCAGCTGTCACTCCCTATTTCCACATTTACAGCTTCCCCTGCTGAAAGGACATAAGCCAGAATATGCAGAAGTCCCAGGATTTAAATAAATTCCACATTAAAACCTGAATCCCAGATCCACCACTGGCACCCCTGACCACAGCTATAATGCAAATAAGGTTTAAATGTATTTACTTTTGCTGGCAATTGGTGAAATTTAGATAGTTTATCTCTGGCAGGGAAAATTGGGAGGAGGAGAACCTACCTTTCACTCAGAGACTCCTGACACTTTCTTACTCAAGGCCAATTAACTCAAGCAATAAGGGATTAACAGCTCATTAATGATGTGAGGCCAACTCCCTTTATTCTCCAGAAAACCAGACTGAGGATTTGTATAAGCACAGGGGTTTTGCAGGTCTCAGTAGCCACTCAAAACATTTAATTCTCATCCCTGCTGATAATTATTGAAGGACAAAAAGCATTTAATTCTCATCCCTGGTGCTAATTATTGCAGGACAACGACCTGTGGCAATAAAGATAACAGTAATAAAGATCAATGCATATCTTAACATTTATTCAGGGGGAAAAAATAACAAAAGAAGTCAGCTATGTGCTTCCAAGCAGAGGTTGGTTATTCTCCTATGAAATTTTCTTGGCAGATCATCCTTTGCAAAATATTTGGCATCATCCTTTTAAAACTGAAAAGCTAAAGCTAGAAACAGACCCTGACCACAAAAGTACTATTTAGCAACTAATGCAGCACAAAAGATATAAACAAATACCACATGAGGAAAAAAAAATTAAAAGGCCCCAGTTTTGACTCAGCTGGAGAAAAAAACCAAACCAGAAAAGAACATTTTCAAGTTACAACAGTGTGCATTACAGTGGTTTGAAAAGCTACTAGAAATAACTCACTTTCCTGGGGAATAACAAACATTTTTGAATGTAAGATCATGAAAATCAAAGAATGCCCATGGAGCTGCTGATACACTTAAAAATGAACAGATGCCCAACAGCTTTAGAGGCCAGGGTATAAAATAGGGAAGAGAAAAGAGCAAAAAAAAAAAAAAAAAAAAGAAAATATAACTCCAAATACATTAAACTACAAACTAAGATGGACTTTAAAAGGATTTATTCACCAGAAGATGGGAAGAATAAATGTAAACCAATTTTATTGTATTCCTATGTTGAATGCATAGACCATGACATTAAAAAAACCCTCACAGTAACATTAAAAACCCAAGTAACATTAAAAGATTATACATTTCATCAGCTGCAGGGGAATTTATTTATGCCTTAGAGATGAAAGAACTAAGAGATGTGACAACCAAAATATTTGAAAGAAAATATCTATGTGTCTTCTTTTCAGTGACAAAAAAAAAAAAAAATTAAAAATCTGGCTTTCCAAGTAGGGAGAAAGCAAATTTCTGAAGGAATAGATAAGTTGCTTTTTTATAATTAAAAACTAAAGAATTTAAGACCATCATTTAGTTCTTTATCAAAGAAAAAAAGTACTTTTTCCTGCTTTGTAAATATGAGCTAACACACAGTGAGATGTGTCTCCTCAGAAAGGCAAAACTGAGGAGCCTCCATTGACAATTTAAAGGGAAAAAAATCAATTTTGAGATTGCAGCTGTTATATCAAACCCTCCAAATCAAAGATAAAAACCCATATCAACTCCTTCTCCTTATCATAATTTATCTGATAGAATCTAGAGGGAAAATATAGATTTAAGTAGAAAAATCTACTTCTAACAAATCTGTTCAATAATCACCTCCCTAAAATTTAAGTTCCTCAGAGATGAACTCACAATTACAAAATGAAAAGGAACAAGACAAAAATTTGCCTTGATGAAGAAAACAGGTCAGTGTTTTGTTCTTTTCTGTTAAATAAACCACTGACTAGAACAGAATTAATAAAGAAGTTGTGTAATTGAAGAAGTTAAAGGAAAATTAGCTAAAAATAGGAGTTGGAAGATTTTTTTTTTGTTCTACAATTAAGCTTTGCTTTGCATCTGGACTGGATCAATTGTCACCTTCTTGGGGTGGGAGATGGGTAAGATTTGATGCTTCTTTCTGATCCTGGAACAGCTGTTTCTACTAAAATAAACCCCAGTTTTTATTTACAGCCTTCATTTTATGGTGATGAAATGAAGCAGTATTTCTAATTCAGGAGAAAACTCAAAATCAGAACCTGGAATTTTGTTGGAACAAACAGAAATGACATTTCAGGAGGTTTTTTAGTGAGGAAAAACTGAAGTTCTAAATGTGCTGGTACATGAGAAAGGTTACAGATAAAATATGCTTTGCACTTCTGCTGATGAAGTAAAGAGGAAATATGCTGCCATTTCATTACAGATGATAACTGAAAATCGTGCAAGTTATCTCATCCTCTCACACTTTATTTTTAGTCAGAACAGAGGAAAAGAACTGGTCTGATTTTTTTTTTATTAGTATGGTTCTCTTAATTTTAACCTATTAACTCATGTAAATTATGCCACCTGAAAACAAGACTTTTTCAAGAAAAGAAGAATCTTTTCCTACAATTTCATCTACAATGTTGAGTTTCACTTCAGTCACCTGATTTCAAGCACTTGGCCAGTGACTTCCTCACTTCACTTTGAAAGCTGAACCAAAACCATGCTGCTCAAGTAAAATGTGTTATTACATAATTATAATCTTCTGGTAAATTTGGCCTGATTTAAGCAGAATTTTAAAATAAGTATTTTTAAATTTTAACCCGTTTAAGAACGTTTTCCACCTTGCCTCATTTCTTTTGTCTATATAGATTTTATTTGCTTTATTGTGGTTCTGTAGGGTTTTAAATTTGTATTTGCTGGATTCCTGGGGAGCTCTCAAGGTCCATCCTTCCATCCCAGGCTGGACACTCGGCTCTGCCACTGCTCCCATCCCCAAGGAATGCAAAGCTCTCCCTGCAGCAGCTGTGTGCATTTTCCATGGAAGAGCCAGACACCACTAAGGAATGTGCTGGAGAGAGCCAGAGGAAATCGTGGTACAGACTCTGGCTGCTTCCCTGCTCCCAAAATTCTCGCTCGGCTCTGCTCGAGGAAGGACAACAGAGTCATTTCAAAAGTCATGGAATGGTTTGGGTTGGAACACCCCATCACCCCCCTGCTGCAAGCAGGGACACTTCCACTACAAAGTTGCTCCAACCTGGCCTTGAACAGTTCCAGGGATGGGGAATTTCACAGAATGCTTGCATGGAGCAAAGCCACAGCCCCTCCTCCTCCTCCTCCATCCCTCCTGGAGCTGCCTGGAGCCAGCACAGTCAGTCTGTACTCACAGACATCCCACTGCAGGATTTGCACAAACCTCAACACCCACGGAATGAGAAAAAGGAAAAATCCATGTTCATGTGCCCTGGACAGGCGGATGCTTGATGGATCACGAAACCAAAAATCGAGATCTCCTTATGCATCCCCAGAAATCCCTTTGTCCTGTTTGATACTGTGAGCTGAGTTTAAAAACAAGATCACAGGACAGAACTGTTTGGCAAAGTTTAAAAGCTCTGTGTTAATCCAGAAGTTATTCCTACCTCTTTATAATTAACCAGGAAGCAGAGGAGCAGAGCTCAACCAGTGCTTTAAATCTCATCACACACATGCTTGAGAAAACTAAATGATTTTATCAGAAACTGCTCATCCTGTCTGGGGTCTGGGCTGAGAGTATTTAAAAGGAACACATCAAATACCCTCCCCTTTACTCACTGTAGACTAAATGCTTCAAAATTTCAGCTGCTGCTGTTTCCCAACCCCTCATAAATAAAACACAAATACCTGAAGCTGTTCCATGACTGAGAGCAATGAGCATCCATCAGGCACTGCTGTCAAATTTTAATTTTTTTAGTTTCATCAAGAGAAAATACATCCATAAAAGATGGTATGGCCCCACCTTTATTCTTTTTACCTATCATGTTTATATCTCTGTGTCTGGACAAGAGACTTTACCACTTATCTTCCCTTGGGATTAATGACTAAATCCCCCAAACATCTTTGGGAGCCTGATGTTTATAATTCAACTCTGATCTTGCGTGTCTGTACATTCAACAGCAAGTTAAGGCAAACAGAATTCTTTATTTTTCAATTCTTTATTGCTTGAACAGCAATGATCAGCAAAGAATCACAGACACAGCTGAGAAAAAAATACAGCTGAGGACAAAATACAGCTTTTTGGGGTAGACCATCCCCTTAAATGGAAGAAGTTATGCCTTTAATGCTGCAAAAGACAAAGCTACTTAAAAAAAAAAAAACAACCCAAAACTCTTAGGAATAATTTCTTATCAACAAGACCACAGACTCCCCCTGCAACAACATCTTCACTCCAAAAAAACCCAGCACTTGTCTTTCTGGAATGTCTCAAAATTCACATTTCAAACACACTACAAATTCAGTTTTTGCACACTGAGCTGAAAATAGGGTTCATTCAGCTTTCTTTCTTTCAGACATTCTTTCTCCAGCCAAATCTTCCTCATCTCTATGAAAACATGAACCTTCTAGACATTCTATTCATGCAGAAGACACAAAAATACACTTGGGGGAGGAGTAATTCCAATGTGCCAAGATATTAAATCTGGCATTAAAAAAGCCATTTTGAGGGATCAGTAAATGCAGCAGCTTTGGACACCAAAGCTGTTCTGAGTGTATCCATGACTATATTTATATAATCTTTTTATTATCTTTAGGGGAATAGAAGTCAGTGGAAACACATACAGAGCAACACAAAGGGTAAAGGATTAGGGAAAATACTGGAAGAGGACAATCCTGGAAACAATTCTGTTGCTCACCCTCCCATGTGCTCTTTCACTCAAGAGCTTCAAAGACATGGTCAAGCTGCAGCTTCTCCACACAGTTTCCCATCCATCATGGAAAAAGGTAAGTTTTGGCTGAAGAAGGCCTTGCAGACACTGTGCTGGATGAAATGAGTCACTCCAACATTTGGGTGAAAGAATTTAGAAAGCTGAAAAGCAGAACAGAAAGCTTTGGGTGTCAGTTCTTTGTCCATTTGGGAAGGGTTTATCCAGCATCCATATTTGATTTTTTTAATTGAAAGTCCAGAATGGATTTGGGACCAGCACAACTCCCCAAATCACAGGTGGCTGTGTCCACCAAACCTTGCTGAGTGCTCTTACTGCTAGCAATCCTTCAGAAACTGGGAAAGAACTCTTCCAGCTTCTTTGGAAAATTTAAAATCCAAAACCCTAATGAAATGGCAAACTGTGGTAAAATCACAGAATCCCAGAATGGTTTGGGATGGAAGGGAATTTAACAACCTAATAACAAAGAGGGACACCTTCCACTACCCCAGGCTGCTCCAAGCAGCAGACTTGGACACTCTGAGGTGGATTTAAGTGCAGCACAGTTGATAACATAGAATTTCAGAATGGTCTGGGTGGGAAGGGACCTTTAAAGCTCAATTTATTTCACCTTCATGGGCAGGAGTCCCTTCCACTATCCCAGGTTGCTCCAAGTCCCATCCAACCTGACCTTGAGCACTTCCAGGAATCCAGGGGCAGCCACAGCTTCTCTGGTCACCCTGTGCCAGGGCTTCACCACTCTCCCAGCCAAGAATTTAATCCTAATATCCCATCTAACCCTGCCCTCTGTCAGTGTGAAGCCATTCTCTTTCATCTTATCACTCCACGTCCTTGTGCAAAGCCTTGGCAATCTCCAGCACAAGGCACAGAGATTGCCTTGAGCTGAAGCACAACTTCATGAATATGGAGATGTCCCTCTGAACTGGGATCACCTTGGGCTGATGCTGCCTCTCCTCTTCACTGCAGGCAAGCAGCAGGTGCCAAGCAGCAAAGGTGGCAGGGAAGGTTGTTTTTGCAGCTGGGATGAGGATGGACAGTTGCTGGTGTCAGCGGAATGCGCTGCCAAACTCCGTCACAGGAAGAGCTGCTCCCTCTGACAGGGATGAGCTGGGAGCTCCCACCACACACCTCTCTGACACAACTGGGGCTCAGCCACTCAGCCCACAAGTCCTGGATGCTTTCCAGGTTATGCAAACGTTGGCTGAAATGAAAAGGGCCGGTGCATCTTCTGGAGATGGAGAAGAAGGAGATGCTGGCAGGCAAATGCTCTGGTCTGTGATCTGCTCTTCCCTCTCAGGTCTCTGTTGTTGGGGAGTGTGTGAACTGCACTGTTTGCTCCCTCTTAATGGATCTCTCACTTTGAGAAGAAATTAGATTTTAAGATTTTGGAGATTGCCTGCTCCTCAAAGTAAGAGACAGGGAGAAATAACCATAGGGGAAACACTACTCCCACCATGTAACTTCCCATTAACAGAAAACACAGAATTCCAGAATGGTTTGGGTTGGAGGGGACATTAAAGATCATCCAGTTCCATCCCTACCATGGCAGGGACACCTTCCACTATCCCAGATTGCTCCAAGCCCCATCCAATCTGGCCTTGGACATTTCCAGGAATTCAGGGGCAGCCACAGCTTTTCTGGGCACCCTCACAGCCAGGAATTCCTTCTGTAAATCCAATTTTAATTTCCCTTCTTCTTTCACCCACTACTCCTTGTCCTGTCACTACAGTTCCTGATAAACAGAAACATGAGTGACAGGATATAATATTTAAAGCCAAACAGCTTGGAACATCCCACATCAAAGACCAAATCCTTAATAAGAAAAACTACTACAAGTATTTCAAATGGAAACCCAAGGATTTCACCTTCCAGTCCTGAATATCCTCACACAGGGTGTCAACAATCCACAGAGCACCTTAGTTCTCAAAACAGAAATCCTACTGACTGCATCCTAAAAGAAAAGCATGCCATTCCCCACAAGAGGAACTCCACAGCAGTAAGAAAAAACTCAAGAGCACTGGTTTGATGTCATTGATGTCAAATACCATTGCTATGGAAAAAAGAGCACAGGGAGTTCAGGCATGGCTACAGCAAACACTGCTGACCAGAGGGCTTTGATGTGCAGAGGGAGAGTGGAATCCCCCACAGGACAGATGTTTTATGGTCATTTATATGTGGAAGTAACATATATTCACCAGGGATAGAAGTGCTGAGTCAGGAATGGTCAAACCCAATTGGGCTGCAGCTGCCAAAACATATTTGTGTGAAGCTGGGAATATGTGATTAAAAGCTGTCACAGCCATAACTGTTCTCTGGTATCAAAAAAAAAAAGGTTTAATACTCTGTTCTTAACCTGTTGGCTTAAGCAGTAAAACTCTCAACTGATAAATGTTCATTATCTGAGAGAATAGAATGACACTGAGAATTATTTTCTAAACATCAAACTCAGGCTCTCAACAGCCTTTGGCTGCACCAGGAATCAGAATCCAGAGTCTGAGAACAAGGCAGTGACCACACAAGCAGGGCTGAAGCCTGATTCAAACTGGACAGAGTCACACTTTTACAGCAACTTCAAAAAAAAGAAAACATAAAGAAAGGAAAACATATTTTTGTTGTTTGTTTTAAATTGCATTTGAGCAAAGAGTCTGTGTGTGCCATGATCCAATTTCATTGCTTACTATAACCCAGCAGCTATCAGTGGCAAAACACTGCAGGTTTCTTCTAAGTTGATGCCTTTATTTGGTGCAAAAGATTAAAAAATAATGATAATAACCTCAAGAGAAGAGAAACTGAGCAGATGACTCCAGAAAGAATGCAATTTTCATGATACTCAATAAAAATGCTCTTGTTCACAGGCAGTTTCTGCCATGAATTTGGTGCATTCCTTGTCCCTTGTGCTTACTTTTCAAGAAAGCCACTGTGGCCCTGCTCACAATCCTGCTTGGAAAAGCCCAAACAAGCCAGCTTTAGAATTGCTGCACAAGGTCATGTTTGATCATCGGGGAGCACAGACAGCCCGGCACATCCATGGGCTCCCAGCTCAGCTGCCAAACAACAGCCTTCAACAAGGATGAATTTACATCCATTTACATCAACCATCCCTTTGTTCCCCTCTGCAGAAGCAAGGATCAGTTAAAACTCTGTTTGGGGCACTTGGAATGAAAAACACAAAAAGCTGAGCCCTGGGAATGGTTTGGGTTGGAAGGGATCTTAAATCCCATCCCATTCCACCCCATTTCCACTTCACCTTCCACTGGCCCAGGCTGCTCCAAGCATCATCCAACCTGGCCTTGGACACTTGAATATTTCCCCTAAATCAAATAAAACCTCTTCAGAGCCATAATAAACACTCCAATAAAAAATCCATACAGGAAATCTCAGAAAGGACAGCAAATTATCCCCCAAATAAAACTCCTGTTTTCCAAAGTCCCTTGAGGACACCAAGATCCACAATTACACACAAGCAAATGACTGCATGCTCTGATGCAACCAAATTCCACAAGTTAAGCAAAACAGGCCAGTCTTATGCTACTCCAAGTACTTCCAGAAAATGCCATGGGCTGCAGGAATGTGTGATTATACAGCTGATGGTGTGACCTTGTTATCAAACCAGCCTTAAACAAATTAGGAGTACAAAGCCCCACTGAGAAGCTGCAGGTTCACTCACAGGTCATGCTGGTGTGAAAACCCATCCTGGGGAACATCTAACCACACTGGGAATTTACCTGGGATGGGATCTGACCAGCCACTTCCTACTGCTGCAGGTTAAATTCCATTTACAGTCTCCAGCAGCTTTTTGGAATTTTCTGCTCCAAGACCCCAGTCCAATGTGTGTTTCTTCATTAACCACACACACACAACATCTATTTCAGCATGAAACAGATGCATTTCAGAATTCCTGAACACAAACAGAACAGATTTGTCATTTTAAAACACTGCTTTGAGATTTTAATTTTTATGACCACAGTGGGAAGACCTTTCCAGGAAAGCCAGATTAGATTTGAGAGACACTGGGGACAGAAAAACACTATTTTTTAAACAGCATATTACTAAGTTCTAGTTCTCATCTTTGTTATTTCAACCTCTTTCACAAGTCAGTAATTCAAGACTGAGGGATAAATTATTCCAATGGATCAGAACTGGTTTAATATTAACATCCCCTATTAAAAAGAAAAAAGCTTTCCCACCACAGATGAGACAACTAACAAGTCAGGATTGTAATGGAAATTACTTCCAAGACTGCTAGACCCAAACTTGGATCTATTTACACAGGCTGTGAATAGACAAGAGTTTATTTACTGATGGTTTCTCCCCAGCCCTGAAATGCATTTTGGGGAAAAAAAGATATTAAAACAACATCAACAATCCAGCACTTAGGAGCAATCCTACAATCAACCATTGTGTGCCATGTGACAGACAAGAGAAATAAACCCCACAAACACTAAGGAAAAAAAAAAAAGCTTTTTTTGTTTAAAGCTTTCATAGTAGTAACAAAAAGCAAAGTGGGCAGGAGAGTTTTGGAAAAGCCTTAAATATTCTTCTGTAACCTAATAGTAAAGAGAAATATTTGCTTAACCTCCACCTTCACCATCCAAAAGAGAGCCAATTACTCTAAAAGCTACCAAATGCCCCAAGAAGAATTTAAAGCATTAACCACCACCACCAAAAAAGCATCTGAGGAAGAGGGAGATGTCCCACCATCAGAGAGGCTGCCTGGCTCAGACATCCCAAAAACAACTGTGCTGGAGACGCTGGTGACTCATTATTAGTGAAGGAGCAGAGAAACCACTTGAAGAGGTGAGGGGAAAATTCCATTTTAATTGAAGAGCACTCTCTAGCAAGCCTTTCCCGAGCTCTGCAACATAAGAACATTTGGATATTCCCTAATAAATGCATTTTATAAACACTTCTGACAGCCCTCAGCGAGCACAAGATGTGCCATTTGCACTGAGACTTACCAGGGACTAAGAAAAATAAAAGTACAATGTTTATATGTTAATGTCCTTTCAAGAAAAAGAGGTTTACCTTACTTTTAGAATTATCATAACATCAATGCCTTTAAAAATTAGGTTTGCTTGTGCATATTTGTCATAAGAGGCAGTGCCATCTGATTCAGTATTCCCTTGATACAGTTCCTGTTGCAGGCCTTTACAAAAACAAAGAGCAAACCAATGACCTAGAAACAAATGCAGCCTCTCAAACTACTTTAAACTCATTAACTTTATACTTGTTTGGGACTCATAACAACGCCTGCCAAAAAAACTTTGATTTAATTTGCCAGGCTGCACGAGGAGAAAGTTTGGGTTTGCTCCTTATCTGAAACCGTTTCAGGAGTAGAAGGCACATTTTTCCAAACCCAAAGAGTGGAGGAGGGGGACAGAGGGCTGTGGCTTTTTTGTTTAAAAGGGGATGGATGTGTTTACATGGCACAGAACAGAGCCATGCATCCAACCCAGCTCCGGAAGCGGAAGCTGGATGACATGTCAGCACAGCTCTCCACTAATTACCAGGATAATGAGAAGCAGAATATTTCTTTTTCCACAAAGAGATGATACAAAAACACTTCCCTGCAACGCAACTAGTTATTTCTTGTCGTGCTGCCTGGTTATTTCTTGTCATGCTGCTCTGCACTGGGCAGGCACACACAAACAAAGCAGCTCAAGGTATGCCAAGTTCCAGATTTATGACAGCTGAAATGTTCTTTTAAAGGATTTAGTGCTAGAATCCCTAGGAAAGAAGTTGACTGATCTGTGCACAGCACTGTAGGAGAAAAAAAAATAGTAAAAGAGGAAGGTAAATATGCACCACGAAAACTTTTAAAAATAACTCCCTGAGGTCATAAGTAACCATTTCAAAGGGGTGGTGGGAACAGGATCCATCTATAAAACTTCAATTTGAGCATTAGCAAAGAGCCCTCCCCCAGCAGGAGCAATTACTGCTGCCTTTCATGTGGCACAGGAACACACCTTCCCTTGCACGCCAGGCTGTGTCAGGTCTATTTTAAACACACTCAACAGCACTACAAAGGAAAACATCCCACAGCTCCCTGCCCGTGCGGCTGAACATGCACATTGCCAAGCGCAGGTTGAAAACTTGAAGGCTTTCTTTAGAATTTACCCAGCCCTAAAAGCTGCTGAGGTATGAGGAACATCCCTGAAGTTTGAGGAACATCCCTGATGTTTGAGGAACATCCCTGATGTTTGAGGACAGGGCTCATATGAGAAGAACACACCACTGTCTGCACCTCCTGTCCCCCATGCCTGTGGTTCTGGCGATGTGAGCACCAATACGGAATTTACAGAATCCCAGAATGGTTTGGCTTGGAAGGGACCTAAAAGATCACCCAGTTCCAGCTGCCTGTCACGGACATGATCACTCTTTGCATGCACCATTCCAAGAGCATCTACTTGATGTGCTGCACTAACTCTACCCCTGCAGCTCCGTTCCAGCTCCTGAAGAGCTTTAATCTGCTTCTGCCTTTCACGGGCTATTATTAACCTCGGGGATAAAGTGGCACCCTTTTAATCAGGTGCTTTAACAGGATGCGTTCTGCAAACAGGTACAGCCAAGAGATATCCTCTACCTCCTGGGGCTGTAACGTGGGTAGTTATTCACCAAGTCAAACCTCCAGGAAGGGCAGCGGTGAGAGAGATCCTTCCCTGGCGCTGCAAGCACGGATCCCACAATGGTTTGGGTTGGAAGGAACCCTAAAGATCTCATTCAGTCAAACCCCTTGCCATGGGCAGGGACACCTTTCTCTATTCCAAGGTGCTCCAAGCCTTGCACACTTGCAGGGAGCTTCTCCCAGGGCCTCACCGCCCTCACAGTCAATCCTTCTCCACACAAGTGCGAATCCTCCGGCTCTGCCAGAGGCGGGCCCCTCGCAGCTCACCTTGTACACGTCGCCGTAGGTGCCGCTCCCCACCCGCTGGATCAGCTCGTAGTCCTGCTGCGGGTTCCGCCTCAGGATGTCCCCGCTGGCCCGCGCCGCCGGCTCCATGTCCAGCGCCGCGTCCCCGCCGGCCCCGGGATGCTCCTAGCGCGGCGGCCCCCGGCCCATGGCTCCTGCGGCGGCAACGGCGGCTCCGGGGGGCTCCGGCCGGCCCACACAAAGGCGGCCGCGCCCTCCGCGGCTCACGGGGCTCTCCGGGGCAACCAGGAAGCGCCGGTTCGAGCAGGGAGCGGTGCAGGGAGCGGAGGGAGCTCCGGTGCCGCCGGCGCTGCGGCCCGTCCGCCGGGGCGGCCAGGCCGGGCCGGCTCCTACCTGCGCGCCGCAGCCCTTTGTCCCGCCGGGGTGGGAGGGAGGGAAGGAGGGGAGCACGGCGGCCGCCTCCTCCTTTTCCTCCTCCTCCTTCTCCTCCTCCTTCTCGTTCTCCTTCCGCGGCCCAGCCGGGCCGGGTTCGCTCAGCTCGGCTCAGGACGGGACGGGACGGGCCGGTCGTGCCGCCGCAGCGCCCCGGCGCGGCCAAGGCGGGCCCCGCTCCCGGCCCGGCCCCGCTCCCCGCCCGCTCCGAGCCCGGCCCAGCCCCGCTCCGAGCCCGGCCCAAGCCCGCGTCAGGCTCGGCCCCGCTCGCTGCTGCCCGGCCCCGCTCGCTGCTGCCCGGCCTCCGCTCGCTGCTGCCCGGCCCCGCTCCGGAACCGCTGCTGTGCGACTGTTGGAGCGCGCTGCGCTCCCCGCGGCCCTGCCGCTGCCGCGTCCGGGGTTGACGGAATCCCAGAGTGGTTTGGGTTGGAAATTACCTTAGATCTCATCTCCTTCCACCTTCTACCATGGCAGGGACACCTTCCACTAGACCAAGCTGCTCCAAGCCCCTTCCACCTGGCCTGGGACACTGCCAGGGATCCAGGGGCAGTTACGGCTGTTCTGTGCCAGGGCCTCACCCTAGCCCAATAATTCCTTCCCAATATCCAACTTAAATCTTCCCTCTCTCAGCTTAAAGCCATTCCCTGTCCCTCCATCCCTTGTCCCCAGTCCCTCTCCAGCTCTCCTGGAGCCTCTTCAGGCTCTGCAAGGGGCTCTGAGCTCTCCTTGGATCCTTCTTTTCTCCAGGTGAGCACCCTCAGCTCTCCCAGCCTGGAGCAGAGGGGTTGCAGCTCTCAGAGCATCTTTGTTCCTCTTCTGACCCTGTTCCAACAGGTCTTTGTTGTGAAGGAAAAGTGCAGGGACAGGCCGGGCTTTCAGCCTGTACCCCTTGGTTTGAGGCAGGAAGAAAGCCTCCAGTTTGGCTGCACCACCTATATTTTATATATATTTATATTCTTATATATGCTTACACCAAACACCAGGCTGAGCTTTCCATCTTTCACACCAGAGGCTGGGATACTTCCAGAGAGGCTCGAGAGGAGGAGGAGGAAGACGAGGAGGATGTAGGACTGATCTGGATTGCAGCCTTGCAGCCACATCGTGTAATCCTTCTCATGGGCTAATCAGGTACCATGGCATTTAGCTTTGTGGGCAGCCAGTGCAATGAAAGTCACACCAGAATTACTTCAGACTTGCTGGGACTTGTCTCCCTGGGTTCCCTAAGTAAAAAAAAAGCTTCTGTGAAACTGCAAAGTGGAAAGCATTTATAGCTGCCTTTCCCAATTATTTTCAGCCAAGCAGCTGAAATTCTGGGCATAGCTCACTCACGGTCTCTGCAATGAATGCTGAACAATTTAAGAAGCCCAAAAGTGGGGATAGGGAGTAGAGGAATGCTGGAATTTGCAGTAGTACTTGCTGCATAGAGAATCATTAGGGCCTGAAAGGAGGTGTGATTTTTCTAGGTGTAAAAACTACCACATAGTCAGCTCAGGAAATACATCTGCAGAGGTTAGGTAAGAAAAATTCAAATGGATGCCAGATGTAGGAGTCTCTGGTGTCCAGGATTGGTTATTTCAGAACAGATTCTGCTTCTTGGGCAGCCACACAGCCCAGGCAGGTCCAATATAGTCTAATGATAATGTAGCCAGGCACTGATCCTCTGTTTAAAATGGAGCCTGGGCTTTGAACTTGCTCTTGCATTTAGAAATCCCACATGTAGTACCTGACAGAGTGCTGTGGATTGCATAAGATTTTCCTTCAAACCACAGGCTCCATAGAAGAATTCATTAGCACCTGGGGTGCTTTAGGTTAAACTCAAAGGCAGCTCCTGTGCAGACTCCTGGGAATTACATAGTGGCCTTTGGGTTTATTGGGATTTATTTATGGGCTCGTTTGGGCTGCAAAATGTAACCTGCCCAGAAACAGGAGAGCTCAGGGCTGCTCACTTAAAGAGATTCCCCTTTAATTTCCCCTTGTACTCTCCAAGCCTTCTGCATCCTGTACGTCCTTTCCAACATAAATACCTACGTTTTCCTGAACCCCCAACAAATAAGAAACTATTTACCCTTCAGAGAGCTGTATTTCCTCAAGTGATTTTTAACAAAGCAATTACCTCTCCCCTCATAAATCAGCTTCCTGTGCTCCCGATAGGGAGCTGTTTGTGTCCTTTTTCTTTCCCCTTCCTCAGCTGAGGGTTGGGACACTGCTTTTCACTCTGCTGACTTGCTGCTCCTGACAAGCCATCGGGTGATAGCACAGCAAAAAGGACATTTCATTTTCCAGAGGCACATGGTGTGTTAAGTCTTGGCCTCCTAAAACATCTCTCAGATCCAAGGGGCTGCAATTCACTGCAAAAGCTGCTGTATTTAGTCCTTGCTGGGTTAAGTTTCACTTCCCATCTGGAGGTGCAGTTTCTCATCCCATCTTGCCAGTGGTGGAGAGTGAGTTCTCTGAGCCCATCTCATGTTCTGAGCTTTAATCCATCTTTCCTAGCTGGGTCTCAGTCCCTGCTGGGAGCACATCTGGGAGGTGTCCACAGATGAAAGCAGCACTGGGACTGTATTATTGTTACTATTTCATGATTAGAAAGATGGAGGAAAATGAGGAAAGCTGCCAGAAATTGTGCCAGGAGAGGTTGAGTTGAGGTTGAATATAAGGGAAATTTTCTTCAGGGAAAGGGTGGCATTGTTTGCCCAGAGCAGTGGTGGAGTCACCATCCCTGGAGGATGTGGAGAAGTGTGGATGTGGCACTTGGGGACACGGTGACCATGGCAGTGCTGGGTTGAGGGCTGGGCTCAATGGTCTTAGAGGGCTTTTCCAACCTTAATGATGTAATTAATGATTCTAATGAGTTGTGCAGAGTTTTCAGTGCAAGACATGGACCCTGTGCCCTGCCAGGCCTGCACTCCTGAGCACACACTGCATTTTCCACCCCAGACCACGCTGCTTTTCTGCTCCAGCGTGTTCAGGAATGTGCTTTTATGCAGCATCTTCCATCTGAATGGGTCCCAGCCTTAAAAGGAATGTTAAGTGGTTTTACATAAGGCATTACGTGGGTTTGGAGAATGTGATCTGTTTGTGCTGTAGTCTGAGGAGGAAGAGCAGCCACGGTTGTTTTAATGAGACACTGAGGTTCACCAGGTAATGGTGGATGCATAGCTTTAGAAATTTCTAACTGAACAAGATAATAAAGGTGATTTTAAAAGCAGTGAAAATACATCAGCCCTAGTTTTTTATCTGACTGCTAAAATATCTTTAATTTTACACAGTCTAACAAACTCACATGGAAGGCATTTGTAACTGCTGCAGCACCTTCCCTATGATTTAAATTTTGTTTTAAGTTTGTAGTTGTGTTTTTCAGGCTGGTTTTCCTCCCCAGTGGAACACACTTGCTTTACCCAAGACCAAAAATGAAGGGCCTGCAGTGGATCCATTCCCAGGTTTTCTGTGGGCAGCTTTCCACCCCTGAGTCCAGTTCAGGATGCTGAACCTCCTAAAGCTTCTTGGCATCACTTTGGCAGCTTTCAATGCTGTTCGTGCTGCTTCACCTGCTGTGCTATCAGAATCCAGAATAAGAGGGATAGGGAAGATTTTGTGGGATCCTGAATGGCTTCTCACTGCTGGAATGGCCCTTTGGGGGACAACTGGGATGGCAGCAGATGTGATGACAAGTACAAAAAATGCTTGGAAAAAAATAAAGAGCAGAAAGAGAGAGAAGTCCTGGCAAGACGGATGGAGAGAACACAGCAAGAGAAGAGGGCAAGGGAAGGAGGGGACATCCAGGCCTGTTGGATGTTTTTTATGTCCAGCTTGGGAATTCACTTGCTCAAGGAAGCATCAGTCTGGACTGAGGATCTCTCCAGGAGTTGTGTTGAGATGCTCTGGGAAGAGAGAAAAGACACAAAAGGGAGAGAAAAGCCTTTTGTCCCTTGCAGGAGCAGGAGAATGAAACAAGACACAGCTCAGTCCTGTTTGCAAGGATTTGTTTTTCACGGAAGGAAGAGGGGCACTGTGGCTATACATTATATTTGTGTCAGTCCGTTTACGTAGATACATCTCAGGAGACTTTGCAGCTGATTGTGCTCTTTGCATTCAAAGGAAGGAAACCAGCTGGATGCCCTTCCCTCCTGCAAGCACGAACAGGGAGGGCAGAGGTGAGACCAGACAGCAACTGCTCAGCACAAGGATGCAGGAAAATGTGGCCATTTCCATGAAAAACAGCATTAAAAAGGGAAATTCAGAGCACTGCCTGCAAAGCTGGCTGCTTCCCCCGTTTCCAGGTGCACAAACCTGGCTGGAACATTTTGCAAGTATCCTGCTGAATCATCCAGGCAGGTGGATTCAGTTGGTTCTGCCAAGAGGAGCTGGAAGACTTTTCCTGGCTGAGGTATATCTTCAGGGGGAAATCCTAGAAAAAAACTTGGCACACACAGATTTTGGCTTGGGCTCACTAAAGCCACGTTGCAAACAAAAAAAAAAAAAAAAAAAAAAAAAAGAAAAAAAGAAAAAAAAAGAGGCTGGTGAGGAAGGATGTTTTCAGTAGTATCCATCTGCCTGTCAGTGCAGGACAGAGGGGACAAATTAAAAACAATATTGGAAATAGATGGGAGGTTTGGTTTGGGAGGGATCCTCTGCCTTGCTGACCTCTAAATTGTAGCATCATGGAATCACCTTGAGGATCATCCAGTTCAACTCCTCACCCTGCACAGACACCCCAACAACCCCACCCTGTGCCTGAGAGCTCTCCTGGAGCTCTGGCAGCCTTGGGAACATGATCATTCCCTGGGGAGCTCCAACAGGCTCTGGGGAAAGAACCTTTCCCTAATAAAGAGAAATAAGAGGATCACAGTCAGATGGTACAAAGGCAGCCACTGAGGTAAAACCAGGGCTGGGCTGATGATTCTTTGTGTCTTATTTCTTTTTTTTTTTTTTTTTTTTTTTTTTTTTTTATTCTTAACTAGGTCCTTTAGTTTACAGAGCATCTTCCAGAAGGAAGAACCTCCACACTGATTGATTAAACAAGTAATTTAATTAACTGCTGGAATTCTGTCTCCTCCACAGTAAGGAGTATTCTAGTATTTCTAGCAGCCCTAGTGTTCAATTGTGTTTACAGAGGCAGCAAAGATAATTCCTTTGGCTGCAAAGCCCATGTAGATGTAGGCGGTCAAAGCACAATTTGGGGTGAGAAATGGGAGCTGCAGGAATAGCAGGATTTCCTAAGCAACAAAGATCTGCTTCACTTAAAATATTTCAGGAAGAAAAAAAAAAAAAACTACAAACCAACAGAAGGATGTTAGGAAGGTTTTAGCTTCAGGACTGGGGAAAAGGCTGATTCCCTTTTATCCCTTTTTGGTATTTCCAAGGAGTTGAGGCCTCCCAACCCTAGAATAAGGGTACAGAAATGAAACCAGTGATGAGGAATCCCTGCCAGGCACTGTAACCACCAGGAAGACATCTCCTTGCAATGCTCTTCAGACACATTTGACATCTAGATCCCTTTGACTTTCCCATGCAATTTAGCAGAAGCAGTGAAAGAGCAAAGCCCCAAAGAGAAAGGCAGAAGTGATAATAAAAACTGCGGGGAGAAAACGAGCACATCCCAGAACCTCGGATAACTACTGCAAGAACAGATCTGTCACCCGGGGGCTCAGGCAGCACCTTCTCCAAGCAAAACTCCTGTGGATGGCAGCACTTTCCTCAGCAGCAAGTCCCAGCAAGCCCATGGTGCCACCTGAGCAAGAGCAGAGCCTTGGCAGCGTCCCTTTGGCACCTCTTACATAAGTGTTGCACAACGCCCGGGTTCTGTTTGCGGAGGGCCGGGATATGAAAAGCAACTGGAAATGCTGCCTGAGTAAGTGGGACACTCAAATCAAGGTAAATTATGAAACAGCTCCTGCCAGTGGAATGCAGGATGGATTCAAATCCAGGTTTTCTCTGAATTCTGGGGCCTTTTCTGCGCTGTATGTCACGATGTTGAACACCAGCTCTCCCTCTGTGAGGTGTTTTCTCTTTTCACCTTTCCTCCATTTAGCATCACTGTTCCTCAAGAATCCTTCCAGTCCATGACCATTCAGCACATCTGATGTAAAATCAGCTCTTAGTGATCTGGCAACTTGGGCAGCAAGAATGAAAAGATGCTTCCTAGGAAGGGCAACTGGGAAAATAAAGGAAGGATGAATCGGTGGAGAGAAGGAATAGATGAAAATGGACAAATGTTGAGCCACTCTCTGGACAAAAGATCATCCCCCTGACTTGGGAATCATAGGAAATAATGCAGGAAAAGGCCTTGGGAGTTCATGCAGACAGTCCCCCCAGCACAGGATCAAACCTCTCCACTCCTCTTTCACTGGGATACCATGTGCCAATATGGCAAGAGAAAAGGAAAAATGCCAGTAAATGGGGCAGTACAAGCTTGACCTTAGCAGCAATTCTCAAAGGGGACAAGGAAAACAGGACCTGAGCCCATCTCAGTTTAATTAGACTTTCAAATTAACAAATTTCCTTTTCCATCCTCTTTTTTTCCCCCCTCTCTGTCCATTTCCCAGCTGCTTTTACTTTAACCTCCTCTTTCAACCTATCTGAGCCCCTCTGACAGTGTCCAGCATAAGAAATCCCTTCTCACAACACCTGTCTCTTCCCTGCTGCATTAAAGCAGCAACAGGCATGTGCAATCTCGGGGATTATTTATAAAAATCCTAATGCAAACTCTGCAAAGCCAAGTGAGCTCCTCGTGGTCGCAGTGCCCAGCAGGGGTGGGCAGGATTCAGCTGTCTGCCACGTGAGAGAGCCAGCACTTCAGAGAGCCAAAATTACATGTTTCCTTCTGATGCTGTAAACACAGGGAAGAGGCCAATGGGAGGCAGTCACAGAGTGCTGGAGGAGGCACTCAGGAATTAAGTATCAGCATATCAATGGCAGCACAACAACACATGGCTTTGGTACACACCAGACGCCTGGAACTGAAAATTGGTTCATTTTTGAGTGTTCTTCACGCTGTCAGGAATGAAGAGTAGATCCTGCTGGCTCCAGATCCAACAAAGCTGGATGGTCACTGGCTTTTCCTGACTGCTGTGGGCCAGAGTGCAGAAATGATCAGTGCTCTCCCAAAATCTCCTCTTGCAGATACAGTCTGGGGCTCAGTTCCCTTCCCATGCTGCCAGATTTTGTCCCTCTGGTGACCACCACATTTCCAGTTTAATCAGCTGATTTTTGAGTGCTGTGCCACGTGTCTAACAAAGAGCAGCACTGAGCTGTGGCTTCAGAGTCAGACCAAGTCCAGCAGCTTGTTGGCATCACAAGTGTGGGCAAACAGTAGTTGAGGACAAGTGTGTTCACTCCAGTGCTGGTCCACATGGAGTGAGTGGGAGGGGGCAAGCTCCCCTGGAGCCCAGAAAACCAAACACAGCATGGGCTGCATGCCCAGCAGGGTGGGCAGGAGGTTGAGGGAGGGGATTATTCCCCTCTACTCTGCTTTTGTGACACCCACCTGGGCTGCCCCCAGCACCAGAAGGATGTGAAGCTGCTGGAGCAAGTTCAGAGGAGACCACAGAAATGCTCTGTGCTGGGGGTGCTCACCTGGAGAAGGCTCCAGGGAGAGCTCAGAGCCCCTTGCAGGGACTAAAGGGGCTCCAGGAGAGCTGGAGAGGGGCTGGGGACAAGGGATGGAGGGGCAGGACACAGGGAATGGCTTCATCTGGGTTAGATGAGATATTGGGAAGGAATCCTGACTGAGGATGGGGGTGGGCAGGCCCTGGCACACAGTGTCCAGAGCAGCTGTGGCTGCCCCTGCATCCCTGGAAGTGTCCAAGACCAGGCTGGACGGGCCTTGGAGCAACTTGGGATAGTGGAAGATGTCCCTGCCAATGAGGGTGAAATGAACTGAGCTTTAAAGGTCCCTTCCCACCCAGACCATTCTGAAATTCTATGTTATCAACTGTGCTGCACTTAAATCCACCTCAGAGTGTCCAAGTCCAGCCCATACACAGCATCTTTGGTGCCACATTTGCATGTTCACAGTGAGTGTCTCTGCTGCCTGTGGATGCTGCTGGCACAGGTGGAACTGGGGGAGCCGGACCTGGGATCCTGGTGGTGATTTCACAGCCCAAGTGCTCCCATGCACTCACCACACATCCTGGATGTGCCCCAGCCATGGCTCCTTGTGGGTGGGTGCCCTCAGGGGTGCTCAGTGCCCCAGATGAGCCAGGTGCCGTGCCCTGGGGTGGACATCTCCAGGGTGTGGGTGCCTACAAGTGTAACCAGTGCCCCCCGGTTTGGATACTCCAGGTGTGGGTGCCCAATGATCCCAGTGCCCTGGCAGGGATAACCGGGATGTTGGAGCATCCTTTCTGCTGAGCCCTCCATCCACACCCCCGTGAATGCCCGCCGCTGGTGCTGCCCCGCAGCTTGGATGACCCCCACGATCCCAGTGCCCTGGCAGGGCTAACCTGGGTGTTGGATCCTCCTATCTGTGCTGAACCTCCTTCACCAATATCCCCGCGGGTGGGTTTTCAGCACCCACCCGGAGGGGCCCCCTGGCTGTGCGCGCCCCGAGCAGCGGTGCCCGGGGCCGGCCCCGCGGGTGCCGTGGGCGGGTACCCCGGCGGGCCGTGCCGTGCCGTGCCGAGCCGTGCCGGGCCGTGCCGGGCCGTGCCGTGGTGCCGTGCCGCGCCGAGCGGCGGGCGGGGATGCTGCTGCTGCTGCCGCCGCCGCCGGCTCCCCGCCCGCCCCGCGCCGCCGCCGCCGCCGCCGCAGCCCCGCCAGACGCAGCGCGGCTCGGAGCGCGCACGGAGCCTCCCGCAGCCGCCGCCATGGCCCGGAACCGCCGGGACAGGAGCAGCTGGGGTAGGGCGGCGGCGGCAGAACCGGGGGAGCGCGGGCAGGGCGGACAATGCCGGGCCTGAGGCGGCCGCGGGCCGCGCCGGGGCGGGGCTGCGGCGGGAGGACGCGGGCGGGGGCTCGGCTGGCCCGGGCGGGGCGGGGGGCTGGCGGTGGCGGGGGGACACGGGTGTGCGGGACACCCCCCGCGCTATCCATGAGGGGTCTGGGGTCCTCCCGTCCCGCCCCGCCAGCGTGAGGCGGATCGGGGGTGCGGCATGGGGCACCCCTCGTTGCGGGGCCTCCTGAGGCGAGGTGTCCGCGGCTCGGGCTGGTCACCGCCCTCGGCTGGGCTGCAGCGGGACCCCCTGACTCACCCGGGGCCAGACAGCCCTGGCAGCTCCCTGGGGAGCCGTGCGGCTGGCCCGGCTCTCCTCCGGCTTGCCCTGACACCCCTTCCTTGGCCCTGCGGTCCCCTCAGCCCCTGGCGGGGGACGCCACCTCAGCCACCGCCCCACCTCGGAGCGGGATCCCGCTCACCCCACCTCCCTCAGGCACCGCCACAAGGCCACCCTGGCTTGTCACCCCTCCAGAGGGTTTCCCCGTTTCTGGACGCTGTAGATTTAGTTGTCGAGTCACCCTCCAGCCAAGGGCCCATTTTGAACCCATCCCCTCAGAGCCCCCCGGTCCCGGGGGAGCGGAGCGGGGTGAGGCGGGAGGAAGTTCTGTGGTGCCTTCCTGCAAGGCTTCGGTTCCCTCCAGAGGCGCCTGGATCCTCCAGCAGCCGCTGCTTCCCTCTGGAGCCCGAGCTGGTCCCACAGGTGGGCTGCACCCAGCAAGGGGCTCCTCCACCTTCAGCCTGCCCGTGATGTATCGCCTCACCCACTGCCACTGCCACGCTGTTCCGTAGGAAATCAGATTTTATCCAGCCATTTCCCGTTATTTGAGGAGAGTGATTCGCCGTTTCCTCCCGAGTCCATGTGAGCTCACTGACGGGTGCCGGCGGTATCCCGGCTGCTCAGGCAGAGCGGGTGAGCTGAGCTGTGATGTTTAGATACACAAATTACATTCTAATTTGTGTAGATGAGTGTGGGATTTCCCATGGCAGTGATTAACAGTTGGGAGGCATGCTGGAGAAAGCGCTGGGATAACGGAGTGTCTGATCCGGGGATGGGCGTTTTGGGATAGAGGGGGGAAGAAAATGAACGAAGCTCATTTGATCCATGCCGTATTTAGCTGTGGCTTAATGAAGGTCCTCAGATCTTTGGGTAAACCAGAGGGAAAACTTGCCAGGGAATGTGGTGCCATTCTCAGCTTTGTCTCGCGGAGCGTGTGACAGACGTGTCAGCCCTGACTCTGAGTGTTGGGAATTGCACACACGTCCACACCCCGGTGCCTTCCCTGCACATCCTGAGAGCAGGAGGAGGGAATGCAAATGATGCTGATGGAAGCGGAGAAAGCACAACCTGGGCAGTACAGCCTGGGTCCAGCAAGGATCCCTCAGCCTGCGCTGCTGAGCCCTGCACCTGGGAAATGTGATGTGTCACTGATGGGATGAACTCTTCCTGAGCTTCTCTGCAAGAATCTGGAAGCGTCCATGGATCCACGTGGATCTATGTGGGATCAGCCGCCTCCTGCTGCCTCCCATCCACAGCTCAAAATCATTCCCTGTATCCCATAGACATTCACCTATTCCTAGAGGATTTCCTGGCTCTTTGCCAGGCTGGTTGACGTTGCAAGTAAGAAACTGAGAGAGTGAAATACTTCAGGTTTTTTTACTAGGAAAGAAAAAGCTGCCTTTAATAAATTTATTTATTCTATTTATACAACAAAACCTCATTGCCTTGAAAGCTGTGTTTACATCCAGTGACTGCAGCATTGTGTGGTGACATCAGTCCATGGGGTGACTATTCCACTGCTACATCTTTCAGCTGGCAAAGGAGGAGGCTCAGGCTTTTCCTGAAGCTAAGGCAGAAAGGAGAAAGTCCTTGCTTTGTTCTAAAAATGGGCTTATGGGTCATTAAAAATATTAATGCTATTTTGAAACGGATCAAACTTTGCCCTAGTTACTCAGGCCTGGAAACAGACAGCTGCTTAGTGTAGCCCTCCTTTGTTTCACAAAAAATAATTTGCTTTTTTAAAGCTCACAGAGCAAATTAGGGTGAGTATGTGGGATTGCCCCTGGTCATAGCTGGGTCTCTGTCACATCCCCGGGAGGGGAGCTCCTGTAGGGGTGTGTGATGCATCCAAGAAGGATTTAGCCTTGGGCTAAAGGTCAGAATAAGGTTATGCTTCATTTAAGACTCTTCCTAAATGTGCCAAGCTGTGCATGGACCTCCCAGCTGCTGCCAGTTGAATGGTTGAGGCAACTACAGATGAGAAAAAAATCAAAAATAATGTCTTGCTGTGAGTAGTGGACCCTGCTTTTCCCAAAATAAGGATTGTTAGTCCAAGTTCTGCTTGGCACAGTGAAGCCCAGCCAGCTCACGGAGGTTTGTAATAGATTACACTGATTTTTGGCTGAAATTCTTTGTGTTTGGCAGTTGCAGATGTTCAGCAGCCTGGTCCCTCTGATCCAATGAGATCCCTGCTCCCAGTCACTCCTTTAAACAGCACAGACTGGAAAAAAATCGTGTGAAATCTCATGTTTCCCATCATGGCCAATTCTGTGTTGAAATTGGAATGACCCACCTATCAAGAATTCAATTTTAGAACCATGAAAGGGATTAGAGAGGTTATAGATGCTTCTTGGAGAGGGTTTTCAAGCTGGACAGGGGATTTAGAAGAGCTCCTAAAGGGAGCCAGGAAAAGCCAAGGAACTATTTTGAGGAGGGACTTCTCCAGCACAGGCCGGAGATCATCACTGCCACATCTTAGACTGCACACAATGGGTTAAACTGGGAAGAAAACTATGATTTTTCTAGGTTGTTTTTCATTTTAACCATGTTAACATCCTTTCTGTTTGTTGTTTGATTTCTGCCCTTTTATGATGGATTTTCAGTTTCCACTTCCTGGCATTTCTTTGTGACTCTGAATGCTGGGAACCTGACAAGTGAAAGCTGAGATGTTTCAGACAGAGGGGCCTTTACACAAAAAGCCAGAAATTTTCACAACCAAATGACTGGCTTGTGAAAGAGAAAAGAAAATAAAATGCTAGGACTTGAAAGAACAGACAAGTCCAACACTGCAAGCTGAATGTGATTATAGAATCATGGAATGGGCAGGGACACTTCCCAGTAGATCAGATTGCTCCAAGTTCCATCCAGCCTGGCCTGGAACACTTCCAGAGATCCAGGGGCAGCCACAGCTTCTCTGGGCACTCTGTACCAGGGTCTCCTCACCCTCATAGGGAAGAATTTTTTTCCTAATATCCCTTCTAACCCTGCCCCCTGGCAGTGGGAAGCCATTCCTGTGTCCTGTCCCTCCAGGTCTTCATCCAAAGTCATGGGAGAGTGACAGGCAGCAGAATTTTACAGGGAATTGGAATGGCTGGGATCCACCAGATGAGCAGGAGCAAGAACAGCCTGACTTTCTCTTTTTGGGGAAAAAGCAGGATGTCCTGATCCTGCCTCAGAGAGGTGACATGGTGCCCTTGTCCTGCCTCATGTCATGTCTATGCCATCAGTGGCTCTGGCCCTGGCTGCTTCCTTTTTAATAAAGCAGCATGTGGTGTTGGTTTTGTCTTGCTGCATTTTCCCTGCTAAGCCCATGGGTGACTAACAGCACACTTCAATATTGTTTAGGGCCTGGGTGATGTTCAGAGGCAGCAGGCTTTATATCAGTTCCCTTGGATCACTGACTGGAACCTTCTCCAGTGGGGGAAGGAGCTGGGGCAGGTATTGTCATGCTCTGTGAGGCACAGGGCATCCCATGGATCACTTCTGGAAAAGTCACTTCACTCTAGAGAGTGAAAACAGAAACACTCTCATTTGCCATCAGTTCAGAAAAGTGAAGTGCTACAGCAGGAAAATAACTGAACACACATCTCCCAAATGGGGTGGAAGCTCTGGAGAACAGGCTGAGTTCTGCCAAGCCCATAAAGCATATTTAAAGCACTTTATAAACATTTTATGCACTGTAATTAATTACCTTTCATACTACATCCTAAAATTTCATGGCATGTTTACCAAACTTTATTTTCAGGCAATTTTAGCAACAAGAAGGTAGAAATAATTCAATGTCAGAAAAAACTTAATCAAATACTGGTGGTTGAGATGAAGGTTGAAGAAAACAGAGCAGATGAAGGACCATGCAGAAAATGTGTGCTGGGAGGGAAGTCCTGGAGATGTATCCCTGGAAATGTCCAAGGCCAGCTTGGAAAGGGCTTGGAGCAGCCTGGGATAGTGGGAGGTTGGACAGGAGTTGGGATGAGTTGTTCTTTAGATTCCCTTCCAACCCAAACCATTCTGGGATTCTGTGTTACCCTGGAGCCTGGCTAGGTTTAAATATGGGAAAGGCAGCAGGCCCAGGGTTTGCACCTGACAAACAGGTAATGGCTTTTTGCTGGTGCTCTTCCAACAATATTTTCACTATGGGAGGTGCCCACCTTGCCTCTGACTCAGCCATTCCTGCTATGTGAGCTGTCGTGGGCACAGCCACTTAACTGTCTAACCTGACCTCAAACTTCCTGAAAAAATTCTGCAAAAAACCTGATTTGCTTCATTCCCAAGGTAGTTGTCTGCCTGTGTCTCCAAAGCTCAGCCTGAGAATTTGACAGCAGTAAGAACTGCTCTTGCTTCAGAGCCAGCTAAGCACTGGAGCTTCACGTAGTAGGTGTTGTAATTTAAAAATTCAAATTGTACTTTGGCATTTGAGATGTTGTAACAGACAGCTCTGGGGGGGCAGTTATCATCCAAACTCTTGCTCCTGTCAGCAGTGGTTCACATGGGAAGGTCCCAAAGCACTCCTGCTATCAGCAGAATCATTCATGCCCTTGTTCCCTCTGCCAAAGGGAGAAGGGGCTGAGCTGGCCAGGCTGGAGCTGAGGCTGTGCTGCTGCCAGCTGGGTGACTCAGGGCTGGCAGGAGGAAGGTGCACTCCACATCTCCAGTGCTCCCAAAAAAGCAAAGGGTGAGGATGGAGCCTGGTAGCAGCAGCCACCCTGCTCTGTTCCCTGCTCCAGCCCTCCTGGGATGCAGAGTGAGGAAATGTGGGAGGGCAGGTTGGATTGGCAGAGGTGTTAACACAGCTCTGCAGCTCAGCTGTAGGAGTTTGCCTGACTTTGCAGGGGACAGTTTGGGATCCCAAAGGGGAATGCCAAGTGTGGCTTTTTACAGAATCAGAGTCATTTAGGTTGGGAAAGGCCTCTGAGATCATCAAGTCCCAATACCACATCCAGTCTTTCCTGAAGCACCTCCAGAGGTGGTGACTCCACCACATCCCTGAACACTCCATTTCTATTTATCTGCCATTCTTCCTTGTTGAAGAATGAAGAATGAAGAAAAAGGACTCCATTTCCCACAACAATTGTCTTCACCTGCTTCTGATGCCCTGCAGCTCCAGGGATTGTCATTGGTTCATTTCCACAGATTCATGGCAGCTGTGATTACCCTCAGTCTGGGGAGGTGCAGATGATTTCCTAGTTGGGCACGATAAGTTCTGGCTGTGCCTCCCCCTCCCTGCTGCATTTCCCAGATCAGCAGCCCAGGTGTAAGGGGGTAGCACAGCAAGAGAGCCTGACAGAGGTGCACGTGTCACTTATCAGGTCTCAGTGGTTCTGGTTAGTGGATGGGCAGCATTTGGTGCTTCCCCTGCTTGGATCTGGAGTCCTCTGGTTCTGTGGAGATGTCAAAAATCCCAGTAGAGGGGAGGTTGTGTGTCTGTGAGATCAGCTGTGCCCTGGGTGCAGGAGGTGCATGAAGAGAAACTTATTTACAAGACCACATAGTACCAGGATAAGGGGGAATGGCTTCTCAGTGCCAGAGGGCAGGGTTAGATGAGATCTTTGGAAAAAATTCTTCCCTGTGAGGGTAGTGAGGCTCTGGCACTGGGTGCCCAGAGAAGCTGTGACTGTCCCTGGATCCCTGGAAGTGCCCAAGGCCAGGTTTGGAGCAACCTGGGATAGTGGAAGGTGTTATTTGTGTAAGAGTTGGAACTGGGTGGGCATTAAGATCCCTTCCACCCCAAACCAGTGTGGGATTCTGTGTCACAGCGAGGGGTGGTGACTGGGTGTGTGTGGTTAAACCAAGCTTGGGAGGTTTTCTGCCCTGCTGGCCAGGAACCTTCAGAGCCAGGGTGGCTGTAAGGGCTTTGCCCAGCCAGGCTTCCCTGCTCCACCCTCTGCAAGGCCCTGTATCCCAGGGGCACCTCTGTCTAGACAGCTTCTGGCAGCCCATGCTGAGGGAATTTCCAGCTCTCAGCTGGCCAGGCCAGGCTCTGCTCTTTGGGCTGCATCCTTTGTGCAGAACCAGGGAACACCCTGCTCTGACTCCCCAGTGCACACACATTGCTTCCATGCTTTATTCCCATTTTTCCCTGCTTGGCTGGGTCAGGTGCTGAGCTCTGTGCCAGCCTGTCATGGAGAGGAGGAGAGGATTCCTGGTGCATGCTCGGAGCTCCCCACCCTCCCGGCCTCCTCAGAGCCCTGCTGATCACTGCTGGAATTCAGCACAGCCACAGGGAGCAGAGCTGTGTGCCAGGCTGAACGTGCCCAGTGCAGGGGAGATGCTTGGGGAGGGGTGGCTGTGTTCCCAGGGCTCTTGTGGAGGGCAGATAAGCTTCCTGCAGGCTGCAGCTCTCTGGAGAGCACCCAGAGTGATGGAGGCTGACTGCAGGCTCTGTTCAGGGCTTGGCTCGTGGTGCTTTGGTAACAGTTTGATATGTTTGGGATGGAAACTCCAGCAAGGAGCTAGACAGATATCGCTGCTGGTCAGACTGATCCCCTGAGAGCTGCTGATAAGCAGCCTGAGCCAGCAGATGCAGGATACTCTGTTCATGGAAATAACAGCAAAGATCAAGCTTCCCATCAAACCTCGATTTTTCTCTCCTTGGTAGTTTGTTTGGTTTGAATGCCCTCAGAATGGCAGCACTGCCTGACATTGGTGGTTTTGTGTGTGGGACATCTGAGCTGGGTTAGTTTTGCCTGGAGAAGCAACAGCTCCAGGAAGACCTTGCTGTGGCCTTCCAGTACTTGGAAGTGGCTTTAAAAAAAGAAGAGTGATTTTGTACATGGGCAGATAGCAATAGGATGAGGGGAAATTGATTTAAACTAAAAAAGGAGAGATTACATTAGATATGAGGAAAAAATTCTTCTCTATGAGGGTGGTGAGGCCCTGGCACAGGGTGCCCAGAGAAGCTGTGGCTGCCCCTGGATCCCTGGAAGTGTCCAAGGCCAGGCTGGACAGGGCTGGGAGCAGCCTGGGACACTGGAAGGTGTCCCTGCTCGTGGCAGGAGGTGGAACAGGATGATTTTTAAGGTCCCTTCTAACCCAAACTATTCTGGGATTGTGATTTCAGCAGGGAATTGGAGCCCAGGCTGCAGCCCCTGCTTTCCACAGGCAGTGCTTGGAGAGCTGAGCTCCTGGGATGTGGGAGAGCCTGAGAGCAGGGCTGGCAAATTGGCTTCCTCAGGCTCTGCTTAGGCAGTGTTTGCACAGATGATGGGACATGACTGTGTTTCATTCTCTGGAATGAAATGTATTTATTGTGCAGGCTCACTTGAGGACAAGGCTGACTGCTCTGTGGGACTCTGGGAAGCAGTCAGCATTTCTGTGACCTGTTCTTCCATGGCTAAGGCAGAACAGGCCTCAGCAAGCACTCACCAAACATTGCATAATTAGTGGCATGTCATTAACTCCTAGAGAAGAATAAATTAACTAAATTACATTAGATGTGTCTGTCAGTCTACACACAGGCATAATGTGAAATATGCTGTTTCAATTTAATTAATTTAGTCAAAAGCAAGTCTTAGACCAGTTAAAGAATTCTTTGCTTTTTTTATGCTGTCTGACAGCCCAGTGAGTACAAATGCAAATCCTGCTCTGCTTGCCCTTCCCACTTGGAATTGCCATCTGGAAAAGAGACGTGGCTTCCACCCCCCTCCAGAGCCATGGCAATGAGCTGTTATGAAATGGGGAAAAGGATCCTGACAATTTCTGAATGAGCAGCTGGAGAATTGACGTAATTGCAGGGCGCCGGGAGAGAGCCGAGAAAAGGAGGAGTCAGCTCAGAAAAGGAGTGAAAACAAGAGTGTGTTTAGCAAAGGTCAGCTCTCCTTCCTTTCCTTTTTGGCTGAATGAGTTTTTGCCTCTGCCAGGTACAGCTTCCTTCAAGGCAAATAACTCATGTATGACCAGAAAGATCAGTTAAAAGCATTGATTTCCAGTAGTGTGCAGCCATTTTATAAAATAATCTCTGGCTCTGCAGTGTGGCAGATAATCTAATAAACAGAACCTGGAAGTTTCTTCACATGGAAATAGGAATATAAATATGAAAAAGATAGTTTTGCCTGCAGATGGCCTATATGAAAGAGGCAGAGATAGGGATGAAATTAGTTCTGAGACCTGTTTAATATAATCCCTCATTCTCCAAGGAACTGGGAGATAACATACCCTGCTCATAATGCTCTGTGGTGTGCAAAGAGCCTGGTTTTCCTGGTGTTCAGGTGATGGAAACAAGGATGTCCCCTAGGAGACCATGGCCACTTCTGTGTCTGGAGACATTATCCCAAAATCAGTTAATACCTGCGTTAAAAAATTACTCTACTTTAAATTCTGATAATTTGAAGGGACAAAACAATCCCTGCTCCTCTGCACTGGTTCTTGGTTCAGCTGGTGCAAAGAGCAGAGGGAGAAGAAGATGTGGAAGATGCCATGCAGGCACCAGGTGAGGGGATCTGGCAGCAGGTGTCCCTGTGGCAGGGGGATGGCAGGGGACTCTCCTCAGCCCCTGACCTGGTGCTTGGATCCTTGGCCAGCACTGGGAGGTCCATTCAGTTCTCTGAGCCAGGGGCATTGAGGATCTGTGCCCACCTTGGTACCCACTTGGTGCAAGATGAGTGAAAACATACATCATGAAATCTCAGAATGATTTGGGTTGGAAGGGACCTTAAAGCTCATCCAGTTCCACTCCTGCTGTGGGCAGGGACACCTTCCACTGTCCCAGGCTGCTCCAAACCCCATCCAGCCTGGCCTTGGGCACTGCCAGGGATCCAGGGGCAGCCACAGCTGCTCTGGGCGCCCTGTGCCAGGGCTTCCCTTCCTTCCCAGTCTCCCATCCATCCCTGTCCTCTGGCAGTGAAGCCATTCCCTGTGTCCTGTCCCTCCATCCCTTGTCCCCAGTCCCTCTCCAGCTCTCCTGGAGCCCCTTTAGGCCCTGCAAGGGACTCTGAGCTCTGACTGGATCCTTCTCCTCTCCAAGTGAACATTCCCAGCTCTCCCAGCCTGGCTCCAGAGCAGAGGGGCTCCAGCCAAAGTGTTGATCCCACTTCCCTGTGTCTCTGTGCCTGGAGGTGGGATTTGTGTGCTCTGGGAAGGTGGCACAGCTGTTGCACCCTCATGGCTGAGTTAGAGGCAGAAATATTGAAGTTTAATTTGATTTACAAATCTTTTCCTGCCCCCACCATGAGTCACATCCTATCCAAGGATCTCTCCACTGTCCTTTCTGTGCAGCTGGAAGAAGAAAATAAAAATAGGACTTGGGTGAGCTGAGCAGGGCTTTGGGAAACACCACCTATCCTTTCTATGGCCCTTGCAGCTTGGCAGTGCTGACACAGAGCACACCAGCCTGTGGCCCTTGGGCACCTGGCTGTTCTTACCTGCTGGGAATGCCTCAATGCTGGAAAAGGTTTTTGGGGTGTTCCTGCTCCCAGACACCTTCATTTGGCAATGTGTGCCTGCATCCTGACTCATGGATTTGAAATGAGAAGGTTTTTTTTTTGTCTAGATGCCCCTAAGCAGTGACATGAGGCAGGGGCTGGTGCTCGAAGGGATATTTTAGTGCTGCAGTCCGGTGGAGAATCTCACTTTTTTCACAGCATTTGGGACTTTTGTTTAGCTAAAAAACCTCCAAGCAATGGAAAGAAAAGATCTTTGTCTTTCAGCTGTGAGCAAAGAAAGCTCATAGTATATGTCCAAGAGCCACCAGAAATCCCCTGGCAACCAGGCTTAATGATCCCTGTACTTCCTTGTGGGATCTTAGGAAATCACAAAAGTGCTGCTGTTATTTAAAATACAGAGTTACTGCTTGAGGCTTCTTTAGAGGGAGGCCCAGAATGGGCAAATCCTATTCCTCTTGATATTTATAACTTCTCTTTTAGCTTGTGCACACACAGTGCTTGTGCTTTGAAACAGCTCAAAAGTGGGTCCCCAAGGTCAGGGGCTGAAACAGAGATTGAGGAGGTTTAGCTTGAGGCAAAACTTGGGAAAGTTACAGCCAGTAAACTGGGAAGTTTTTGTTGGAATGTGGGGGAACTTTCCATGTCAGTCTCCTTTCCCTGCTGGCAAGGAGGTTTCAGTGGCTGTAGGTGAGCTGGCTGGCACATGAACCATCTTCAGCTTCTCTTCCCTGTGCTGCAAAGTTTGGAAAGACCAGGAAAGGAAAATTACTGGAGCCAGCCTGCTCTTTGCAAATCCCAGGGCTGCAGGTCTTAAAATGCATCCAGGTCCTGTGAGACCCTCCTGTGTGATCCCCTAGCAGCTCCACAGGGAACTTGGCCATTTCCAAGTGGGAAAGTGGGCAGGGCTTGTGCTTTGTGTGTGCTTCCCACTTGAGAGCAGAGAAGTGGCTTTTATCAGGATGGGCTTGTGTCTGCATGTCCTGATTCCTGCTGGGAGTGTCCTGGGGGATGCTGCTGATGAGGCTGATGGCAGGAACAGCAGATTGCACTTGGAGCATCAGCTCAGGCTGCAGATGGAGCAGGAATGTGTTGCTACAGGAACAGCAGTGGCACAGGATACACAAAGGCAGTATCCTTTGATGGAGATGTGAGATCCTTGGACACCTCAACTGAAGAGCTGCTTCCATTTTTGAGTCAGCCTTCAGGAGGGACCTGGTGGGGCGTGTCCAGAGGAGAGCAGATCCCTGGATAATGTGGTTGAAGGGATGATGAGAAGCTTGGACTTTGCTTTTCTAGCTAAGAAAGGGCTAAGGGAGGTTGATGGCAGGCACTGTTTGTGTAGGAAGTTGCAGGGATCCGTTTTCCACGTAGGATAAAATCTAACAGATGTGTTTTGCTATGGAATATTCCAGCAGAGAATGTTGTCCCTGTGTGGAGCACGGGGTGAGATGATCCCATGGAGTCTCCATTGGGATGTCTGAGGCCAGGTGCAGCAGATCTGCTCTGGATGATGCCATTTTGGGATGGATATTTGGATGTTTGCATCTCTCACCACTCTGTCCAGCCTCTCTGACGCCACACTGTGCAGAGGAAGGCACCAAACCCCTCTGTCCTGGTGTGAAGGACAGGTGTCTGCCAATAAAGGCAGAAGCTTCTCTTTGAAATGGAGAATGTAAACCCCCTCACTCCAAATTATTATTATGATTTTGAAATTAAGGGGCTCTCAGACAAAGAGATGGGAATGAGGAATAACAGTTCTTTACTAGGAAAATTAAGATAGAAATGCAGTATTACAAAGAACAATCCCCAAACCCTGCCAGAGTCAGAATCCAAGCTGACACCTGTCAGTCAGTCAGGGTGTTGGCACAGTCCCATTCCATGGTGGCTGCATCCTCCTGCAGTGGCAGATGTGGCTCAGCTGGAGCAGTGCTGCTGGAGAAGGTGCAGTTTCCTCTGAAGGTGCAGGGATGATGTGGAAAGGTCTGGCTTTCCTCTGGAATCCAGTGGGAAGAAGGTGCCTTGGTGTCCAAAATGTCAGTTTTTCTCTGGGTAGGAAAGGCTTGGCTCCTGCCCTGGCTGGAGCATCTCCCATGGGATGATGGAATTTTATCAGCCATGCCCTGGGACTCACTGGCCATGAACAGGAGATCTCTCCTGGAGGGAGGATGGGCTGTGGCAAAGATAAAGATGATTGCCCCAGCTGGTTTAAAGCTGCCCATGAGCAGATAATGTGTGCCAGGAGATCAGGGGCACTGCCCCAGCTGGGTTAACAGATGGGGACAGAATCCACATTGCTGCCACATCAACCCAACACCCCCTCTCATTTCTCTTCTCTCACAGGTAGTTTTGCAGACAAGACTTACGAGTGGAGCTCTGAGGAGGAGGAATCTGTGAGGAAGGCAGGGCCAGTGCAGGTGCTCATTGTCAAAGATGACCACTCCTTTGAGCTGGACGAAGCCGCCCTGAACCGCATCCTGCTCTCTGAGGCTGTCAGAGACAAGGAGGTCGTGGCTGTGTCTGTGGCTGGAGCTTTTAGGAAAGGAAAATCGTTCCTGATGGACTTCATGCTGCGCTACATGTACAATAAGGTAAGGTGCAGCTCAGGGGGCCCTTCCCATGGCCTGCTGTTCCTCCTTGCTCTCATGGTGCTTTAGGAATTCTCAAGCCTCTCTTGAGTGTGAGCTTCACAAAATAAAACAGAACAGATCCTTCCCCAGGCAGAAGTTTCTCGTGGACTCTTGACTTTGGAGCAGGAATGTTCACATCTGCTGCCCTGAATTTTACAGAATCATTTAGGCTGGAAAATCCCTCTAAGATCATTGAATCCAGCTGCTAACCCAGCATCACCTTATTCACCACTAAACCATATCCTCAGGTGTCATATCTGTGTCTTTTGAACACTTCCATGGATGGGGACTCCACCACTGCCCAGGGCAGCCTGTTCAATGTGTGACCACCCTTCCAGTTAAAAGAATTTTCCTGATATCCAACCCAAACCTTCTCTGGTGTAACTTCAGATTGTTACCTCTTTTTCTGCTGTTTGTTCCCTGGGAGCAGAGCCTGATTTCTATCTGGCTGTCCCCTCCTGTCAGGAAGTTGTACAGGAGATCCCCCCTGAGCCTCCTTTTCTCCAGGCTGAGCCTCTTTCCAGCTCCCTCAGGAATTCTCCAGCCCCTTCCCAGCTCAATTCCCTTCTCTGAACATGCTCCAGCCCTTCAGTGTCTTGTCATGAGGAGCCCAAAACTGACCCCAGGATTTGAGATGCCTTGACAGCAAAAGGAAGGAAAAACCTCCCTTATGGGGTTCTTAAACTCTTTTTTGACCCCTCCAGCAATTCTCTGTTCCTCCCTGCAGGAAGCAGTGGACTGGGTTGGGGATTACAACGAGCCCCTGACTGGTTTCTCCTGGAGGGGTGGCTCCGAGCGGGAGACGACCGGGATTCAGATCTGGAGCGAGGTTTTCCTGGTGGACAAGCCCGATGGCACCAAGGTGTGTGTGTGCCTCTGGTACTGTCAGCTCCTTTTCCCCTCCCAGCTTTTGAGACTCTCCTGCCTTGTCCTAGGTGGCTGTGTAAGTTTAGAGAAAATTTTCAATACCATGTCTCTGTTTTAGCATGGATGGGTTTAGCAAAGTGAGGTGATGTGATGTCCAAGTGTCCCTCAACTCTGGGCATCCCAGAAATTATTTCTGTACTATTCCCTGAAATCTTGAATCTCATGTCCTTGCAAAGTACTTCTCTTTCCTAGAGCAGAAGTTGTAAAGTGAAGTTTCTTCATTCAGAGTTGTCACAGTGCATTTGGAGCATCCTGCAAATTCAGCTGATAGCCAGGAATTTTTGTATTTATCTGCACTTCAACTCAGAGCATGGCACCCAAGTGACACTGAGTCATTCAGGGTGTGATTCCTAATGCTGGCTGAGTGTGTTTGGGTTTGGGAGGTGCCATTTGTGTTTGGTTTTTGGTGCAGACTCAGGCAGAGCCTCCTCTGCACTGTCAGCAGCTGTCTGAGGAGCAGAGCAGTTCCCTCACAGAACATTAATTTTGCTGCCTGCTGGACTCACCCTGCTGTCAGGAGTGGCTAGGGGTGAGCTTTTCCTTTGTCCCCCACCAGTGAAGAGGCTGAGGCAGAAGCAGTGAGAGCCCAGCACAGTAACTCTGCTGACATTCCCCTGTGGCACACGAGGGTGGCTTTGCCTGGGTGTCAGTGCTGACAGGAGCTTTGTGCCTCACAGGTTGCAGTGCTGCTGATGGACACACAGGGCACCTTTGACAGCCAGTCCACCCTGAGGGACTCAGCCACCGTGTTTGCCCTCAGCACCATGATCAGCTCCATCCAGGTAAGAAACCTCTGGGCTGGAGGAGTTCAGTCCCCAGGAGCTGCAGAGCCTGTCAGGGCTTCCCTTCCTACCATTTCCACCAGCTGGGACCTTGCCTGTGTCCCCATGGGGATGTTGTTGGTTTTAGCCACACCAACCACGTGTTAGCTCCAAGGACAGGCTGTTCTGAGTGATCTGAAGTTGGTCTTTTATTTAAATGCAGGTTTATAACTTGTCCCAGAATGTGCAGGAGGATGATCTGCAGCACTTGCAGGTAAGAGAAGCTTTGGGGTAACCTAATTGTGGCTATTTACAAGGGACAGGACCATGGGGAATGGCTTCCACTCCTAGAGGGCAGGGCTAGATGGAATATTGAGAAAGGATTTCTGTCTGTGAGGCCCTGGCATAGGTCTTCCAGAGAGGCTGTGGCTGCCTCATCCCTGGAAGTGTCCAGGATGAGAGTTGAAGCAGCCTTGGATAGTGGAAGGTGTCTCTGCTCATGACAGGAGTTGGAACTGAGTGGGATTTCAGGTCCTTCCCAACCCAAACCCTCCTGGGATTTTATTCTGTGGTTGTGAATTATCAGCCTGTATCAGCAGTATCAGATGTTGCCTCCTCAGTACAGGTGACTCTCTATCACAGAATCACAGAATTCTGTGATATTATTCTGTGATTCTGATAGAATCTGTGATTTTATTCTGTGATAGTGAATTATCAGCCTGGATGTTGCCATGTGGTACTGGCTCAGTACAGGTGATCCTCTAAGGGTGATTCCAGCCCTGACTGTTGGAGACAAGCAGCTAATGGGATTTTTGTGGCACAGGTGTCCTGCCCATTTCCTAGAATTACCTCCTGCTTTCTCTTCTGTTCAGCTGATTGATTGGTTGATTAATTAGGTAGGTTTTTCCAGGAGCTTAAGGAAAGGAAAGAAAAGCAAAAGTCCAGCTGAAAAAATCAGCATTTGAAGACTTCTGAATTATCTCAGCCCATAAATATTATTAACAATAACACTTCTTTAACACTGAATTTATTCAGTGCAGCTCTGATCTTTCAGTTTGGATTTTAAGCCATGACTGTTTAACAAGTTGACCAATTTTTAGGCATCTGTGAAACACATTGTTGTGCCTTCAGTTAGAAATTAGAGTGCAGAGAGACTGGAGAGTCTTCAACTCTTGCTGCTAGGCTGATTTTAGAGTCTTTGCACAGCAGGGGTTTGCAGGGAAAGTACTTCTTTCTGAATTCATTTCCTCTCCTTCCTGGAGTGTTTAGAGGGAGAAGGGCTCCAGCAGCCCCTGGAGCATGAGAAGTTTCTGGTTGGTCTGAAACCAGCACAAGCAGCTGATCTGAGCCATTTTCCAGAGATTTGGCAGCCAAAAGCTCCAGGCTGGGATCTCTCACGTGAGAGCTCAGCAGGGTGATGGTTCCATGACAGCTCCCTGTGCCTCTGGGGTGGGAGCTGGGAGCCCAGAGCCACTTTGTGTGCTGCTAGTCCCCAGTCATAAATGTCCCTTACTGCTTCAGAGAATCATAGAATTCCCTCCAGGAGCCACAGGGATTGTGGATCCACCTCCTGTCCCTGCACTGACACCCCCAACACTCCCACCCCTGGCATCTCCTGGAGCTCTGGCAGCCTCGGGAATGTCACCATTCCCTGGGCACCCTCTGGGGGAAGAACCTTTCCTGAAATCCAACCCAAACCTCCCTGGCTCAGCTCCAGCCATTCCCTGGGTCCTGTCCCTGTCCCAGCCAGCAGAGCTCGGTGTCCCACGGTGCCTGCAGTGACAAACTCACTGGTTTTGTTTCTCCTCGCAGCTTTTTACCGAGTATGGCCGGCTGGCCATGGAGGAGACATTCCAGAAGCCTTTCCAGGTGAGTCCAAAGCTCCTGGCCTGCTCCTTTGTCCCGGAGCCCATTGGCTTCACCACGAGGTGTCACTGCAGTTTGCAGGATGGGAGGAGATGTGTAATAGTGCTGGCAGTTTGCATCACTTCATTAGTGGTTTGTTTCCGTTTTTTTTTTGCTTTCACTCACAGCTAGGTTTAAAAAATACACGAAGGAAATGAATTTTCTTGTGTTCGGGCTTGGTTATTTATTAAATTTTATTTAAAAATATAGAGTGTTTAGCAGCACTTCTAGCTACTTGCTAGAAGTGAGGAAAAATGGAGATTTAGTTGCTATAAGGTTTCTTAAAGCTAAATAATCTAATAGAGAATTAATATCTATATTATTTTTTAAACTTAATAATTAATTTTTTGTGCTTCTCAGTGTGACACTAATTAGAAATTATTATTTGAAACCTATGAAGAAGGAAGATGAACACTGAAAGAGACACTACTCAAAATCCTCCATTTTGTCCCATTTAGTATTATTATACTATAAAACCTCGAATTTAAAACCTTTTACCATGTGAAAGCACACACTTTTATTTCACTATACACCTGTGATTTTAACTTCATTACTCAAATTTGGGAGCCTTCTCCAAGGCCTCAGGTCAAAAGCATTGTTCTCCAGGGGGTCAGTGCTTGACAGCACAGAAAGCTCAAACCCCCAGGTTTGTGGGGTCTGACAGAGATGGAATTGGCTGCTCCAAGGAAGGGCTTTGTGCCTCCTTGCTTCCAGACACATCCAACATCCTTCCTTCTTTCCTCTCTGAACCCTTGCCCAGCCCAGGAGCTCTGCCCTGTCCTGCCAGCCTTGGAAAGCAGCTGGTTTTGCAGCAGGTTTGTCACTCTCTGTAGTCAGGAACTCTGCCCAGTCTTTGTTCTGAGAGGTTTGAACTCACCTGCCCTGGGAATCCCTGCTCCTGGCAAAATGAAAGGATAAGGATTAGCAGAGCTGTGGGAAAATTTGCTGTGAGTGAGGTTTTAATTTCAAATAAGGGACATCTGTTCATCCTTCTGCTCCCCAACCTGGGAAAAGCTGGTGTTAAAAAAAAAAAAAGGGAGAGCATTGGGCATTCACAGTAGGTGAGGCTGGTTCCTGTTTTTAATGACAGAGGAGTGTTTTGATTAGGTTGGATGAGGGTTTGTGAACTTCCTAAAGTAAAAACCAGTAAAGAACAAAGCATGCTGTAAAAATTCAAAAAGTAATTGGGAATGAGTTACAGCTATTTTATATTTGCTTTCCCACATAAAAAGAGAATTGTTGTCCTGGAAGGACTAAGGGTGTCTGTGGTCAGGAAATGGAAATAAAATTAAAAGGTTAAAAATACTAAGAATGGCCAAATTGAGATTTTTAAGGTGTATTGGATTCTGCTATGGGCAGGAGGCTGATAAATGGTAAAACTGCAAATATGTCTAGTAAAAATATATGGCAGGCAAGAGCTTGAAGAACGTTGTAACATGGTACAGCAAAAAGCCAGACATTAAATAAATATTCCTGCTCCTTATTTCAAAACTGTGGGGATAATGTAGCCAAATATTGCAGTGAAACTGAGATACTTCCTACTCCATCAGTGAAAAAGAGGCTGTGAAGGGAAACTTAAACGTGCTTAAATCATTAGGGCTGGATAATAGACTCAGATTTTCCCAAACTCTGTAATTGCTGTCGAGTCACAGTTTGTGGATGGTGAGTCTTGTCAAACAATCCCATTATCCATTTTGGAGTTGGGTTGATAAAGGTAACTCTCACCATGATCCCTTGCCTTCTGTCAGCCTTATCACTCCAGGATGCTGATTAAAAGCAAATGAAGTCAGTATTGTCTGGTTTAATCCATTGTTAATGGATTAAAAACTCATTAACTGATAGATGCCAGAGCACGCTGAACTAATTGTACCAGGGAATCATCATCCTTCAGAAGTGTTTCCTTGAGATTCCCCCAGGCTCTCTCTGATTCAATGTCATCTTCATTAATGATCAGGGGAAAATTATCAAACGATGCTGGGAGCCCTTGTGGCTGTGACAGATGTGGCAGCAGGGTCAGTGGTGCTGTGGCCAGGTGAGAAATGATCTCCTGTGCACATCCAGCATGAGCTGGTTCCTGCAGAACATGTTTTAAAATGTGAGAGTGTTGATAGAAAGCAGGAAAAGTGAGGGTGGGGAGGCCCTGGCAGAGTTTTCCCAGATTTGCTGTGGCTGCCCCATCCTGGCAGTGCCCAAGGCCAGGTTGGACAGGGCTTGGAGGAGCCTGGGACAGTGGGAGGTGTCCCTGCCATGGCAGGGGTGGCACTGGGTGGGATTTAAGGTGCCTTCCAACCCAAACCATCCTGGGATTCTCCAAGTGTGATGGTGAATAAAGTGCAAGGGAAGTGAGACTTGGCAGTGGAAAATTGTCATTTCCCTTTGTCTCCCTCCTCTCCTCGCCAGAGGCTGGCCCTGAGTGTGGGGCCTTCACAAAGGCAATGGTAAACACAGCCTGTCTGGAACAATTTTACTTCAGAAAAAAAATAATAATTCCCAGTTCAAGGCATGCATAATGACTTTGTGGAAAAGTCCTAAACATGGACATGTGTCTTAAGCATCTCATGGTGTTTGAGAACAGCATGTCCTGTACCAGCTCACTGGGTGCAGCCACTGTGGCTTCTCCTGCAGTTCAAAAAGGCCAGCTCACTGTTCTCTCCTTTTTTTTCAACTTTTTCTGATGTTTTATAGAAGAGAAATAGCAGGAATATTTCCCCTCCCTCCATTAGATTTTTGTTATAAACACAGATAAATTTTAGGGAAATTCCAGTGAAATGGGTTTCACTTGCTGACCTGCTTGTCCATGTGCATGAGAGGAATCCTGGCACCTCTGCCAGATCCTCCTGGGCTTTGGCATTCAGGACTTCCCCCTCCAAACCCTTTATTTCCTACATGGGATGTTGGTGCCTTGTATAGATGAGGCAGTGGAGACCTGATTTTTTTTCTGAAAACTTTTTGGTTTTTTTAAATATTCAAACTTGACCCTTCTGGTATTTATTTATTTATTGCCCAGGAACTTTGAATGCCTCAATAAAGATTACAAAAGCCAATGATTTCTTATTCACCCTCATTCCTCTGCATCTGCTTCTTATTAAAAGTCTGTCTGGAAAGCTGCCCAGTGAAAAAAATGAGCCTGTAGAATTCCCATAGGATGGAACTAAATGTGTCTGGAATTAGGGAGCTTGCTGCCTTTTGTCCTGGTTAGCAACAATCCCTTCTCTTGGGCAGTTCAGATGATTGATGTTGTTCTCCCAGCCAGGGACTCAAACTGGTGCAGCAGTTTGGGGGGTGCTCCCTCTTTTCCTTGTGGGACAGTGATCTCAGTCCCTGCACACAAGGACCTCTTAATTCCACCAGGAGATGCTGCTGGAGCTGGGGAAAGCCTCAGAGCCAGGTTTTGGTGTGAAATGAGGGTGAGGGGGCAGAGGGTGCTCAGCTGCCTCTGTGGGCTCTGAGCTGCAGGTCACTGACCCCCCTCTTGTGTCTTTCCAGTCCCTTATATTCCTTGTTCGTGACTGGAGCTTCCCTTATGAATTTTCCTATGGATCTGATGGTGGTGCAAGATTTCTGGAAAAGAGGCTGAAGGTATGTTTTGCCTGCTCTTGGTTCTGGAGCAACCTAGAACAGTGGAAGTGTCTCTGCACATGGCAGGGTGTGGAACTGGATGATCTTTAAGGTCCTTTCCAACCCAACCCACTCTGGCATTCCATGATTTTCTTGTTCAGCTGAGTGGCCTCAGCACTGGATGTCAGGTGTGAGCTGCAGTGCTGGTTGTGATCACACTCAGTGCATTAAATTCACATTTGGGGAGGATGAATTTCCTTGCCATGTTCAGGTTTCTGCCCAAGCCCAGCTCCCTGGGACTCTGGGAGAGTGGACAGCAGTGGGAGTCAGCAGATTCCCAAGAGGCTGGGAATGATGCTTTAGTAATTAGGGAGTTGTACAATAAAAATTATGGGCAAGGGCTGTTTGAGTCAGAAAATGCATGGGTGATCTGGTAGTGGAGAGACCTAATTAAATGTGAGATAAGGAATGCCCCAGTGGGAAATCCCAAATGTTTTTTATTCCAGTCATCCATGGACATGTGCATTTTCCAAATGATAATAACATCCTGCAGGGCATGTGGTCAGAGATATTCCAGTTCCTTCTCTTTGTCCTCATGCCTATGGAATCTTCTGTGTTCCTTTCCCCCACTGTAAGCAGCCACAGTGTGGAGTATCCTGTGCTCCTGCCAGCTTTATCCCAATGTTCCTCTCAGAAGGAAACCTGCTGCTCCCAAACTGTGAGTTGTAGATGAGCAGCACCCAGCTCTTCTCTCTGGTGATCACTGATAGAACCTGAGGGAACAGCTGGAGCTGTGCCAGGGGAGGTTTGGGTTGGATTTTAGGAAAGGTGGTGACATTCCCAAGGCTGCCAGAGCTCCAGGAGTGTTTGGACACCACTCCCAGGGATGCCCAGGGTGGGATTGCTGGGGTGTCTGTGCAGGAACAGGATCTGGACTGGATGATCTTTGTGGGCACCTCCAGCTCAGGATATTGTGTGGTTCATTGTCTCCACAGGTGTCAGGCAATCAGCACGAGGAGCTGCAGAATGTCAGGAAGCACATCCATTCCTGCTTCACCAAAATCTCCTGCTTCCTCTTACCTCACCCCGGCCTCAAAGTCGCCACCAACCCCAATTTTGATGGAAAACTCAAAGGTACAAAGGCAAAGCTCTGGTTTTACCCTGATTCCTTAGAAACTCTGGCAGGCTGTCCTGCTTATTCCTGAAACCCCCATGAGTATTTTCCATGAGAAAACTTCTGGGAGAGGAGTTGGATCCTCCTCCCAGTGATGCTCACACCTCCATCTGCTTCTTCCCAGTGCAGCAGACAGACGTGGAGGGAGAAGAGCTGTGGGAGGCTGACAAGGCTGAGAGCTGCTGGCAATACCCAGGATACTGACAGGAAAACTGGGAAGGGCAGGGATGAGACTGGATGTTTATGGATGTGGTGTTAAGCCTGCAGTAAATTCCTGTGCCTCAACTGCACAGGCAGAGCCTGGCTGCTGCAAGGCTGCTGCTTGTGGTGGGTGGAAGGCTGGTTCCACAAGCTCTCAGAATGTTATTTCACTTTGAAAAGCTTTCCAGGGGATATTTAATCTGCCTGGCTTATCTGATTGGTGGTTTCCCTGCAGGGCAGGCTTGGTTCAACAGGTTAAAAAAAAAAGGGAGAAGGAGAAAAGAGCTGTGATGAGATTCTCCACCCCGAAAGGAGCCACATGCTGGGGATATTTTTAGGTGTTTGTTGTGAACTCCTCACCAGCATGGCTGGTTCCAGGCTGCTGCAATCTTAGCAATAAAGTGGACCATTAACTACTTAAAATAAATTAGCAGGCAAAGATGTGAGTTTTTGCCTGGTTTTGTCTGGCTCAGACTTGTTCTGGCAAACTCCACGCTGAGCAGGAGGGACAGTGAGGCAGCAGGAGGGAGATGGGCTGGTGGAAACTGAGCTGATCTCTGGAGCTCCCCCTTAACCTCAGGTGCTGGGGGAGTATGGAACAAGTGCTGTGTGCAGACAGGAGCTGTCAGCAGCTTCTTTACACAATTTGCACAATTTTCTTGTTGCCTCAGAGCTGTACTCAGCTTTTTGTGCTCTGATGTAAGAAGTGTGGGGGATCTTCCCTGCTCTCTGTACCTTCCAAATTCCTGGCTGTTGCATTGTTTTTTTCTGCCTTCAGTCCTGTACAGTTCAGTTTAATGGAAACACCAGAAATCCCACCCTGTGCATCCCTGAGAGCTTTGTCCAAATCCTCCTGGAGCTCTGGGCAGCCTTGGGGCTGTGACCATTCCCTGTGGAGCCTGTTCCTCCCACCCTCTGGGGGAAGAACCTTCCATGGCAGGGGACTGGAACATGATGGACATTTAATGTCCCTTCCAACCCAAACTATTCTGGCACTCTGTGATGCCTCTTTTTACTTTTTTTTTTTTCCAGAAATAGATGATGAGTTCATCAAGAACTTGAAGATTTTGATTCCTTGGCTTCTTAGTCCTGAAAATCTGGATGTTAAGGAGATCAATGGAAACCACATCACCTGTCGAGGCCTTGTGGAGTATTTTAAGGTATTTATTTAAGAAGAAGTGGATTTATTCCTCTGTGGAATTGTGCTGCAGCTAAAGGGGCAGCACTGACAGTCCTGACTCACTGCAGCAGAGGGCAAACACCTCATGGTCATGGATCTCACCACACAGAGAGCCCAAAAAGTGGGAGGAGCTGTTTTCCTTCCCTGGAGAATTGAGGGCTCGAGGGGGGAAAAGCTGAGGGCTGTATCCCAATTGCCTTTGGAAAAAGCTTATTTTTGTTGTCATGGCTACTGGGACATTTCCATGCGAGACATTGGTGAGTAATTTTCCCCACCTACTCTCCAGGGCTACCTTGGCTCCTTCTCCTTCAGGGAAAGGACAGAGGTAGGTGCAGATCCTTTGGGAGGGATACTGGCAGTGAGTGGAGGAGGGCCCAGCCTCCAGTAACTGACCCAGGCCACCCAAGGAGTGGCATTTTCTGACCAAAGCCATCTTGTGCTGGAACATCCTCCCCTGCTTCTAAATCCTGGCTGGAGCTGGGTGGGGGTGGTTGGTGTTGCTCCTGTGTGCTGCATTCCACACAATTCCCTTTCCCCTGCTCTTTTCCAGGCCTACATAAAGATCTACCAAGGGGAGGAGTTGCCACACCCCAAGTCAATGCTGCAGGTGAGTGGGAGCTGTGGGAATTCCTGCCCTGGAATTGCCATTAATTCCCAGGAATTGGCAGAGATGTCCAGCCCAGTGGGTCTGCTGTGACTTTATTCCAAATGCCTCAATGGAACCACCCAAGGAGCAGCACTTTGGGAAGAATTTGACACCACAAGCCTGACATAGCTGAGGAATCACACCTGGGATGGACTGTGGGGAATTGCTGGCTGCACACAGCAGCAGCCAGCTCAGCTGGAATGATTCCCTGCAGGTGAATGACATCCTTGGGGCCACACACACAGCGAGGTGACACATGGGAATTGGCTGCCGGGGGTTGCAGCTGGAGCTGTTTACTTGTGGCTGAGCCTTTTATCTCTTTCCTTGCTGGTTCCCACAGCTGAAGCCAAAGTTTTCATAGCTCTGGCTTGGAGGAATCCTCTCTTCATGCAAGCTTTTGGATGTGTAAATATGGGATGAGCTTATTTGGGATTGGTTGGAGGCTGGGAGAGCCCCTTGGCTAATTCTGAGTGCCACACACATGTCCTGCCTGTGTCCACTTGCACAACTTAACCCTGTCCTTCTGCACCTAAATTTGTGTCCCTTTTGCCCTTCCAGGCCACAGCAGAAGCCAACAATTTAGCAGCAGTTGCCACTGCCAAAGATACCTACAGCAAGAGGATGGAAGAGGTGGGTGGTGCTGAGCGTGTCCCTTCCTGTCCCTTTTTGTCTCCTGCCATACATTCATGGAATTCCTGAATGGTTTGGGTTGGAAGGAACTTAAAAATCATCCAGTGCCACCCCTGCCATGGCAGGGACACCTTCCACTATCCCAGACTGATCCAAGCCCTGTGCCAGGGCCTGTCCACTCTCAGAGCCAGGAATTCATTCCCAAACCCTAATCCCTCACCCTGACCCTAATCCCTAACCCTAATTTCAGATTTCCCTGTGTCAGGAGTGATTTCACTATGTCAGGAGTGACGTTTCAGGAGTGATTCTGCTGTGTCAGCGGTGCCATATCAGGAGTGATTTCATTGTTTCAGGAGTGACATTTCAGGAGTGATTTCTCTGTTTTAGGAAGGACATTTCAGGAGTGATTTCCCTGTTCCAGAAGTGATTTCTCTGTTTCAGGAGTGCCCTTTCAGGGATGATTTCCCTGTGATTTCTCTCTGTCAGCAGTGCCATTTCAGGAGTGATTTCTGTGTATGAGGAGTGCCCTTTCAGAACTTATTTCCCTGTGTCAGGAGTGACACTTCAGGAGTGATTTCACTGTTTCAGGAGTGCTCTTTAAGGGATGATTTCCTTCTTTCAGGAATGATTTCCCTGTATAAGGAGTGACATTTCAGGAATGATTTCCCTGTATAAGGAATGACATTTCAGGGATGATTTCCCCATGTCAGGAGTGATTTCCCCATGTCAGGAGTGATTTCCCTGTGTCAGGAGTGCCCTTTCAGGGATGATTTCCCCATGTCAAGGATGATCTCTCCATGTCAGGAGTGAATTCTCCATGTCAGGGATGATCTCCTCATGTCAGGGATGATGTCCCTGTGCCAGGAGCAGTTTCCCCATGTCAGGAGTGATTTCCCCATTTCAGGGATGGTTTCCTCATGTCAGCAATGATTTCCCTGTGTCAGGAGTGCCCTTTCAGGAATGATTTCCATGTTTCAGCAGTGATCTCCCAATGTCAGGGATGATTTCCCCATTTCAGGGATGGTTTCCCCATGTCAGCAGTGATTTCCTTGTGTCAAGGATGGTTTCCCCATGTCAGGGATGACCTCCCCATGTCAGGGATGGTTTCCCCATGTCAGCAGTGATCTCCCCATATCAGGGATGATTTCCCCATGTCAAGAGTAATTTCCTTGTGTCAGGAGTGCTCTTTCAGGGCTGATCTCCCTGTATCAGCAGTGATTTCCCTGTATCAGGGATGGTTTCCCCATGTCAGGAGTGATTTCCTTGTGTCAGGGATGATCTCCCCATGTCAGCAGTGATTTCCCCATGTAAGGAATGATCTCCCCATGTCAGGGATGGTTTCCCCATGTCAGGAGTGACTTCCTTGTGTCGGGGCTGATTTCCCCATGTCGGGGCTGATTTCCCCATTTCAGGGATGGTTTCCCCATGTCAGGGCTGATTTCCCCATCTCATCAATCCCCCTCCACCATCTCTCCCTCTCTCCCCATGCCCCCCAGGTGTGTGGAGGGGACAAACCCTTCCTGGCCCCCAGCGACCTGCAGGCCAAGCACGCGGAGCTGCGGGACGAGGCCGTGCGGCTTTTCCGCGGCGTCAAGAAGATGGGAGGGGAGGAGTTCAGCAGGAAGTACCTGCAGCAGCTGGAGGCTGAGATTGATGAGCTCTACATCCAGTACATCAAACACAACGACAGCAAGAACATCTTCCACGCCGCCCGCACGCCGGCCACGCTCTTCGTCGTCATCTTCATCACCTACGTGCTGGCCGGCGTCACCGGCTTCATTGGCTTGGACATCATAGCCAGCCTGTGCAACATGATTCTGGGCTTGACACTAATCACACTCTGTACCTGGGCTTATATCAGATACTCTGGGGAGTACAGAGAACTGGGAGCTGTAATAGACCAAGTGGCTGCAGCCTTGTGGGACCAGGTAGGATAAAGAGCTTTTGATTTCAAAGCAGCACACAAAAAAACATCCTCTCTGCACCCCACTGGGTGGGTTTTTTTAAGGGGGTTTCGTCCCCCTTTGAGGTGGTTTTGGGTTTTAGGGTTGTTAGATCCAGCTGATTGTGCTGTGATCAGTGCAGGGACACCTTTACAGTTTTAATTGAAGTTTTAATCCATTCCTTAGAACTTACAGATGGGGAGAGGAGGGGCAGAGGAATTGTTTGCAGATCAGTTTGTGGAGTTTGTTGTAATGGGGAGGTGAGCAAGGCTGGAGCTAAATCCCTGAGCCTCCAGTTCCTGTCCAGTGTGGAAAACAAGCTGTGTAGAGCTGAGAAAACTCCCAGCAAGCTCTTTTGTTCTGCCTTGTTCTTGTCTTACCCCTCAGTAGATGTGAGTTTGTGGAGCCCTGTGGGAATGGGCAGCTCTGCAGGGACCCCCTGGGGAGGATCCTGGTTTGTGTGCTTGGTGTGTGCCTGGCTGTGGCTGTTACAGAGGAGCAGCCATTGCTCTCCCCTGCTCCAGGATAGGATTTTGGCTCTCCCAGCTCAGCCAGAGGTTGAGGCCAGATCCTGGCTCTGCCTGTTTATCACCAGAGCCTGATTTCCCATCACAGCCCTTCCCTGTTCCCACTGCAGAGAAGGGAGAGCCCAGCCCAGAGACTCCCCCTGAGGCCTGCAGCCCATGCAGGGCTGCAATCCATGTGCCCAGAGAGCCAAAGGCTGCAGTGCCCCCTGCTCTTCCCACAGCAGAGCTGCACAAGCTCATCCCTCAGGAGCCATCCCAGCCCTGTTTCTGGCAGGAAGGTCCCTTCTCCTTCCCTGCTTCTCCTCCACCAGTGAGGTTTTCATGGAGAGCAAACACATTTCCCTGCTTCCCTGTGCTGCCCACGCAGCTTTGGGGGAAATAAAGGCAGCATTTACTGGTGTTCCTTGGTTCAGAGCTGGGCAGTGGTGCTGTGCCCCAGGTGGGTTCATCCTGGCTGCCCTGACCCCAGCACCTGGACACCCCCAGTAAACCCCCCTGCAGTGCCCAGGGACACTTCCCAGGAGCCTTTGGGATGTGCTGGAATATTTAAACCCATCCCAGTGCAGAAGCAGTGGGAGTTCAGCAAGAACAGGACACAGCAAGCCAGAGGTGCTGCCCACTTGCAACATGTCCAGCTGGAGAAAATAAAGAGGGCAAAGTGCTTGGAGCTGTTCCTGGCATCCACAGGCCCCTGTGGCTTTCCAAGCAGAGGGAAAGTTCTCCCAGGAAGGATTTGTGGCAGAGGGGAGCTGCTGGGCTGGGTGAGTGCCCACCACAAGCAGCTCTGTGCCATGGCAGTGGGAGCAGGTGCAGGAGGGATGGATGGAGCAGGGAGGGTCCTGCAAGAGGGGAGCAGCTTGGGATGAGCCCCCTGAGATCCACAGAGCTGTTTCTTTGTCTTTCTGTCTCCCCTTTGGCAATGCTCTCCCAGGGAAGCACAAATGAGGTAAGTGGCTCTGTTCTCTGCATGCTGCCAGGCCAGCAGGGCTCTGGGCTCCTGGGAAAAGCATCTGGGCCCCAAAAGCACCTTTGGGCTGCTGGGGGATGGGAGTCACCAGGGCTGTGGCTGTTGCTGGGATCCAGATGCCTGGGGAAGGGTGTGGGTATGGGCACTGTGCTCCAGGAGCCAAGTGGGAGAGAGATTTGGGTGGGGATTTTCATCTTCCTCTCATCAGTTCTGTTTGGGGATTTTCCTGCTGTGCCAGGAGGTCAAAGCCAAACCCCAGATTGTTTTGGAGCACCAGCTGTGCAAGTGCAGGCAGGGACAGATGAGCAGCCCCCATGCTGGCCAGGCCTCACTGTGCTGCTGGAATTGGTTGGGGTTTTTTTTGTTTTTTTTTTTTTTTTTTTGGGTGGGGGGAACCACCCTATATAGGATTGGGCTGAATGCAGAGCCCAGGAGGCACAGCTCATCCCCCAGCATCTCCCTGGGCAGCACAGGGAACACAGTCCTGCTCTCCCAGCTTGGCAGGGGAGCTGCTCTGCTCCCTGTACAGGCATTGCAAGGACAGGATGAGAGAGGGAGATTCTCCCCACTCAGGTGAGACCCCACCTGCAGAGCTGCCTCCAGCCCTGGGCTCCAGCACCAGAAGGATGTGGAGCTGCTGGAACAAGTCCAGAGGAGCCACAAAAATTCTGTGAGGGTTGGAGCCCCTCTGCTCTGGAGCCAAGATGGGAGAACTGGAGAGGAGAAGGATCCAGGGAGAGCTCAGGGAGAGCTCTAGGGCCTCAAGGGGCTCCAGGGGAGCTGGAGAGGGACTGGGGACAAGAGGAAATGGCTTCACTGCCGAGGGCAGGGATGGATGGGATATTGGGAATTGGGAATTCCTGGCTGGGAGGGTGGTGAGCCCTGGCACAGGGTGCCCAGAGAAGCTGTGGCTGCCCCAAATCCCTGGGAGTGGTCCCTTCCAAGCCCATCCATTCTGGGATTCTCATTTCTGATCACAGCCCAGCAGCTCTGGGTGTGCCCAGCTCCCTGTGCTCCAGCACTGCAGGATCCCAGTGGGAGCTCCTGCAATGTTCCTTGGGCAAAACCTCACCAGGATCTGATCAAACCAAAAAAGACAAATTTCCTTCACATGGACATTATTTATTCCAGCTCTGTATCCAAGTGCCTCCCCAGCCTGGCCCAGGTGTGGCACCAGACATTTCCTGTGTCTCCATGTCACCTGTGCCACCTGAGCCCCACTGAGTTCTGTGGGGAGTTCCTTTAGAA